>JAUPFR010000006.1:57819955-58419955 GCA_036925125.1 Oreortyx pictus
TTCCCAGTTTGTCGTAGAAGATACTTTCTATCCAGTGCCAGAGAACCCCATTGTGGTGGGCAGCACCTACGAAGGCTGGGGTCTGCCTGAGAAGGAACCCATCTTCCGCTTCCTTGTGTCCTTCAGGGCGCCCCGGGGGCACATTTTCCACTTGGATCTGGGCACCACACGGGAGCTGCCAGTGAAGAACTCCCGTATCCGTGTAGAGTGGGAATGCACGTGTGGGCAGAAGCAGGAGATGGGCATGCTGTGCTTCCTTCACACCTCGAAGGACGAGCTGAGAAATCAGAGCCCCAGCCTCCTAGACACCCTCTGCACCGGCTCCTACCTAGACGTGTGGAAGACTGCCTGCTGGTTCCAGGCACTGTTTACAACTTCCTGGAAATACTTGCCTGAGGCATCAGTATACAGCTTGAATGTGATGCACTTCAAGCGCTCCTGCAGGCTTCAACTGACTGATAGCTCCAATAGAACCATCTTTATCAATACCATGTTTGGCGTACAGCAAGGCAATACTGACATCTTTCTGAGTAGCCAGGAGACAGAGGCTGCCTATACACCCGGCACAACCTGGCCACAGACCTGCGCAGTGGCAGAAGAAAAGTTCTTCATGCATATAGCCACCCGTGCTGGGGAGGACAATTTCTACCTCAGATATCTGCAAGTATGTGCCTATATCCTGGTGGGCTACAACTTTTCCCCCTACGAGCTGAAGACAGTGTTCATGCACCTCCTGACTGCCATCCCTGTGAAATGCTGGAGTTGGAAGTATTTCATGCAGCGGATGGATGACATCTTGCGCTACCTGCGCTGCCGCGTGGAGGAGAAACGGCTGGACCACTTCCTCATAGGAAATAAGGCGGTGCCTGCGGAGATTATCTTGCCGCGGGAATTCCGAGTGTCCCGA
This sequence comes from Oreortyx pictus, assembly GCA_036925125.1. Classification (NCBI taxonomy): domain Eukaryota; kingdom Metazoa; phylum Chordata; class Aves; order Galliformes; family Odontophoridae; genus Oreortyx; species Oreortyx pictus. The sequence goes on from JAUPFR010000006.1 coordinate 57,820,863, forward strand.
CCGCCCAACCTCTTCCAGCACCTGGTGCAGTATCCAGACAGACATGAGCAGGCGCTGTATGAGATGGAGATGCTGCGAGATCGGTTCACAACTCTGCTGACAAGTGGGAAATGACAGACTTTTACTTGTCCCACAGCCGAGCAAGGTGGACATGGAGAAGACGCAGCACAGTATGCAGAAGGAACTACTGCTGAGTGTTTCCTCCACGGCAAATCCTCTCTGGGGCAGCCAGACCCCGTGCCGATGATGAGGGTGCCGCATGGATGCCTGAAACAGAGACTCCTCCAACCAGCTGGGCAGAGACCACGCAGCCTCTCCAAGGTGGTCTGTTTGCTCCAGGAGCATTGTCCTCCACAAAAACGGGCGACGAATGGCTTGCCTGAAGAAACCCTCTGCCCATATCCGTTTCTCAAAGAAGGGATAGGGTGCTGACTGCTCGGCTGCCACAGGGCAGGGCAGCATGTTGCAGAAGAGGTGATTGACTGATGTCCTCTCCCACCTCCTCCCCGACGCAGTGGTGGCAGTCCTCGTCTATCTGGCAGCTCTGGGTGTTGTTGAGGCCTTGCAGAAAAAGGAGAAGATCTGCACCCTCCTCAGTAATCATTCATCAAATGAGCTGTGCGTGTCGGAGTGCTACAGAAGCCCAGGCTTCTATCTGCTTGCAGTCGGACTACAGAATGCAGCCATTTCTTCCACGACGTGCAAATTGTCTGGAGTCCTCCTCGCCTACTCCTGCAGCTTGGCAAAATCTTGTTAAAACTGAGGTCACGTGCTCTCCACACACCCTTCATAAGAGAGTTTTCCAGTTTTATCCTTACCGTTATTTGTCTCTTTGTTTTCTGACATAATAAATAATCTTCACCTCAACCCACAGGTTGCAGTGTTTTGGTTTCCATTCTCCCCCCATTCCCTGCGAGAGAGGGTGTGAGCAAACGGCCGCGTGGTTCTGAGCTGCGTGCCAGCTCCAAAAACAACGCTTCCTTCGGCATCCAATGGGGGGCCCGAAGGATTTAGGTCAGGGCAGATCTGAGCAGAACACGCTTACACAAAATTGTTATCAAGAGCTCGATAGCAGCTGGCATGGTCTTTCCATTCACAAAAGGGCTTTAGTTGCTTACAAGGCTCTTTTTCTTAACTCCTTTTGCCTGTCTGGGGGCTGGCCTGAGCTCATTTGTGGTTTTGCCTTCTTGTATGGAGCATGCACTCGTGTTTCACCCACGATGGATTTAACTGGGTGTTTGTACTCATTATGGCCATCGTTTTTGCACCTCAGGAACCTTCCCACTGAAACTATTAACTAGTCCGCTCTTTACTCCAGGCGAGGTACAACGGTTTTCCTCCATCTGGAATATTCCTGTGATGTTCAAGTGCGCAATCCTAAAACGTAGGCAGAAAGCTTCAAAGCTGTGCGCCCTGATCCTGGCAGTGCCACGGAGTTACAGCTCACCGCGGTGTGCCTGCACCAGTCAAACACTGTGCCACAAGAGCCAAAATCCTCAAAGGAAGAAAACGCCTCCGGATGCGACCCTGCCCTGCGAAGGCCCTGCGGCCGATCCCGAGCTGCACCAGCTCCTGCCGGCCCTGCAAGGGAACACTGCACCTCCGGCCTGGGCTCTGGGCCTTCCTGCGTCAGGGCACACAGCACTCTCATCAGCCGCCCCTAGGCCGGTGGTTGGGGCCTACAGGGCCCTTGGGATCCCTGGCGGAGCAGCCACTGGCTTCTGAGAGTTACATCGCTGTCCTGTGGGAAGTGAATGTTGTTCCTGCCGTGAATATTGAGAAGTGTAATTAATTCAAAGAAGTGGAATTTAATATTTCAGTATTCTGTAACTTAGCCCTGGAAATAGTCTGTGTGGAAAGCAGGAATTCCGTATACATTTTAGCAAAAGATTCTAGACACATAGTTACTGAAGAGGCTCTTTCTCACGGAGCCACAATAGAATGTAGATGTTCCACACAATGAGAGTATAGTCTTCTAAGTTAGTAGGAAGACATACTGTAAGGTTGTGCTAAGTAATCTTTGCTTAGGCCAGCAACAGTAAAATATAATTAACAAGCTTTTAAGGAGCCCAGGCCCTTATACAAAGCATAACCGTCCTGCTCTGTGGGAAGGTTAGGATGTCACAGGCAGGCTCCAAGATACCCTGCTCCCTACATCCTCTTTCCAAAGCTTTTCTCTGTGCAAGGACAGACAAATATACAAAACAATGACCGAGTGTTAATGGAAGGGGCCAGAGGGGAATGTTTATGTTTAAAGTGTAAAACAGGTACTTGACAGCATGACCTGGTATCTGATCGGAAAGCAATGACCAGATGCTATTTGAGGTGTTTAGATAACAACCATTTGCTGTTGTTTAGATGACTAAGGGATTTATGTTTTATTTGGTCTTTGTATGATCAGTGAAGCGTCGCCATAGGGTGTGAAGCTGCAGTACTCAGCCAATGAGGAACCAGTGGAGAAAGAGATAAGCGTTGGGCAATAGGGGATAAAAGACGTAACACTCTTGTCTCTGTGCACTCCCTGTTCATGGGGCGCCCGCCATTGCAATTGGGAATAAACTCTACTTTATCAGAGGTACCGTCCTGACAAAATTATTTGGATACTTCCAACAGTCCCGACAACCGACTGCTGCTGGATGTTGACAGCTACACTGCTGTCCAGCCGACAGCCATTGGCATTAATCAGTTACAGAAAGTTTGCTCGCTCCCTGGGAGCTCAGCGCAGCCCCGTGCCACTGAACACGGGCGCTGCCGGGGCCGTGACAGCCGAGAGGAACTGAGCCGGGTGGGGCCAAAGGGTGGGGCTGGGGCGTCTGTGACATCACAGAGGACGCGTCACAATGCGGGGCTGCTGCTGGGGCCGTCAGCAGGAAGCACTGCTCCACTTTGGCTTGGGCCATCGGTGAGTGCAGCAGCACGGGGAAGGCTGGGCTGGGCCAGGCGCAAGCACCGGCCCGCGAGGGCTTCTTGGAGCCCGCACTGATGGCCCAGCGCTCAGGGGAGGGACCCTGTGAGCGGCTCTCTGGGCACAGCACCAGCGCTGGCCTCAGCCCCTGCTGCCTCCCAGCTCCCTCGCCCCGCTCCTCCCTGCCCCCAGGGGCTGTGGCTCCTGGCCCGGCCCTCCCAGCCACGAGCAAACTCCCACCCAGCCCCACTGACCTCCCCTCTCTCTTTTCTTCCAGATCATGGCTTTGGCATTTATCTTCGCCTTGTTGGCGCAGACACTGCCACGTGCTGGCGACGAGTTTCATGAGGATGCGCTCATCCACATGCGGCAGCGTGATGTGTATCTGCGAGAGCAGATGACAGAGCTGCTGCAGGATGTGGAGCAGAGCGACTGGGACCACAGAGGGACGGGCATGCGAGCCCTGCTCTTCGCTGTGTTTTCGTGCTGGAAGATCATGAGTGTTCTTTGTGTTTTTGTAATTCTGTTTTGGTTAATATGGAAGATCGAAAAAAAGTTCTGGGAGGATCAAGACAACGGCGATGAGGAGAGTTGCAGCAGTGAGGAGGAGCAAGAGGAGGAGGAGCAGCAGGAGCAGGAGGCTGAGGAGCAGGAGGAGGAGGAGGTGGATGTCCAGGATGAGCAGAACGATAATGGTGAGGTGGAGGAAGAGGAGGAGGTGGTAGAGGATCTGCAGGATCAAGATGAGGAGAGCGTGCAAGAGGAAGAAGTTGATCAGTCACATTTCCTTCCAGAATTTTTTGGGACAAACGAGGACATTAAGAAACAAGGAGACAGTATGCTGCACCTAGTGAATGTCCTCATCGATATAGCTCAGATTGTTGTGTTAGATACATTCTTTCCAGTACCAGAGCGATCCTTTGTGATGGGCAGTACCTACGAAGGCTGGGGTCCCCCTGTGGAGGAAACTGTCTTCCAGTTGCTTGTGCCCTTTAAACCCCCACGTGGGCATATTTTCTACCTGGAACAGGGCACCACACGGGAGCTGCCAGAAAAGAACTCCCGTATCTGTGTAGAGCTGAAATGCACGTGTGGGCGGGAGGAGGATTTGAAAATGCTGTGTTTCCTCCACACCTCGAAGGACGAGCTGAGAAATCAGCAACCCAGCCTCCTAGACACCCTCTGCACTGGCCCCTACCTAGACGTGGAGAAGACTGCCCGCTGGTTCATGGCGTTGTTCAAAAATGCCTGGAAATGTGTGCCTCTGTCAGCAGCATGCCGCTTGAACGTGATGCTCTTCAAGCGCTCCTGCAGGCTTCGAATGATTGATATGATCCAAAGAACATTCTTGATCGATATCATGTTTGGCGTACAGCAAGGCAATACTGACATCTTTCTGAGCAGCCAGGAGACAGAGGCTGCTTACACACCCAGCACAGCCTGGCCACAGACCTGTGCAGTGGCAGAGGCAAAGTTCCTCAAGCATATAGCCACCCTTGCTGGGGAGGACAGTTTCCACCTGGAATGTCTGAAAGTGTGTGCCTATATCCGGCAGGGCTATAACTTTTCCTCCTACGAGCTGAAGACAGTGCTCATGCACCTCCTGACTGCCATCCCTGTGGAATGCTGGAGTCGGAGGTACTTTGTGCAGCGGATGGAGGACATCTTGCGTTACCTGCGCTGCTGCGTGAAGGAGAAACGGCTGGACCACTTCTTCATAGGAAATGACGCGGTGCCTGCAGAGATTATCTTGCCGCGGGAATTCCGAGTGTCCCAACCACCCAACCTGTTCCAGCGCCTGGTGCAGTATCCGGACAAACATGAGCAGGCGCTGTATGAGATGGGTTTGCTGCAGGATCGGTTCACAACTCTGCTGACTACTGGGAATTGACAGACTTTTACTTGTCCCACAGCCGAGCAAGGTGGACAAAGGGAAGACGCAGCACAGTATGCAGAAGGAACTGCTGCTGAGTGTTTCCTCCATGGCAAATCCTCTCTGGGGCAGCCAGACCCCGTGCCGATGATGAGGGTGCCGCATGGATGCCTGAAACAGAGACTCCTCCAACCAGCTGGGCAAAGACCACGCGGCCTCTCCGAGGTGGTCTGTTTGCTCCAGGAGCATTGTCCTCCACAAAAACGGGCGACGAATGGCTTGCCTGAAGAAACCCTCTGCCCATATCTGTTTCTCAAAGAAGAAGGGATAGGGTGCTGACTGCTCGGCTGCCACAGGACCGGGCAGCGTGCTGCAGAAGAGATGACTGACTGATGTCCTCTCCCACCTCCTCCCCGACGCGGTGGTGGAGGAGCTCACTGATGGTTTTTCCTGCCAGGTCCATCGCTGCTCTTGCCGTTGCCCGGCGCGGTCTGGCTTTCTGCCGCTTGGCGTCGCCGTGGTGCCGCGCGGGGCTCGGCCTGCTGTCATTCTCTACCCGAACTGCCGCGCGTTGGCGACACGGGAAATCCTTCCTCTAAGGTGATGAGCCTGTTCCCGAGGAGATGTTTGATTACAGCAGTATGTATAGCAGGTAGAGTGTCTCAGGAAAACCCAACAATTTGACGTTGTATCCCACAATCTCTGCTGCAAACCCTGTTACAAGGATGACAATCACAAATATCTTCTGATTTCTTTCTTGGATTGTGAAGTTTTCTTGTTGCTAGAGCCGACTTGATGGAACTGCTGTGTTTTGTGAGGGTTGATGAATATAAAGGAAACTGTCTGTTTCTCCCGGCAGCTGGTGGAATCATACAATGGCTTAGGTTGGAAGGGACCTATCCCATCCCTTTCCAACCCCTGCTTTGTGCTGGTTGCCCCCACCAGATCAGGGTGTCCAGGGCCATCCAGCCTGACCTTGGGCACCTGCCGGAATAAGACACCCACAGCTCTGGGGGGCAGCCCTTGATCAGGATGCTGGTCTCTGTAGGGGCACTCCATTCACTGCATGCAGTGAAGCTTGAGCAATACCAGAAGTCTGGCCCAGGAATCACATCCCAGGTGAATCCTTCCCTGCATGGTTGGGGAAGGCAGCCACTGCATTGACTGGGCTTTACCTCGAACTGAGCAGCCAGGCTTTGCACTTAACCTCTGGGGCAGTAGTTCAGTCAAACAGAGGTCTTGTTTCACAATGTCAAGTAGGGTTAATACATTACAAGACTCACTGACTTGGTAACATTGAGGGAAGGGAGCAGCGTCCTGACTCGTTGCTTGACAGATGAGGAGGAAAATCTTGCTGTCTGTGACAAACAACATGTGAAGGTCTCTGTGGTCTCCATTCTTCCCATTCTCTTTTACTTGGGGTATGTATTTTCATGCACTTTAATACTGCATTATACTGCCGTGAAGTAGCCTCTAGCTGGAGCCAGAGATTTGTGTATTCCACTATGGTCCTGAAGTAGCCTAACAAGTGAATGGCTTATGATACTCTTGCCCTCTTCTAAATCAGTCTTTCACAGCCTGCAGTAGGCCCAAAGCAACGTGACCCCACAGTAGTAGGAAGGAGAGAAAAACGACGCCTTCCAAATGTTTAGCTACCCCAAATCACACCTATTGTGGCACAAAAGACGGAAATTGCCCGTAAACTGCAAAAGACAGGACTGAGTGAAACACGCCTGTGACGTGGAAGACCTGTCTGGGCCAGGACAGGGAAGTTGTAGGGCATCCACGAGCACTCCCAGGGGCTTTTGGTGCCCACGGAGTTCACTCCCACCAGAGGCATGAGTGGCAGCTCCCCAGGAAAAACCTGAACCGGATCGAGGCCCCCATGTGTTTGGGTGGGTCTGATTGTGCCAGGGCTAAACCTTCCTCCAGAAAATGCTGTGGTGCCTGTGGACTCTCTTCACATGCTTTGCCTGCTCCGACGTAAGAGTTACAAGCTGCAAGAGGTGCTTGGTCAGCCGAACCCTGATGACAGAATACACAGATCTAAATCTAGGTGAGCAATTGAATGGAGTAGTAACAGCACTAGCTACATCAATCACAGCCTGTGTTTGCCAAGCAGATTTAAAGAATGTGTACACGAAACACTGGTGGGGAATGGTAGAAAACTTGCTATTTCCAAACAGAAAGCTTCCTGGAATCATGGGGGTTTCATGTAGCTATTGATTTAAACTGATGGTCAAGTGTTATGATGCTGTATTGTTTCAGTATTTCTTATTAAACAATAGTACTGTTACAATGGTATTGTTGTATTCTAACATGTATTACTGAAATAGTTATATTAATTATATTACAATTATCGCTATTGCTTTTGTAGGTTAAGGCTTAAACAAGCTGGCCATGAGAGCAGAAGACAGAGAAAACCCAGCCGAGGACTTGAGTGGCTGAAGTCCCTTTCAGATTTCCACCCTCCATTCTACTGCAGCTCTCTAAACTGGGTGGCATGATGAATCCTGGGCAGGACACAGCACGGCTGCTGGCAGCTGAGCTGACTGCAGCCATACAGGTGAGATTTCCTGGTAGGTTAGGACATGGCTGTGGGAAGGATGCTGGCAGCTAACCCAAGGGCAATATGCCATGGGTCAGTTACCCTTTTACAGCCCTGCCTGCTTTAGGTTAAAGTTGTGGGGGACCAGCTGCTCTTCCAGCCCCAAACTGGGGAGAGACAGTGGGTGACCCATTAAAACTTTTAAAATCACACATCAAAACAGTGGAAACTGGGGGAGAAGGAGGTGCCTTTTTGAGACTGATCTAGACAGAGACTGGGAGAGGCAAAGTCCAAGTCTTTCTGTCAAAATGGGCCAATAATAAATTCTTGTTTTTTCTGCTGTTGCGTGCTGCTGATGGCCTCTTACCTGCACACTGTGCTTCCTCGCCTGGCCAGGCAGGCAGGAGGCTGAGGCAGTCCTGGAGGCTGCCTGGGGAAAGCATGCAGCACCCACAGCAGCATGGGTAATGTTCATTCAGGTCCTGCTCTGCAATGGGGGAGTTGGCTTTCACTGTAATGAGGACCTTTGGCTCTATAGTGTGTGTTTTGTGCAGTTGTTCATCCTGTCATTAGTGGTGACTTCTCTTTAGCAGTGGAACAAATGAAACACTTAGGCCTGGAGGATGTTATTTTTTGGCTCCAACCTTAATAAATAATATCTCTATCATTTCTCTTGCCTCCCCAGCTACAGGTCTGAGCTGGTCCTGCAGCACACACTGCACGTTGCTGTTGCTCTGATGTGTCTCAGTAATCACGGTTTCTAACACAGAGGGCTGTTTACTGCTGAGTGATTTCAGAGCTGTTCGGTGGTGCTTGAGTACAAGATTCAGATGAAGACTTCTGGTTAGTTCAGCTGTGGGCCTTCTTGGGTCTCCCAGTTAAGGACTTCTCCCCTGGGTGACCCTCAGCTGAAGAAAACGGGCATGTTGAGCAGGGAGAGGGCCTAGGGGGCAAATCTACACAGCAGGTGGTTGTGAGGGTCTCATACAGTCACTTCTCACAGACACTTATGTTAACTTTATTACTGGGCCTCAGCATCTGCTGCTGTTCATGGCTGCTTCTGCTGACACTGCTCTGGTCCGTGCTCCCATACCACAAATGGGAAAGCTGCTTCTGCAGTCTCTTGTCCACACTGAGACACCAGGTGGGACCCTCCTGGGGGTAAAGGGTTACTCCTGAGGGGTAAAGGGGTCCAGGAAGCCTGGGTCCTCCTCAAGATGGAAATATTAAAGGCACAGGTGCAGGCTGTCCCTGAGTCCCGTAAGTGAAGCCAGAGGGTAAGAAGGCCAGTGTGGATGAACCAGGATCTTTTGTTGAGACTCCGGGAGAAAAAGAGAGTCTATGTCCTCTGGAAGATGGGACAGGCTACTTGGGGAGACTACAGAGAACTTGCCAAGATTTGCAGGCAGGAAGTTAGAAATGCAAAAGCCCTGCTTGAACTTAGACTGGCTACTGCAGTAAAGGAGAGCAAAAAATCCTTTTACAAGTATTATTAACAGTAAAAGAAGAACTAAGGAGAATTTCCCTACTTTACTTGATGCGGCAGGGAATGTAACCACAGAGGATAAGGAAAAGGCTGAGGTTCTCAATGCCTTCTTCGCATCTGTCTTTAATAGACAGATGAGTTATCCTCAGGATACTTTTCGCCCTGACCTGGAAGTCTGGGATGAAGTGCATAATACACCCCCTGTGATCCTAGAAGAGACAGTCAGAGACCTGCTCCTCCATCTGAACTGCCACAAGTCCATGGGACTGGATGGGATCCACCCAAGGGTGCTGAGGGAGCTGGCAGAGGTGTTCAGTTTTGGGCCCCTCACTACAAGAAAGACATCGAGACCCTGGAGCATGTTCAGAGAAGGGCAACAAAACTGGTGAGGGGACTGAGGGAGCTGGGATTGTTTAGTCTTGAGAAAAGGAGGCTCAGAGGAGACCTCATCGCACTCTGCCACTTCCTGAAGGGGGGATGTGGTGAGGAGGGGGTCGGCCTCTTCTCTCAGGTAACTAATGACAGGACAAGAGGGAATGGCCACAAGTTGCACCGGGGAAGATTTAGATTAGACTTGAGGAAAAATTTTTTCTCTGAGAGTGGTCCGGCACTGGAATGGCCTGCCTAGTGAGGTGGTTGAGGCACCGTCCCTAGCGCTGTTCAAGAAGCGTTTAGATGAGGTGCTGAGGGATTTGATTTAGTAGCTTGGTGGGTAGGGATGGTGGTGGGAGGATGGTTGGACTAGATGATCTTGTAGGTCCTTTCCAACCTAATGAATCTATGAAAAGGCCTTTTGGGCAGCCTGTTGGCTGATGAAAATCAGACATGTGAGCCTGTCATTTACTGGTAGGCTCTGTGGTACAAAGGTAGAAAGCTGAAACCTAAGCTGTACTACATTAGCAGCTCATCAAGCTTGCCAGCCTTCTGTTGTCATTGTTTGTGCCAGCGTAAATCTAACACACTTTGATAGGCAATTCAAGGTGTGCTGGGACTGGGTCCTTGCTGGAAGCAAAGGCCAGAGAAGGGCTCTTACTTGTACTGACAGTTGGCAGTCCCATGCAGGAGAGAGCAACTGGAGATTACTTAGGTTAGAGGGACTTCACCTGCTAAGTCTGGCCTTGCAGGTTGGCAGAATTCATACTGGTACCCTGGGACAATCCACTACTTCCTTTCATGCCAAACCCTAAAATCCTGCACAAGGAAAATTCACATTTTTTTTCTGTTTTTATAATGATGGATGCCTGTGTTTCATGTGTTTAGTAGAAAGGTTGGAAAATCTTGTCAACCTGAATCTCCCTGTTTTGCAGGGGTCAAGTAACCTGAGGACATTGTCTTCCCCTTCTCTGTGATGAGTGGGCTTCCCAGCTCAAACCGTTCTCCAAAATCTGGTATTTCCCGTACCTCACAGCAAGGTATGTGTTGGATATGTAGCCTGTCCCTAAGAAATCTCTTGTAGTTGGCTCTTGTAAGTCAGATGCATCATTGAGGAATGCTATCAGATGATCTTAAGCTCTGTTTAAAACTAGCATGTCATGTTCAGTGCCACATTCTGATTCAGAACTATATGACTGAAATGAAACAGCTAATGCAGATTTCCCTAATGTGGAGATGTTCTAGCAAAAGGAAACATTTTTTTTTGGAGAGCTTTCCACAGAAAGCCTTCTTGACGAGATGCCCCAACTTAGTTCTGCCTTGCCCTGACTCTGTCTCCCTCCTTCCCCTTTCTGTGCTGTGTTGGCAGTGCAGCTTCAGATCTGGGGTAGCAGTGTGCTGTGCACTGTTTCCCAGAATAAATCCGTCCCTGAGGATGGGGTGATCTTTGCACAGCTGCAGTGGTCTAAAGCGTCATTACCTGAGTTCAGCATTTGCTTCTTACTCTGCCTTTAAAAAAAAAAATTAGCTAGCCCTTGAACTACACCAGCTAATTCCCAGCTAGCTCAGCCTGGTACACTTCTGATGGTTTCACGGGGTGCCTGCCAAGCTACACCAGCTGGGAATTTGCTTCTCCAACCGCCTCATGTTTCCCCATGTCTCAGAGGCACAAGTCTTTGTAGGCACATCGTTAATTCAGGTGTAGGTCAGGCACAGACCACATAGCATATTCCACTGAACACTAAGTGCAGAGTTACAAGGTATTTCACTTTCAGCCAGACGTAAGTTATCTTTATTAAATGTGTGCTGTAGAAGCACTAGTGGTTTTCTAACAAACTGTAATGTTCATTCCCCAGGCTCCAGCCTCGAAGAAAATGAGCTCCGGAGACCCAGTCTTGACTCTTCCATTGCTTCCACATGCTGAGGTCTGGCCAAACAAGCGCAGTGCACTTCCCAAGAGGGGTGAGATAGGAGTCCCCTCCCCATTTTGGCTCAATCCTCACTGCCAGACAGACCAGCACCCTCCTTTAGTCCACAGCATCTGAATGTGTTTGCTCCATGACTTTGAAGGGAACGTAACAGGGTTTATTCTATTAACAGCCAATGGGCACTTCAAAGCAAAAATGTGGTTGAGGTATAAATCATTCTGCTCCACGGAGCAGAATTTATTATGGCTTGGAAAATAATATAGAAATGAAACAAAAGCAACATGTATGAAGCACTCTTTGGAAATAAAGTCAGATCTTTAATCACTGCAGTGTGTGTGCTGGTAAAATGAATGGCAAGGCGATCTTATTTTCTTCCTTTAGAGATAAAATAATGCTAACAACGTGTTGGTCCTTGGCGTCTCAATGCCTTGGGGAAAGTGTTTCCCTTCAACAGAACAGATTTTGCTTGATAACTCTTTCCCATATTACTGAAAAGGTTTCCCACTGTTCCTACTTTTTCTGTGTGCCTGAAAATCCAAATGAACTTCCTCTGAGGAAGTTTCTTCCTTCTTTCTGCATCCACCAGGGCAAAGGAGGCCGTTGTCTCAGAAAGTTGGTTCTGATGGGAGTGCAAATGCAGGGACAGGGCACTGAGATTTGCTGCACTGGGTGACAAGCAGGATGGACTTTCACCCAGTGTATTACATTGACAGACTACGTGTTTATTCTTCCAGTGTCCAGCTCCAGACTCAGCACCAAGAGTGCATTTTTGGCGAACTCGCGTCCAGTTGCTGCTCCAAGAGTTGGTCCACGTACAGGATGCTCTCATCCTGCTCCTGCACCTGCAGCCCCTGCAACCATGCTGAGCAACCACTCTGTGTGCTGCTAGGCCTGGCTGAGCAGGGACACTGCCTGCCCAGCAGTGCAGTCTGTTTTATTGCTGGTCCCTTCCAGCTCCTTCCAGATCATTTTCACAGCATTAGAACTCTGTTTCTACTGATGAGTACATTATATTATTTCCTGCCACTACACAGCACCAAAACTGTCGCTAAAGCAGAACAGCTTTGCCTTTGCTATCTATTGGTACATGAGATATGCCTTCCCCTCGGGGCTCAGCTTCTCATGCTAAATGCTTGGCTAATGCACTGAAGTGTCTTCAAACATTTTTATTTCCTGTCCTCCTTGGCTTTACTTTCAAAAGCACAACATCTCCAACTGGAAATAACCGACAGCTTTGCAGTGCAGGGATAAAGTGCTCAAACAAAAAAGTTACAGTGATACGAAAGGGAAATTCAAATGTCAACATCAAATCCTCAGACACCTTTGAAAGGGTTTCCTGTTTTTGCAACCCTTTAGGGCCAGGTGGTGAGCCCACGCAGAGCTTGCTGGGAGCTTGCTTGCACGACTCCGGCTTGCGGCGGGGATGGCAGAGCTGAGAGCAGGCGTTGTGCTTCACATCGCATACCTGCTGCCTGAGCTGGGGACGGTTTGCTGCCCAGGGTCTGGGTACAACGTTTGTTTTTGCCCTGCAAACCTTCCCCAGGCCGCAGCACCGCGCCGTGTTTGCACATATCGCTGCTTCGGAGCTGGGCTGAGCGAAGACGGCGGTGTCAGCGCAAAGAGAGATGAAGTGATTGTTGAGGAATGTCTTTATCTCCATCCTGCGTAAATACAGATTAGAGAGAAAACATTTTTCTTACAGCTGCAAGTTGCTTCTGCAAACGCGAGGGAACGCAGTGCTTGGCAGTGTTGCACAGACAGCACTGAGTGCTGCTGCAAAGCCAGAGGTGGACTCCAGCAAAGAGCGGGGAGTCCTGCTGCACCCGCAGCCATCAGCAGTGCCTGGTGGGCACGGTGCTGCTCTGGATGAAGGTCTCTTCAAGCAGCAGGGTTGCAGGAGCCTAGGGAGGTCCATGGGTTGCATTGGAAGCTTGGTATATATGGAGTGCTGGCTCTGATTGTGTTGGGGAGAGGTTGATCGTTGGACTAGATGATCCTGGTGGTCTTTTCCAACCTTAATGATCTATAATTCTATGATTACTTGCTATGATAACTTCTATTTGAGGGGGTGGCTAATTCTGTGCACCAGGCCTTGAATTCTGATTGGAAGAAGTGAACTGTGAGTACTATTGGAATGTGCATACTGAAGCATCTTATATTCCAATAACCACCTTCTTCCTCACAAGCAGGCATTGAGAAACATAAAGTAAGTAAAATAAAGTAGTATTTCTCACTGGTAATGAAAGACTACTGCAACCCCAGAGGAGAGAAGAGTGACGTTTTCCAGGGGCTGAGGTGCAGGAGTGAACAGAGTGGGTCCTGTTACCTGCTGGGATGGCACCCAGCCCACGTCCCCTCGCTGTTTACTCTGTAAATATTGAATTCCCAGTGGGAACAACTGTTGTGCAGTACAGCCAGAGTTAAAGGACTGCTCTGAAAAAAAACCAACTGTGCGCATGCCTCACTTCTGCAGCATTCCTGAGACAAGGCTGTATTTTTATCGTCTGCAAACCCAGCTGTATCTGCTGTGCCGAGCTATAACTGGAATCCCAACTCCCTCATTACAACCTCCATCAGAGGAGTGAGCCACGGGGTATAATTTCAGTCCTACCCAGCACCATGGCTTTCCCAAGAAAAAGATAACACCATGGAGCATGGAGCTTGATGTGGGACTAGCCCAGCTCAGCTGCTGCAAGAGGACCCGCTGCTGCATGTGTGCCTTAATCTTTCCTAAAAGTCACTCTGGGCCATCCGTAGCTGCTGTAGATGAGCACTGTTAAAGATTCTCTTCCTGCATGCGGTGCAACCATCAAATGCCTGAATGGTCTGCTGCTTTCGTAGCATATTTCTTTCAGGAAGGTCATTTCTGCACCCTCTGACTTCAAAGGGAAATACTTGAAAACAGGGAAATAATGCTGGGCCAGGCTTCTCTGCTTCAGTGAGGTCTGCTACCGAAAGAAATGTTTCTCAGTTTCATTGCATCTGTTAACGGGATTCAATTAAGCTGCCAGAGATGATAAGCATTTAGAGGGACATCAACCATCACTCTTCACTACCCAACAAAATCTTTGTAATCTCAGCGGTCATAAATCACAGTGGTTGTGTTTGGGAAGCGTTGTGCACCGTAACTCATCAGTAGGGCTTAATTCAGCCTCCCTCAGGCACCACTGTACCCGGCAGACCAAGGTAACTGTCTTGTTGTTGGTACGCAAGAAAGGAGTATTTGAGTGTATACTGGTTGTGCCTGTTTGAAGATAAAGAATGGGGAAATATCAGCAGGACTGGCACTGTCCCATAGGATGTATCTGTTTGCAGCAGCAGGCATTTCCCTCGTGCTGCCTTTCAGAAGGAATCACACAGAATCACAGAATCACGTGGAATAAAGGAATCGCAGGGGCTGGAAGGGACTTCTGGGGATCCCCCAGAACAACCCCTGCAAAATCAGTTCCCTACAGTGGGTTGCAGAGAAAGCACGCAGGCGGGTTTTGAATATTCCTAGAGAAGGGAACTCCATCGCCTCTCTGGGTAACCTGTTTCACTGCTGTGCCACCCACACGGTGAAGAAGTTCTTCTCATGTTCACATGGCACGTCCCGTGTTCCAGTTTGTGTCCCTTGGCCCTTGTTCTGTCACTGGGCACCACCTCTTGAATTTCCCACATGGCCAGACGCTTTCTAAACCTCTGTCAGGGGAGGCCAAGCTGTGAGACACTAGAAGGTGATTTCTTTTCCCTTTCAACTTCAAATTACTTCCTGAAATCAGGCTTCTGATTTCAGCTGGCCAGCTAAAACAGTCACCCCGAGCTGATGGAGGCTCTGGAAACTGTAGGTTCACGCGCGGCTCTTTCAGCACCCTCTGGCAAAGCAAGGGAGGCATTTCGGTCCTTGTGCTTCATTTCAACACGTTCAATATTGACTTTCTCATTCCCTAATGATGAGGGAACTGGGGAAGCAGTAGGGATGGGGAAGGAGATTTGTTCCTCTCTGAGTTGAGCCGGGGAAAGAGCCTTGGAAGGGTGACAGTCATTTGCTCCTTCATCCCACTCAAGCAGCCAATTTGGTCATGGAAGGATAGAATGGCTTGGGTAGGAGGGGATCTTAAAGCCCACCCAGCCCCAACTGCTGCCTTGGGCTGCGTGTCCCCCACCAGCTCAGGCTGTGCAGAGCCCCATCCATGGCCTTGGGCACCTCCAGGGTTGGACACCCACAGCTCTGGGCAGCAGTGCCAGGGCCTCACTGCCTTCTGAATAAAGAGTTTCCTCCTATCATCCAGCCTCAACCTCCTCTCTTTTAGTTTAAATCCATACCCCTTTGTCCTGTCACAATCTGGGCGGTGAGTTCCAGCAGTGATGACAGGTCACCAGCTCTGGTGCAGATTGCAGTAAGCGTGGCATGCGGGCTCTTGTTCATTGCTGGCAAAGATGCAGAGCTAATGGTAGTGACTAAGGTGGAAAATAGTGTTCTGTAGGTGAGAATTTGCTCTGTCAAATAGTGATATTGTGCTTTCTGTATCTGTTGTAGTTTCCATGGAAATATGTGTAGGATACATTACTTTTGGAATTACCTATTAAAAATAAACCCCTCATGATTTGGGGAGGCTTAATTTACGGCTTGTGAAGTCTGAGATTAATAGTGCTGTGCATCCAGGAGTCTAAAACAGCATACAAAAGAAAAGTAACAAGACCATGTTAAAAACAAACAAACAAACAAAAACATCCCCGTCTTCCAGCCCGCACAAGCTCAGCCTGAAGAGCACTTCCCAGTGAGGAAGATGGGAAAGCCAAAGCCAACCACTCCCAACCAGTCCCACCAGTTGTGCGTGTGGCACTGGAGCCCTGCAGTGGGGATCAGGGCTCTGCCAGCTCCTGGCAGCAGCAGCAGCAGCTCGGGGCCCTGCGAGGCACCCGCGCCCTCGGATGAGTCAGTCGTAATGAGGGAGCACACCTTCGTCTGGTGCAAGCGAGCTGTGTCATCTCGGTTTTACCACCACCAGTGATGCATCCCGCCCCAGGGCCTCCCCAGGAACCTCCTCCTCTTATTTTGTAAACAGAGAATAAAAATAATTCGCTTGCAAGTCGCCAGTGGATCGCCAGCCTCCAGCTGGAGCTGGGATGAGTAAGGCAGCCTGCTGTGCCCCAGCCCTGCCACAGCCCTCATTTGGGTAATTCTACGTCTTCTCACAGGTTCTCCTTGAGGGAGATGAAGGGAAGGGAGCTGAGATCTGTCTGGGGTTTGTTTTGAAAGTGTTCAGTCAATAGGGTGTGCAAACCGCATTAGGAATGATTGCTGCACACCTGTCCGAAACCAGCAGTGGGAAGGGCTGGGCTAGAAATGGGCTCATCTGATGTGGAGAGGCTTTGTGCGAGGCAGGATGCCTGGCTCAGAGCAGCACTGAGTTCACTTCTATGCTCACAACACCTCTGAATTAAATATTTGTAAAATCTGAGCTGACTGCAACCGGTTTTCAGCCTGAAGTCATGTGGAAGCTTTCACATCAGGAGCAGCAGCAGAGTGAAGTGTGGAGCTGTATTTCTCACGTCCCTCGCATTCTTTGTTTCTCTTCCAAGCTGGTTCGCTGTGGATTTATTCCAACAGAAAGGGTCAGTTCTTCAGAAAGAACAGACAGATCAGCCAAAATGAGCCAACACAGTCTGTTTTCGGCATTGGCTCAGGGCAGCTCACAGTGGGCAGTGGGGGCAGATCCTGGGAGTGAATCCTCCCCATGAGAATCACAGAATCACGGAATCATTTGAGTTGGAAAGGACCCTTAAAGGCCCTCTGGTCCCACTCCCTGCAATGAACAGGAACACCCACAGCTCCATCAGTGCTCAGAGCCCCCTCCATCCTGACCTTGGCTGTCTGCAGGGACGGGGCACCACCACCAATCTGGGCAACCTGTGCCACTGCCTCACTGTCCTTAGTGTAAAAAAAAGACTTCCATATATCCAGTATAAATCTCCCCTCTTTCCCCATTCTCCTTGTCGTGTCACAACAGACGCTGCTGAAGAGTCTGCCCCCTTCTTTCTTACAGCCCCTGTGTAGCTCAGGGTGTTCTTTACGGTGCTGCGCTCCAGCTCACAGAATATCTGTAATATTCAGGACATGAAGCTCTTTTCTATGGCCAAGCTTATACTGAGATCGAGCTAGAAAGGTGCTTTTTCCCACACAGCCTCCAAAAAGGGAGAGAGGAGATGGAGGAGCAGCCCAGAGCTGCCGGACGAAGGGAACAAAAGGAGCTGTTCTGCAGGCAGAGGCTGCTCTGTTCTTGGCCACGTTCACATGGATAAGGAAGATCAAATGAGAGCTTGCAAAGCTGCATGATGATAAGAGGAAAAAGTATTACAATGCCATTCTGCAGGCTGTGCTGTGCTGTGATTATACAGCAATTCATCCAGCACAGCTCCCCGGGGCCAAGATGCAGTCAGCAAACCCTGCACTTAGACTCATGGCTTCTCTGCAGAGCCACAGGAGCGGCTGATAGAACCTTGGCAGCCCCAGCTGTGGGCAGCCCTGAGCAGGGGGAGCTGCATGGGCAGTCTGGCTGCTTTTCACACAGAAGGAGGCCGAGCACACATCCCTGTTCCACCACAGATCCATGCTCTGGTCTAGGTGCAGCCTGGGTCCCAGAAGGGCTTTTGGTCTTCTCCAGGGACATCAGTGCTCAGAGAGAGCACATCTCAGTGGCAGAGTTGGAGCCCAATTCTGAGACCACCAAGTTGGGTGGTGACAACCAACTCTGGGATGGCAGGTCCTGGGTAGGTTATGAGGGAGTGGACCACAGAAGAGGAGAGAGATGGGGATGCCCCTCCTGTGGTAGTAGTTACTGCAAGCATGTGGTTGGTGTCAGCCAGCTTGCCCCTCCTTGGCTTACCAGAGCTTCACTTAGAGGCAGTGCTGAGTGCTGGCAGCTCCAGAAAGCTGGAGCCAGGCTGTCAAAGGGCAGCAGTCCAGGAGGTGTTATCTAGAGCCTGTTTCCAGACATCTCTGCTTGATGTGGACACAGACAACTAGCAGACACAGCGATGCACATTCTCTGGTGTACTCCATGCCTGGCCACTCCTGGGATGGGTTGGGTGTGCCGGGATGCATGGCTTCTCCACTGGGGTTTTTCCAGGCAGCTGCATATTGCAGCACTGCTGATGCAGGGTGGCTCATGATGGCACCTCCAGATCACTCCCTCCCTCTCCAAAGCCCAGTGTTTATACCAAACCCCAGGGATGAGCCTGTGCTTTGAGAGTCTTGAAAGATGGATGGTTGTAAACATCCAGGCCTGAACGTGGGGAAGATTTCTGAGCACATTCAAAGGAGTCTCTAACCTCTGCTTCCCACGTGCAGAATGGCTCAGGGCACCTCCATATCCAACAGATGGACGGGGCCTACCAACAGCACCAGTGTTGATAAACAGACTCCAGCACGAGCCCTTTCAAGGAAGGCTGTTTTGAACAGCAAAGAAACACACATCAAAGGCAGCCTGCAGCATCTGCTTGTGTTGTTGGTGTGTCGTGGGCACGTCGCAGGTGTTGTTCCTGGAGTGGGAACCACTCCTGGTTGGAGCTGTCTAGGGTTCCTTCAGCTTCTTCTCCAGGGAGCATCAGAGGGCAACACAGGGTGATGCTCACTGCCAGAGGCCGTGGGTTCCAGGAGCCCAAAGAGCCAACCCCAAATTGGGTGCCTCCAGTCCCCCCTTGGAGGTGTGCTGATTATATCGTGAACGCTCCTGAATGCCAAGGAAAGAGTGGAGGGCCCTGTGCCGTAGTGCAAAGAGATCACTGCATTTGCTGAGAAGAGCTGGATGTAGGGAGAGTCAGCTCTTGCCTTGCATGCTGGAGTCATCTAGGAAAGGAGACTCATTCTCAGCCGTCCTCTGCCATGGTGCCAACACAGAGGAAGATCGTGGCCAGGTGACTTCATCAGCAATACTCTTGGGCAGCCCTTACAAGGCTGACACAAACCAGCTCTTGTAACCAGCCTGGCTTGCTGGGCTGCCAGGGTGCCCCATTGCGACCAAGGGCTCTCTACATTTGCTGATGAGCAAGGCCAAAGCCAGGAGTCCATGCAATTATCGTTAAATGAGTAATTAGTGGAGTCTAATTTATTTTTAATGCAGTGAGCTGTGCCCTAGGTGCTGGCAGTCACTTAGCCAAGAGAACAACCTGCCCACTAGAGGCTGGAATGGCTCAGCATCCCCATCCCCAACCCCTACCCTACCCATCTCTATTCCCATCTCCTTCCTCATCCCTATCCCTGTCATCTTTCCCATCCCCATTCCCAACCTCTTCTCCATCCTCCACCCCATTCTCATCCTCAGCCCTAGAGCTCAGCAACCCCTTGCCAAAGCCCTAGGACTCCCGTCTCTCACTGTCAGCACCTGATTAGGTGACCATAGAGACACACACCTTCCTGCAGCCTGTCCTCATCAGCAAGAACACGTTTGATCTGAGGTTGTTCTTACACAGGATCCAGTCTTTGCCAGGGCCAAAAACAGTGTATGCTGTCCACTGAACCAATATTACTGTCCCAGTGGAAGCTTTGAGTGCTCTGGACTTAGAGTAAATAAATAATGTAGAAAGAATAATATTGAGCTAATAAAGCTATTATCTGGGAAGATTGCAGCCTAATCTCCAGTGCAGTGAAGATAATGAGTGTTGAATCATGCCTGGAGCATCCAAACTAAGTGCTAGTGGTTTTGATAAAGGAAAGCAGCAGATTTTTTGTGGGAGCCTACTGTTTGCCTGTAGGTTTCTGGGGAACATTGTGTCCCTGTTGTGCAGGTCATCAGCAGAGCTGGCTCAGCCTCATATTCTCATCACCTTCACCTTGAGCTGTCCAGGGAACCATCTGGCTTGGTTGCACCAGTGTGATAGGGATGGGGATGGGGATGGGGTTGGGGACACGGAGCCATTCCAGCCTCTGCTGGACAAGATAAGCCATGGCAATGGCTGTGTGCCACCAAAGGGGCTGGATTTGCCAGTGCTGCCAGCTCACATCACTGCTGGCAGGAGGGGGCTGCTGAATGCACAGCTTTGCAGCCACCCCCAGGAGCAGCCAGCGATCCCCAAATAGAACTAAACACCCCCAGACACTCTGAGGATACACAAAGGAGCTGACATATGGCCACGCATCAGTGAATTGTAACTTGAATGCTTTTTTTGGACTGCTGAGGAAACAGCTACTCAAAAATTCTGGTGACCTGCTTGGAAGTGGGATTTTGACAAGGAGAGAAGTGCTCAGCTCCTGCTGGAAGCGCAGCACTTTGCTGCCCTAAATCCCTGCAGAATATCCCAGACTTTGACCGGAGAGCGTTGCAGAAGAGAGAAATTCGTACAATCTGAAGAAAAGAAAAATATCTCTGGGAAAAAAAAAAAAAAGCCAGCAATTTAAAAGCAATAAAAACCTACTTTATGAAGATGGGGATAGATTAGGGGATGTGTGAGTGAGGGGTGGGAGTAGTGAGCGGGTGCTGTGCTCGGCAGGCCTCCGATTCTTGTGAGCTCGTAAATCCCGGTGAGCCCCAGCACAGCCCCCAGTTCTGCCTCCAGCACTGCGGGGAGGGATGGGGTGGGGGTTCATTCGAGCAGCGAGGGGGCTGCTGCAGTCTACGGGGTTTGGTTTTTTTTTCGGGTGCAGTGATCTGAGCATCCCTCCGGCATCCAGCTGATCTTCCGGAGGGGCCGGGGGGGGGTGGGGGGGGTGGGGGGGTTGGTAGCTGAGCCACTTCGGGGTGATCGCTGCGGTGCTTTTGCAGACTGAAAGGTTTCCCCTTGGAGCAGTGCCAGCCGGCTTTGGGAAGAAGAATGGGTCGGATACAAAGGGTTTTTTTTTGTTTTGTTTTGTTTTGTTTTTTTTTAAAGCCCATTAAGTCGCCTCGGGGCTGAGCTCAGGTTCCCACCGCCTGGGCGGTTGGTGCCGGGGGAGCGCTTTTGGTTCCCATCACCTCACCCAAGTGGGAAAGTTCCTGTTCCCTCTGCCCACCCTTCCCAGCCCTGCACCGAGGGGAGGTGCTCAGAGGGAGCTGGGGGCTTTTCTCCAGGGAGCAGCGTGTGTCTCGAATATGTCCTTTGGAGAGATGGAGGTGCGTCAGAGATGGTGGAAAAGGTGACCTCACAGAATGACACCAGCCTGGGGATGCTGTGTCCCCCACCATTCCATTCCAGAGTCCCTGTCCCCGTCCCGCTCCTTGCACAACTGTGTTTTATCCCGAAACCTGAACAGCCCAATAGACCCATCAGAGCTTCTCTCCTTCAGGGCTTCTGGAGGCAGCAACCAGCCCTAGGAGTCAGCTCTTACTCATGCTGTCTCCGTGGAAAATATAAGAATGGGGTTAGTAATGCAGCTGTGACTAAGGAGAATGCAACTGAGAAGGTCCCCAGTGCTGCCACTGTGGCCAGGATTTCCCTGTCTGCTCGCGTGGAGACTCCCTGGTGCCACCAGGATGGGGTCAGAGCCCCGGTACCAATCCCAGAGCATCCCTTCATGCCGTACCAACATAGAGTTTCCATCCCAAGTCCTGGTTCTTGTAAAGAAACCCACTACCTGGACCTGAGGAAGCAACAGAGATATTTTGAAAGATACTGGGAGCACTCAGTCTGTTTACACAGCCGTCACAGGGCAGGGAAATGTTCCTGCTGGTGCTGGTCGCTGAGTCTTCACATTCCAACTCGGAGGAACAAAACCTCTTAGCTTTGCACTTACCGGAGACGAACTTGAAGTCGTCTGGAGTCAGGCACTGCAAAAATGTAATGATGCAGGAGAAATCAGGGGGACCGAAATAGCCAGCAAACACAGATGGACTCGTGATGTGGAGCACCCGGCCAGACCTCGGGGTGCCTCAGGCTCTGGGTGACCCTGTCTGGGTCACTGAGTACAGACTGCCAAGGATTGGCTTAGCCAGCCAAGTCCTCATTTTGCAAAATAGCATAGGCACTTAGGAGACTGAATCATATCGAAAATTGGGGGGTATTTAAATGTTTCTAGTGCAGCTGTGCCCTTGATGAGGGCTCTTAATTCCTGTCCAACAAGCTCCTTTCCCCTGTGGGCAAAGACCTGGGAGTGAGCTCCCTTCTGCCCCAGTGAGGTGATGGAGGCTCACCAAGAGCCTAAGGTGATGCGTCCCTTCCTCACTCCATCTCTGGGGCACAGGACTCTCCCAGCCCTGCAGATCACTTCTACTCTCCAGTCACAATTCCTCGCCCCAATCAGAGGTTTTTCATGGGATTTAAGTGACACCTGCATATTCATCAGCCCGCTCTGCAGAGGCAACAAATACATCTCCTATTATACTTTCCCTACCTGCTTTGAAACAGGGATTTGGTTTTGGTCTGGCATCTTTTGTGTCAATTCAGTGCAAGAAAAGCAACTTCCAAGGACAGGGCTTGTGGGTGGTGGGAGTTGTGGAGCTACCCCCCAAGGTGGGACCTCCCTGTGCACCATACAGCATGGGTATGCACGTGGTCACTGACGCACAGGGGAATTTGCTAACAAGCAAATTACAAATTCTTTACAAGCTTAAGGACTTTGGGGAATCTGGACCTAAATCCCAGCAGCAGCACAGCCCCAGCCCTGCCTTGGGAACATGTTTACTTTCCTTTTGGAGGCTGCAGAGCATCACTCCAGAGCTGTGCCTCCCCTGCCAGTTGCCAGAAGCTGCTGGGATGGGCCGAGCCCATCTCTTTGGCACAGCTGGAGATAAGGCTTCCAAGCAGAACCTTCCCGTGCAGACACTGAGCCACTAAAGGGCCTCTGTGTGCTCTAAAAGCACAGTGCAGTCTCCTGTCTCTGAGCTGAAGCCAGCCCTGGCTGCAACTGATGGGGAAACTTCCCGTAAGGCTCTGTTCGTTTGGTGCAAGCCTTCTGCTGGGACCAGAACAGTGATTATCCTGCTGAGCAGGTCATCTGTACAGCATGAGAAGTTAAAACCTCGAGGAAAGACGGCCTTTTTTCTTCCAAAATCAATTTTGTTCCTGGGATTGTTCAGTTTGGAGAAGAGGAGGCTCAGGAGAGACCTCATCCCTCTGAGCCGTGGTGGTGGTGGAGTGGGGGTTGGCTCCCATGTTATAGCAATAGGAGGGGATGGAATGGCCTCAAGTTGTGCTGAGGGAGGTTCAGGTTGGATGTAAGGAAGCATTTCTTCTTTGAAAGAGCAGTAATGCAGTGGTACAGCCCAGGGAGTGGTGGAGTCACCGTCCCTGGAGGTGTACCAGAACCGTGGGGATGTGGCACTGAGGGACGTGGTCAGTGGGCACCGTGGGGTGGGTTGGGGATCTTGGAGGTCTTGTCCAACTTTAATGATTCAGTCATTCTATGGTTCTGTTTCACTTTTGTGGTGGGGTAGGTTCCACATTCCACTGCTGCCAACAGAGCCAAGGGTGCCCTTCTCAGTTTCAGTGGTGCAGATGGGCAGCAGCTCTCCCCTGGGGACTGTATGGTACCGATCTCACACAGTTGGAGCTTTGAGAACATGTGTAGGTCCGGTGAACAGTTAGTACAAACAACACCGGCTATATTCCTACATCTTTAGGACAAGGAACTCACTCTCTTTCCCTCAGCTGAACTCCCTTGTTCTGTTTGGCACCCAAGAAACAGCCTGCACTGAGAGCCTCCTGATACCAGGCGTTGCAGGGTTATCCTCCAGACCCACGGTGTCCCCTTTTGAGGGCTGGATGCTCATCTGCCTCACTGCTGCTTGTGTCCCACATACCCAGCCAGGCTGTGGGCAGCTGCTGGCTGGGCTTCGTGTCTGAATATAGGAGCTTAATTTAATAGGCGGCTGTTGGAAAAACAAGTGAGAAAGCAACACAATGGGGCTTGATAAGCAGCCTCCAAACAAGATCCGAGGAGGGAATTACAGGAAAAGGCCCGAGCTGCTGCCATGTGGAAGCACCTCCAGGTGCCAACCACCCCACAGCTGCTCACCCAGGCCGGCAAACCCCGGCTGTGTGCGGTTAGTGTGTGTCCTGGAGGAGGTGGGTGGGCAGGAGCGGGCACTGGGAGGACAGGGTGGATATTAGGGAAGATTTCTTCTCAGGAAGAGTGGTGATGCAGTGGCACATCTGCCCAGGGAGTGGTGGGGTCACCGTCCCTGGAGGCGTTCCAGAGCCGTGGAGATGTGGCACTGAGGGACGTGGGCAGTGGGCACGGTGGGGGTGGGCTGGGGTTGGGCTTGGGGACCTTAGGGCTCTCTCCAACCTTAATGATTCTACAAGTCTCTGATTTTGTGCAGGAAAAAGGTGAACGTGGGAGCATAAGGACAGCTGTGCTGGGCTGGACACGGGGACTGTCCAACCAGTATCCTCTCCATAGCATGCAGGATGAGCATCGTGGTCCACAAAGAACAAAAAGTATAGGAAGGGTACAGGGATGTTTTCCAGTAAAACCTCCAGGGCTGCGGCAGCCTGCAGCTCCACGGCTTCCTTGGCCTTGTACTGCAGCACTGTATTGAATAGCCTGGTGCAGTCACCTGGATGAGAAATGCTCCCTGTCTTTGATTGTTAACTCTGTTGTGAGAACAGAGATCAGAACTGTTCATCTTATTCAAACCAGGAACTTGTACAGTTGCTTTTCCTCTTTTCTCATTAACTCATTTGCTTTCTTGACTGCTGCTGAGCAGAGTTCATTGCTTTCAGCAGGTTGCCTGTACCAAACTGCAGGACCCCACTGCTGAGGGGTGGTGGTGACTCAGTGAGTGTCCCAAGGTGTCCCCAGCGTGAACAGAGATGCTGAACAGCACAGGTTCTGCATAGATTTCCACTCTGCTCCCCTGAGCACCCCTTCACGTCTGCCTGTCCCTTATAGTTTCTGTCCTTGACTTAATTTTTTATGGCTCCTTACTCTCCTCAGGAGCCTTGGATGAAGGGTTTTGAACAAACCATTAGGAAATCCATATCCATTGTATCTGTTTCCAGATCTCTGCTGTCCCCCAGCTCTTTGGCTGCTACCAAGGACTGCAATAGATTTTGTGAGCCATCATTTCCCTCTCCAAAAACTGCGTTGGCTCTTCCCCAACAGACTCAGAGATTTATCCAGCACTGCCATCAGACTTGCTGCTCCCAACAGCCTGCCCTTGATCCCTTTCCCCCCCCCCGGTGCTCCTGGAATTGCTGCCTCCCACTGCTCCAGCACCAAGAGTTGGAGGTCAGAGAGCCCCACTGCTCTGCAATGAGTACACCAGTGTTTGCACTTTGGGTTTCTGCAGCAGCCCTGTGCAACAGCAAGCTGTTGGTGGCAAAAGCATTATGCTCCTTGCTTTGGGGGCAGCCCCTAAGGACGCTGAGAGGTGATGGCAGCACCTCGCACAGCCATCAGGGAAACAGGAACTGTCGGAAAAGTGATTTCTGACTTTCCAGCTGGGAGGCAGAGAGATGCGCTGCTCGGGAGAATGTTGTCATGCATTGTGAAAGCTGCTGGGGTATGGATCTTGCGTGCCCATCCTCACCTGTGCCACTGGTCTGGTGACATGTTAAATGCAGTGCTCATCTGCTGGAGGGGAAGGGGAAGGGGAAGGATGGGCTGGGGTGGGACAAGATGGGACGGGATGGAACAGGGTGGAAGGGAATGGGATGGAGTGAGATGAGATGAGATTGTGAAGAATGGGGTGAAACAGGATGAGATGGAACAGAGTGGGATGGCATGGGATGGCATGAAGTGGAATGGAATAGAGTGGGATGGTATGGAATGAAACGGAATGGAATAGAATTGGATGAAATGAGATGGGATGGGATGGAGGGAATGGGATGGGATGGGATGGGATGGGAAAGAATTGGGTGAAATGGGTTGGGATAGAACAGGATGGGATAGAGGGAATGGTACAGGATAGGATGGATGGGATGGGATTGGATGGGTTGGGTTGGAACAGGATGGGATAGGACAGGATGGAATGGGATTAAATGGGATGAGGTGGAACAGGATGGGACAGGGTGGGATGGGAGGGAAAGGGATAGGATAGCATGGAATGGAATGAAATAGCATGGGGTGGCATGAAATGGGGTGGAGTGGAATTGAGTGGGGCGGTATGGGATAGAACAGAATGGGATAGGATTGGATGGGACGGGATGGAGTGAGATGGAATGGGGTGGTGTGGGATGGGATGGAACCGAGCGGAATACCCATTCTAGGGTTTGAGTAGCCTCACAGCGAGGGCGTTTCTCCTGACAACCCACTCGGAGCCGTTCCCCGCGCAGCACTGACCCCACGCGCGCGCTCCGCAGTCACGCACGTCCGCGCACTACAACTCCCGGCGGCTCCGGGCCGGGGAGGGGGTCACGTGACGTCAGCGCGCCGGGCGGGGCGGGGCCGCGCGGCGGAGCGGGGCGGGGCGGGGCGGGGCGGGGCGGCCGCGGCCCATTGTGGGCAGGGGCCGGGCGGGCTCCGCGCCGCGCAGTGCCGGCAGGTACCGGGGCCGCGTCCGCTGCCGCTCGGTGAGTGTGCCGCGCCGTGCTGCCGGCGCCGCGGGGGATCGGGGCCGCTTTCTCCGCTCTGTGGGGGTTGAGCCTCTCACCTATCCCGGCGCTCCTCGGGGCCGTGCTTCCCACCCCCCACCCCCCACCCCCCCCCCCCCCACCCCCTCCACCCCCCAACCCCCCTTTTCTCCCAGGGCACGCCGGGTGTGTGGGGTCCCGCATCGGCACTGCGGGGCTCGGGCGGGGCCGCGGCGGTGGGAGCGGGGCGGGGTGCGGGATGCGGAGCTGCCTTCGCCATGGCAACGGCGCTCCGGTCGGATGGATGGAGCCCGGGTCGGGTGGGGGGGGGGGGGGGGGATTGGGAGTGGTGGGGGTCCCCGCCCCGCCGGGTTGCGGTGGGGGAAGCGGGGTGCTGGGGTGTCTCGCGGTGAGGATGTGTCGGAGGATGGGGTGCGGCAGGTTGGCTCTGGCACCGTCTTTGCAGGGCGGAGGATTTGGGAGGGGGGGATGAGGATGCCCTCGCTGCCGGCCCCGTGGGGCGGGGGCGGCCGTCGGTGTTCGCGGCGGGTTCCGCCCGTGGGGGCTGCGCTGCCTCGCACGCCCGTGGGCAAGGAAGGGGCTTTTTTTTTGCATCTCCTTTGCGTCAAGGTGAATTGAAGGCAAAGCCCAAGCGCTGTCCCGAGGGCTGGAGCCGAGCAGCGTGTGCCCGCCCCGACGCCGCGGGGCACAGGGAGAGTGCCGGGTCCCCGTGCTGGGTCCACGCAGGCCGGGTCTCAGTGCCGTGCCGGCAGCCGGCTTCTCCCAGCTGCACGGATGAGGCTTTTTTTTTTCCCTCTCTAGAGGCTGATGCTGATACTGCACACAGAACCCAGCCACATTCCCCGCTGAGGCCGCCTCGGAGGGCCAGGGCACTGCCTCATTTTGCCCCTCGGTCCAGCCGTGGGCATCCTGAGGCGCTCGGTGTTTGCAGGGGCTGAGGGTCCCGCAGACCCCTTTGCCAGTGGCCTCCTTTCCCAGCTGACATCCCCTTGGTTAATGAGTGACTCAGGTCCTTGGGGCCGGCCCAGCGTGGCCTACAGCCTCCTGTATGCAGGGAGCAGGAGCCGAAGTCCAGGATCTCTGATGGAGCAAGGTGAGACCACAGGGCAGCAGGAAACAGAGAGGCTTCTTCCTCTTCTTCCTCCTTCTCTTCCCCTTCGTCCTCCTGTGGCCGGGTCACTGCGTGTGGCCCTGTGGTGGTTGGGGTTGGCCGCCTCACGGCCCGGCCTCTGCCCTGGGCAGGCAAACAGGATGGATGAGGTGTAAGAGCAGCGCCAAATCTGCCGCCCTGGGCTGGAAGTGCAGTCGGATCGGTCCTGACCTGGGCCAGCTCCTTATCTGACCCTTTGTTTTCGGGAGGCAGCAGGAAGGGCTCTGTAGATGGGACCGGGTCATGGTTATCTCCTGCTGCTTCTGTTCTTTGTTTTGGCTCCTCGCCCTGTGCTGCCTCACGGACTCCTGTGTGGGTGTCATGTACCTGCTGTCCCCAGGTCCCCGTGTTCCATTCCGTGGTCTCTATGCTTCCACCACGGCCAGTGTTTCACTCCCAGCCTCAGTGCCACTGAAATCTAGTGTGAGCAGCGTGCCAGCCAAATGTCAGTGCAGCGACGCCTTTAGCTAACCAGCGGCCACCGGCTTGCTTTTTTAAAGAGTTGTTTTGGGGGATCCCCCTTGAACTATGGCTGCCCAGGAAGGTGGTGAGGTCACTGTCCTTGGAGGTGCTCGAGAACCGTAGAGATGTGGCACTGAGAGACATGGTTGGTGGGCATAGTGGGGGTGGGCTTGGGGATCTCAGAGTTCTTTTCCAACCTGAATGATTCTGTGATTCGAAGGGAGCAGCCCTTTCCATGACCCTGGGTTTATAGCAGCACAAGAAGCAACGTACCCACTTCATTACAACCCAAAGGAAGCTGCTGGTGATGCAGGCAGATACCCCACTTAGGGCGGGTAGTCTTCTGCGCCGATACGTGCCGAGCTGCTGCTGCATGGCTGCTTTTATCTCTGAAGTATTAATACATGAGGCTCGCTATTTATATGGGTGTTTTAAAGAGCCTGGCGGGGCTGCCTGGAAGGCTCGCGCGGCACTGCAAGCATTCGGGGCTTTTTTGTGCGTGCTTCAGCAGTAGATAAGCAAGGGCATCCAGCTGTCAGCTTCGGAGATTGCCAAAGCCTGCTCAACGGGATTTCTGCAGGCTTCTGTCACAAACAAGGATTTTGTTGGGTGCTTTGGTTTCTGACTCGATGCTGGTAATTAAATATCTCAGCTTGGCTTGGGAAGGCTGCTGCGCGTGGAGCGGTGAGGCCGTGCGGAGCAGGGCGTGCTTGTTCTGCAGTAGTTGAGTGGGACTCGATGTTGGTGCTTCAGCCTGCATTTTCTTTTCGTTTTAAATGCATGTCTTTCTATCAGTAGTTCTGAACAAAAAGAAGGGCAAAATAATCTTGCATTTTTGCGGCTGTCCTATAAGACCTGCTATGACGGTTATTCTGTTGCACGTTGTGATAGTTGAGTGCTGTGCAATTCAAATTGTGTCAGTATTGATTATTTTTTTCCCCCCCTCTTTGAGGTAACAGCATGTGTACTTTTCACCTCTGCACAAACATCAGTGCTGTGCTGAGGAAGAGCTGATCTGAATGAAGACCTGAGAGCTGGAGAAGAAATACTGAGTGTCTGACCCTAACTCCTGCATTGGTTAAGTCTACGTGGCTTAGCGTGCAGATTACTTACTCGACATGCTTCCCGTACTAGGGGATGGGAGAAACAACTAACGAAGCTTTGGAAAGCAGTTCCATGTGCCAGCAGTGGCTTTTTTGCATATTGCATGAGCTCTGCTCTGCACGTCAGCCCCAAATGCATTAAGTAGGAAGTTGGAAATAGAAAGTTTTTAGCCTTCTGTTATTTGGTCTTTTTTTCCCCTGCTGCCCCCTTTCTGAGCTGGGCTGGGAGGGAAGCCGTGCTGGTGCTGCCTTAGCCCTGTCCCGTTGGGAGGTGAGCCGTGCTCTGTCTCTCCTGTCCCTGTGCATTGCAGCATTTTGGAATATGTTGAAGAACCAGAAGTTCTGGGATGGCGTGGAAAATGTCAGCTCCGTGAGTCATAAAACTTTCAAATCTTTGTGTGGCCTCTGAGGAAATAAAAACAAAACAAAAGCAGAGGAGGTGGGGGCGAGGAGCAGCTTGGCACCCCACAGCTACCTTGTTGGTTGAGCAGAGACTTTGGTGATGTGAGCTGACAGGGTTTGTTGTGTGAGCGGTGTGGCCTGAACGCCAGCCCCTGACAAGATAGCAAAGCAAAATAATGCATGGCATTATGAGCGTGTTCCTATAGGCGAAACCAGGTGGGGTTGTCCTCCGCGATGCCCCATCCCACATGAATCACCTGTTGCTGTGCTTCCTGAGTGCTTCCTCCAGCACTGGGCCCCCAGCCTTCACCTTTTCTTCCCAGTTTGCAAAATGGAAGAGCTCTGTGCCGCCGGGAACACCTGCACCTGAAAGTCACTTCCTACGTCAGAATGGGGTGGCCCAACTTGGTGGCACTCACCCGTGAGTCACTGCTGTGAGTCATTCAGTTACTCCGTAAATTACTGCTCGTGAACTGAGGTGCATTGACACTCGCTGCAGAACGTTGGTGCTGAAGGTGGAGTGGCACGGGCCCTGTCACAGGTCTGTCACCGTGACAGAGCTGGTGGCAAGGCATTGCGTAGCCTGCCACAGCTCAGTTCTGGTGCTCATTTGTGTCTTCCTGACCGTCGGCGTGCTTGGTTTGTTGCCATTTGGATGGTTTTAAGTCACTTTGGAGCTCTCATTCTGAACCCTTCCCTACTTGGCACTGAGGACGTTCAGTAGTGTATCTGTAAAACGATGAGCAAGGGGTGATGTGTTGTTGGTCGGAGGCATCTCCATCCCCCTGAGCCTGCCCTCGCTGCAGCAGAGTCCTGCTGAGCACCAGGGCTGTGCGTGTCACTGCAGGGCTCCTCGCCGTGCCAGACAAGTGGCTTCATGTTGCTCCTCCTGCATTCCTTCAGCGAGCGTTGCTCAGCTATGCACTCCCAGCTACGTGCTGCTCACCTGAATCATGTCTTCGTGTGTGTGCACGGCTTCACCACCCATAAGCCCGGGCCGTTCCTCTCTGGGCTGCCTCAGCCAAGTTCAGACACTTTTATAAGAGGTTGAATGAAAAAATGCTCAAAGGGCATGGCAGGAAAGCAGCAGGAGTGCCTCGGTGCAGGGGCTGCTCCTGAGCACTCAGGCTGACATCTTGCCATCAGATTCATCTGCAAGGGCTGGCCCGAGCCACCCGTTCCCCAGGGCTTGGGATGTCCCAGACTGGGACTCCTCGTTCCTCATTGCGCAGGCAAAGCCCCAGCTGGAAATTTGTCATGCAAAGCTCAAAACCCATGTGTGTATGTACGTGCATAGCAGTGATAGAAAGGCCCAGTTAACTCCGCAGACACGTGCCCACCCTTGGGGGTGTGTAAGGCCCGGCAGAACCTCTGTGTGCTCGCCGTGCCACTTTCCTGCCCCCTTCCCACAGCGTGGGTTGGGTTTGGGGCGCATCTGCTAAGGCAGCTTGGAGTTGTGCTGCTCTCAGGCTGATGTCAGGGGGTTTAGCATTGGAATTAGCAGCTGGTTTTCCTACCAGTCTGCAAAGCTGAGCTACATTTGACAGTTTTTGGGAAATCACTGTAGGAGGTGGATTCCTTCAGCGCATTATAGGAAATGGGCTTGCCGGCCCGGGGGAGGTCCTCTGTGTATGTGAGACATCCCCAGGGGGAGGGCTGTCAGCGAGCAGGAAAAATGCACGCGCACTCCTTGGAGAGCAGCAAAAGTCCAAACCCCCCTGGGTTGCAGACCTCGGGTCTGAGGAGTGGGCACTGCTGGAGCTCTGTGACTGCGCTCTGCACCCATCATTTGCACTGCTTGGACTGGGAGGGTGGGACAGCACTTGTCCTAAAAGTGCTGCAACATGAGACCAGCGGGTGCAGGAGTCAGCTTACTGTACCCCGAAGCAGCAGCGTGAACTAGGCCTTGCTTGGCCTCAGCATCACCTATGTGAACCAAGCTGTGGACTCGTGCGTGCCATCCCGGAGGGCTGTGGTAGCTGAGCTCCGGTGCAGCTGTTTCCTTTGAGGACGGCTGTAAGTGGCTGTGAAACTGTTTGTGTAAAGCTCTTTCCCTGCTGCAAGCCCTTCGGATATTTGGCGATTCCGGCTGCCCCGTGGGGTCGGCCCCATGCTCCCTGCACAGCGCCCGGCTGCTCTGCCCCTGCCCTGCTCGAGGTTGGCTGGACTTGGGTTTTGCAGATGGCTTTAGGGCTTCTCCCATCGCCCTGCTGGTGCACGGGGGTGTCAATGGGGCCAAGCCCTCAGGGTGTGATCCCATGTGATCCTTGGCAGCGCCAGGCGAGAGCCGGGCAGCAGGAAAGCTGAACTCGCAAATCTGCTCCAGTAAGTCACGCCAAGGACTGTTTGAACTGCTCTGATCCCTGGTGCCTCCTGAGCAACCCTGTTTACAAGAGGTGGTGCTTCCGACCCCTGTCCTGTCAGCTGTCCTGACGGCCTTACGTCACTTGTTTGCCTGGTGAAGCTCCGTGGCTGCAGGAGGTTGGCTCTGAGAGCTGACACCATGCTCCTTCCTCGCCACCCCCTTGTTGCGGACGCATCCTGCAGAGCGGCTGGAGGCTCTCTGGGGACACCTCGCTTCCATTTTCAGACTCCATCTCCTTTTATCTCCCGTGGAGACCGCTGTCTGGCACGTTGCACGTGAAATCGCCGCTGGCTCCGGAGCCCTGGGAAGTCTCTACCCGTCACATGGAGCAAAAAAGATGTCAAGGAAAATTTTTGGAGCGTGCTAAATGTCGTAATTCCTACAGACAGTTTACTTTGGGTTCTGGAGTTGGAAGGGAGTCTTTGTGCACGTGGTTTTCTCAACGTTTGCTTTTGTATTAAGTGCCGCTCTTCTGTTCACCGAGGTCAGCGTTTTGACATTTCTTCATCGTGGTGACAGTTCAGACTGCAGCGATGTGCCATGGGCTCCACTGTGGATTGTACAGGAGAGAAACTGTGTGGTTCCCTTTTAAAAAGTGATTCCATGAAATGCAGTCTGCCTGTTTTTGAAGCCATCCTACAGCCTGATGGGTTTCAGCATGAGAAAAAGAGGAAAGGGGGGGGTCTTAACCCGTGTAACTTGGTTGCCTCATGTTCTGCTGGGGGAAAGAGAATAATGCATCAGTGGGGTCTGCAGTCCCCACACCACGGAGTGTCGGAGCAGTCGGAGCACAGGGGATCCAAAGGGCTGAGCTTTGGCTGCGGTGATGGGCTGTGGTGAGCAGGGAGATAGATCTGTGAGTAAACGGGTGCTCATTTCTTCCAAGGGGAGAAAAAGCCTGCAAACATCTCCCTGGCAGGTGCAAGTCCCCTGCACACCATGGCGATGTGATCTCCCATCTGCCTGGGGTGCAGCTCTGCCCACCCTGCAGAACTGGCTGGGATCCCAAAAACACGCAGGCCTCCTACTGCAGGCTGCTGCACAAGGGAAGGCTTTCAGCACAGATCCTGCTACCTGCACTGCTGCCAGTGCTGCTTGGCTCGCCCCAAGCCTACTGAAAGCCCATGGGATCGACTCTTCCCCTTCCTCCTCCCGCTTCCTTCCCCCCCTCATTCGGTTTTCAACACTAGATACTTGAATAAATCATCGAGGATGTGATCACACAGGAAACCTCTTTTTTTTTTTTTGCAGCCTGGTTAGGAAGTGAATTCAGCTCTCCAGGGTTTCAGTCCTGTGCTTTTTAATCACAAGGTTCTTCGTTCTTTCGACTCCATCGCTTGAGAAATGACGTGTCCTCAGCTGCTTTTCCCCTCGCAACTGCAGACCTGCAGAAACAATAGCTCTTCAAGCTGAAATGGATGGTGCTGGCTGGAGCAGCAAGAGGGAGAACACACATTTGATCTGCGTTATGTCTTTATTTGTCATCTTGTTTACTACTTGGTTATTCCTTTGCCTCAGAGGAGAGCAAAGCCCTTGCTCCTGCAGAATTCAGAGCTTCTAATTTGCTCCTTGTTAGAAGTAGTGTCCCAAATCCCGCGTTCCTTTGTGCATCTTCTCTTTTTTTTTTTCCCCCCCTTTTTCTTTGTCAGTAGGGGCTTATGGAGTATAATGGGCAGATTAGCAACTGTATTTGTGGAGTAACCCATCTTTGTGCAGGTCTGGCTAGAAACCAATTAAGCTTGTCTTGATCTCTAAATGAGATTTCTGTTGAACGTCTTACCCAACCGCCTTTTCCATCCATTAATAGCGGGTGGGATTAAAATAGCTGAACGTGTGGAGATCGCGTGTTGTATAAACCAAGCGTTGGTCGCAGGGAAGTTCCCGGGGATGTGTGCAAACCGGTGCCCCTTTGTGCCGCGCTTTTGTAGCTCCTCTTGTCGAAACCTGGCGTGGTTTGGCTGCAGGCGTGCAGAGCCTGCTGGTTGGATACGCGGTGCAGGGGCAGATGCGTGGGGAAAAAATAGGAAGCTTTCCATCAGCCTCTGCAAAATACCTGTTGGTGAGTGTCCCCTTGCTCTGGGTGGGGACGGGGCTCTGTGGGGTCATTGCTGCCTTCGGGTCCCTGCGGGTGCTTTGGATCAGACGTGGCCCCTGGTCCTGGGGTTGCTTTTTCAGCCTGAAGAATCACATTGGCTTTGCAGGTGTGAGTGGCAGCTGACAGTGGTGATGTGTCCCTGCAACCCTGCTTGGGTTTATGTAGGCTGCTGCAGTGAAAACCCATCTGGGAATGGTGCTTTAGTGCATTTTTCTTTCTTTCTTTCTTTTTTTTTTTCCTAAAGAAAACAGGCTAAATAAAGGTGCCTTTAATAAACAGTGCCTTCAGGGAACCCTTGTATCTCATCCCAGACTGTTTCTGCATCGAGATAAGACTGTGGAGCAGCTGGATTTGCACTCTGCTTGGATGAAGGGCTGTGGGGTGTTTTCAGGGTGCAGACATTCGTTCTTTGTTTATTTGTAAAGCAACTACAGAGAAGCAGTGCAAAACCCGATGTCTTCTTTGGTGACCACCAGGTTTCTTTGGCGTGCCCAAACAGCACAGCCTGGAGGGAAGGAAGGAACTAAAACTCAGTGCAAACTGTGCTCCCTTTGATCGATTTTCTTCCATCCCAACCCTCCTGATTGTCACCCGACCACCACCACGTCACCAGCCCGGCCTGCTGAAGCCCCTGTGCCGTATTGAACTGTCCCAATGAGGGGACACCCATTCATTTTGGTGTGGCACTCTCAGCATGGCCAAACCTGAAAACCTCAGGAAAAAAAAAATAAAACACAAAACAAAACAACAACAGCATAAACCAAAGTAAGACATAAGGTGGTTTTCTTTTTTAGGTGGTGTGTAATAGGGCTAGGGTGTGAGGTGGGACCTTGCTGCTTCTGCGTGGTGATGTGATGTGACAAGTGATGTGGCTTCCTGGGAGGAAGATGTAAAAATACGCCTGGTTTTGGCCTTGTATGCGTGTTATCCTGCCGTCCTGGCCCTACTCTTACTTCCTCAAGGCTGAAGAGCTGTGGAGGACAATGCATCTCATCCCAGTGTCCGAAGGGGTGACACAAACCCTTGTGAGGCCGTGCTGTGCCCAAGGCACGGAGAGCTCCTTGGGCCTACTCTGT
This sequence comes from Oreortyx pictus, assembly GCA_036925125.1. Classification (NCBI taxonomy): domain Eukaryota; kingdom Metazoa; phylum Chordata; class Aves; order Galliformes; family Odontophoridae; genus Oreortyx; species Oreortyx pictus. The sequence goes on from JAUPFR010000006.1 coordinate 57,856,060, forward strand.
CTCCTCGGTGTGTTTCTCATCCTAAAGCTCTGCAGGAGCTGCTCTGTTCCTCCTCCTCCTCCTGGGGCCAGTGAATCTCAGAGCTATAAGGAATGTTTGTATAGGGTATGGTTGCTGTTGGACGTGAGCTTGTGGTGTAACCATGCTGAGTGCTAAGCTGCCGTTGTCCCAAACTTTGTCTTCCATTTCAGTTAAATATACCCTTGAAGGTGTGGTTACTGAGGCTAACTCTAATTTTGGTTATGCAAAACAGGCAAACACAGCTCCAGACCAACCCAGGAGGATGGCCTCGTGCCCATCTGGGGGTCAGGGCACCCCATGGCCCAGCCCTGTGTTGTTGCCTCCTGTTAAGTGATGTCTGCTCTGTGCCGGTGACTGAGATGTGAGATGGTTGCTGCAAGGCCACCTCTAGCTCTGAGAGAGGTGGGTTTTAGAAGAGTTGGTCTTGTAACATGGCCATAAGCTGTCGCAGCTTTCAAAATAGCCAAGAAAACTGCACACTGGGAGAGCTGTAATGAAACAGTCGCTTCAGGATCTGTGATCAGAGGATCAGAGCTTCTTCCTTATATCCAATCTAAATCCCTCTTTAAATGGTGGAGGGACCTTGTGAGATGGAGGCCAGTGAGAGTGCTATGCGTGATTTGTGCCCGTATTTGCTGTGTGTTGGTGCTTCTCTTTGCAATGCAGTTTGCCGTTTGTTATCTGCAGTCTGTGACCGCACTTACCCTTGGGCAGACAGAGCCGGCCCTTAAGCTGTGCAAATACTGGCCCTTGAGGAGCCTGGGCCAATACAGGGAAAAGACAGATATATAAATAGGTAAAATAAATGTGTGTTGTGATGCTTACACAAACCAGCAGGTGACCTGAGTGGAGGGCAAGGTATTATCCTTGTCTTGGCTCACGTTTTAAATTTTAGAGAGGGGATTGGCTTTTCCTTGAGTTCTTTGGTTGTGCGTGTTGGTTAGCTAAGAGAACAAGAGGACTGCTCTCTGAGTGCAGCACGTTTTGTGCTTTGCAGGTGCCTGGCGAGTAGAGCATCTTGGGCCAGGGTGTGCCACAAGATGGGGGATTGTCCCCATGTCCTTGTCCCCCTGTGCTAGCTGGCACACGGACAGAGTGGTGTGGGCATCCCAGCGCTGGTCTCCTGTGTGTGCAGGATGCTTGACTGCAGAATTCACTGCTCTCTGTGAAATGCGCACAGATAATTGCAATTTTAATATCCCCAGCAGGGAAATTTGTTAGAGGAACAGGCGTTCCTGCAGCACTTCTGGAGGTACAATCCTGCAGGGTGATATCCATCATTCCTTCCCCTCTTTGCTGCTTATTTCAAAAATAGATCTCAAATGGATGCTGATTTAGAAACTGGCAGATGATCTGAAAATAGGGAGCTTGGTAAACGGTTCCAGGAGGTGATTTGGAGCCATGGGCAGCAATTTGAGTCTTAATAAGCTGTGCTTGCTCCTACAAAAGGCAGCTTCACCTTGCTGCATCTACCTCATCTTTGTGTGGATGTCCTAGGTCCAGCCTGGCTGCCCGTGAAGCCCTGATAGTGACATCTTGTTTCAAAGCGTGTTTTCCCCTGCAGGAGGGGACTGAAACTGGGACTAAAGCCCTCGCAGTGCCGCTACCAGATAGCCCTCATTTTGTTTTGTCCTGTTAATCTGAATGAAGTAATTCATAAGGACGTTTTCCATGAATCAATAAATCCATCCTTGCTTCTGTGCCTGGGAGGTTTGCTTTGCTCTAGATAGCGAGCATCTCCATCCCCAACAGCCCCACGGAGCCCTGCTCTTCGGGCTGAAATAGCTGTTCTAGGTATGCGTGTGGAGCTTGAGGAATTTGTCCCTGTGCCAAGCAATTCCTGATGTTACAAGTCTCAGGGAAACCGGTGCCAAAAATAAAGGGGGGAGGGAGCGGTTGCTGTTTGAAGGGAACTGCTAACAGGAATCTCAGTCGCAGGTAAATCTGCCTTTCGGATCTCAACTTGGCATTTCCTGTTGGGAGGAACTGGAAAATTCCTGTTGCACCACACCACATCCCCTTCCGAAAACCGCTCCCGCAGACGGGGGAGCATGCGTCTTTGGGAAGCGATACGTGCATGTTTGCATAAGGAGCCTGCTGTATGGGACCTGCCCGGAAAATGAGGGTTTGAAAACAGCTCTGCTACACGTGAAGTCAAAGATAAGGCCGCCATCCCCAGACCTGAGCTTTCTTGGTGTGATCTGAGCATCGTGGTCCAGCAGGGATGGAACAGCAGGTAGAATCACTAAGGTTGGAAAACACCTCCAAGATCCCCAAGGAGGTGTCTTCAGCCCCATTCTCATGGTGGTTTGGACTCTTTGGAACTGGTGTTTGGGATCCAGAGATGTTCCCAGAGCCAGAACTCACCGCGGTGAGCAGGCGTGCGCGTGGGCTCTGCTTCTGATTTCCTTCATCACTGCAGAGAGCAGCTGAGCGACGCACGATGTTTCAGCAGGACGTCCCCTCTTTTGTTCCTCCCTATTAGAAAAGCCTGTGCGTGTGTTTATATTTAAAATAGGTACGTGCTTCACATCACTGTTTGTGAGCTGTGCCACTTGGGCCGTGGCCCAGCGGTACCGGGGAGAGACGAAGCGTTACCGTGCCCCCCCACAAACCGGAGCAGCCCTGTGAAACTGTCATTTCAAATAAGTGCCCCAGTGGTTTCTCCTCCCCTCCCTCCCCCTGTCCCCGTGTTCTGCCCCTGGCGCTGTGTCCCTCCCCACCCACCACCCCGGGGCTGGGGGGCATCTGATGAGGATTTATGTTAAAAGGCTAATTTTGTGTGCGTAATTAAAACGTGCTATTGCTGGGTAGAAATGGGATTTGATGCTTACTGCTGTGACTCTTTCTCATGCGTTAGGGTGAACTGATTGATTACTGAGGTTTGAGATTAAATATTCCCCCGAGGCCTGCTGGTATTTCATGTGGTAGGAGGAGGGCAGAGAGGAAGGGGGGAGGAAAGCGATGTTTTGCCACCAAGGCGAGGGGAGCTGAGCAGCGTCTGCTGAGCGCATCTCCTTCCCTTGTTCTGGGTGCAGTATCTGCTGTAGCAGAGGCTCCCAGCACTTGGCACCAGGATAGATCAGGCCCGTGGTGGCAGACGAGCTGCTGGTGGTGAGAAGCACATCCCATTGCGCTGAGCATCCCATCGCACCTCGTCGCACCACATCCCATCCGCGCAGCTCGGCATGAAGACACGACTCCCAGCCCGTCTCTTCAATCCAGGAACACGCCTCAGTTACTATCCTTAACTCCTTTTAATTCAGAAAAGCTCTGTTTTCAGTTTCAGCGGCCTTTAGGGGATAAAAAGCCCAGTGTGCCACTTTGAAGCGAGTAGTGGGAGCGTCGTCGTGCAGGCACACGCTGGAACCACCCAATGTTTACCCGCTTTGCTTTCATTGATGCCTAATTTTAGCTGATGGTGACGGATCCCCTCCAGGGTACTGTAGAGGTTTCCTATCGGCATACAAACAAAAAACACTTGCATTTATTTTGGCAAATTCTTTTGGAAAGGGTGGAACTTATTTTTGCGAGCGGCCCGGGCGCACACACCGGCTTTGTTCTGCTGCAGTCTGGCTGCGTCGGTGATTTCAGGTCTTCCAAGATTTAATCAGAATAATTAGTTACTGTCTGTTTATACCTTCTGTTTTTGTTGCAGGGTTTCCAAAGGGCGTGTTTATCTTTCTGAGCACTGCCTAAGTGTCGCTTAATCATTAAGCATCTGATTTCCTCCAAGTTATCTGTCATGCTGCTTGTGTAAGTAAATCATAAAAAAAAAACTGGGGGTGGATGCTACCCTTGAGGGAGGGGAGGGGGGGGAGGGTGAGCTGGAAGGATTTTTCCTGGTTATCACCAGTTTAACTGAGCACTGTGTTTGCTTCCCAGCGCCTCGTGCAATGATCAGAGCACTGCCTGTTTTGATTGGCACTTAACAAACCCACCAGCTTAATGAACTCACTTTCAGCCAAGCCTTCGTGTACACCCCAGTTAACTGTCAGGATCTGTTACTCGGTGTCGTTTTGGAGAAACGAAGGGCTTTTCCTTTCCTTTCTATAGTTCCACCTTCAACTCCTTAACTGAGTGGTGTTATAAAAACCAGAGTTCTCCTTGCATGAATCAATAATGTGACTTTTTTTCCTTAAATATTTATCGCCGCAGTCCCAAGAGCAGCTTGTGCAGCAGGGCCAGAGCGGTGCGGGGCAGGCAGAGGACAACGTATGGGTCTCAATAATTTGCCTTTTACTCTTGGTTTTACTCTCTTAGGAAACTGTGCCAGTGGTCAGGGGCTGCAGTGCTGGCTTGTTGGCCATGTAATTCATCGCGTCAGATAGCCCGTGTGCGAACCTCGGGGGCACGGGCACGCTGCTGCCAGTGATGGATGTGCTCCTGCAACCTTTTAAAGCCAGGAGCTGCCATTACGATCAGCTCCTCCGTTTGCCTGTGTGATGCACACCATAAATTTTCTCTGGCTGGCTTCTGTCCTGAGGTCAGTAACTGCGCTTTAATTAGCTCCTGTCAAGGATTACGGATGTGCGGCGTGGCTTTGCTCGCTGCCTTCCCATGAAAGGAAGGGGATGATGTGAGTGTGAAGTGAGGCCGTCAGCATCTGCCCAGCTTCAGGAGATCGAGCAAAACTTGCATATCGGGGGGCAGAGCTCAAAGTCCATCTCTTTTCCACGCTAACTATAAATCCTTTGAATATAAGGAAGGAATTTATCAGTGGTGAGATGCTGTGCCCAGAGAAGCTGTGGGTGCCCCATCCCTGGTAGTGCTCGTGGCCAGGTTGGATGGGGCTGAGCGGGCTTTAAGGTCTCTTCCATCCCAAACCATGCTGTGATTTCAGATGACACCTCCCAAAGTGCCTGTGATGTTCAGTGTGTAGTGCTGCTGTTGGATTCCCAGATGTCGGTGAGGATGAAGGGTCTTTAAGCACCGTCCTCTCCACACCTGCCTGTGGCGATCCCAGGTCTGCTTTGATGGCATCTGGGGAGAGGTCAGGCTGATAGTGGGATCAAAAAGAGGCAACTCATCTTGTTTGCAGCATTACTGCTGCAGAAGCTGCTTAGATGAGCAAAAGATTCACCGGGGATGATGAAAGATGTGATGGAGGATGCCATAGGCAGACACAGACTGCAGGAAGGGGGTACATAGGATGTTTGCCTTCCAAAGTCCTTCATCTAAATCCAGGATGGAGAATATCCCCCTGCCCCGTGGCTGTCACTGGGGGGACAGACCACGTGCTCCCATGTAGCCTCCCCGTGTGCGGGCTGACCGCCAGCCACTCTCAGATGCAGGGGGAAGGACTGGGACACGCATACCCCGTTTTCCTCATAAAACTCCAAACAAGAGGCTTGGCCTGGTTTAGATTTTAAAAATAACTTGCACATTTGGAAGCTAAGGTTTCAGAAGGGCTCCGAATGGGATAATGGCTTTGATCGCGGCAGTCTGAGATCAAGGGAGGGCTTTTTAGGTTTGCTGCATCAGATGGAAAATATATTGTGGTGTCTAGACTTTATCATCCTCGAGCGAGGCTTTTTTCTATTCTACAGAAGGTCTAATCCAAAGCCCAAGTACAGTTGATAGGGTTCCTTTGGAAAGCAGCCTGCTCTTGGGCTTGACTGCAGCCAGAAGCAAGCTGAAAGAGGTGCTTTTCAGTTCTTGAATATCCATGTGGCAGTCAAGCTCCATCACACTGGAAGATGCCCTACTGAGAAAGCTGTGACAGTTTTCCTTTGAAATGCTGTTTTTCCAACACAGAATCATGGAATGCCTTGGGTTGGAAAGGACTTTGAAGAGCATGTAGTTCCAGCTCTCCTGCTGCGGGCAGGGTTGCCAGCCACTACATCGGGCACTAGATCAGGTTTCCCGGGGCCCCATCCAACCCAGCCTTGTGTTTTCTATGTAAGAGTTTGGGGTGTTTTTTGGCAAGCGTGTTGCCAAAAAGGCATTGCCAGACATCCCAGTGCACGGCCCCAACGCACTGTGGTACGACGCTGAAAGACATCCTGAGCTGCAAACATCACCCCGGGCTCTGATGGCATTGCAGCTTAGCTGTGAAAAGCTTCAACTGGAAATTTTGGAAAACATTTGGAAATGTTTTGGAAAACATTTGAATTGAGGATGTCATGGCTTTGTGTCTGATTGTTTTCCCTCGCTTTTTTCTTTTTGAGAGTGAGAAAACTGTTGTTGTGTTTCTGTTTTTCCTTGCCATCAATTACTTCTTTAGACATATTCACTTCCAAGCGTGAATCAGAGCGAATGCCAGCCTGTAAACAGTTTGTAGCATAACACTGTAATGGAATCAGGACAGAAGGGGACCGTGAGGTGTTGCTTTGTCCCCAAGGCAGGGACAGGTAAATCTACTCACTGAACTGGAAGGCGATCGCATTTGTTGAGAGTTGTTTTCTCATAAATAATGTAAGGAGCAAGGGCAGGAATCTATCAAATAATGCTGTCAGGCCATGTGAGAGAGCCTTTCTCAGCTTATACAAATCATTTGCTGAATAAGTGTTGAAAGCGAATGCTGGGTTTGTTCGCACAACCACTCAAAGGGATATTCCAGAGTAATATTTTTGTCCTTGGCATTTGCCAGAGCGCTGTGACTTCCACGGGTGAGGGTGCTTTTACCCATAGCCTGTATCTGATGTGGAGTCGTGCCCCTGTCACCCAGTGCCCGAGATGACCGGATCCCAGAAGTCCTGCTGGGATGCAGAACAGTTTGACTTTGTTCCTTGTGAAGCAGATGTGAATTTTCAGAATGAAAGCTCTTCTCCAGATGGTAAAAAGAACCGAATCCCCCAAACCCATCTGACAACACGGGTAGTTGGTGTGTGCTGGGCTTGCATCCTCGTCTAGCCGCAATGCTAAACCTCCCTCCTTGACGTCTGCAGGCTTTAGACAAAGCTGCAAGATGCTGGGCAGTGGTGGCAGAGGAGGAGTAGCAGGAGAAATCTTGCCTGCTTTGAGACTGAGAGCCGAGTGATGACTTTCAGTTAATTTCTCATGCATCTTCCTCTGTCCTAGCTTTGTGTCTCAAGTGGTGGATTGAGAAGGCTGTACAGAAGAGCCCTAGCTAAATCCTTTCCTTTCAGAGGTGCTGCAAAGCTCCAGCTGGTCTATTTTTTGTTTGGAATTGCTTCCAATTTCACCAATGAGAGGTGCTGAAAGCGGTTCACCTGTCCCCAGCTGAAGGCTGGCTTGCTCTCCAGTTGGCACTGCATTAATATTAGCATTCACACAGCCCAGATGGGGACTGGTTTCCTTTCATCTCCTCCTTTCTCCAACTGGTTTGTAGTAGGTAAAAGCGAAATGCGTCCATCTATGATTGTGTGGCAGGTTTGGAGAGCTCCCCCAGCCCATCTGTACATTTGATGTCAAGATGGCAGGCAGTGTTATTGTTTGGCCAAATGTATGCGGAGATATCACGGCTTAGATTTGTTACAGATGGGTTTCTGGATATAGTGGAAGGCATTCTGCCAGCCCGTTTTATGTCTGTGTAAAAGTGATTGGCATCCCTATAAATAAGGCTGCCGTGGGGTTATAAATCTAAATATATTTATTCATTATATTATTTTTGCATCTCAAACAGGTTGCCTTTCTGTTTCTCCATGAGCAAACCATGCTCTTCACATGTGTGTTACCCACAGCATCACAACAAATGGTCAAAAACGCAGCACTGGAGACTTTGAACGATGTTTTTTCCCTTGGAAATATATGAGTATGCGGACTGTCTGTGGTTTGCTGTGCTGTAGTGGGATGAAGGATCCTCTCTGAGGCAGTCATCTTGAGGAAGGAACTGAGCTTAGAAGTGATAGTGAGTGTCAACGTAGGAATGTCAGCTCTTTTTTTACAGCTCACAAAGGAGCTGTATGACTTTGTTGGGGTGTTCAGGCCCTAAGGCCAAGCAAATATATTTCTGTTCATTCGGGAAGGAACCCCAGCTAGCACCTCCATCCATGTCCTTGGGTGGGAGACTGGCAAAGGCTTTCTTCCCTCTGTGCCATGAGCTGGGCTTCATGGAGAAGGAGATCTTTCCACCACATCTGACCTTCCCTGCTGTCACCTCACCTGCAGGAGCACAGTAGAAAAGTCACCCAGATTTTCTCTAGGTGCTGCTGTGAGTTGGAGGAGGTGATGAGGCACAGTCAGAGGGGACAGCCCCAACAGCCATCACCATCCAGCTTGGTCTCTGAAAAGGCTTGTGAAAACACTCCAAGCTGCAGCCTTCGATTCCTTTGGGTTTGTTATTCTTCTCTTTCCAAGGCTTTAGGGTATTTGATCAGTAAGTTATGAAGCACAGAGCATGTGTGTGTGCCTGAGAGGCAGAGCATCAGCTGCTTTGCTTTTCGCAGTAATAACGTGCATCTTTTAAAGTTAACCTATAGTTTTAGCAGCTTTCCAATGAAAGGAAGCCTTGACGTTGCCCTGTACATCTGTGCCTCCTCCCCCTCTGCTGATAGTTCATTAATTCCATTGGCTGGTTTTGTCCTCTCTTCCAGACTGATTTTCATCTCCAATATGGGGAGCTGCTACAAGTTTTGTCAAAACAGGCATCGTGTTAGAAGGGTGTTGTGGAGGTTTTTATTAAGGGAAGGGATGCAATGAAAATGCAGTCTGTACCGGATGCCAGGGAACAAATATAAATGTTATGAACATCCAAGCCATAAAGAGTGCTTTAGTTGGGTTTAGTGCATTACAGTACACTGGAGAGCCCACACTGCAGGGCTGTGCACAGGCCCTTTAGGTGTTGCAGGGGGAAAATGCTTGCTGACATGTATTCTCTGCTGTCTAATAAATCTAAGTTCATCTTGCAGCCTAAATATAAACGTAGTTTATGTGGCATAGGTTCACCGGAACAAACCTCGTCTTTGTTAGTTCTGGTGTTTGTGGTGCTGCTATCCCCACCAGGTGTGGTTTCTTTCGCGTAGTACGGTCAGTGCAGTCTTGTAAGTGATTTCAGAGGCTGGTAACGATTCTTGCATTTCTTTGTCGGAGCTAGTTGCAGGTCTGTGTGCCATTTGTCATGGCAGGCTGAACAGCTGTTGTTTAATGGTGGCTGAGTCATGGCTACACGGTGGGGAAGAAAGCTGGGGTACTGGTTGTATCCTGGAGGTACTGGAGGTGGTACACAGCTTGGACAGACCAGCTGTATTCAGCAGACTTGGAAATGAAATGAATCACCGTGCCTGGTGCGGGTAGGGATGGAGAGGATGCTGATCACAGTGTGAACCCTGCTATGTGGCTGTTGCCAGCAAATAGACAGGCAATGACCTCTGGGAATGACATTCACAGGGTCCCTGCAGCAGGGGACCCCTATCCTCCCCAAACTGCCCAAGACCTGCCAGGGGAATACAGTGGGGTGTGAGCAGGAGTCAGTGCTCATTGTGCTGTTGGTGAGCTGACAAATGTTTGTGTACCTGCTTGGTTTTTACTGGTAGATGTCAATGTATTTGTATGCTTTATTCTGTTTACATTTTAAATATAGTGCCTTATTTTCCCTAATAATAGCACAGACAAAGGACTGGGAGCCCAAACTAAAACTCCCTGTTACGTGTTACCCAATTAGACGCCATGGTAATAAGCATTTGAATCTAAAGCTAGATTAGGCAGGGAGCAGTCTCAGGCTGGATTTGCATAGCATGCATTCCTCATCCATGTGACATGTTGGTAGAACTGCAGAAATCTGATTTATAAGGTGTCGGTGTGCCTCAGGTGCTCCTGGTGATGGGGGGGTTGCTCCCCCACGAGGCACTCAGCTCCACAGAGCTGCCTCTGGTTGTCTGAAGGTGCTTTTTCTTCCTCTCCCCACTCCTGCAGTGTTGCAGGTGACAGGGACAGGTAGCTCTTGCTAGCTCAAAAATCTGCACTGATGGGATTTGGGAAGATTTTTTCATTACGGGGAGTTATTTCAGGGTGTGTTGTGTTCCTGCGGTGATCTCTGGCTCTGGGGAGTGAAGCAGGAGTGTTCATGCACCCGAATCTAGCGTGCAGCTTTTGCAAGCTCCTGTGATGACATTACAGCTCTTGTGCTGGAACGCACTCCATAGATTTGTTATCCCAGAGCCATTGCATTTCCTTCCCTCGTCGTCAGCCATAAATTTGCAAATGATCTCAGCACAATTCCCTCTCCGAATGTGGTGTTAATGTGGAGCAACGTGGAGCAACGGGCTAACGAGGAGGAAAGCCCTTTGGGGTGGAGGCAGACGCCGGCTTGTTGGAGAGCAGAGGGTGGGACAGAGGCCCCGTGGGTCTCCCCAGCGTGGCCAGGTGCTGGGAACCAGGCCCAGAGCAGCCTTCCCCTGCCAGCCCTTGTGGCACCTGCATCTCATGGCTGAGCCTTGAAAACGTTACCAGTGGGCACTGATGATCTTGCTCCATTGCAGTCCCCGAGCCAGAGCAGCATCTCTGCACGCCTTGCTGGTTTATTTTTTTATTATTACGGCCATTGAGCGCATTGTGAGCACCGCTCTCCTTGCTCGCAGCGTTTGCTTGGCCGGCTCCTAACCCTCCTGTCCTGGGCATGATGAAGCACAAATGGAGAAATAAAGCTCAGTTCACTGGGTTTCAGGCTTGGGTAGACCTGCCGGGCCCTGTGTTGTCTGGGGTCAATGGAAAGCTGCAGCCAGGAACTCAGTCATGTCCTTCTCCACGAGAGCTGCTTCAGCTTCAGGGCTGATAAAGAAATACATTGAAATTAAAGAAATACACACAGTGTTTTTTGGGGTGTCTTTTTCACTCTATCACTGCGGAGCAGTCTGTAAATCACCCTGCAGCCAGGAGGGGAGGTGAGCTCTGCGGGAACATCTGCAAAGCCCTGATCACCAGTGGTAGCACGAGGCTGTATGGGGGCAGGATGGAAGGCCTCCTCCCCCACCAGGGCTTGGAAGCCCTCAAAGAGAACCACAGAATATAGTATTGTTTGAGTTTGAATGGACCTTTAAAGGCCATCTGGGATGAACAGGGACACCACAGCTGGAGGCTTTGTTGCCTTGGGTTCTGAGTTAATTGAGCTGGTGCTGATGGAGAGAAGTGGCAGCCTCCCACCCCAAGAGTTAACCTATCTGTAGTGTAAATTTGGAAGAGGCCAAGAGCTTTAGGAGTGGTTTGAGGATGTGTGGAGATGAGTAAAGTGGTGACAGTGAGGTCTCTCCATAGAGCTGAAGGCTGGGTGATGGGGGAGAGCAGAGCACAGTGCCATATCCCTGCAGAAACAGATGTTGTGGCTTTCTTGTGCCTGTCACGGTGGCTGGGGAGGTGTGTTTGTGCTTGTGGTGTGGCATGTCCCAAACACAGGAACGCCGAATTCTGCTATCTTACCTCCAAAAGATGAGATAACTGTATTTGAAGCTTTTAAGTTTATCTTCCCTCAGAGCCTCTGAGCCTCTTAGGGTACCCTTGGGTCACGTTTTCAAGCATTTCCGTGCAATTCTAAGGCTGCTTGTTTCCCAGTTTTAATGAAAAGGGAGATCGTTATGTAAATATCAACAGGGAATGGGAACTTTGGCGTTGTGACTTACGGTGAGTGCAACGTGAAAACCTGCAAAAACGAACAAACCCAACACTTTGCTATGTAACCTTGGTGGGGAGATGGCTGCTGTCACTGTGATTATGCACCTTCATTGGGGAGGGGTTGGGAGGGCTGGGTCCCTGCTGGCAGTGTTTGCTCATGGAGGTTTGGTTTTTAAACAGCAGCAGTGCATCAGAGAGGCTCCAGAGATGAGGCAGACGGTGCCTGAAGCATCAGCAGTGCTACTGATACCCCATTTAGACTGGAAAATGTTGGGGGAAAAGACAGATCTGGCTAAATCAATGCATGAAAAAAAACAGAGCCTGTGCATGTACTCGCTGTGCCTAAATCTGGTTTATATTGACGCTGCTGATGCTGATACTTTCCTGGATGAAGCACCTAAATGCCCAGTATTGATTTTTAAATGCATCCCCTTGAGATTTTCACTGGGTGGATGCTTCTGTCTGGATGCTGTGCTGGGGAAGGGTCAGTGCTCAGCCCAGCTCTGGCAGCAGATGGGCTGGGCAGGCTCAAAGCAAGCCGTTCACAGTCAGCGGGAGGATAGTTAGGCAGTGAAAGTGGTGTGCCTTGATTAGGCAGCGCTGAGTTATAAGGAAGTGGGCTGGAGCATCTCTAATGGGAAGCTTGCATCTGTCCTCTTCAAAGGGAGGTTTTGCCATCATCTAGATCACGTTACACTAAAAAACACAACCAAGCCTTCCAGTTGAACTCATCTGCTCTGATTGCCTGCTTTTATTAATATTATTTTTCTTTATGTTCAAATGCAAATGGTCTTTTAGTGTAAGGTGATAGAAATTGCTGCTTTTACCAGCCTGGCGAGGAGCAGACGCAGTGCTGGAGCTCTTCTCATTGCCCGGAGCCATTTTGGTGCAGTTGTGCAGCATCATGTCATGTCGATGCGAGTTCACGTGTATTATTTTCCGGCCTTCGTCTGCTGAAGCAGTGGGAGGTATTAGTGCCGTGATTTGCCGGTGGGGAATTTCTGCTATCAGACATTTTCATCAAGGAATTCTCGACCCCAGATTCGTACTTCGGGGGCAAAAATAATTCCAGATTAGTGTCAGTATTTTAAAATCTTTAAAGGGAAATAAGCATTTCACATGGCTTGTGGCGTGCAGGGCTATTGATAGACCTAATGAATCTGTTTCGTTGGCTTTGGGCACTTTCTGGACCAGAAGTTTAATAATCTGCTCAGAGATCTGCCCTTCAGGGCCCCTTTCAGTATGGTCTCCTGTTTATGGCAGCTTCAGTCCAGTTCCATTTTAAAGGATAAACACAAGCTTGCTGCGCACCACAAGTTGTGTAAATACCAGCAGCTCTAGTAGCCTCACCTTTAAGCATGGATAATCTGAAAATCCCCAAACATGACCCTAGACTGGCCAGTGGGGATTCAGCCGGTAGCTCCTCGATTCCTCGCCTTGGTAGTGGCCCCAGCCTTTGCTGAGCTGCTGTACTGCAGGTGTTTGCTGCTGAACAGCTTCAAAAACCCTGTGTGCAATGCCAGATTAATTAAGGAGCTTAAGAGAGGAAAAACCTGCCTTCCTTCCTCCCTGGTTCTACAGCGGGAGAGCCTGTCTCACCCCGGGGATTACTGCTGAAACAGGGAGCAGTGAAATGGAAAGTTCAGCAGTGAGGCTTTGCATACGATAAATCAAAGTTAGAGTCCAGATACTCATTGGAGAAGCAGGAGGGGGGAGAGAGGGAAGAAACTAAAATAAAGCAAAGCTTTTATTGCTGTTCTCCAGGAAAAAGGCTAATTGGCAAACAGATATCCTCCAAGAGTAGGAAATGCAGCTCCTCTCTCCCCACTTGCCAGGCTACTGAGCCTTTATTGACAAAAGGTTTGCATCATCAAAGTAAGTGCTCGGAGCCTGCACTGATGTCAGAAATGCAGTGGCTTAAATCCACATCCTTTAGGGTAAGCACAGCAATACTGAGATAGGAGCTTTCCTTCTGGCAGACAAGGCTGTGGCCGCCTGCAAGGCAGTCCTGCTGTGTTGGGAGGCTTCTGAAACCTGGGGAGGGCTTCATGTCTCCACGTTATCAGCCTCGTGGTGGTGGCAATTAGCTTGGTGTGTATATTTCTTTCCAAATTTGGACCGAACCGGAGATGGAAATGGAGCAGGACTGGATGTCAGGTTGTGGCAGCACTGAATGCTGAGAGTGGAGCTGGGATGGAGGAAGAGGAGGAGATGAGGGCTTCCTTTTGCTCCAGATTGCTCAGTGAAGTTGTAGTGTGAAAAAATATTTCTTCCTCCCACCACCAACCCATGTGTTTTCATGTTTGCTTTTGGAAAAGAAGGACCATGGATCTGCCCATCTGCTGGAAAAAGGCATGTGTGTGCTTTGTAGAACTCGGTCGCTTAGCACCCTAGTGAGTATTAGGAAATGTATATATATATTTTTTTAGGTTCCCAAACTGGGTCTTGTCTGTGGTTACCTGCCTGTTGTCCTTGTTCCTGAAATAAATAGCATTTGCCCAAGCTGATCGGATGGAACTTCAGTGGGAAGTGGTCTCTAGCCATTGAGAGGATCTGGCACCAACATCAAGCTCACCACCATTTGGGTTTATACTTTTAATGGTGAACTCTTTTGGTATTACTGTACTGCTCGCTGTATGGTTGGCTGGGACAGTCTCTGCAAGGTTTAGTTTTAAACCTTCAAAATCAAGCAAAGTTTTGCTTCAGCAGCACCTTCCCCAGTCACATGCATCTATGCGTCGAGCAGCATCGATCCCTGCAGTGGTGGTGGAGTGAGGGGCTATGTGAGCACCCAGCAGGCATCTTCTTGCATCCAACCTTGTCAGTGGGGCAGAAGTGGTCCCACAAGAGCCAGCATCCATCCCCTGTTCTGCATTTCTGCTGGGCGGCCAAAGCAGATGATGCTGCTGTGAGGATGGGGAGTGTTAAGGCAGATCATGTCTCGCTTTGCCATGTGGATGCTTCTCCCCAGAAAAGCAGGTTGCAGCATCGTGCTTCGTGGGGCTGGGTGCTCCTTGCTCATGTGCTGGAGAAGGGACTTTGCTGTGTTGTTGCTGGGCAAGTGCTTGCATGGGAGCTGCTGCTCTTTTCTGTGAGTAACACTGTCAGATAGAATAAAGCAGGCTTTTTTTTTTTGGTCATATTATACATCCCCGTACATAACTGTGTACTGGCTCAGTGAAAAAAGCTGCTTTAATATTTCATGCTGCAATCTGAATTTCACCATCCAGTCTCTAAAATGCCTCTGCAAGCTCATTTGGCCAGGAGCAGAATAAAACATCTTCTTGCAAGGCAGCAGGCCCAGATGTGTGCCTCGTTTTATGATGGATGCCACAATGAGAGGAAGGAACACAGAAAGCAGTGAACACTTTGTATGTGAGCTCCTGCCAAAATCGGGGCATGGTGCAGCTATTGCAGTGGGCATGTGCAGCGTGAGTGAAATTCGGAGATGCAAAACCCTCTTTTTTTTTTTTAGGTTCGTGGAGTACAAGAGGATCTCTGGAAAGAGGGAGGAGGATCTGGGGTAGTTTAGGATTTGGCAGCAACATGTATGTATATAAATCTATGAAACTGAAGAATTTGAGATTTGCTTATGCTGGGAATTACAGCTCTTGTGATTTTTGCAGTGAGTCAGGCTCCTGCTGGCAGCTGCCGTTCCCTGATAGCAGTAAGGCCACGTCCCCGTGTGCTTGATGCACAGCTGGCCCACTGCAGCAATGCAGCACGGCCCCCAAAGGTGTTGCAGTGGCATCACAGGGCAGGGGAGCTCCCAAGCTCTGCCCCATCTCATCTCACGAGTGGGTTCATGGGAAGAGCCCATCATCAAAAATCAAAGGCTTTTTGGCCAAGGGTTTTGTGGTTGTTAGGTATTTTTTTTTTTCTTTCTGTCTTTCTCTCTCCTCCAACGTCAGAGCTGTGGTCCTGCCGACGCGCACGTAGTTCAGCCAAGCGTAAACATTCCTCTCCTATGTGGTCTGTGCGTGGAAACAGCTTTGTGTCTGAGAAAGGGGTCTGTGTGGGAGTTTGTGGCCAAGGAGCTCGCCTGGTTGCTTTTAATAGAAACCGCTGGGGCAGTGCCAGGCTGTGTCCTGGGGATGGGTTCAGGTCCGCTGGGCTGGGGGCGGAGGTGGCTCCCACGGATGCAGTCCTGTTTCTTGAGTTGCTCATCCCAAGAAGGGCTTGATTCTGAAGTTTAAAGAAAGGATGCCAATAAATGAAACGGAGCAGTTGTGCTGTGTGATCAGACGGGCACCATGCTATGCGTGCGTGGGGACGAGCACTGAGAGCTGCATTGCTTAGCAGTGGGATGGGTTAACCTACAGGAGCGATGTTCTGGGTGCCCAACTTCTGCCTTGGGTGTGCTGTCATGAGCGGGTCCAGGACACCCTGGGGGCCCCTCCTGACCACTGCCAGCCAGCAAGGCCACTTAGCAACGTTGGGAAAGTATCAGCATCCCACGCTGCACCGAAACTCCAGGGCTTGACATGACAGAAGTGCTGCAGTCGGTCAGGGTTTGGCAGAGCTGGTCAGCGAGTGTCACCATGGTTGCATAAAAACAGTTTCACCTTGTGAAACACGCTGAAATAAAGCTCCCTGTTGGGAAAGATCTTGCTTGGGATCTTGTATTCTTGACTGGGGAGGGGATGGGAGAGGAGCCAGAAAAACAAGCTAATATTCATATTGGATGATTGAGCTCCTAGCTCTCGTGTGGGTTTGGAGGCGGGTGTGAAGAGGAGCGTGCACGCTCCTTTGCATGCGTTTGTGCCCTCTCTGGGTATTTTTGTGCTGCAGACCGCAGCTCTGCAGTACCGGTGCTGGCTCCAGCCCAGCTCACTGGGGCATCGGTTGCAGGCACGTTCCTCCACGCAGGCTAATTCAGCTTGCCAAGGAGGCTGCTGAATATGCAAGCAGTAATTGCTGCTCTCCTTTCCTTAAAGCAAAGGCGGAAGCGACACCAGGGTCCAATTTTCTCCTAATGACTGATTTCATTTAAGCACTGCTCTGGGCGATGTTGGGTTGGTGTTGTTTTTTTTTTTTTTTTTTTTAGGGGGGTGGGGACAAACATCAGCTCTCTTGACTCCCTGCATCCTTTCACTGCAGACCGCGTGGAGTCCCTGGTTGGCCGTGGTGGCTCTCACATCGGGCTTCAAGGAGCTGGGGAGATGTGAAAGCATCCCACCGCAGCTGGGCTGCTGTGTTTCTGCCAGCTGTGGCTGCCACTCTTCTTTTTTTTTCCTTTTGGTTTTGCACTGTATTTCCAAGGGAGCGTTGCCTCCCCGCACCCTCCCTCATCTGTGTTTTATGGCTGTTCAGCAAAACAGGGAGTGGCTGCGAGGAGCGCTTGGATTAACTTCTACCCAGAGCTTCATTTCACCCTTTGTGGCTTTTTTAGAACAAGCTGTGTAAATCCAGCTGAACAACACGGACAGGAGGGGAAGGTGATGGGATTAAAGCACCTCTCTGTTGCTTTGAACCACTGCGGCTGTGGGAGCACGGCATTGTGGAGGCACAGACGAGATCACTGCTGGGGAGGGGGGGGAGCAGGGCAAACCGAGGGTCAGGGGAGGAGGAGGAGGAGGGCTGGGATCGGTCGCAGCCGGGGATGTGTCCCTGCTGCCCTGCGTGCCCCAGGCTTTGTTATCACAGTTGAAATGCCATCGTGACACTCGTGCAGGGTTTTGGCACGGCTCACCAGGATAAAGTGCCAGCCTCCAGGAAGCGCCCTGCCCTGCTTTCACCTGGTCCTTCTGGGATGTGGCTCTCGAGCCGCTGGCACAAGCAGAAAACCTGCACAGGGCAGGTGGAAGCCGTTGCCATACCTGCCCTGTCGCTGCAGGATGCGGCTTTGGTGGTGCAGTCCTCCCAGCCCACCTCAAAGAGCCTTGCAGGGACCTCTGATAGTTGCATGGCAGCCTCCTGGGGCTTAGAGAGACCTGCCTTTACTAAATAAGAGGCGACCAGTTAATAGGGGTGCTACAAACAAAAAAGAGATGCTTCCAAAGCTGTCATTTTATTGGGTTGCTTAGAGACCCTATGGATCAGATCCTTATCATAATCAGTGCTTCACCCCACAGCCAAAAGCTGTCTTCATTTCAAGAAATAATCTCAGCTTGAAACGTCTCCATTGTGTAGTTTGCTGCGTCACAGCAAAACATCTCTTTTTGTCCTGTATCAGCTTCAAACTTAGCAGAATGAGCTTTTGGCAGCTGCTCCCTTGCAATGCGTTATGTTTTCACCCGGGTAATACCTGCTGAAAGATCAGACACCTTCTGGTTTCCTTTGCTGTCCTCTGGCTCTTGTCCTGGGCCACGTCTTGCCTCCTGCTCCCCAGCCTCACAGCGTGAACGAGCTAATCTCATGGGCATCTCCAGTTTGTAGCTTGCAGCCATGAAGAGCAGTGCCCCATTTCCACTTGTTTCAGTGTGTGTCCATCTTCAGAACCTCCCAGCCCTTGCTTTAGCATTCATTGGAACTGCACCTGAGCTGGGTCGGTGGGCTTTTGGGTAGGTGGAGCTGGTTGGAGAAAGGGTTGGTGGCACCGGTGCTGGTGGTAGGGATCAGTGGGACATCATCCAGCTTGCAGCCCCCGCCAGAAATGCAAAAAGAAGTTGACAGGAAGATAGCTTTCCTAGCTGTTGTGACTCTTTCATTTCCCCCACGCTGGAAATGGATTACAACTTAATGCTTCTTCCAAGAAAACTTGAATTCTTTGTGAGTGCATGACAAAGGTGTTGCCACAGGTACTATGCTGTCTGCTGCCTGTAACAGGGACAGTGACTTTATTCCCTTGTCTGGTTGCTTGGGTGCTTCATTATTGTAGCTCAGAGAAGAAAAATTCCCTTTATCTCTTCCAGCTTGCCAAAAGCAAATGTCTTGGAATTAATTAGGTCCTATGAGTATCATTCCCAATCCTCATCTGACTTCCCTTGGGGAAAAAAGCCAGACATGGATATGTGACGGAGCAAGCAGGCAGCAGAAAGGCGTCAGGTGGTTCCCACGGAGCTTGCAGAAAGCCAGCTTCACTGCTGTCCTCCCTGGGCACAGCTGCTCTTTAATTCCCACATACTGCATTGCTGGGAAAGGGTCGAATTGAGATGACTGAATGTGCCCAGGTGAGAGATGGAGTCATCCCTGAGGGTGGTGGCCATCATTTCTCCTATTTTGCCATGTTACTGCAGTAGAAGCCTCTTGGAGCCCTTGGTGAGCCAAAGCGACTGCCGTCACTTGCAGATTTGCAGCAAAAATAAGCCTTACCTTTTGTAAACCTACACGAGGGCCCACCTGACACAAGTCAGCAGAGGAGACCTTGGCCAGATGTGATGTGTGAGAGCCAGGTTGTGCGGTGGGTCTCCTGCCACATCCTTTGCTTCTGGCTTGTTCCGTGCATGTTTCTACCCCTTTTGCTGTAAAATCAAAGCAGTTTTTGGAATGACTCAGCCCTTTGGGTCCTGGCTTGGGGTCAGGGGTTTGGCGAGAAGTTCCCTCAGTGACCCTTCCCAGACTATCTTCCTTGGCTCGGTATATACAGTGGCAATTAAATTTAATTTATTCTGGCCCGCTCAATAGTAAAGGCCAGAAGGCACCATTAGATCACAATCTGACTTGAATTTATTGATGTAATTAGTGCTGCAGTGTGTAGATGGGAGGTGGGAGCAGGACTTTTAATGAGTGACGCCACATGAAACTGGTCCCTTTCATTTTCCTTAGTGCAAGCCACTGGGTTGCAAGTAGTTGCTTTTCTTTTTTTTTTCTTTCCTCTCCATGAATAACTGATTTCTGTAGAATTTACAGGGGAAAGAGGAGGCTGTGTATCTGGACTGCGTGCCACCGAGGCAGTCTGTTGTCTGCAGCACTCCCCATGACCTGCCAGGAAGCGGTGTTTTGATTTTTATCCATCACGTTAATGAATATTCATCAGTGCTCCCAAGGTTTAATGCTATTTGCCTGGTAGCTAACATACTCTTTCTCTAACCATTTTTAGCCTTTGTGGCTAATAACCCACAGCCCACTCAGCCTGCTTTATAAGGTATTTCTTTTTTTAATTGCTTATGGATGAAAATTAGTAACCTCAATAGCTCCAAAGCTGGAAGCAGCACAAAAACACCTTGTCTTGCTTGTTGCAGGACTACCTGCTTTAAAGCCCGAAATAAACTCCTGCCTTTTGCTCCATGGTTCAGATTTCTCTTAAGACACCAACAGGAGCAGGTTGTCTCTGAAGAACAAGCGTTGTTCTGATAGAAGGTTTTCTGCAGGCCCCAGTCAGAGCTTGTATGTAGCAGCAGGTTTCAAGGACAGAGTTGATGCGGTGTTGAAAAGGGGCTGGCAAACGCCCTGTGGAAGAGGAGAACAGCTTGCTTTGCTCCAATAGCACGGCTGTTTGCCCACGAAGCATGCTGGCTGTGGGAGCATGATTCAGTAGGAAGACCAAGTGGCCAAATTCTGTGCAGCTGAGTGTGTGTGGACTGGAACCAAGCTTCAGGTGGAATTCGGGTATCACTGCCATCTCCGTTGCCTTCATTCCCCAGCAGTCCTGCAAAATCCAAGGCTGCAATGCGTTGCTTGTTTTCTCTGTGCTGGAGGAAACGTATCCTTGTGTTGTTTTTTTGTTTCCCCCCTCATTATCAGTAGGAAAGAAGCTGTCCACTGGGTCTCAAGCCCTCCTAAAGCCCAGTGGGCTGCCAGCAGGCTGCTGGTGGTGCAGGCTGCCTGGGAGCTGTGATGAAAGGTTCTGTGGCAGCTGAAATTCCTCCAGAGGCTGTGTTTGTCCAAATCCAAGGTGCTGAATGTGAAATGAGGTTTGGGGCTCTCTGAGAAGGGGCACCATCCAGATTGGGCACAGAGCAGTTTGCAAAGTTTGGGTTTATTTTGCATGAAGGCCGAGTAACTGTTTCCCATGGCTCTTGGTGCAGCAGATGTTTACGCTGTTGTGCTGAAAGTATGCAGCTGAAAAGAATTTCAAGGGTCAGATCCTCAGTTAAGGCTATCTGAGTAAGCCTGAGTTTTCTGCAAGGTCCCTGTTTCGGGAAGGCAGTGTTGGCTGCTCAGGGGAAGCGAGTGGTGGTGTGGGGTCCTACAGCAGGTCTCCTCATAGCAGGCCCTCCCCTTGTGTTGCTGACTCTTACCCTTGACCGTCACGCTTTTTTGTGCCGTGTTTGACTGGTCCTTGCCATAATCTGTCGAGCCAGGCACCGAGTGGCATTTCTGGCTGCATGTTTACCCTCCTGCCATGAGCATCGCTCCTGATGTGGGCCTGAGAAATCGGCAAAACCGAACAAACTGATGGTGTGAGTAATGCCCCACGTAAGCAGTGCGTCGGAAAGTCTGAGCTGCCGGCACCGTGTGACTTTTATCAGCTGAATTCACGTCTTGTAAATATTTACTGGAATTCCAAGTAGGGTTTATCTAATTAAAACCAAGTAAAACTTTCCGTGTAAAAGAGCCTCCCAACTGGTGGCTGCTGGTGGATGTTTAGGAATGCATTTCAGAGTCTGGCGGGGATATATAGGACTTCTCTGTGCCTTGCAGAGCAGGGCTTCTTGAGCTGCATGAGGCCTTGATGTACTGGGGACGCGTGGCCGCAGCATCCTAAATCCTCCATACCCTGTGACCAAGCTGCTGTGGCTGCTGGGCCTGCAGAAGCAGCACAGTGTGGGGATGTCAGCGGGGTTTGCTCTGGGGTTTGCAGAGATTGGCAGTGATGGCAGGGCGTCAGGACCTGTTCCACCGCGGAGCTGCAAGCGTGGGCTCACCAGCACGTCCTCCTGCTCTGATGGCACCCGCACAAGGCAAGCAGAGGCATCTTTTGAATTAGCACGGTCCTCAAGGTTGCCCGGACCATAAATGTCAAATCTGAGCAGAAATATTTGGCACGCAGACGGTCTCCGTTCTTCCCCTCCGCTCCGAGCGCGTGGGTGGCTCCGATTCCTCCTCTGTGCAGGACGGGAGCGCAGCGCTGCGGGGCGGCTGCCGCAGCCTCCTCTCTCTTCTCTCCCCAGGATCTAGCTCCCAGCAGGGAGGGACGCGGAGCGCTTCGGCCATGGCCCCGAGGAAGAGGAGCAGTCGGGGGATCTCCTTCATCTTCTGCTGCTTTCGCAGCAGCGACCACCCCGAGATCACCTACCGGCTGCGCAATGACAGCAGCTTCGCCCTGCAGACCATGGAGCCCGCGCTGCCCATGCCGCCGGTGGAGGAGCTGGACGTCATGTTCACCGAGCTGGTGGTAAGTACCATGCCTTTTATATTTTCTTTTCCTTTTTTTCCACCCCCCGCCACCCTTCCTTCTGGACTGTTGGGTTTGTGTTTTCAGGCAGGCTTTGATGTGGAAAGGTGCATCAGGCATTGCTCTTGGGAGTGGTTTTGTGCTGAGCCTCGAGATCTGCTCCTCCATGCAGTACTGCCGGCTGGGGGTGGTTTTCCTTTCATGTTGGAAAGCATTGATTTCTCAGAGCAGGTAGCAGCAGGGGTCTGTTCTGGCTTTGCACACCCCTGGAGTCCGAGGTGATGCGGTGGTGTCAGAGCTAGAAAAGCAGCTCATCCCGTGTAGTTGCAATGCAGTTTTCCTTGCCAGGTACTCTGCTTTGCAGGATTTTTTTGCTAACAGTCTAAATTGACGTTCAGAAAGTCAAGATACTGTTTCTTTGTCCCTCAGTACTCAAACTCTGAAAAAAGATGGATCAGAAGAATAAAAAACATCAGCAAAAAGAAGCTTTGATTTCCTCTCATATTTCACTGTGGCTTGTTGGATGGACCAGAAATGCTCCACTTTGAGTTGGTTCGGCGCTAAAATGGGATTTCTCCATGGTGTTTTGTTGTGTAGCAGGAGCTGGGAGGTCATGCTGTGGTGCTGGCTGCTCACACCTCATGATAAGCATGTCCCATCAGACATTGGCAGCATGAGTTCGGTGATCCAGGCCACTGGAGAGCAGGTTTATCCCAGAGGACTTTCTGAACGAGCGGTAGGGCAGAGTAGGCTGAGAAACGCCAAGTGCCATGCTGGGGACAGGACATCCCTGCAGCTACAGCATACTCTGCAGCCAGGTGATTTTCAAAGCACTTTCCCGCCCAGTTCAGGTGGATGCTTCCTGCTCAGGGTGCACTGTGGAGATTGTCCTCCTGCTGAGGACCAGACAAACTCAAGCATGCTCTGGTGTCTTCCTTGCTCCACGCTACCAAGGTTTTGCGTTTTTTCCCCAGCTGCTGCTGAGGAGAAAGCTGGGAGGCAGCTGCTGCACCAGGAGTGGGGTCAGCAGGAGCTGTGCTGGCTCCCTGAAGGCCTGGAGCCATGTGGGGAGAGCAGGCAGCGTGTCCCTGCTGTGCTCCAATGCAAGCAGCTGCAGTCCCTTGGTTTGTCCCCAAAAATGTGATTTCTACCTGAGCCAGGAAGGAAAGGAGGGCTGATCTGATACCCGTGCACGCATGTGGGCAGATTCCCCCAGAAGGCATTTTGAGGAGGGAAGACGCAGTGGCCCCCACCCCAGTTACAGCTACTCTCCATAACCTGTTGGTGCTGGGTATTAAGTTTCAGCATTAGCTAAATGGTTTGGAAACTATCCCACTGTTTCTGTATAAACCCACTGTGTAACATTTGGAAGAGAGACAAAGTGCTCAGAGGCCCTGGGCTGAGCTTTACGCCTGCCGAGCCCCATGTCGCTGCTCAGCACCATGGCCCCAACACTGCCGGGTCACACTTGAGTGTCTGCCACAGAGTAGCTTCTGCCCGCTCTGTGGGACCAGGGCTGCTTCCAAAGGGCTTGGTGTTCTTAGTCACTGGGTTGAGGGAAGTCAGAGGGGCTGGAGGGGCCTGGAGGCTTTGCCAGCTCAGGTTGGTGCACTGCCAGCTCTTCTCTTGTGGCTTCATAGCGGCTTTTCTGCACCACTTGTTCCCTTCAGCCCTGGCTTGGAGTGGCACACGGAGAGGATTTTGGTCCTTGATTTGGTCACCCGTGGGGACAGTCCTCCCACAAAGGCAAACAGTGCACGAGGTCCCCGCTCTGCAGACCCTGAGCTGCTGTGAGCATCGAAGGGCAAAACCTCTTTCTTTTTGGAGCAATCCTGCCAAAAGTCCTTAGGACTCTGGGGTGCCTGCTCTTCTGAGTCTGATAACAACCTCTGGAGAGAAACAGTGCTGGGCCAGTGGCTGAGCATTAGGGTTTGTGCTGCCAAGGGGTTTAAGCCAGCACTTGGAGATCCAAGGTTAGCTAGAAGCATACTTTGCTTTCCTGCCATGTGTTTTATGGCCTATCCATATGTATGTAGACACTTTGGATTTTAACTGCTTTTCAACTTCTGCATTTGTTCTCATGCTGTGGCTGTGTAGGTGCTTCTCCAGAGGAGTGGCAGGGAACGTGCCCCATTACGATGCATCCCGTCCCAGCCAGCAACAGGAGCAGGCAGTGGCTTTCCTCTGGCTCCGAGCACATGGAAATGCTGTTGCTGTGGTCAGTGAATGATCACTGTTTCCTCTCGGAGCAACTTTTCCCCTTTCCCTTCCTTCCCCCTCGCCTGAGTTGAATGGGCTTTCGTGGGGGTATTGTTGGGATGTCGCTCACGCGGGCGCCGGCCCCATTTGAAAAGCTTCCCTTTGTCCCGTGTCCTGCTGGGGCTCCGGCCAGGCTCAGCCACCCAGGGAGGAGCAGGTGCTGGCACAGAGTCACTGACAAAAGCAGCGTTTCAGGAAGATGTAGTATTTTGCAGCTCACTTTGCTGGGATGAGAAATGACGGTTTTGTGCGGCACTTTCATTGCCACCACTGCATCCCACCAAGGTTGGGCAGAGCTTGCAGAGTTCTCGCAGCAGCGCGGTACCTCCAGCGGCACTCGTTGGATTTCGGCTGTTTCTTCACTTCCAGCAGCCCCTGATTGTCCATCAGGATGTTCAGCGTGCCATGGCATGTGGTGGCATGCATGCATCCTCAGAGTGACGCCAACACCAGCCCTGGAGGCAGTGCTGGGGCTGCCTGTCCCTTGTGCCCATGAGCAGGGACGTCCGCATCCTGATGAGCTGCCTTCGTACACAGGGAACAAAGCTGAGCCATCTGCCACAGCTTCTTTCAAGAGGTTCCTGTGTGTCTAGGCTAACAATGCGGCGTTTCTTCAAAGGCTAAAATCTTGCTTGCATGCTCAGAGAAAGCACTTGCAAAGCTTCGCATAATGGCGCCATATGGTGGATCTCGCCGTAACAATCTTGTCTATTTTCTGCCAGCAACTAGACTTTCCACCAGATGGGTAAATGACTGATGTCCTTTATATCTGCTTAACACTCCTTGTCACTCTGAGGCTTTTAATGAAGCACTGTGTGTGGTGGTGTGCCTCGGCCCCGTGGGACGTGCGCTTCATGGCTGGGTGGAAGGCCGAACAGCTCGGGCAGGGAAGGTCAGCACGAGTGTGGGCAGCCCCCAGCAGAGCCCAGGACCCCTGGGGTGTGTTTGGAAGGGATTGAGGGGGTGGGAAGAATGGGGCACCTTTGTACATGCGCTTTCCATCACTCTCGTTGGACAAGGCCGCTGGTTTGTAACCAGTTTCAATGTTGAGCTACCCACTGCTGTGTCTCATCTCCTCGCCCTGTAGCCTGGTAGGGCAGGTTGTGGTGGTGTTATCATCCTGGCAGTTCTCTGGTGGCTTCTCAGACCAGAGTTTTGCTTGCCCCTGGAGGACAAGGTATCACCTCTTGCAAAACTTACATTTCTTTCCCACCCTGCGTCTCTGTGGGTGAAGGGAAGGGCTCATAGAAGATGTTGCTTTAGCCATCCCTGGAGACTTGTCCTGCCAAACACCTGTTTTTTTTAGGAAATTCCAGTGACTGGTCCCCAACCTTTTCACTTTTTACTCATTTTTAGCAACGCAGGATAAATTTGTACAGCTTCCACCTAGCTCTACATCCCATCCACGATGCGCAGCAGCCTGTTTTCAGGCATAGCCTATAAAACCGGAGCATGTATTCTTCCCCAGGTCCCTCATCCCCACTTCCAGCAGCCAGCAGGTTTCAGAGACTTGTGGATATGGCATCAGGAGACGTGTGGCTGTGCAGTGATCCCAGCCCCCTGGGACACGTCGGGTGGTTGATGCTGTGGGGTATTTGTGGCTGCCATCACAGGGATCTTTGGAGAGTTGTTGCACATAGAGATGTGGAGCTCCATTGCCTCGTTCTGTGCCATTTCGTGAAGCGTTGGAAACTTGGGAGACTGGGGAACAAAGCAAAAGTTGCTTAGTGCACAGTATTTTTTACAGCATTTGCATTCTGCTCAACTCACAGCAACTGATGCATTTCATCAGAGGTGACAGAGCTGCTCCTTGGGTGCGGCAGCATCCCTGAGCACAGAGATTAACTCCACACTGCCTTTGAAATGCTTCAAGACGAGGGATTTGTCTGTGGCTGATGATGTTGTGTGCTTGGCTGAGATGTTCTGGGTGTAGTTTTATTGCTTCTTTCAATGTGTGTGAAGCTCGACTGTGGCACAACTTTAGAAATAGTGCCTATAAGAGCCTATAAATACATCTTGAATAGAAATAGTGCAGAGGTAAAATGTTTTCACGAGTGTCGTGCCTTTCCTCCTTTGTAGCGGAGTGCTATGAAGATGAATAAGGGCTTGGAGTGCCTCCCTTCTGAGGAAAGGCTGAGAGACCTGGGTCTGTTCAGCCTGGAGGAGAGGAGACTGAGAGAAGATCTCATTGCTGTTTATAAATATCTAACGGGTGGGAGTCAAGTGAATGGGGCCAGGCTCTTTTCGGTGGTACCCAGCAAGAAGACAGGGGCACAAACTGGAAGATAGGGAGTTCCACGTGAACATGACAAATAACTTCACTGTGTGAGTGAGAGAACACTGGGACAGGTTACCCAGAGAGGCTGTGGAGTCGTCTTCTCTGGAGATGTTCAAAGCCCACCTGAACCTTTCCTGTGCAGACTAATGTAGGGAACTGCATGAGCAGGGGTTGGACTGGATGATCCCCAGAGGTTCCTTCCAGCCCCTGCCCTTCTGTGAATTCATCTCTAGGTTTTACTCAGGAACTTCAGTAATGTGCTTTTCCCCCAGTTTATAATCCAGTAAGGAGAATGCATGAGGTTTTTGGCCTTGCAAAACAGCATGGCTTTTAAGGAACAGCTGAGGGATCAACTGCAAAGCAGGGCTTCACATTTCATGCTCGCAGGTCAGCTGTCCTTTTCCACTGCTTTTTCATGCTGCTTGGAACTTCAGGATCTTGAGAACCACTCCACAGTGCTGAAGCCATCTTCCATTGCACCTTCCATCTCCCAGCGCTGCAGCAGGGCAGGCCGGGTCATGGGGCCTCCTCAGGACACCCTCTGGCTCTCTGCTCCTCATGGCACGATGTCTTTGGGCACAATGCCTTCAGCCTGTGTCTTGACAGGTGAGCATCTGCTGCAGGCGTTGAGCACCTCCTCGGTGAGGAAATAAGGATTCTCTGCCCACATGTGCCTTACGCACTTGAATAAAGCAATCCACCAAGGATGTTCCATCTGAAGCATCCGTGTAACTGCAGTGTCTCGCAGCTACAGACCAGCATGGGGGCTCACGTGGCTCTGAAGGCCTTGCTATTCCCAAGCAGTAAAGTTACAAAGGAGCAGTGTTAAAGCACAACGTGAACCCACAGTGTGAATAAGAAAGCCCTTTGTCTCAAGGAGAAGTACAGCTGAAGCTGAAAAATCATATGGTCAACCTGCTCACTGCTTTCCTCTTTGCACTTCATAATAGAGGGGACCACATCACTGGGAGGTGCTTGGATAGCTCATTTGGTAATGCTTCGGAGATGTTAAGTGGGGCATTTCGGGTTTCAGTTTGCACCAGTGCCCCACAGGAATCACCACAGAGGTACCGGCCTAGTTGGTCAGGCATCTGCTCCAGCCCTGTTTTGCTCCCCTCTGTTCACTCTGTGGTGTTGCAGGAGTCATAGGCAGGACTGAACTCTGTGGATTTTACTTCATTGCCAGCCTCGGTGGGAAGCTGCAGGAAAGCTGTCCATGCTGCTGCAGTATCTGCTGAAAGCAGGATCTCTGCCTTCCTTGGTGCACAGCCATGGCCAAGGTCAGGTTGTGCCTTTGAGGCTTTCCAGCATGTGAAACAACGCCTATATGCGAGGGGTTTAGCTTCCCTGAAAACACCTGTTTTAGTGGTTTTAGCAGCCCTCTTTCTGTTTGGTTCCTTGCAAGCAAAGCTTTGCAGGGAAGGCAAATAGCACATCAGCAATATGAAGTGGGGCAACAACATTTCTTTCCTATGAAGCGTTCCAGGCTTGGCTTGGAGCTTAACTTACGAAAGGTATTGGT
The DNA here is from genome assembly GCA_036925125.1 of Oreortyx pictus. NCBI lineage: Eukaryota > Metazoa > Chordata > Aves > Galliformes > Odontophoridae > Oreortyx > Oreortyx pictus. The sequence continues at coordinate 57,883,867 of JAUPFR010000006.1, forward strand.
TAGGCAAGAGAAAAATGAGTAGGTTTGTTCTTGGGTTGTGTTTTAAAGCTCAATTACATACCTGCAGAGAAGCTCAGAGGGACAATGGTGGGAGGGGGAGCCCAGATAACACCAGCCCATTACAGATCTGTTTGCATGAGGCTCGGAGGCAGGAAGAAACTTGTGTGTCCCTATACCAGCAATCATAGAGACTGGGATCTAGGAGCAGCCACTGGGCAGGCCAGGTGTCTGAGCTGGACCGCTGGTGGGATCAGGTGGCTTTTAAAGGTCCTTTCCAACTCTGAGAGTTCTATGATTCTATAAGTGAGCATCCATTTTGGGCATGGGACGTCTGAAGCCACGGTTGACCCATTGGCTTGTCTTCCAACTTTAGTAGTCTCACAGATTTCAGCTACAGAAGGTGTATCTAAAAAGTGATTGAAAAGGGAGCTGCTTCTTTGCATCCAGAAATAGGCAGGAAGCATGCATCTGAAACCTCTTTGTTATTTATTTGCTAGCACCATTCTTCATTAAGGTATGAGCTGCACCAGCTGAAGGGCAGTCATGTGCAGCTGAGGTTAATTTCAGTTTAATCCATTTTAGCAATCTCAGTAACAAATAATGGGCCAGTGCATCTTGTTGTGTTGTTTTCAGGGTTTAGGTCCTGTTGTGGCTCTTTGGCCATCCACCTGCTGGGCTTCAGATGTGGGAGTGCCCACATGAGTAAAACTGCTTAGATCAACACAGTCCTTGCGTTAGGCTGCTTTGCACAATAATTCAGGCTGCAGAAGTGTTTAATTAAAATGAGAGAAAGGTTTTCCAGACAAGATGGGTGAAAAAGGTCATGGAAAGCTGAGCTTGGTGAATAAAAAATATGCATATATGCGGTTTCACATGGCTACAGAATGACAGAGAAACACACAGTGATGCTTCTGTTTTAAAATGCATCACTTTTGGAACGTGAACGCCTTTAAAATCTAAACTTACTTTAGACTACTAAAGTAGTTAATTGGATGAAATAACATTAAAGCAGTCTGCCCAGTTAGGTGCCTGAACTGATGGAACACAAAGTGGCTGCAGTAGTTTATCAAAGGGCTAACTCAGATATTGATGGCCATAATCTTTCCTGCAGGAGAGGAGGGGAATATATATTTTGTTTATGTCTGTTCAATGCGTTCAGGTCAGTAACTGAAAGCTGCAAAGCTGGATGGATTGAGGTCTCTGCTTTCTAATCTAGGACTCCAAATTAAACGTGGGAGGAGGCCTTGTTGCTGCGCGTTGCCTTGCTGTCGGCAATTTCCTTTCTTCAAAGCATTCATTAAATGATAAAGGCAAAATGAATATGAGTCTTCTATCCCTTATGCTTATTCATTATTAAACATAAACAGTTGATTTTTGGTCGTGGTCCACAGTTCCAGGTGCCAGTTACTGTGAGTAAACTGAAAATGAGTATGACAACAGAGGCTGGGGTCAGCCTGTCCAGGGGCTGGTGGAAGTTCTCGGAGCACTGTGGCTGGAAAAATGTGTGCTGGAGAGGAGGTATTTTTATTACTTGTATTAAAAACGAAAGACCTCCGTGTTTTAAATAAAAAGCTAAGCTAAATCTGCCTACACTGAGAGTTGTAATTGCTTCAATAAACGTTAGAGAGGCGGAGGAGCGGCACAGCAGGATGCGTTACCTTCAGACTGTGTTTGAAGGTGTCGGTTTTGTTTGCATACAGCTGTAGTGGCCGCTGATTAATGCATCTGTTTCTGGGGGAAATCAACTGAAAATTTGCTGTGTGCCAGTGTAAATGATGGCTAGGAGCAGCAGCGAGTGCAGCAGCCTCCCAGCGAGGCAGCGCGTTCGTTCAGAGGAAGATTAGATGAGGTATGGGAGGAAAAAGGCTGATTGCTGTTTCCCTTGACACTGCAACATTCTTGGATAAATCACATTGATGAACTTGGAGAAGAATGCCTGGAAGAGGGTGAAAAAGCGATATGACCCCTGAGAAAGGAAGCCAGTGCAGACTTCAACAGGCAATTTCTGATTTTTTTTTATTTCCCATGCTGTACCAGTTAGCACCACAAGTTCCACTTGTTTCTTTTCTTCTCTCTCTCTGTTTTTGTTGTTACTGTTATCTGTTAGGCTATCTCGGATCTCTCTGTATGTACTCGAGGACAGAGATCTTGGCTGTGTGCTGTAGTCCCACTGGTGTCCTTGCAGCCTTACGGAGAAGCTTCCAAACTGTGTGCTGCTCCATCCATTGTTTGTTCCGTTCTTTTATCGGTCTAGGATGTCTTTCTGTATATGCATATATATATATGTACGTATGCACACTTGTGTGTACCAACCCCAAACAAACCAGCAGCCTTTTCATGAATTTTGATTTCAGCTGTGACATGAAATAACCTCCTTTCTCCCCCGTCCCCTCCACATGTTGCAGTTACACAATTAATCAGCCTGAAAGGTACATTAGACCGATGATAAATTTTTCATCATGTTTCCTACCACCTCTGAAAATATTCCGGGAGTGGCAAATCCTATCCTGTTATTTAATTGTCTATTATTTAATTTTTCCTCCCTACTTTTTGCAGGGTTTTTTGGATTTGGGGTTTATGGACTGCAAAGGAAAACCCAGTGGTGTTTGCGTGGTCCCCTCTGACGTAGCAGATGGCGCACACAGCATCGTTGTCCCATCTCTGCCACCCCATGGAGTAGGGATAGTGAAGGGGAGGAATGTGGGTACTAGAGGCTCCAGCTCTGCAATTTCACGCCTGGGCTGTCCTGCCTAAACCTTAGCTTTCAGACCACTCTTTACATATATCTCCTGTGCTCCAGTGTGACCTAAAGGCATTCCGCCCTGCTGCTCCCTCCCTCTGCTGACCTCGTGTCGCAGAGCTGGCAGCCCCAGCTACCTCCTCGCTTCCTGCCATTTCCTCAGTGAAAGCCCAATGATTCTCAGCTCTTGGAAGATGCTTGTTAAAATTTCCAGCGTGATCCAAGTGTCTGCAATGGCCTGGGGCTGCACTTTGATGCCCTGTCCGCTTGGAGGGTTAGCTAGTTATTTCAGGAGCAGTGCCTTCCTGTGCTCTGATCCAGGCTTGCAATTAAGTGGTGCTCAGAGACTGCACTGACTGCAAAGCAGAGAGGCCGAGGAGTCTCCCACCTTAGAGACAGTCCAAGCCATGCAGATGTAGTACTGAGCAACAGCTCAGTGTCCCTGCTTGAGCAGGGCATTGGAGCATGTAGACTCAGATTTCCCTTCCCACCCTAGATAGCTTGAAACCTCACAGCCTCTCCTGTCCCTGTACCACTCAGCAGGACTCTTTTTTTGGTATCCCAGCCTTCCATCCACAGGTTCATTTTTACTGCCTGGTAAGGATACTGCCCAATTGCTGGCTTGGCAATGTCAGGGCCATGGGATCCTCTCCCCTTAGCACCACTGTGCAGCCTCCAGGGGAAGGGTGGAGGGAGGGGTGAAAACTCCAGTTTGGTCTGTATGTAACTAAGGTAGCTTTAGGAGAACAGTGTGGAACTGCTTTTGCTGGATGCTCATGTTGTGCACAGAGAGAGGAGAAGGTTTGCTAGGCGCAAGAAGGGAACCCTGAGCCGTCAGCAGTGCAAGCAGCATGGTTGTGTTTTACACCTAGAAACTCAGAGTCACATCTCCCCCTGTGAGGTTTTTGTTTTATTTAATAATCATATTCAAATGAAGATTTAATGTGAAAACACGTTTCCTGATCTAAAGGTGAAGAGTTGAGCTGTACGGGATGAATATTTAAAAGCAGCGTATCTCTTTCCAGTAAAAACACTCTGGGCAGAGACTTCCTTTTAGTAGCAAAATGAGGCTGTTATTTTACGTGCCTTTGACCTGATTCCAAACAAACCTTTAAAATAGCAGCGTTGGCAGCTCCGGCTGTGGGAGACAGCCAGGTGCAAAGGGGCAGAGCTGGTAGAGGCGAAGAGGTAAAAGTGGTGGATGGGGATGGACGCTAACCTGGGGCTGTCTTCTTACTGCTGCCAACATCACGTGCTGGAGTTGCAGTGTACGGCTTGCAAATGGCCTACAAAATTAATTGCCGGTTAGAATCACCTAATTATTGAGTTCATGATTATTAATTGAAGGTATAGATGGGTTTGAGGTTGTGCCCAACTACTCTGTCGTAACTCAGCAGTGCAGTTGCAGATGATTTTCTCAGCCTAGAGTTGGTGCAGTTGCCTGTGAACAAGTGGAGAGTGGGTGGGTTTTGTACTCTCTGATGATCATTCGGAGTCTAAAGGATGGTTTCTGAGCAGCCTGCTTGGGGCCAGGGAGTCCTGAGATACTTATCCATGAGCACTGCGATGCTTCAAACCCAGCGAGGCTGGGGGTGGGGATTCCCATGCATATCCTAGCAGCAGAGATCTCTGTCTTCATGGTTAAGTCGTTGTTACAGCTCAGAATAACAGTTATTAGTCACTGTGTGATCATGAGGGGTTTTGTATTCACTGCTTGCCACTTATTATTTATTTAAACACCTCTCCCAAGCAGCATCCTTCAGGACATCATTGGGTAGGTGTTCCTGAGGGATGCAGGGCTGTGATAACTTGTTAGATTACTGTTACAGTTCGGGCACAGTGGAATGTACTGTGTGAGGCTCAGGAGTATTTCTGCACCTTATTTGGATGTGTTTGCACATGGTCATATACCAGCACCTTAAATGTTCTTCCACTTTATTCCTCCTTACTACTGCTGAAGCTTTAGCTCAGTTTATATTTTCTCTTGGATAATAAATCAAGGCAGAGGCAAAGCTCCTCCGTGCATACATAACCAAGAAAGCTCCATCATGCCTTTCCTTTCTGAGGAGCAATTTATTGGGAAGTGAAGTCATTCCCTGCTGTAGCTGTATAGGGGAAGCTGCAGCTGCCCCTCCTCTCTGAGATGCTCAGGATGTGGCATGTCATGCTATTTGCAAGATAGCTGAAGGCTCCCTTGAATACTGGATGCCACATAACCTTTAATTAAATCAGCTCGATTCTTCATGGCCCGTGGGCTTGCTCACACAGGGATCATTTCTACCGCTGGGCTTCTTGTTCAGTCTTCACCCAGTGGGGCTTTTACCTTTGGTTGGGGTACCAGAGTCTACCAGCATGGAGAAAACAATGAGTTTGTAAGTGTTATTATTCAGGCAGGAACAATTTAACGGGTCTCTGTAGTGCTGCTTTTTTATTTTTTTATTTGTTATTTAGTTGCTGGAATTAAGTGTGTGATTTTAATGGGGATCCTCTCAGTGAAATCCACAGACTGGGTGGGATGAGTTGGCTGCAGGCCACAGCATGGCTCTCCTGTGACCTTGTGCAGCATCCCCAGAGCTCCCGCCGCCGCGCCAGCACCCCTCCAGCAAAAGGCTCGTCATCGATGGGGGTGGGTTTCAGAGACATCCGCAGCTGTAGGATCAATGTTGGCTTTAGAAATGAGCCTCGCAGCCCTGCCTGAATGCTTTATTCAGTTTGTTCTCTGATAAAAGCTCTGACCTACATCTAGCACCAGGAAGCGACGAGGCTTTGATAACACTCGGGCATCCCAGCGGAGGGCACGCTGCTAACTGAGGCCTCAAAGTCAAAAATGGATGTCCCCTTTAAAGTGAAATCCCATCAACCAAGACGATCTCAGTCAGTAAATGGCTTCATCTCCAGGAGGCAATACGTAGCACGCACTCGTTTTTGATAGAGGGGGTGTGTCTCTTTATGAAGTGTAGTTATTAGGAAAAAGTGCTTCTTAGAATTATTAGCAAACAAACCAAAAGCCAAAAAATCCTGTCAACCCAAGTCCCGTGGAGCTTCAGCTCTCTCTGTGAAGATGTAACCACTGGGCTCGTGGTGTAGTGGTGTCCTTTCTGAGCTGCCACTGCCTCAGAAGCAGCTTAGGTGATGTCGGGAAGGGGCCAGGCAGAATTGTTCAGTTTCTTCCTCCCAGCAGCTGACTGCCACCCAGGAGTCACAGAGAGGTCAGCAATCACAGGATGATAATTAACGTATTGACCTGGCAAATCAATAGGTGCAGGGTGATGTGGTGGGACCGCTGCTGGTCTGTAGTTTGCCTGGGGGTTGTGTCTGTGAGGTCGCTGTGCTGTGTGCTCACATGGCTTGTTTTTTCCCCTTGTCAGGATGAACTTGACCTCACCGACAAGCACAGAGAAGCTATGTTTGCCCTGCCAGCGGAGAAGAAGTGGCAGATCTACTGCAGCAAGAAAAAAGTAAGAGACACAACTGCATGCCAGTACAGCTGGGTGCTTCCCTTCCCTGTTCGGGGAGCAGGGGGGATGTGGAAAGAAAAGCAACACCTCTTAGTGTTCTGTGTGCAAAGTAGTATTTGGGGCATCACAGAAACGTGTCCGTTTGCTGAGGTGGTCCAGAAAAGTGAGGTGGGCAGCAAGGTCCTCACACCCCCATCTCCAAAACACAGAGCCCTCTCGGATATGAGTTGGATCTCTCCAATGCACTTGGTTTCCCTGCAGTTTCCCCAAGTCCCAAAGCTGGGGACAGGCTGACCTCTGCAAGCATTGTGTTCGCTCAACGTCTGGGCTTCCTTCACCCCAAAAGCAATTTTTCTCCTGTATGATGAAGATTTTTTGCCCCAGTATTTTTGCAAAGTAGTCCACGCCCTGGGGGTTGCAGTATCCCCAGCTGACCCTGTTGGGATTCATTTCTTTCTGTGTTGCCCCGGGTAGAGATCCTGCAGGACTTACTGCACTGAGGAGAAATGGGGCAAAAAGTCCTTCCAGTACTTGGAAGGAGCTTATTAGGAGGAGGGAGACCAACTTTTGACATAGACTGATAGTGACAGGACAAGTGGAAATGGTTTTAAACGTAAAGGGGAGATTTAGATTAGACGTTAGGGAGAAATGTTTCACTCAGAGGGAGGTGAGGCTCTGGCACTGCTGCCTGGAGCTGAGGGTGCCCCATCCCTGGCTAGGTCGGATGGGGCCCTGGGCCTGATCTGGTGCCTGGTTTAGAGGGTGGAAACCTTGCCTGCAGCAGGGAGTTGGAACTAGATATTCTTTAAGATCCTTTCCATCCCAGGCCATTCTGTGATTCTATGAAAAATGTTAAATTTCAGAAGCCAAATGAAGCATGTTAAGGACAAGGTGATGCCAGGAGCTCAGCTTTGCAGCATCATCATTCCCAAATTTGCTGCTGCATCCCATAACCTATCCACTTTGCCACAGAAGTTGGCCCTGAAATGCTCACGGTGGCCTGGCTGTGCTCAGGTGGCACTTGCACTGTTAATGCCTGTTTTCTTCAGCTTTAGCAATAGCACCAGATTTTCCAGCCTCATTTCAGTCCAAGGGATGGCTTACCTTGCTCATGTAGGATTAAGTATTAAGCCTCTCATAAATACCCCTGAAATCCATGTATTATTGTTATACAGAGGCCTGGCATACCCGAGATTTAAATTGGAGGGGAGGAGATGTTAACACATTACAGGCACAGTTCCTAATCAAGAAAATGAGCAGAAGATGCTCACTTCTCATTGCCTCTAGGATAAAAGCAGCCATGGTCCAGTGTGTCTGGATAATCAGATACAGTAAGAACTTAAATCAGGCAGCACCATGTCATTATTATTGTGTGTGGAGATTACATGCTATTTAATCTCCCGGGTAGGGTTTAGATGGGACTGATGTTCCCCCATTCCAGCATTCACTCAGGCACTGTGGTGCTTATTGAAAATGGTGCTGAAGAAAGTCACTGCTCTGCTGAGTGTGAAGGAAAGAGCTGCACAGGTGCCCTCTGCCATCTTCTGGAGTGCTGCCCTGCTCAAGAAACCATCTGGGCAACCTGCAGGGCATACCTGCAGGAGGTGTGCTGGTGGCTGGTTTGCAGGGGAGACAGGTGCTTTTATCCTGCTTTTTAATTAAAAATGAGCAAAACCATATCAGCAAAGCCTTCAGCAGGTGGGGAGCGCAGGGAGACAGGAATCAGGTGTGCTGGAGAATGTTTCCCTGTGCATGGTATGCTCTAGGCAGTCCTGCTCCCATGTGATGAACGTGGCTCGAAGACAACAGAAACGCTTGTGGCTGTCACAGCAGCTTACAGAAATCATACTTGTGTACCTCTTCCTTTTTATCTGGCTATACCTACAGGGTAGCTTGTAATATCTGGCACTGGGTGTTGGATTTCTCCAGCTGAGAGTAATTACTGGGGTTGGGCAACAGTGCTGGAGCTGGAGATGGGGCTGGGGTCCTACCTAGCTGCCTTAAAGGTCCCAACCCCCCTGCAATGTGCAGAGTTGCCAGCTATATAGATGCAATAGATCAGGCTGCCCAGCACCCCATCCAAGCTGACCCTGAACCCAGGAATGGGGCACCCACAGCTCTGTGGGCAGCAGTGCTGGGGCCTCACCACCCTCTGATGCTTTGGGTGCAGAGAGAGAAAAAGCAGCTTGTGATCAAGGCTGGCTAGACTGAAGGCAGCCACTCAGGCAGGTGCTGAAGTCTGCATTAAAATCAGGAGGGAGGATTTAAGGAGTACTGGGCTTGCTTTGAAGTTATCAGCTCTTTCTTCAGCTGAGATAAAGCAAGGAAATGTGAAAGTGGAGGTACGTTAACAGCGGGATGAGGTCTGATTTTAGAAGTGGTATTTCTGGATGATGACTCGTTTCATACCTCATCTCGAGGCATTTTATTCCCTGCTGGTCCTGCTCTCCAGGAGAGGATATTGGTCGGAAGCAGAGGGAGGAAGCAGGAGGGTTTCCAGGTTTAATGTTTCTTTGGCTATGGGTTTGAGGCAGTGAAAACAAAGGGACACTCGGGATGGCCTTTCTAAAGCAGAGAGGCCAGGCTCCAAAGGGAGCTAATAAATAACACTTTGCTCTTACTCTATAGCATCTCCTCCTTGCAGGAGGGTTGGCTCCAGCATAACATCGTGCTGCTGGAGCAAGTCACTGGGTCATCTTTAAGATCCTCGGAATAAATGTAGATTCAGGGGTGTTCAGGAAGAAGCTCGTCATAAATAGATGCACTGAAGGGATTGGTAGCTAAAAACAGTTCAAAAATGTACAGGTTCTGGCTCTGGCCCCTCCCTTTCATTTAAACCTATTTCTCTGCTCTTGTTGAGCATCTGTAGAACCCGAGCAGAGGTTGTACAGGGATGACAAACGAGCTGTGAGGATGACAAACGATGCTGCACGCTTCAAGCCTGTGCTGAAAAGCTGTGAGCATGGTGATGCTGGGCGCATAGCTCCTTTCAGTACAAAGCTGTCCTTGGGCAAGCAGGAGTTACCTTTACATCTAACATTTCCTCAGCTGTCAGATGTAACATCAGGGTCCCTTTGCGTTAGGAAGAGGCAACAATGGTGTGTTTGCAGGAGAACGGGGGGAAAACATGATAAATAGGGAAGTGAGTGATGACTCTCCAATGATATTGTTTTTCCCAACCAGATGGCCTCCTTCCTGTCTGTGCCTTCCACCCGCCCCTCCAGAGAGCTCTGCTTTCCAGCTTTCTGCTCCACGTGCATCTTTGTCCCGGAGCTTGACCACGGGGCTTGTGTTGATATCAATTTCCTCCATTTAAAACCATTCTCCTTTTATTATTATTATTATTATTATTATTATTATTATTATTATTATTATTATTATTATTATTTTTGCTGCAGTATCTAAGAGCAAAATCTGAGAGAGAGGAAGAGGAAAAGATCTCCCGGCACTTTGCCTGCTCAGCCACCTGGGTTGGATGAGGAGTGCCGGGCGATACCTGCAGTTGTGGCTGCAGCAGGTTGAACACTGCCTCGGGTCTAATTCTGGCTGAGGTTTCTCCCCTTCCCTCTGAACAGTGGAGAGCACGGCTGTGTGTACATGGCTGGGGGTATTTCTCGATAGGAAATGTTTATAGTTTTTTTATCTTTCAAGGTAATTCCCTTTTTAGTTCCAATCACAACACGCTTTTGTTAAAGTGAGGATTTTCTCTGTCTCCAGCCAAAAAATGCATCTGTTAGCAATCTTTTTGGATTTCAAACTGAAGCTTTTTAAACAATGAACCATCTGACTATGAAAGGCATCTGGTCATGCTATATTTGCTTATTGTTAGCATAATTTTTAAACCCTGGGAAAAACGTTCGAGGGCCTTTGTGCATCTGTAGAGGAGAGCATATAGGAAGTACTAAAGAAGAACTGCATAGCCTGTGGTACAATGGGATGGTTCAGACCTGAGATAGCAGCTTTGAGAGATTCATATCAAGTAACAGCCCTTCTCAGCAGCCGTGGGGCTGACAGGGTCACTCCACGAGCGTTTGGCACAGCGTAAGGAAATGACATTATTAGCATTATTTATTTTGTGTGTTTGTGTGTGTGTGTGGATGCCACTGCTTGTGCACACCTGGCAAGGCTTCATCCACGTTGGCAGAGCTGTGCTGGCTTGAAACTGCAGACCTGGCAGCTTAAACCTACTTGTGCTACTGCCTGCTTCTTTTTCAACCTTGCAAACAGCACCCAGGCTGATCGTGCTGGACTGCTCCACTCTTGGCCGTAGAGATGCCAAAGCTGGGTGGGCTGCTGGCAGCACTGAACTTTACCTTGCTCTCCTTTGGAGCTTGCATAAAAACAAATGCATTTGCTTCCATTTTTTGCAACAGAAGCGAGGTTTTTAAAGGGAAAATCCAGCCATGGTGAGTTTGACAGCTGTATTCTCATGCTGATCTCCAGGTCAACAAATTTGGAGGTTTCTCCCAAAGCACATTGCCCAAGGTGTCCTTGCCCAACAAGCTGGTTGTGATGGTTTGTAATGCAGAGAAGTGTTGGGCAGGCTGTAGAATTGGGCTTTGGGGGTTTTTGCTTCTCCTAAGGCCACTGGGCTTGCTGGTGGCTGGTTGTAGCCATTCCATACACAGAGCTGCCCTGATGGGTAGTCAGACCCATACATGGGGAAAGGAAGAAGGAAAACACGGTGACCACACTGTATCCCCAGCTGCTTCCTTCTTTCCCCACTGACTTCATACCTGCTCTCACCACTTTCCCCTCTCCGGCCAAGCTTCCCAATGAGAGAGGAAGTGGAAGGCTTTGGTGCCTAGAGGAAGAAACTGAGAAATACTTTTGTCCCTGGTTCCTGTGGAGTGGGATGCGATGGACCATCCTGGAGAACTAAAGAAGTTACATCCCACATGCCCCCAAAAGCCTGCCTGGGTGAGTTCACCCCATCGAACCTTGGTGCCTGGAAAGCTTCCTCCCTCATCCTGCCTCCAAGCAAAGCCATGTGAGTCACTTCCCTCCGGGCTCCTCGCTTTGTCAGGAGCCTCCTTTATTGCCACCAAATGCACTGAAGGACACTTATCGGTGTGCTGTAGACCATTAGCCACAATAATTACCACTGCACAGCATCCTGCAGTGAGCCTAAGGAAGCCTCTGCCCTGATCTTTGGCTGCTTTATTGTGCTTTCCCCTTTTGCATGGGAGGCTGCTTTCCGATGAGCCTGCCCGGCTGCTCATGTGAATTAATGAGGTTCTGCCACACTTAATTGAGAGCGCTCTTTAAATTGGGGGTTTCGGGGAGGAAATGCAGGAGCCCGAGGGAGCCGAAGCAAAAGGAAATATTTATAATGCAGCAAGTTAATTATAAATGAGCAGTTTAGCCAATTTTGTTGTTCATCCTCCTCCCCACCCCCCAGAGACCTTGGTGTTTCGTGCTCCACCGCTTCCTTTCAGTCCTAAGGCAGCAGCAGGTCCGTGCTCACGCTGGGGCTGCCGTCATCTCATGATGCCATGCTGTGGTGGGATCCCCTTCCCGAGGCGTGGTGCTGCTGCTGGAACCTTTAGTTGTGCCTTCAGGAGGGAACAGGAGCCGATCCCATTGTGAGCAGCATTCACGGCACATGTGTGCACTCCGGCTGCACCATCCCCTGGGACAAAGTGAGCCAACCTCTAAAGGGAGGAAGGAAGCTGGCACAATGGAAATCTTTACCTATAGGCTTTGCAGGGCTGGTGCTGAGCCTTCCCATGGCAGGATGGCTCGGAGGGGTGGGCTGGCAGGTGTGCACGGGCTTGCAGCATCCCTGGCCCCCTTCCCTCTTTTTAATTGCCTTGGGCACATGTACACGATCCCTCCCATGTCTGGTGCATGCAGACAGTGCTGCACACAGCTGTGTGCACCGGGAGGTGCTGGGGGCTCACCCCTGCATCCTGTAGCAGCTGTGCCAAAGCTGGCAAGGTTTTGTGGTCCCAGCCTGGTGCCTGTGTTCCCATGCAATGTCTCAAAGGCAAGTTTGGAGCAGTGAGCTGGGGTACGTTTGCACCCATTAGTGAACCAGGTTCACCCAGGTGAACTGACAAACTAGAAGGAGCCTTGGTTTGTTCCTTGCTCCAGCACAGTGCAGCAGGGCTGGGTGCGTGGGGATGTGGGGTCCTACAGCAGCACAGGTGGACCCTGAATAGGGACGGCAGAGGCAAGCTGCCCTTTGGCTGCAGGCAGAGCGCATGGGATGCTCTGTGGGTTTCCCCAGCTGTGCGGGGCAATTTGCAGTATGATTTTTGTCTTTCTGTTAGACTTGTAGACATAAATTACACCCATCTCTCAGCACCCAAGTGCTTTCTCCACGATCCTGAGCAGCTGTAGGGTAACGGTGACTTCCCCATAGCCTGGCATGCCAGTTACAGGGCTGCAGCAGGCACTGCTCTGCCAAATCCCACGGTGGGAAGCCCTGGTCATAGGCAGCTGCAGGCAGCTGAGGACATCCTTCCTGCCCAGAGAGGGCTCAGAGGTGGGAATGGTCCCTGCCCCACAGCCATCACTTCACATGACCAGTTGGGATGACAGTCTTGAATGTGGCCAAAAATGCAGCAGGATTGGCAGCCAGATGGACTGTTTAGAGACAGTTGTTCAGCTGGTCTGTTTGACAAAAGACAGCAAGAGGCTTCAGATCTCACCTCTGCCCCTCCATCCTTTTGCCCGTCCACTCAAGGCAACTTTTCCAAACAGGGGAAAGGAGAGAGAGAATGCCGTGCCTCCCATTTTCCAGAGCATACCTATCTCTCCCCTTCAGGGTCAGTGTTCCTCTCTCAAGCAGCAGATGAGCATTTCTCATGTTGGCAGCAGTATTTGGACAAGACAGGAATGATTTTCTCCTCTGCTGGGTTTGGGCACCATGCTGGTCCCCTCAGAGGGTGAGGATGTGATGGCAGGTGACATGTCCGATGGGATTTTATGGGGATTTGGGGGCACTTGTTGGCAAAGCACAGATCTTAATGGTTCTCCCAGTGGCACAGAGGCAGGCGCTGGGACCTCCTGCACGTTTATTAGGGTTGGCTTGAGCCAGTGGGAAGGTCACGTTTTTTGGTTGTTTTTCTAACATCTTTGGAAAAAAAAAATCTGCTGATTCCCATTTGGATTAAAAAAAAAAAAAAATGTTGAGAGAAGGAGAATCAAGTGTTTCATTCAAAACTTGAGTTCTTGGCAGGAGAAGGAAGGGCAAACAGCCCAAACTAATAAAGCAGAGGGCATGGAGGTATAAATACAGTCTTCTTGTTCAGAAAAGTCTTTTCATTCACTTTAAACTTGAGCAGATCTGTGGATAAGCAGCTTCTCTCGCCCTTGGCACGCTGGGGGAGATGCCTGAGGGGCTGTCACCTGCTCACGCCTGGACTTCTCCTGTCCCCATCCCATAGCCACGTGTGGCAAAGGCTCACTAGTTCTCTATTTTGTCCTCTTGGCAAGCTGCACCTTGAGAAGTTTGGATGCACAAACATTTCCCATTTATGCCTCTTGAACCAGAGTAAATATTTTGGACTCCGTTGACTTGCAGAAATCAACTGGACTATCAGTTGTTGTCTGCACGCACAGATGTGGGAGCAGAAGGGTGCCTCCCCCAGTTCCTTCCCTAGCAAGGCCTTGCTGTGTGGGTTAACCCTCACAAACACCTCCAGCTCCATCTTAAAGTTAGGGATGGATTGCTTCTTCTGGCCCAGCGCGAAGAAGGTTTATTTTTTTATCCTTTTTCTTCTTTCAGTAGAAATTTTGGGAAAATACAGTGGGGAAAAGAGTTGGTCTTGAACTGTTCCTTCAGAATATCTGTGCGTGAGGTGTTATTTATCCGAGCATGGCTCAGTAGTCTGTTGGTGATGTCCTACAAGAGAATGGCAGACCCTGAAAACCTCTGGTGGGTCTCACCAGATGCAGAGCATTGTGACTGGGATGACCAAACAGGGCTCTGCATCAATCACTGTCATAGATCATGGGCTCAGGGGGACGTCGTTTGAGAGGGGACATTGCCATGTGCTTGTTCCCTCCTAATAACTAATGAACCCTCAGGGGAGCTGGCTGTTTTGTGCTGAGAGATTCTCTTATTGGTACATCACAGCCCTTCTCCAAGAGCGAACTCTTGTTCATGTCACATTTGTGTAGCCTTCATAGCTTGTAAAAACGTTTTTTTTCCCCCCCAAAGCACGTTCATTGAGTACAGCCAAAACTTCAAGGGCACTGTGGAGTTAGTACAAGAGAAAATGAGCGTAAGATTTCCAGACTGATGCAGCATCACCGGGGCAGAGCTTAGTCACAGACAGGTGGCATAACATAGATTGTATATAAAAAGTAAGTATTCAATAGATCAGGTAATGTTCCGGAACTATCAACCAGTGGTGAGTTCAGAATACAGAAAATTGAGCCTTTACTGATATGAAGTAATGTGAGAGCACGAGGGAACGTCACAGATGGTTGGCTCTAAAGGGCAGGAGATGTGAATGCCATTTTTTTCTGATCCACTCTCTTTGTTTCACTTTTCCCCACTCTCTGCAGGACCAGGAAGAAAATAAAGGGGCCACTAGCTGGCCTGAGTTTTACATTGATCAGCTGAACTCAATGGCTGCTGTAAGTATTTCTGCAATGCTGCAGCACTGATGGCAGCAATTTAAGTCAGGAGAAATGCAGGGAGAGGTTTTTTTGTTCATTGGATGCAGCTCTGGAGAAAAAAGAAGTTCTCAAAGGCAGAGGGGGCTTTCGTCTAGCTGCAAGCCAGGAGGCTGCAAGACTGAGGGCAAACAGGGGTTCTCAGGCGTTTTTTTTAAGGAAGCTGTCTGATTGTTCAGTGGCAATGAGGCACTGACCTGCTGCTTCAAGGAAAGTGGGATCCCTGCTACCACCCTGTTCCCTTCTGAACTCAGTGGTGGTTGTCATGCTGGATGAAAATGAAATGGCGTTGTAGGTGCACTGGGAGATGTGGGAGATGCCCTGGTGACCCCAAAAGTGAATGCAAGATCCTCTCCTGTTTGGGCTGCAAGGCATCCCTGCAGCCCCTGCACCTCCACAGGTGCACATGGGGTTCACAATTACCAGGGAAGGCTAAAAGACCCTACCCCTCTGACCCCCATCCCAATTTAGCTCCTTCCCCCTGTGGATTCCCTGTTAGCATTGCCCAAGCCCCCTGCGTCCCCCCAGCCCCGTAGGTGTCTCTGCTTTCCATCTTTCAGAGTTGTTTTCAGGTCCCACCTGCAGCACTGTGGTTTTGCACGCTGGGGTGGCTGGTGGTCCTGCTGCTTGTGCCTGCACCCTGTTTCAGCTTCACACCTTTCCTTTTGCAGAGGAAATCGCTGATTGCTTTGGAAAAAGAAGATGAGGAGGAGAGAAATAAAACAATAGAGAGTTTGAAGACTGCACTGAGGACGAAACCAATGAGGCAATGCTATTCATTTCCTTGCTTTATTGCTCTGGTTATAGCTTGTGATTTGTGTTCTCTGGCAGAGGAGTTTCAGAATAGGAATAGAAATGGGACTAGTGCAGGATGGGGAGGAGACTTGGGACACAAGGGCTGTGAAATTGCATTTGCCTTTTTGAACCACCTCTTGTCATTTTGTTCCATTTCTTCAGTCCTTTTAGTTGCAGAGAACCATCAGCACCTTCACATTTGTTCAGAAAAATCAGACTGCTTCTTTTCATATTTCCTCCTCCTCACATTTGCTCTTGTTCTGCTTGGAACAAAATACAAAAACATCTTCCAGAATTTTTCCAAAAAATCCAGTTTGTGTTGGTCAACCAAGCCCTTGGTTTCAAGTTCAACTTCCGTTGCACTTTTTAAAGGAATGAAATCATAGGAATCTTCAGACGTTTGTGAAATACAAGAAAAAAAAAGCTGCTAGGAGGTTGATGGGAAGGATAAAGAAAGGGTGGGATTCATTCTGCTTGCCTTTAGCTTTTCCTAAATTAATTTTTTCTGGGGTCTACATGTACACAGCTGCAAAATCTTTTAGGCTGAATTCTGATGGCTAAGTGTTTCATTATCATTGCTCTGCCCGTTGTGGTTGTAGAAGACACTGCTCTTGTTTGCAAGTGCATTGCACTCCATTTCTCTTTAGCAATGGTTCTGGTGGTGGTCATTGGCAAGGAGTTCCCAGGGTTGGCACCAAGACCTAGTTCGCACAGAGCCCAGCACTCGTGGGTTCTGGCTCCTGCCATTCCCAGGTGGTACCTGGCCTCCTTGTCATCTGCAATAAAACGTTCAGGAGTGCTTAGAAGTGCTTTGTGAGTCCATCACACTGAAATCGGGGCTTGATGGTTGGACTGGTTGGTCTTAGTGGTCTTTTCTAACCTTAATGATTCTGTGAAATTCAGCGGGGTGCAGCAGGCTATGTAGAAAACTTTACCTGCTGGACATATTTCGGCTTTCAGAGAAGTGAACAACAGATTTCCTATTGACTTCCCTGGAATAAGATCGGCCTTTCAAGCAGAGAAATCAGTTTTCACTCAGACTGCAGTAACTCCTTTTGTTGCTGCACATGAACACTAGTGGTTGCAAATTAAACTCATCCCAGTGCTGGATGGCTTTTGGCTCACTTGCTGTACAAGCCCACTCCTTTTGCCAAAACAGAACGTACTCAGCCACAGTGGCATCGGGCAAGGAGGCGTTTTTGGAAATGCACATGCAGTGTGCACTGAAGGAGGGAGGGTTGTCTGTGCGTGCTTTGCTGAGCCTGCCTCAGGCACAGCATGCATATGCAGCCTGCTTGCTATTTAGCAGCATTAGAAGTCATCACCAAAACCTGAATTCTCTGCTTAAAAACGTGTGAGATGTGCACAGCCGAGAAGGATGTGGATGGAGAGGCAGCAGGAGGCAGAAAGGCCGGCGGGCATCGAGGGCGTGGGCTTGGCTGTCGTTGGGGTTTCTGTGGGTTGGCTGCAGCTGGTGAAAAGACAACTGCAGTGCTTCTTCCCATCCTGTCCGAACCTGGTCCTAAAGGAGCCTGATGTAAGTCTCAGGTTGGAGGCTGGGGAGGCTTTGCTGCAGCGTGGCAAGTTCTTCACCTCCATTCAGAAGGACGGAATTTTGCAGCCCTGTTGCTGTGCTCCCGGCTGCAGGAGTCCTGCAGGCTTTCTGCTATCCAAAGACCATTGCAGGAAAACAGATAGAAAGGCATTCTGGATTTACAAGAGCAGACAAGTCAGCCCCATTGGTGAGTTAAGCAGTCATTTAGCATTTGATTTTAAAACATCCCTCTTCCTGACAGGTTTGTAACCCGGTTCATCGACTTGGATGGCTTGTCATGTATTCTGAACTTTCTCAAAAGCATGGACTATGAGACAGCAGAGTCTCGAATACATACCTCGCTCATTGGATGTATAAAAGCACTAATGAACAACTCCCTGGGCCGGGCTCACGTGCTGGCCCACTCGGAGAGCATTAACGTAATCGCTCAGAGTCTGAGCACAGAAAATATTAAGACAAAGGTGGCAGTGCTGGAAATCATGGGCGCTGTGTGCCTGGTTCCCGGCGGCCACAAAAAGGTACTGGAGGCAATGCTGCACTACCAGAAATACGCCAGCGAACGGACTCGTTTTCAGGTGGGTGCCTCTCAACTCGCTTTTTCACTCCTGAAATTTGGATCTGGGTCTGGGCAAACCATCACCCAGTGCTGGGGGAAGAGGGGACCTCCGCAGAGAGCCCAAATCGGCATTCTTATCCTTTCCTTCTCGTGGGTATCTGAGTGCCACATACGCGTGATTTGTTGTGGCCGCGTGGGATTTTGATACTCTGGGATTTACCCTAGACCAGTGCCGTATCTGCTGATAACTACAGCTGAACAAAGAGTGAAAAAACAGTTATTTAAGTCAGTCCCACCCAAGGATGCTTGCTTTTATAGAGTCATCAGGAGTGAAACTCTGTAAAGCTGCAGTACATCTGGATGGGCAGATGCTTGCAGACACAGGTGCTGGATGGGCTGTGCTGCATCAGGCAGCAGCGGTTGGTTCAGGAAGTATCACCAGCAGACTGCTGTAGGACTTTGGGACCACCAGGGGTAGATCATGCAGCCCCTGGGCTGTTAACTTCCACTCTGCGTTTGACAGACGCTGATCAATGACCTGGACAAGAGCACAGGACGGTATCGGGATGAAGTCAGCCTGAAGACAGCCATCATGTCCTTCATCAACGCAGTCCTGAGCCAGGGCGCAGGCGTGGTGAGCTCTGGGGCTCTTGCACAGGGTGGTCTTTTGGTGGGCTTGGGGTTTTCGAGAAGCCTTTTGAGGAAATGCACCTTGCTGTGTTGACCCTACAACTGTCCCCCGCAGGAAAGCCTGGATTTCAGACTCCACCTGAGATACGAATTTCTCATGCTAGGAATCCAGCCAGTTATTGACAAACTAAGAGAGCACGAAAACTCAACCCTAGACCGGTGAGTGGGGACACACAGCCCGCTGTTATTTTTCCCTTTTCCTTACATGCATGATTTCTGGTTTTTGGACTTAGCCTTTGGGGAAAACCACATGGATCTGGCTCCTCTTTACGAAACACTTTGGTATCACCAAAGAGAGAGAAGGCAAAAACCCATATCCGCTGCACTCCCACACAGAATTGAGCTGGGAAGGATCCACCACCCTGGTGGGATGCCGTCAGTCTTCTCTTCCAAGAGGCTCCTTGGAAAGGCTGTAATTACTTTGCCCTCTGTCTTTCTGAATTGGTTTTTCAAGCTGGCAAGAGTGAAGGCAAACACGTGGAGCTCTGGGAGCTCTAGGCTGAACTTCTTGTTGGTGTTTCATGTCCCACTTGTCTCTGGATTACTGCCTGCTAGCGAGCTGTTCTGGAAGCTGTTCCAAAGTGGCTGCCTTTTATTTATTTTCATGCTCATATCCATTTTTAATAGGCTTTTTCTTTTTCATTTCTTTCCTCAGGCATTTAGATTTTTTTGAAATGCTTAGAAATGAAGATGAACTGGAATTTGCCAAAAGATTTGAGCTGGTGAGTGTGAACAGTACTGGTGCAGGGACTGGCACTTGATGTCACGGTCCCTTTTAAAGGCATCTCTGTAGACTGGAACAAAATGCTGGCTTTTAGATCAAATTTGGTGGCTGTAAATCTGCCTCCTGTTGCCCAGCTCCATTGCTTCATCTCTCTTCTCTCCTGGCTGCAGACCAGTGCTGTTTGACCTTCACTGGGCTCTTGTGACTTTTCTTCACACTGGGAGGGGTTGGCTTGCAGGGTTGGTTGCTCACTTTGCTCCGGAGACCAGACCACACTTCGCTGTCTCTGCAGGTTCACATAGACACCAAAAGTGCAACTCAGATGTTCGAGCTGACGAGGAAGAGGCTGACTCACACAGAGGCGTACCCGCACTTTATGTCCATCCTTCACCACTGTCTCCAAATGCCTTGTGAGTATGGTGTGGGAGGCAAAAGCACATGCTGCCAGGGGCTTCACGGCACAGCTCCCCTGCCCAGGGGGCAGCCACATCCCTGCTGCTTCTCCCAGCCCTCTTCCTTTCCTCCTATCCAGATAAAAGAAGCGGCAACACCGTCCAGTACTGGCTGCTGCTGGACAGGATCATCCAGCAGATCGTCATTCAGAGTGACAAAGGGCAGGACCCTGATGCCACTCCCCTGGAAAACTTCAATATCAAAAATGTTGTCCGAATGTAAGTGCTCATCGACTGTTCTTTGGGTTTGCCGCATGAATTCAGCTGTTCCAAGAGGGACAGCGGGTAGGGTGGCAGGGTTTGGGAATCATCCCTGGCAGAGCTGGATCACTCAGACCTGCTCAGCAAGATATGCGTGTGAATTAGGGTGAGCTGTTTCCCTTGACTGTCACTGTCACTGTGCCTCTGTGTCACTGCTCTCACAGTGATGTTTCTGCTCCACTCCTCGGCTAGACAAGCCACAGCCTCTGGAGGGGAGCAGAGCATGCCAGCATGCAAACCCTGCAGCCAGGAGCAGTGAGGAGGCAGAGCTGAGGTGTCTGAATTACTGGCGTGGGAGCTGCACCCCACGCAGCCCCAGCTCCTCTGCACAGTGCTTCCCAGGCACATTTTTTACTGGCAGTGATTGCTGACTGCGTGAGGGTTGTCTCACAGCGCTGCTTGTCTGCTCCTTTTAGGTTGGTCAACGAAAATGAAGTTAAACAGTGGAAAGAGCAAGCAGAAAAAATGCGGAAAGGTGAGTGATGGAAAAATGAAAGGCGTTAACTGTAAGCTGAGCGTGCACAGTAAGCTGGACAGGTAGCATTTACACACTGCACTGAGTGAGCTCTGTGTGAGTTGCTGAGTTTGTACTATGTGATGGGGCTTACCGAGGAAGCAGATTCTCATTTCTCTGTGGGGTCTGCAGCACAGAGGCAGCCTTGGTCAGGGAGCACACACTCTCTTCCCTCAGCTGCGAATGAGGAAAGTGTGCACCATGGGTTTTATTAACGCTGCATGCTGCTGTTTTTCATACTGGAGTGTTCGTCACTCCAAACTTCATTCGTGGACTGGTGTGGGGGCTGTTTCAGAGCACACTGAGCTTCAGCAGAAGCTGGAGAAGAAGGAGAGGGAGTGCGATGCAAAGGCCCAGGAGAAGGAAGAAATGATGCAGACGCTGAACAAGATGAAGGAGAAGCTGGAGAAGGAGTCCAGCGAGCACAAACAGGTCAAGCAGCAGGTGGCAGATCTCACAGCACAGCTCCACGAGATGAGCAGGGTGAGGCCCCAAACCTATTCCTCATTTCTACCTCATCCCAAATCCCCCCAAAGCTGCTGAGGACTGATTTCAGGAGGCCAGGCTGCACAAAGGTGCTTGTTTGTAGGGCCACCAAGATGTCCATCCCTGGGGATGAGACTATCTCACCTCTCTGTGTGCACTTGACCTCAGTCAAGAGTTCTGAAGCCTCTGTGAATCCCTTTGCTGATTAAATTTTGGCCAAAAGCAAAGGCATTTTTTGGATGGTGCCCTCCTTCTGTGTGACCAGACCCTTTTCTCTTTCTCTCTCAGAGGGCAATCTGTGCTGCTGGCCCTGGAGGACCTCCTTTGCCACCAGGAGCTCCTGGTGGCCCTTTACCTTCTCCAGCTCCAGGATCTCTCCTTCCCCCTCCACCCCCACCCCCACCCCTAGGGGCATGTCCCCCGCCACCACCCCCACCTCCACCTCCTCCAGGTGGCCCCCCACCACCTCCTGGTCCCCCACCCCTGGATGGGGTGATGCCCCCCCCAGGAGCACCGCTGGGCTTTGCCCTCAAGAAGAAGAGCATCCCACAGCCAACAAATGCCCTCAAGTCCTTCAACTGGTCCAAGCTGCCAGAGGTAAGCCAGAGGTTCTTCTTTTGTGCTTTCAGAAGGCCATGTTGCTTCGCAGTAGGGTACTCCAATGTGCAGTGCTCTCTCTGTCTTTCAGAACAAGCTGGCAGGCACTGTGTGGACCGATATAGATGATGCAAAAGTGTTTAAAATCCTGGATCTTGAAGACCTGGAAAGGACGTTCTCTGCCTACCAAAGACAGCAGGTAACGTCAGTCTGGGGCTGTCCACAGGCATCTGGGTCGGACGCCGTGATTATGAAGCTGCTTGGTGTCATATGTGGTCTCAGTACACTCCTCCTGCCATTATTTCATTCGAGTGCTTGGTTTGCCAGATGGACTCAATCTGGTTTATCCTCTCATCTGCCTGCTGGTGCCTTTGCCTCGAAATGGTAGCTTACAGCTAGATGTGACTGACACCCCTGCCCGTGTACCTGACCGCGTGTGCCATGGCTCGGGCATGCCTGTGTCAGGATGATGGATCACAAAACAAACAAAAATGACAGGGAACGTACGAAAATAGCCCCCAGATGTGGCCACAGTTGGGTAATGTTTTTGGATAGCTCTTAACAGCCACTGTTTCATGTCTCTGTATTGGGTGGAAAATTTATATCCCACTCTGGCCAAGAAGGACTAAGCTTTACCCACATCTACCATGGGTGGATCTCTTCTTTTATTTTTGTAGTGAGCCCAGAGCAATATGTGAGCTTTGAACAAAATGCAAGTCCCAAACCAAAAGAATGACACTGCAGACAAAAGTCTCTGCTTTTTAATCTCCTTCTCGAACAATATGGCCCTACTTTGGAAGGCAGCAAAGCACACGAGGAAAATAAGACACTTGTTTTACCCCAGGCGGGAACGTTAGTGCTGACAAGCTATGAGTTTTTCAGGAACGCAAGGCAAAAAGTGAGAGAGAGAGGCTGAAAATATTATTCTCACCTGGCTGCAGGGTGGCCTGGAGAGGCCAGGCTGTCCTGCTCTGGCCAGGCTCAGGCACAGGGATGGGGCTGGGACGAAGCAGAGCCAAACATAATCCCCTTACACAACGTGAGAGCTTAATCTCTTCTGGAGGCTAATGGAGGGCAGGACGAGGGCGGGTTAGAGCAGGACAAATATCAAGAGTAACAAACCAGGAGTAGGTGCTTCCCTGGTGTGTTTTGGGAATAGGTGATAACAGTGCTGGTTCTTGGCTCCCCACGTTTTTGGAGTTTGAGCAGTGCCTCCTGAAGATGGAGAAGATGAAATGAAAATTCAGAGGAAGTGAGAATAGAAACCTAGCATGTCAGTGGATAGTTTGCCCTCTGACCAAAGTCAGAGTCACCTGCTGTGCTGCTGATTACTGCCCAGATGAAATCTAAAAGTTATTTGGCTTCACTGAGGTCCTGTTGAGTGAGGTGCTGCTGTGGCTGGAATCCAGCTGGGCTGCTGCCAGTCCCCACCCACGGGAGCACGACACATGAATTCATCGTGGCCAAACAACACCTCTTGGTAGGACTGCTTTGTGCAAGTGCAGCTTTGTGTCAGTGTCCCTGGTACCGAACACGTGTCCTCATGTGTAGCCAAGGACACATGTAAGGAAGTGGCCAAAAATTGTAAATACTCCTTACTTTTTGCCGCCGCTACAAAGTTTTGGTGTGTGGAGGGTCTCTGATGGTTGGCACTGGAAATGATTGCCCAGAGAGCTGTGAGAGCCCCATCTCTGGAGGTGCCCAAGGCCATGGACGGGGCCCTGCACAGCTCAGTCTATCTGGTGGAGGGCAACCAGCCCATGGAAGGGGATCAGAACTATGTGAATTTTAAGGTCCTTTTCAACCCAAGGCATTCTGTGATTCTATGGATAGGAGAAGTGAGTGTGCCTCATCACTCTGGCCAATACGTGCAGTGAGAAGTGCCTGTTCTTTGGGGGAAGAGCGATAAAAACTGAACTGACAGCTCACAGTAGGGATTTCTCCTCCACTCTCCTTGTCTGGAGCCCTTTGCTGTAAGTCACTTACCCAGTGGCCATTTCTCCTGAGACACGACATCTGTAGGGCTTGGGGGATCAGGGTTTGCTCATCAGTTTGTGCTGAAGAGTGGCATTGCCAGGTGCAGTCAATGCCTCAGTGGGTTGGGGGCAACTTTGGAGTCATCTGTGGGGCAGGATCACCCCTTACCCTTTGTTGTAGGTGTGGTGGCTCTGTTACAGACGAGACTTGGCTGCTTGTGTTGCTGTAGTGCCTGGAAATCCCCATCTGAGTAGCACGCAGACTTAATTACTGTCTTAGTTTTAAGCATCTCCATGAATGCTTTTCCCATTTCCCAGTCAGGGAGGTACATGTAGGCTCTGCAGTGAACTCTGCAGCTCTTGGGAAAGGGCCCTTCCCCACTGTGCACCCTGGGATCTACACCTGAGAGCATCCCCACCCTATGCTGGCAGAACAGGGTCAGTTGTCCAGGGCTGCCAGGAGAGCAGCTCCATGGCAGCCACTGGCGTACATCCTCCTCCTGCTGTGGGGCTCTGGAAATGCCCCCTGCCCCTAGGACTGTGTACCAGCACTTACCAACCTTGCTGATACAGAAGGAAAACACACAGGGCCATCGCAGATCATTGTGTCAAACACCTTTACCACCTCTGCTGATCCGTGGAGTCCAATTCTGTCTTGGCAGCAGCCTCAGGGCTGGCTCAAATCATAGGGCTGCATTTTTCATCGCATCTCTCTGAAATACAGCAATAGCAGCTTGGGTGTCTTTATTTAGGGCTGTCGGTTCCCCCTTTCCTTGCAAAGCTGCTGCCGAAGGAAGCCCTGGCACCTCCGCTGAGAGGCTGGGATGCTCAGCAAAGGGTTGGTTCCTTCTTTTCTTGGCTGATGTTTCCTTGTCTCCCAGCACGTTTTGTTCTGCTTCTCGGCCGCAGCGTTATTTCTCCACGCTCCAGGAAAGCTTCACACGTTGTCGTTGTACGTCTTGAACCTTTGCTGGGAACCATTTGCGTACTGTAAGCCACGGGGAGAGGGGGCTCAGGCTCGGGCTCAGCCCCCTGCCAGGCACCGGTGGCCAAACCTGGGGTGTTTTGTGTCGTCAGCAGAGCCATTTCCCATCCTCCCACCAAACCAAACCCACACACGGTTCCTGGGCTGATAAAGTGCTGGTAAAGTTCCTGGTCAGGGGAAAACCCGCATCACCTCTGAGAGGAAGGGTGGGAGGAAGAGCTCTTGTAAATGAACTGCATTTGGAGCCTACCTCCCTCCAGCTGACCTCTGGCTGCTGCGTGCTTTCTTTAAAAAAAGAACACAACACCCAACACGCAACAAACTGCTTATGCACCTTTGCAATCTCCCTCCCCATCACAGTTCTCCTGGACCTTGAGCCAAGCCAAAATAAAAGAGCAACAAAACACACGCACACACCAAAAAAAAAAAAAAAAATTACACAGCCCAGCAAACGAGGAGGGGAAAAACTCCCTTGTGTGTGTGTGGTCTCATGGTAGCAGCTTCGTGCACGTGCTTCCAGCCTGCTGAGCGGGGCTGTGGGGTCCTGGGAAGGGCGAAGTGCAGGCTGGGCACCGGTGGAGCGTCCCCGCAGGAGGACGAGTCGAGGGGAAACTTGTTGCCATGGCAAAGGGTAAAGTTTTGCTGCGGCAAGGATTCACTCCGGGATGAGAATCTGGTTATTTCCACTTGAAAGCCCTGTTTTTCCTGGCAGTCGTGGTGACATTTCATCCTCTCCGATTCACAAAAACCAGTGATTTTCTTCCCCGGCGCGGCGGGCTGAGCGGTGCTGCGTGAGGCCGGTGCTGGTGGCAGGGCTTGGCGGGGTCCCCTGCGTGTCCCCAGCATCCCAAAGCACCTTGGTGTGACCCGTCCATGCAGCATCCCTCCTTCTTCCCCTCCTCCTCCGAATCCCTTCCTCCCCACCACTCTCCCACCCTCCCCTTTTCTGGCACTGGCCGACCCCGAGCGCTTTCCCCCTTTCTGCCCACCCCACTGTGCAATGCCGCCCTCCCCGTGAGCGTGCTTTGATTCCTTTGGGTTGTGCTGAGATCACTGAACTGCATGTGTTTTTACTGCCTTTTTCCATGCTTCTGCTATGGCTGTAGGACTTCTTTGTGAGCGGTAACTCCCGGCAGGTAAGTGAGCACCCGCAGAGTCGGAGCGGTGAGGGCAGGGCTTGGGACGCGGGGACGCATGCAGTGGGTCGCAGTTGTAGTGGAGAGTCACGGAATCATTGGAAGGGACCTTTAAAGGCCATCCGTGGCCACGCACACTGACATCTGCAGCTCCATCCAGCCTGACCTTTGTGCTGGGAGGCCCTGCCCTGAGGCTTCCTTAAAGACTGAGATAAGCAACGTTGTACCTACAGGAGGAGCTCAGCACCACTTATCTCCACACTTACCCCATTCCTTATAGGCGTTCTTTTAATTCATGCAAGAAAAAGAGTAAAAAGGGGAAACTTCTTTGCTTGTTTTCCACCCATAGGGTGGTTGTGTGCCAGTTCTATCTCTGAAACATTCAGTGCTCATCTGCAGCACGTGGGACCTCACAGCTCTGGGTTAGGTTCCTCCCAGCAGGGTCGAATAGCCAGGTTTTAATTTCTTAACCTTACTAAAACATGTAACGTGGTCTATTAAACCCGTGCTCCACGTGAGCTTCTCGGGCAACCCTTCAAGATCACTGTTACCCCAATCTGCCCGTCCTTGTGCAGCCACAGCGCTGCCCATTGCTGCTCATTTGAAGCTAACAGCTGCTGAGGAGATGTAGGTGCTCGTGCCGCAGGGATTTGTGCCTTCAAATCCCTTCTTTTGGAAGAATTTCCCTGAAAGAGGCTCCAGCGCTGCAGGTTGCATTTGGAAGTCGTGTAGCTTTTGTGTGGTGGATTTGCTGTTGCGGACTGATGCGTGAAGGGCGGCTGCAAATGGCTGGAGAACAGGACAACAGAATGAAGTATTTCATGTGAGGACTGAACAAAGTGTCACAAATATGTACGCTAAGAAAGCCCTGCTTTATTTATTCAGCAGCGCTTGTGCATTTGCAGATTCTTAAATCTTCCCTGTCTGAGAAAATATTTACATTTCTAACCAGTGGCTTCAAAGCCCGTTCTGCTTTATGAAGCGACTTACTGTATTTCAGTTGCAGGCTGTGGGTTTTACCCGTAACCCGTGGTGACACTCCTGATTAATGGGGGCCTGCTGTGCATTGCAGTGGTATGTGCTGAGAGTACTAAATGCCTTCTCCGTGGCTTTTCTCCATGCTCTTTTTCCCTTTTTTCTCCCTATTGTTTTTGCAGAAGGAAGATGCTATCGACGACACGTTGAGTTCCAGGCACAAAGTCAAGGAGCTTTCAGTCATCGATGGCCGGAGAGCTCAGAACTGCAACATCCTTCTCTCCAGGTATGGCTGACGTGGGGGTCAGGGCTGTCGTGCCCCAGCCCGGGCGAGTTGCCTTATCTGACTGTGGGGCAGTGGAGCCAGCATGGGCAGCCCACGTGGCTTCCTTCCCTGGCACACTGCAGGCTGGTGTCTGCAAACAAAACCTCCGGGTGGGGAGCGGTGCCTGGTTTCTGCTCTGCCATTGCTTCTAGGGATTTTCTTATTTCCTCAAATGCAGCAGTCGGAATACCAAGGATTACAGTGAAAGTGGAGCTCAGAGCAGCACGTGGATGAGTGCATCTACATCAGCAAGCTGCTAGAGAGCAAAGCAGCGGGACCAGGGCGCTGCCTGGGCTGCTCCCCTGCACTGCACGCAGTCAGAGCAGGTTCAGGTTAATTCAGCAGGATGCTTGTGCCTGCAAAGCACACAGACTGCCCCTCTGGTGTGAAGGGGAGCTGCTTAACTTCTGGGGCATGGGAGGTGCCTCACTGAGTGAGGGTCTTCATATGCGGTCACCAGCCAATCTTTCTCTTCTAGTGATGGCTGGAAATGAGTTGTCGTTAATTAATCCAGTAGGAATGAGCACTGCCCGTCTGCCCTTTGCATCCCTCCCTAAAGGACCAGCAAGCGGGGCGTGGGGCTCTGTGATTTTTCCCAGCATCACCATTTCCTAAGCAGTGATATATTTAGCAAAATAAACATATAACATGCCAAGAAGGAGTGAGCCCTGACTTTCAGCAGATCCAGACCTGCTCTCCTCCAGCAGTGTGCACACACCTGGTCTCTTTCTTGCCCCAGAGGAGACACCAACCCAGCGTGAGCTGCAGCCCTGGAGATGCTGTGGGGTCCGTCCTGTGCCACCTGCGCCAGGGACCTCAGCAGGCTCAGCTCAGCCCCTGCATCTCCAGCACTCTCCACTAGCAAGCCCTGTGCCCATCTGTGAGCAAGACAGAGCAGCAGGTCCGTGCTGTGCTGCTGCAGAGGGCTGGGTGCATTAGAAGCGAGCTGACTTTCACATGTGAAAGGACCTGTGGGCTTGGCCCCTTGTTTAACCCAGACATTTGTAAGCTAAATAGCTATTGTCTGGCTTGCAGCGTGGAAAGATTACGGCCAGTGAGATACTTTATCTCTCTCTGTAGATTTATTTTTTTTTGCCTGCTTCCTTTGCTTTGGGAGAAATTACTGCACAGTGAGATCACTGAATTTTCCTTCGGCTTGTAACGCAGCACCAGAATATTTTTAACATTTGTTTTTTTCCTCTTTTTTGAGCACGCTCCGGCTCTGCCGATGTCGGTGCGTTGCATGTTGCTCAGTGAAACACTGCCTTTGCTTTTGCTCCGGGTGTACACGTGTGTATTTTTAGCGTGCTGCCTTCTGCGAGATGCAAATCAGGCTTCTCCCCGTCCCTCTCTGAGCGGTGAATGGCTCGTTTGATTCCTCTCTGCAGCGAGGCAGTGTGGAGCATTTTTCTGCAATGAATGTGGCTTTTCAGGAGGGCGCGTCCCCTTGCAGGCGGAATTTGTTTTTCCCCTTCACACTTCTTGCATCCTTCGCCGGACCCCACAAAAGCCAGGCCAGCAAGCCGGGGCCGGCGGGCTGTCACATCGCATCGCCGAGCTGCTGGCCTTAAATCCCAGTGACAGCGAGCACCGTGACCCCGTTCCTCTCAGACGGCTCGCGTTCGACAGCTGCTGCCAACAATGATCATTATTGTGGTTATAGATAAGCCTCTAGCTTTCCCTGGCCCCTTTCCCATCGCATTGTCTGAGAAGCTGTTTTCTTCTGGCGCCCTGCGATTGCTCTCTGCCGGTCCTGAAGCAGCCTCTTGTTCTTGGCGTGGGGTTTTCAAGACTGCTGAGAAAAGTTTGTTCAGCCTCCCCCCCCCCCCCTTTTTTTTTTTTTATTTTTGCATCTCTATTTTTAATTATCGGGTTTGGTTTTAATGAGTGGGGCTTAGCAAAGGCACGCTCCCTGTTCAGCATCCACCACCCCGAGGCAGTGGAGCTTCAGGTGTGTGCTGTGTGAGAGGTACCTGCCCACCGGCTGCCTTCTCCTGGGAGCATCTCTTCCACCCGTGGACCCTCCAAATGACTCGTATCAGCAGGTGTCCAGTTTTTACTGGGTGTGGACTGATGTGACACTTGGTGGTGGCCTCAGCCTTACGTTGTGGTTTGGGTGCAGTCTTCATTTGCAGCATCAGAGGTCAAGTCCTTCCAGGCCATTGCCATCTTAACAGAATCATAGAATCACTCAGGTTGGGAAAGACCTCCAAGATCCTCAAGACCAATCCCACCCCCACCATGCCCACTGCCCACGTCCCTCAGTGCCACATCTCCACTGTTCTTCAACACCTCCAGGGACAATGACCCCACCACTCCCTGGGCAGCTGTGCCACTGCATCTCCGCTCTTTCAGAGAAGAAATTGTTCCCAACATCCATCCCGAACTTGAGGCCATCACCTCTTGTACTATTGTTGTTACCTGATAGCCTTGGCTGATCCTGACCTTACCACTACCTCTTCTCAGGTAGTTGAAGAGTGATAAGCTGAACCTTCTCTTCTCCAGACAGAACAATCCCAGTTCCTTCTGCCACTCCTTGTAAGACTTGTGCTTCAGACCCCTTGCAGCTTCATTGCTCTTCTCTGGACACACTCCAGGACCTCAGTGTCTTTCTTATAGTGAAGGGCCCAACACTGAACACAGCACTCAAGGTGCAGCCTCACCAGTGCTGAGTACAGAGGGACCATCGCCTCCTGTGCCTGCTGGCTGTGCTGTTTTTGATCTTATGGGGCAAGTAGGGTGTCCCCGGGACATGGCTGCTTATCATGGCAAGCATCATAAGGATCCATCATCCTGGATCTTTTCTGCATGTGATGTGACCCTGCCAATTTTTCTGGCCACTGTTCAGGTGAGATTTTAACTCCTCTTTTAACTGACCTTTCTTGTGAGATTTCCTCAGATACTGGATACTGGGGCAAGAGATGAGGGAGGATCAGGATGGGAAATCTGAGCTCATAAGAAACAAAAGTTTCCTTGCCACTGTCCTACTTGTCTCAATGAAGGTAATTCTTCTTTTCCAGTCTTAAACAAAAGACTTCAAACTAAGTCAAGCTCTCGCTAGCCTAGAGAGTCCTGCACCCTTCCTGTTTAACTTTGTGTTCCAAAAGCTCGCTCTAAGGTCTTGGTCTGCTACCCAAGCAGATGCCAGGATGGAAAACACCATCCTCTTCTAACTTCTGCTTTTCCTGCAACCGTGCTCAGCTTGTGGGCTGGGTATAAGTCTGGGGCATCCAAAACTGGCTATGGCTAATGCCTGTTGCTCATCCCTCTTGCTTGAGAATATCCATCAGGCTGCTGAAAGCATCTCTTTTGTCCTATATGCGTAAGCACAAGCAGAGTATTTGGAAGCAGCAGCAACGCTCTGAAAAATGAAGGCAAAATTGCCAAGGGCTTGGACAGAGCCTCAGAAGATAGCCAGGTCTGTGATAGCAGTGCTGGGCCCAGAGGTACAGGGGAGGGCAGGGGGAAGAAGGGGCTTACCCTCTTTTGCAGTGAGATTGTTTAATCAATTGCAGTGCAAAAACGTGAAGAAAAATATCTGTGCTATAGCAGTCCCAGTCCTTGCAGGGAGTCGTCACACAGATTGCTGCTGATCTATTCAACTGTAATTAAGGGATGCTCAGCCCAGGAGGATCTGTGGGCGTCCTTCTGCCTGTTGCCTCAGCTTGCTAAATCAGATTTCAGGTTTCTTTCTCATACTTCCTAGAGGGAGGCTCCCTCCAAAAGAGGTTGAGAAGGGTGGTGGACCACGTGTCACCTGGCCGTGCTGATGAGCGGCCGAGGACACACTCCTCAGTCTGTCCCGCTGCATGGATGCAATTAATCCTCCTTCTCCCTCTTTCCCCTAGGCTGAAGCTCTCCAATGAGGAGATCAAACGTGCCATTTTGACGATGGATGAGCAGGAGGACCTCCCAAAAGACATGTTGGAGCAGGTGGGCAGTGCATCCTACGCTCCTCCCGGTTGGCGTCGTGCCTTGTGAGGCCACACGTAATGTTTGGGATCTGAGACACATGTTGGACCCCAAATTATTTGCCAGCTTCATATTGAGAACCGTCTGAAGGACAGTTAGAGAATCAGGAATGCAGGCAGCTAAGTTGTAGCATCAGCACTGAGAGCAAAATGGCCCCTATGTTGTGTGCTGGTACCTGGGTCTGTCCTGGGACCCAAAGCTGAGCCATTTGGTGGCTGAAGGTTGAAGTTTTTGCTTGATGGGAGTTATTTTTTGAAAGCTCTCTGAGCATTTGTGCAGTTTTAGCTTTTCACACCCCCCCCCCCCAGGTGCCTTTAGAAGCATTTTATTCACCTGTCCGAACTTTCTGCCTGCAGTGAGAAACTTTTCTCCTGCAGTGAGAGCCTCGCTTGTCTAGTTTGGCAGATCTGATGTGGAAACCTTGATGTAGACCTAGCATATCTGTTGTAAAGCCAGAGTGGTGGCAGGGCAGAAGCTAGAGATGGCAATGTGATGTGGCAGAGGAGGAAGGACAAAGGGACAGCTGGAAAGCACTTATTTCATAGGTACACCGAGTCACCGTGCAGATCGAAAAGGCAGGAGACTCAAGTGACTAAATCACTGCTTTGCTCCTGAAAAACTTCAGAGCCGTGTATGGACTTCATGTCTACAAATGTGCTTCCCCTTAGCTCCTGAAGTTTGTTCCAGAAAAGAGTGACATTGACCTGCTGGAAGAACATAAGCACGAGCTGGACCGCATGGCCAAGGCTGACCGCTTCCTCTTCGAAATGAGCAGGTGGGCCGACCTCACGGAGCCTGGATGGGCAGTATGCCCCATTTGCTGTTTTATCACATAGAGGAATGTGTGGGAAAATGGATGGGAGGGCAAGCAAAGTGCTCCTGTCCATCCACTCATGATGCTGCACTCTCCAGACTGGAGCTGTGCATCCCAGAAAACAGCAGCAGACAGAGCAGGGAGTTGTGTCTCACTGGGCATCTCCCAGCACACTTTCCCTCTTGCCCAGGGAAGATAAGCTCAGT
Organism: Oreortyx pictus; assembly: GCA_036925125.1. Classification (NCBI taxonomy): domain Eukaryota; kingdom Metazoa; phylum Chordata; class Aves; order Galliformes; family Odontophoridae; genus Oreortyx; species Oreortyx pictus. The sequence goes on from JAUPFR010000006.1 coordinate 57,915,715, forward strand.
CTGGCACAGCTCTGCAGAAGGGTCCATTGTTTGCATTGTGGTCCAGGTGGGAAGTGCTGCTTGAATGACAGCAGTGCCACTGCAGTGCTCCTTTCCCCTCCACACTGTTACATCCTAATGAATACTGAAGACTGATATATGTAAATTTTGCCTTGCTTTAAAGATAAGTTCCTTTCGTCACCTTCAGGAATGACTCGTCCCCAAGGCTCCTGAGAATATATGAGACAGAGAGGAAATGTCATGTCTTCCTGATCCTGGCAGCAATCATTTGCGCCTTACAGGTCTTGAGGGACGAATAACCTTATCTTTTGCATGCACATCCTCCAGGGGTTCTGGTTTAAAATCTTGAAGCTCGTTATTTAACTCCAACCGAGTATTGAGCTCTTTGAAATTTTCTCCAAGGAATTTCTTAGCTGAAGTTCGAGCAAGTGACTTGTTTGAAAAGTCAGAGAGTTTTGCAATACGGCATCATTCCAGCAGATCAAAAATAGCAACGCTCCTGTTCTCCCTGAGAAATGCACTAACGAACACCAGAACAATGCACTGTGGGGTTGCTGAGAGTCAAAGACAGGCAGGACAGAGCTGTAAAGTTCAGAACCAAGCCCTCAGGGCTGGAAGATGGAATTAGCCTTCCTCTCGCAGGTTACCTTTCTTTCTCATGGTAAAATGTTACTCCCATACCTTGATCTTTCGGAAGCACAATGTGCTGATACAAATATTTTCTTTGATTTCATGCATAGCTATTTAATTTGCCCCGTGGTCTGTAACCAAGTGTGATGTCTTTGTCACTTCTGATTAGTACATCAGCCTACCCTGTGGCCTTTGCTGTGAGCACGTCTCCCATGGGCCCTGGTCCAAGTGACTCAAATCAGACTGTCGTTTGCATACAAGTGAGATCTTGTTTAGCCTAAACACAAGTGACATGGGCAGAGTCATCCCTGAAATTGCTCAGGAAAGGGCTGGGTCGGGTTGTATTGGTGGCTGTGCTGTCCAGGTCCAGGGGGACCCTGTCACTCAGAGCATCTGAAGGTCAGGTCTCATTAGCACTGGTAGCTGATGTGTCTGCCTCCAGCCACAGCTCACTGCCCAGATCTCATCAACATCTCTGCTCAGGAGTGGTCATAAATGAACTGATTATTCATAGCAATAGAGTGTAAAAATGCACTTGTTGAACCTGCTGAGTTCAGGATAGCTTACACGTGTGCTTAAGAACCCATCAGGATCTGCTCCATGGCTGTAGCTTCAGTTGTCGTTTTTTTTTTTTTTTCCAACCAGCATAGGTTCCAGGGGAAATGCAGTCATTACTTTTTAATCACTGTGGCTCAGGAGTGCTTTGTAAACCCGGCTGTGAACAGCTGGGCAGCAGAGCTCTGCCTGGAGCAAGCAAAGCTCAGCCTGCACCTCTCTTTTCTTCTGACAGGATAAACCATTATCAGCAGAGGCTGCAGTCCCTCTACTTCAAGAAGAAGTTTGCAGAGAGAGTTGCAGAAGTCAAACCCAAGGTGGAAGGCAAGTGGCTGCAAACACTGACTGCTTCTGGTGGAGATGGCAGGGATGGAGGGAGCTGGTGGCCAGTGTGATGGCCACGAGAGCACTGCAGGGCAGGGGACCCATGCGGTGCCGGTGCTGTGGCTTGCAGGTGACATCCTGCACCTCTCTCCTTGCAGCCATCCGTGCTGGCTCCAAGGCGGTGCTGCAGAGCAGCAGCCTGCAGCAGCTGCTGGAGGTGGTCCTGGCCTTCGGGAACTACATGAACAAAGGACAGAGGGGAAACGCCTTTGGGTTTAAGATCTCCAGCCTGAACAAGATCGCAGACACAAAGTCCAGCATTGACAAGTGAGCATCCCCTGCCCTCTTCCTCAGTAGTTTTTTTCAGGCTCCAGCATTGCTAGGGGAATTGAGAGCACACAGGTGGGTGAGAGTGGTCCTGTCCCTCCTGCCTGGCCCATCCCATGGCACAAGCATCCTGGAGCACTAAAGTTTTAGAGGGAGCTGAGCTGCAGTCAGCATGGGGATGGGAGGGGGCTTTCCTTTCTGAGCTACTCAATGGCAGTCAAGTCTAGTGTGGAAGATCATCCTCCTAGCGCTCTTTCCCCATTGAGAAGCCGGAGGAGGGGTCCTGAGGCTGGTCACTGTGGGGAACCCCTCTGCTGCCACCCCAAGCTGAGGCGGCCCTCGTGGTGTTCACTCACCCTTTGTGTACAGGGTGAGAGGAGCTGAGTCAGATCCCAAACCTGCCCAGCCTTTACCAAGCAGCACAGGTGGTGATGGAGGAAGGGGTGGTGACATTCAGGCACCTTCAGTGGGTCTCTCCCTCTTGCTGCAGGGACCAGGCCGCTCTGCACCATGGCTGTGGTGGAACAGGCCCAGCCCGTGATCCAGACAGCGAGCAGCATTGCTGCAGAAATCCCGAAACAATTATGAGGGTTGGGATTTCAGCAGCACCACACTAACCTCGCTGCTCCTTTCTCCCAGGAACATTACTCTCCTGCACTATCTCATCACTATTGTCGAAAAGAAATATCCCAAAGTCCTCCGCCTGCATGAGGAGCTGCGAGACATCCCGCAGGCAGCCAAAGTCAAGTAAGCAGGGATTAGGGCAGTGACACGGGTGTGTGGGGTTGCATCTCCCCTTGCTTCAGACTGCCTTTCTGCATGGGGACAGAACCACAAAGGCGGTGCTGCAGCGAGCATCACCTTGTGGCTTTAAATCCCAGCCCCTGCAGCTAAAGGGCGGTGAGCCTCGGGCTGCGAGGGAGGGAGGAGGGCTGCTTACGGCGGCCGTTTCCTGCTGTTATCTCACCGCAGAGGCATTTAATTAATTTCTAGTGGTACATCAAGTAATCTGGTAGGAAGTGGTTGCGGCGTGGCTGCAGATAAAAGGCAGCTCTTTATCTGGGTGCAGCGGGGAGGCTTGGCTGTGTGGGGCACCACCTCGAGGGGCTCTGTGCCTTCTGGGTCCTGCCCAGCACTCCTCCTGCCACCAGCATGGAGCTTTTGGTGCCCATAGTGTGCACGGGGACCCTGCACGCTGTGTGGAGTGGGCTGCTGCAATCCGGAGAGGCCCCCGTCCAGCAAAGCCCTTAAGCACGTGCTTAGTGTTAAGTGCACGAGGAATCTGCTGTTGCTCTGCAAAGCCCTCAAGTATGCGCTTAAGTCCCTCTGAAATCAATGGGGCTCTATTTTGGTTTTAAAGTTGAGCAGGAGCTTATGTGCTGTGCTGCTGTGGGGATCTGAGCCCGTGATGGGGAGTCAGAGGCTGTACGTTTCTGTGAGCAGCACTCGTGTGGCTGAGCGCATTCGCCTCTATAATCCACGGACACAGAAAGGGCCTCCAGCTGCCCCTTTTTAGAGATGAGATGACAAATACGTGTGGAGCTCCTTAAGTTTCAGTGCTCTTAGGGATGGATTCCCTACAGAAGAACGTGCGAAGCATTTTGGGTGGTGAGCATCCTCACGTTTAAAGCACAAAACAAGTTTCAGGGGCCGGGGTTGGACCGAACACCTGGGCATGGGTGAGTGGCTGCTGTGACGCAGGCATCGCTCCCTGCCTGCTGCAGGCTTCTTTCTCATGCTCTGCAGCTGTTGTACAGATACACGTATGGGAAAGAAAGCATCCACGGAGAGGCTTTTTTTCCCTGGACTTCATCAGCTTTGTGCTAAACTGGACGCCACATGTAATGTTTGGGTTCGGTCCAATCTAGAGCAAAACCAAGAAGTTTCTAAATCTCTGGAAAACCCTAAATTCCCCCCAGCCCCGCAGCTGCGAAGGAAAACTGCCGCCTCTGTCAGTCCCACCACTGCTAATGAACTGCTGGAGCACGGGGCTCCCATAACTTCATTTTCCCAGACTTAGACCTGCCAGGAACGCTTGCCCCGTGACACAGGGAAGGCACCCCTGGAAAGGCATCAAGCTGTGGTCATCGAGTCTTTGTGAGAAAGCTCCCGACCAGCTGTATGGGAGAGACCCATGAGTGCTCAGTCTCGACTGGGGACTCGAGCCTTGTGTAAACAGCCTCAGTGCCAGCCGTGATCATTTATTTTCATTTCTCTACATCTGGGTTGCCTCCATTTGGGAAAGCCTTGCTGTTAAGGAGTGCTGCTCCAGTCCGCAGGGTGGGAAGGATGCTTTGTGTGGGATTCACCTAATGGTGAACTGCCCACTGTGCAATGGGACGGTTATCTTCTGCTGATACAGAGACCTGGAAGCAGGAAAGCACAACAGCCTTACCATCACCGAGGACAGGGATGAGGGGTGCCCCTTCCTCCATCCCAGCACTGCCTGCTCTGGGATTTTTAGCACATTCCCTTTGATTACAAGCACAGAAAAGTGCTCTGCTCTCAAGCAGCTGCAGCTACTTTCAGATAGGCAGCTGCCCTTGCTTAGAGGCTGTCAGGACGATTTGCTGCTCGACACACACCAGCTTGCAAACAGGAGGGAATGTGTGCAGCACTGGGGTCTGTTCAATGGAAAAGCATGGCTGTGTTGGTGGGAGAGCAGGAGAATGTGCTGGAGAAGTTGAAAACTGACATCCTGCCATTTCCAACAGCATGACTGAGCTGGAGAAAGAAATAAACACACTGAGGAGCGGCCTGAGAGCGGTGGAGACTGTAAGTATAGTTTAAATCAACTATAGCCCAGCCTGGCTCCCAGCACCAGGGCATCCTTTTGCAGGGATGGAGGCAAGATGGATGCTGGACCACCCAGCAAAGCTGCCTTACTGCATTTCCTGAAGATCTCCTGCTCTTCTCTTCCTGTCTTGTACATGTGCCTGTCCTCGCAGAGCTGTTGGGGCTCTGAAGCTGCTGTCTGTTGGTTGGGCACGTGCATGGTTTATATCTAGCACACCAGGGGAAGCTAAGTAAGCGTAGTGCCCATGGAGCAGGACTCACATTGTGCTGCAGTGTCCTTTTGGCTGTAAAACCTCAGGGGACGGGGGCTCAGGCTGGGCAGCTCATCTGGAGCAGTGGAGAAGCAGTGAGGAGAGTCCTTAAGGACTCTCTGTCTTGCTGATTGCTGCTTCCGCACATTTCCTCCAGGATTTGGTCTCAAAAGCATAGTGTGGCCATGATATCATAAAATGGGGTAATCCAAGGTCTCATGCCTCGAGGCAGCACTGACATGGGCACAAACCCAGCAGCCCTGACAGAGGCCAGTGATGTTTGTGTCCCTCAGCAGCCAGGCCCTGTCTCGTTTATAGCTTGTTGGTTTTTTTTCTTTCCCAAAGGAGCTGGACTTCCAGAAGTCTCAAGTTCAGCAAACAGGAGACAAGTTTGTGTCTGTTGTCAGCCAGTTCATCACACTAGCCAGCTTCAGCTTCTCAGATGTTGAAGATCTTCTGGCAGAAGCAAAAGAACTGGTAAGGTCACCAGTGCCCTTGAGATCTGATCTGGGCAGTGTTTCATCCCCCCCCTCCAGCCAGCAGAGGAGGAACAGCCCTGGCCTTCCCAGAGCATGTGCTGTGTGTGCTGACACCTCAGATATCCCCCCAGAGATCACACATATGTGAAGTAGGGTGAGTGTCCTGCTGAGACACGAGGAAGGCTCTGGGCTGCTCCTTGTGGTTTATTCGGAGTGGGTGGGGAAGTGGATGGCACATTCCTGTCTGTCCCCAGGGCTTTATTCCAGCTCCACAACACAGTGTGCTGCAGGATCACAAGGCAGGCCAACAAACACGAGACACAGTGTTCAATGTGTTGAGATACCTGTCTGTCTTTTGGAAGGGAAAGGTAGGGGCTGGCCATGGGATAGTTCTGTCCATCACAGGAGGGAACAAAGATTGAAGCCAACTTCAGACCTGCTCAGAGGTGCTGCTTAAAAGGCTGTTTCCCCAGAGCAGTGCCTTAACAAGTTCTCTGCAGCCACCAGTGGCCACATGACTTCTTGTGATACCATCCTCTCTTCCTAACAGACTGGCTTAAATCTGAGCTGTTGGCTGACGTCTGTGATTCCCAAGCACCCTTTGCTTCCATTCTTACAGCAAAGGCACACACCAGAAAGGTGGCAGAAACGTCAGTATCTTAATGGAAATCAACGACTGTGACCTCGATGGTTTCAACAGATACAGTGGCACCTTTCAGATCCTCCCCTGCATCCTAAAGTGCTAAGTCTCGTAAATAAACAAAGAAATAAAAGTGCCCTGAATATCTTTCAAAGAGGCAGAGACTTAATCATACTGGCAGACTTTAAAAACGTTCCTCACTCCACAAAGCAAAATCAAAGGAGCCAATAAATCCTGTGGCTCCTTGGGGACCACGATGCACCGGCAGAGAGTGGGTGTCCTGTCCTGACCTTTGCTGCAGCCTTATTGGACTCCCTCACACTAATGGTGTGCAAATAGCACACGAGACCGGAAAACTTCCCATTTCCCTGCCCAGTGCTGTGCCTGAGCCTGGGCAGAAACATCTTTTAGAAGTCTCACCAACACATTTGGTTCCAATAGCAGAGCATGTGGCAATGATAAATAATGCCCCAAAAATACTTCAAAGAAAACTTAAAAGTGCGAGTTTCCCTTCCCCTGCCGTGTTTACTATTAGTTTTATGTCTTCAGTCTTCAGCCCCACAATATTTTGCTTCCTTGTTTTTACTACTGCTTGCTTAATGAAGTCGAGCTGGGGGCTGAGCAGAGCCAGAGGTGCAAAGGGTTGGTGGGGTGTTCTGGGAAAGGGGGCTACAGGACCTCTCCTGGAAGGCTTACAGGGCAGCTAATGCACAGAAAATCAGATGGCAGATGATTTGTGTCATGTTTAAGCCAAGGCCTGACTAATCAAAGCCCTGCTGTTAACTCTGTTCTCTGCCCCAGCCACTCCATCAGGCCTAAGGCTTTCCATGGGGGTCTCACCAGCATGGTGTCCCCACATTCTGACAGCCTCCTGAATGCTCTCTGGACTACAAAGATGGACTGCAAAGATGATGAGAGGCCTGGAGGATCTCCCTTATGAGCAAAGGCTGAGTGAGCTGGGGCTGTTTAGCCTGGAGGAGACTGAGAGGGGATCATATCAGTGCTTATCAATATCTAGTGGGCAGGTGTCGAGTGGATGGGGCCAGGCTTTTCTCAGTGGTGCCCAGAGACAAGGGACAGCAGGCACAAACTGGAACACAGAAGGTTCCAGATGAACATGTCAAAAAACTTTTCCACTTTGAGAGGGTGACAGAGCGCCTGAAGGAGCTGCCCAGCTTGGTTGTGGGTCATGGAGTCTCCTCTGAAGATACTCAAGACGCATGTGGATGCTTTCCTCTGGAACTTACTGTAGAGAACCCGGGTTAGCAGGGGCTTGGACTGGATGATCTCCAGAGGTCTCTTCTAACCCCTACAATTCTGTGATTCTCTCCCAGTTTTCCAAGGCCGTGAAGCACTTTGGAGAAGACACAGACAAAATGCAGCCCGACGAGTTCTTCGGCATCTTCGATCAGTTCCTTCAGGCCGTGACGGAGGCCAAGCAGGAGAACGAGAACATGAGGAGGAGGAAGGAGGAAGAGGAGCGCCGGGCGCGCATGGAGGCCCAGGTGAGCAGGCACCCACAGGTCTGGCAGCATCTGGCTGGGGACACCTGGTGGCATGGGGAGCATTTGTAGGCCAGTCAATGCACTTCTGCAATTAGATCCCCCTGCCTTGCACTGTTGATTGCTCATTTAATGAATTACTTATGGGTTGGTGAGATCTTATATCGAAGACACTAGTCTGCATTGGAAAAGAGTTGGGCTGTGCTTTCCCAGCTCTTCTGGTGCTCCCTGGCTGCACCACAGCAGATGCCCTCAGGCTTCCTGGCCCCTAAGGGTGCTCAGCCCATGCCCGTCCTCGGGGTGACTTTCTGTGGGTGGCCAGCACATCTCAGGGCTGTGGTTCTGTTGGTAACCCTGACCAGCTCTCACTGCTCAGTGAGGGGCAGGAAGCTGCTGTTGTTTCACGATCTGGGGCTGTGGGTGCCGACGTGACAGTGAGCTGTTCCCCTCCTCCAGCTGAAGGAGCAGCGGGAGCGGGAGCGCAAGGCGAGGAAGGCGAAGGAGAGCAGCGAGGAGGGCGGTGAGTTCGACGACCTCGTGTCAGCCCTGCGCTCGGGCGAGGTGTTTGACAAGGACCTCTCCAAGCTGAAGCGCAACCGCAAGCGCATCGCCAACCAGCTGGCCGACAGCGGCCGTGAGCGGCCCGTCACCAAGCTGAACTTCTGAGCAGTGAGACGGGACAGCAGCAACAACCGCGACTTCCGAAACCCGGTTAGTGGTCTTCTTTCAAAGTGGCTAGGATTGGTTTTTTGTTTTTCATTACACTGCCTTGTGATTCCAAGCGAAACAGTGGCACACTCTTTTCTCCCCGCGGGTGAGCGTGTGTTTATGTGCCATGAGCGTGGCCGGGACGGATGGAGACGCACGCTCTGTGGGTGCTCCTCCCGTCCCCTCCATCCCCTTGTCAAGAGGCTCTCCCGATGCACAAGCACAATGTCATGTCCATGGAGAAAGAGAGGACTTGGGCGCAGAGACGTGATCCACAGCGGTGATAGAGAGCTGCTCAGTCCCAACCCAGGGCGCCGCACAGCGCCCTTTGCTGGAGCACAGAGGAGGCAAAGAGGAGAAAACCAAGTGGGCTGAACTTGATGCGTTCTTCTCGTTGTTGTGGCTCTTCCCCACTCTTGCACTTGTGTGCTGGTCCCCGAGCTCGGTGCCACGAGCACTCCGGGCAATGCTCTTCTTCCCGTTGTTTTTGGGAAACGCTCTTTTTTTGCCTCTTGCCTCGCTGAAGGAAGAGTCCAGCCGAGTGCGCTCGCTGCTCACGCGGCACCCAGATGTATTTATACTTTTCTAACGTTGCCGCCGGGAAGGGTCGGTTCTCGGAGGCCACGAAGGGCATAAACTTTCATGTTGTGATTTTTAGTCTCGCTTTCTGTTCAATGGGACAAACTGTATCCTCCGTAGATGTCGGTCCGGGCAGAGGGTCACTGGGTGGCAGCGGGGCCGGGGCCAAGCCCACGGGCTCGTGCCTGCACCTCCCCCTTCTTGTCCGGGTTGGGTTTGTTGTTTGTTTTTTTTTTTCTCCTTTCATGGGCACGCAGAAGCAGTGACTCCAAGAAGTGCTGTCTGTGAGCGATGCCCTGGTTTGCTGTTCTACTACGTCCTTGCAAATTTGTAAGCAGAACTACCTGTAGAAATGTCGGTCTGGAAAAAAAGAAAAAAGAAAAAAAAAGGAAAAAAAAAAAAAAAGAATAAAAAGAATTCCAAGCTCTCAGGGAGTAATAATTTAAAGGTTTAGAAAATTAAAAATTGGAGAATAAAAAGTAAACACATTAACATTTCTATTCTTAAATTATGCTGAGTATATAGAGGACTGTTACTTTTTGCTCTTATTTATTTGTGGTATGATTTTTTTTTCGTTTTTTTTTTTTAAGGAAAATGAGACGAAACCTTTTGATACCACCGATGCTTTTGTGATCCTTTGTTTGTTTGTTTGTTCTTTTTTCCTGTGGAGAGATGAGTTTGTCCCTGTTGCACTAGATACGAACACTATCTGAACCTAGGTTGTTTTTTTTTCTCTTTTTGGTCAGATAATTGGTATTGCTGATGGGGCGTGGGACGTGGGTTAACGAGACGTACTGTATAGCAAAAGTGCTGTTTAAACTGATCTGTATAAAGATATGGTTCTAAGCACCCGAAGGCCGCAGGGTCTGCGTGCTGTGTGAAAGCTGTGAAGTAGCACTCTGAACGGAGTTGTCAAGAGCTGTGGTTTTACCATTTTGTTCTTTTCTTCGTTGCAACTTTGGACGCACTGTAGATTAAAAAAAAAAAAAAGATAAAAAAAAAGACAAAAAAAAAAAGCCTTTCTGAGTAGCATGAAGCAGGAAAGCACCAGGTGGGAGCCCAGCACCTCGCATCCAAGCAGCTGTGCAACCTGCGGGTTCTGTTCAAAGGTGGAGTCAAGCACTTTGCTTCAGAAGGAGAGGGAAATAAAGACAAAAAGGTAATGATTATACTGTTCCTTAACTAAAGTGCCTCTGTTTATATTTTTTATTTATGGCTGGAAAAAAAAAAACAAAAAAAAACCTATGCTAACAACGGGGCTGATATAATTGAGGGAACGGACTTCGGGGGGGTGGGATTTTAAAAACAAAAACAGCAAAGATAAAAAAGGGTGAAAATAGAAACCTATGGCCTCTGATGGTTTAAGGAATGGTTGCTCACATCGGGTCTGCACGGTGGTTGGATGGGAAGGGGCAGCTGCCTGCGGGGCCCCCGTGCCACATCCAGACCTTTCCTGACAGATCCCCTCCTCCCCTCCCAGACCTGGTTCTCGTTGGTTGGTTTTGCTGCAGCCTCGTGGTTGGGCTGCCTGAGCTTTTTGCCATTTCTTTGTTTTTCTTTCCCCCCCCCCCCAAACAACTCCCTTTAAAAAAAGAAACTCAAAGATCTCTGTGTAAGTGACTGCGAAGGCTGTGTGCAGGTAATTCCATGTGCCATTGTCGAAAACTACTTCTAGATCGGTGCTGGTGTAAGTAGCCACTCTTTTCTCTTGGGTGTGTATTTTAAAGATGGTTTGTTTCGGTTCAGTTTGGTTTGTTTTTTTTTTTTTTTAATAATGCCAAAAAAGGAAAAAAAAAATAATAATAATCCATAATAATTTGTAAACTGAAGTGTATGTCTTGGACTTTATTAGCTTCGTAGTGACCGAGGTAGTGCGCTAGGTGCAGGAATGTTGTTAGTCGTAGCTGGCGGGAAATGCTGTGTAATGTCACGAGCCTGTACATTTTCTAAGATGGCAGTATGCAATAAAGAGAAGCGATTCTGGAGAGCGTGCGGCGCGGAGCCACGAGTCATTGTGCGAGGCTGCACACGCAGCAGCCGCCCGCTGCCCACGTCGGCGGGGGGACATGGTTAGTGGGCATGGGCTTGGTGGTTGGACAGCAAGCTGAGCACCACCTCCCCTAACGACCTCCCCAAAATCACACTTTGTCACAGCACTCTGGGCTCACCTGGCTGCAGCTCCCTGCTTTCCTGTGGTTTATAAAGGCAGCAGGATCACGAAATGGAGGATCCCCTAAGTCACTCCTCGATGTTTCGTGGGCTTCTGCCAGTGCCTGGAGGAGTCCAGCGCCGGGCAGAGCTCTTGATCTCATGAGCAGAAGCTTTTCCTCTGGTTGTTAGCAGGAGGGCTGTGCTAGCTGCTCAGATCTCTGCTGGCATCTGCTGGAGCCACGCGCCAACACCGGTGTGGAAGAAGTGGGGACGTCAGATCTCGCTCCCGTTCCGCTGGCGGCTGTGGGCTGTTCCAGCCCATCAGGCTGCTGCTTACAAATGAATCGGCTGCAGTCTGTAAATGGTGCACAGAGCGGTCGCTTTGAACCGAGCCTCCATCCGGGGATTAGGGAGGGATGAAGGCAATGACTTAAATGGATCTGACGATTGCCTCAGTGGTGAAACTGGCAGACTCCAGGACCTTTTGAAACACTCCTTATTCCTAAAGACTTGAATAAAGACTTCCCTTCTAAGAGATAACTCATGAGCTCGATCAGCAGCTCGTACAGCGATGCCAAATAGCGTGGCTTAAAGAGCATGAGCGTGCAGGGACTGTGCGTGGCTAAATCCCCAGCACCTCTCCAACCCAGCTAAGGGGGATCTGAGCGTGGCTGAGGGCTTCCACTGCACTGCTGCTGAGAGGCAGCGACCCACGGCACAGCTGGGAGCCAGCAGCATGCCCTGGCAGGCAGCCTGCAAGCTTGGCTCGTGCCTTATGCGCTTCTCTTGCTCTCTGCTGTTTGTGGTTTAAGACACTTCGCCCTTTACTTGTGTTCTGCAAAGCACTCTTTGAGAAAGGGGGCTGTTGGAGACGCGTGTACTTGAATGGCTGGCACAGAGCAGGCCCTGCTCTGGAGGAGCTGCTGCAGGTTCTCTGCGAAAGGGTCTGGTCAAGAATCCTCCCTTGCTGCATGCCAAGTTAGTGTTTAACAGGAGAGAGCTGTTTGGGAAGCACAAAGAGCACAGCCAGCTGCCCCGTTCTGCTCTGCACATTCTTAACGCACAGCCACTGGCAAGTGCTTGGGAAAAACAAGTGGAGATCAGTGCTGGAAGAGGCTGGGGAGGGGGCTGGGGCCGCCTTTTGGAGGGCTTTTTAGTACAGTCATTGCAGACATGACACTGAATGACACCTGAGGCTGACGACTATGGAGCCTGGACTGAACTCCCGATGGCCTTTAAGGGTCCCCTCCAGCTCAGACGTTTCTGTGATTCAATCCAAGAGTCGCATCTTTTCCTTGTGACCTTCAGGAGCATCACATCGCATCTCACTGTAGTTCTTACAGCGTGAAAAATGGCTGCATTCAAACTCTGCAGTCAGATCACACTTCATACAATGACAGACTGGTAGAATCGGTACGGTTGGGAGAGACCACCACGATCATCCTGCCCAACCACCAACTTCACCGCGCCCAGTTTCACTACGTTTTGGTCTCTGCCTACGACCATTCCATAGCATTTACATAAGTTCCCTTTTCAAGGCTGTGCTGAGAATGATGCCAGGCTGAGACACCGTCATCTCCTGCATAAAAGATAATTTATTTCTTGTCTCGCTCGCAAAATAATGACGGTACATTCACTTGGGTCACAGTCGGGTGAAAAAGCCATGAAACGGTAGCACTGTATTTCTGAAGACCATACAAGAAAAATACTGCCCGCCTCTCGCGTTTAATCTCTGCAAAGATAAAAAAAAAAAAGGACAGTCTCAGTTTCTGAGTGAGAATACTGATTAAGGCGTTGGGACTCTGAGCCCACGGGCAAAAATATTACACAGATCAACTCGTATGAATTTGCGCTTTGCAACAGTGCTCCATTTCCTGGCATTATTTTCATTTTATTCAGTGGCAAACAGAGCTACTTTTAGTATAGCACGTTCCAGTTACAGACTCCTGCCATTATTACAACGCTGTCTGCTCCCTACACACGCACATCTTCACATGCTTAAGCACGGGAAGAACACACGGCACTGCTGTGCCTCTCCTTTCAGACACAGCTCTCACACAGCCCCTCTAAGCACAGTTACACCATTGGAGATGTGAGACGCGTCTGGTGAGCTCCAAGAGTACACCTTGTGCCCACGTGATACGACACACTGCACCCACACCTTTCCCTCTGTCTGCAGAGCTCTCAGCTCCCCATGCTCAGTGTTTTACCCTGACTGTGCCTGTAAATAAAAGGCTGCTGAAATTCTGACGTGTTCCACCTTCCTTTCCCTCCCTCCCAGCATCACACGTCTTCCTTCTCTGCAGGCATCTGTCACAACAGCCACTGCTTTGTTTCGCTCAGGAATTTAAATAATCATCACCTTCCCAGATCACTTTTTAAGCTGTCCCACGCCCTGTGACTCTGCACACTGCCACGTACAATGGGTTAAAGCAAGGTTTTCACAGTGTGGTGTTCTCTGACTCCTGCAGCTGCCAGCGCTCAGCTCTCGATGGCTGTGCTGGCCCTCAGCACACAGCTCACCCGGCCGGCTGGCTCGGGCTGTCAGTGTGTTTGCTCCACAGCTCCAGTTTGGCGCTTTCTGCAGGACTGGAGCAATCACTCACGTGGTCAAATTCTTGATGCTCGGTGGCCACCACCACTGCTACCAAGCCTGATGAAAGGGGCACATCCTTTCCCTGGGATCTCTCACTGCTCGCAGACCGAGTCGCCAATCCAGAGCTTGCACGATGGAGAAGAAATCACACTACGGCTCACGCAGGCTCGCCTCCCCGATTTCCAAGAGATCCGAGCACCGTGGCTATCGCTGGTTCCCCAGGGCCTGATCCCCTACCCCAGCCCCATCAGAGGCTGGTGTTGACGGTGCCTACTTTGCCCTGCAAAGCAGCCTCGGGGACGGCGTCGGGCTGCCCGTCCCGACAGAAGAGCACGGCCGGGTTCTTGCAGGCCCACATGGCCACCTCTCCACCGCTGGCCGGGCTGCAGGAGGACGGGGCGCTGCCCGGGGGCACGCTGTGATGGTTGACGTAGCGCTCCCGCACCCGGCTGCGCGGCTCCGGCCGGCGTCCCGGGGCCGAGAGGTACACGGCCACGTTGTTCCTGGTCCTGTAGCCGCCCTCGCGGCTGCGTCGCAGCAGCACCGAGATGTTGGGGTTGCGGGCGGCGTAGATGAGGGGGTTGATGGCCCCGTTGGCCCAGGCCATTCCGCTGGCCACCGCGTCCATGGTGGGCGAGAAGGGCAGGCGGCCGGCGGCGGCGGCCAGCCCCAGGATGCAGTAAGGCCCCCAGCAGCAGATGATGGAGACGATCATGATGAGGACGGTGGTGGCCGTGCGCATCTCCCCGTAGGCCCGCAGCAGGTTCCCGTAGGTGGCGAGGGGCCGCACGCGGCTCTCGGCCAAGCGCACCGCGCGGCAGATGTTGTAGTGGCAGAAGCACATGAGGGCGAAGGGCAGCAGGTAGCACAGCACGATGAGAGCCGCGCCGTACGGCGGGCCGAGCCGCGACGAGCCCCAGGGCAGCACGTAGACGCAGCGGTACGCCCCGTGCCGCCCATCCCGCCGGCCTTCACCGGCCAACCCGTACCACGGCCCGGCCACGGCCAGCGACGCCAACCAGACGGCGGCCAGCAGCTGCGCGGCGCGGCGCCGGCCCATCTTGTGCCGGGGCTGGCGGACGATGGCACAGTAGCGGTCGAAGGACAGCAGGGCCATGGTGAGGGTGGCGGCGACGCCCAGCCCGGCGTGCAGCGCGGCGCCGGCCGGGCACAGGCGGCGGCCGAAGAGCCAAGCGCCGGGCGGGCGGCCGAGCAGGCTGAGGAAGGCGAGGGGCAGGCAGAGCAGCGCGCCCAGCAGCTCCGACAGCGACAGCGACAGCACGAAGGCGTTGGTGACCGTGCGGAGCTGCCGGTGCCGGGCGATCACCAGCAGCACCGCGCCGTTGCCCAGCGCCGAGAGGGAGAAGATGAGCAGCAGAGCCAGCGCCTGCGAGGCCAGAGCCGCCGCCGACCAGCCCGGCCCCTCCGCCAGGCCGCTCTCGTTACCGCCGCCGCCGCGGGACAGGTTTCCCGGCACGGCCGCCGCCGGCTCCATCCATGCGCCGCCCCGCCCCGCCCCGCGCCGCCGCCGCTGACGTCGCTCCGCCGCCGTCACCCGGGGAACCGCCCCCACGGCCACGCGGGGCGGGGGGAACAGCCGCGGAGCGGTGCCCGCTTTTCCCGTGCCTTTTCCGTATGGCCGTCCTCCCGTTTGCAGTTGGACCCCATCGCCTCCCGTTGTCCTGACCCCTGACTGAAGACGTTCCCGCAGCGCCCAGACCCCAAACCCGACGTGCTGCCTCCAGGACGCACCCGGGGATAACCGTTCCAGAAAGCTTTCCCGAGGCAAATTGCCCCGCAATAACCCAACACCGTTTTGCCCAGGGCTGCGGGGGAAGTCACAGCCCCCCCCCCCCCCCCCCCCCAAGCTCTGCACTGCTGCCCCGGGCAGAATCACAAAGAAATGAGTTTGCAATCAAAGGTCGGAGCGACTCCAGTTTTCCAGTTCGGTTACTGCTGCTGAAAGTTAACCCAAAGTTGGTCCACAGTCCGAGAGAAGTGAGAGCGGAGGGTCTGGGAAGCAGTGCGACGAGGACACACAGCAGCACAGTGCCCAGCCCTGGGACGCAGGAGGGGCACAAAGCACGGATGTGGGGATGCGAGGCAGGGCAGCAGGGCTGCCAGCAGTCCTGCCCCGTCACACACTTGGCAGAACCCTGGAAATGAGCTCTGGAAGCGAAAACGAGAGAAGGAAGGCAGTGTTTTCAGCCGGGATTTAATAGGAATCTGGCTTTGAAACGAGCAATTCGCAAAGGTAAATAAGGCACATAAAGTTGAAGCCAGCTCTCCAAAGCGAGCTCCCAGCAGTCACCGCAGAGGACTGCCTGCCATCCCAAAGCACAGCAGCAGCTGCTACGGCAGCAGCAGAGGCTGCTCCTGCTGCTCCAAGCCGTGGGGAGGAGCAGAGCGTGGGCAGGAGGAGCATCAGTGACTGCCACGGCCCGGAGGCTCACATCACTTGAAGAAAAACCCGTACTTCAGCGGGTCCTCCTCTTCCAAAGTGAAGGTGGCCGTGCCAGTGTAAAAGGCTTCTCCTGAGACCTCCACCACGACAGCGTTGTAGTCCCCGAACTTGGCTTCCTGAAGGACAGAGATGCAATGAGCGATGCGTGAGGCTTGTGGGAAAGCAAGAACACGTTCCCAGCACTCCTCAACAGAGAGAAGCTCCAGCGCGGCCCACTTGCCTTCACCGCCTTCCCCGTGAACAAGGACCCCGTGGTGCTGCTCCGAAAGGTCCTGCTCTGGTTCAGCTGGATGAGTCCCTTATGGTACTGCAGGGCAATGCGAGCTGTCACCCCTGAGCCTGTCGGGCTTCGGTCCACCTACGATCAGAAGAGAACACGAGCCAGCTCTACTATTCTTGTTTTAAAACAGAACATTCCTCTCCTGAATTCTGTCTGCCCGGGGGAAGTGCTCCTAGCCTTGGGGTTTGGGCAGCATCACAGATGGAAAGAAGAAGAATCGTGGAATCGTTTAGGTTGGAAAAGACCTGTGAGATGATCAAGTCCGACCATACCATAAGCAGGTCTGAGGTACGAAGGGAAAGAGGTGGGCTTGGACTCAGCAATCCTTATGGGTCCCCTCCAATCAGGACATTTTGTGGTTCCAGGATCCCAGAACAGCCCCTTCTGTACCTGTTCATCCGCAAACACACAGATGTTGGTGGTGGGCTCCTCACTGAAGGCGTCCTTCCCATCCGTCAGAATGGTGCCGTAGATGAAAGCCAGATCTTCGCTCTCGGGGTGATGCAGCTTGAACTGGGAGAGCACAGAGAACGTGAGCAACAGGCGCAGCACTCGGGACACCAGAAGGAACCACAGCACCTTCAGCCCGGGGGCAATAAAGGGCCCCTGTCCCCACTACCCCACAGGGAAGGCACGGGGCCCAACCTGCTCCTTCACGGCCCCCGTCACGGCGCTGGCTGCGCTGACGAGGTCTCTGGTCTCCGAGGAGCACACGTCGAGGCCCAGCTGCTCAGCGCTGAGAAAGGCATAGAAAGTGCCACCGTAGCTGATGTCAACCACCACCTCGCCGTGACCTGGGACGTCAACGGTGACATCTGAGTGGGGAAAGAGAGACAGCAGTGAGGAGGGGACGCAGTACCGAGCTGACGCCACCCACGAGCTCCGCGAGCTCTCCCGCACCCAAACGCAGCGCCCGACGCCGTCTCCCATCTCTGGGGGATACGGGAACTGCAAAGAGCTTTGCCCAGCACCCCGGCGCACCCAACCCGACCCCCCCCACAGGACGCAGTACCGCCCTCTCGGGCCCCACCGGTGGCGGCAGCGAAGGCGGGCACGCTGTGGAAGCGGACGGGGTTCCCGCTGCGGCGTCCATCCCAGGGCACGAAGGCGGTGACGGGGCCGCAGGGGCAGCGCAGGCGGACGGCGGTCTCGGGGCACTGCGGGGCCGCCACCAGCCCGAAGTCCAGGGCGAAGCGGCCGAGGGCCAGCACGGCGTGGCCGCACATGGCACTGTACCCGGAGCCGTGCAGGAAGAGCACCGCCAGGTCGGCCCCGTCGGCGGCCGCCCCGCCGCGCACCACCACGGCCCCGTACATGCCGCCGTGTCCCCGCGGCTCGTGCATCAGCGCCCGCCGCACGTGGTCCTGCGTGGCCGCCATGCGCCGCCGCAGCGCCAGCGGCGACAGCCCGGCCGCCGCCGCCTCTTCCATCGCCTCCAAGCGAGGGATGACGCGCAGCGGTTCGCCTCCCGTGTGCATCTCCACGGCGTGCAGCGCCGGCTCCGTCAGCGAGCGGGGCGGCAGCCGCCGGCACCCCGCGTCACCGCCAGCGCCCGCAGCCGCCATCGCCCGCGGCCGGACGGACAGCGCGGGACTCTGGCCACGCCCCCTGGCTGTAGCCACGCCCCCCCCGGCGGGAGGCCCCGCCCCCCCGAGGTGGGGCTCCGCCCTGGCGCCGGCGGAGGAAGTGACGCAGCGGAGGTTCCCGCAGCCGTGGGGGGCCGCGCTGCGGGGTGCCGGGATGGCGCGCTCCGGTATGCGGCGGGGCGGCGGGGCGGGGCGGCGTGGCGTGGCGTGGCGTGGCGTGGCGTGGCGTGGCGTGGCGTGGCGTGGCGTGGCGTGGCGTGGCGTGGCGTGGCGTGGCGGTAACGGAGCTGCTCTCTCGCCGCAGTCGTTGACATCCAGCCCGCCTGCCTGGGGCTGTACTGCGGCAGGGCTGTCCTGGCGGTCAACGGCTCCGTGGAGTTGTACGGGGACTGCGGGGTAAGTGCGGCCGCTCGCCCCTCGCCGCGCTGTGCGGGGCTCGCGGTGGCTCGGACTGCTTTCCGTAGGTGTGTCCCAGAGGGCAGCGAACCGACGACAACAAAATCTGCAGGGAGTGCGCGGGGGCCCCGGGCCGCTATGACTGGCTGTACCTCGGCTTCATGGCCATGCTGCCCCTCGTCCTGCACTGGTTCTTTATCGAGTGGTATTCGGGCAAGAAGAGGTCAGTGCACCCCCTCCTTCAGTCACGTTAAGTAAAGTCTCGTGCCCGTGAGCGGTGCGTTGCAGCGGGAAGCAGTTCAGTGCTGGATGCAATGAGGAGAGCAGGGCTTCGTTTTGGCCACGGACGTTGGCTTCTCATGTTTCCAGTTCATAGATTCATAGATCCGTTAGGCTGGAAAGGACCTACAAGATCGTCTGATCCAACCACGGACTAAGCTGAAAGCGACTGCCTGTGCCCCCCTGGAAGGCAGCTCCTGCTTGCGTCATTCCTCCATTAGGTCGCATACCTAAAGCTCCTTCGGATGGTTTGATACTGTTTTATTCTCTCCGTACTAAAGCAGGCGTTCATTTTAGAAGCCGGAATGATTTCCAGTTATTTTAGATGCCGAATCGCTCACAGATTCATAGATAAATTAGGTCGGAAAGGACCTACAAGATCACCTAGTCCAACCATCCTTTCCATTCAAGATACGGAAAATAAATTTTAACATTCAGCTTAAATTACTTAATATTTCCTTATTCAAACAGCTCGTCCTAGCCCTGGTCACAGTAAATCGTAACTGCAGAAGGTTCTGTCCTCTTTGGACTTCTGCTTCACTGTCAGTGTTTAGATTTACTTCAGCGGTAGCACAGGGGTAGTAAATGTCTTTCTGTTCTGCAGTTCCAGTGCACTGCTGCAGCACATCGCTGCCTTGTTTGAGTGCAGCATTGCAGCAGTTGTTACTCTGCTAGTGAGTGACCCCGCTGGCTCTCTGCACATCCGTTCCTGCGAGGTGAAGAAGCTTTCAGACTGGTATACGATGCTGTACAACCCGAGTCCTGATTACATCACTACAGTGCACTGCACTCATGAAGCAGTCTATCCCTTGTGAGTATCAGTGCTTCTGTACTCAGAGCTGTCACTTTCTTCTGTACATGTTTGTTTCTGGCTGTGCCCCTCAGCGCTGTAGAACACGTTCCTGTATGCACAGCTTGGACCCGTGAGTATCAGATCTCCTTTTCGTGTACTGAGCTGTTCTTTGTCTCAAACGGAGAACACCTTATGACTTTCTGAATTGGTGAGGATAAAGTGTCCGTTCCTGTGTTTTCCTCTTGCTACATCCTCAGCGTGCAGCAGGGAGATGTGACATAGGTATTCCAGAGAGCATTTTTCCTTCTTGCCACCAAGGAATTACACAATTGTAGGGGTTGGAAGGGACCGCCAGAGATGGTGAGTCCAACCCTCCCCTCCCCCCCCCCCCCCCCGCAAAGCAGGACAGAACCACCACAAGGTGGCATATTCTAGAATATTCCTCCGTGAAGCATTGTAAGAATTCCCTTTTTTATTCCTGTTTGCTTCATCTTGACCATTTCCCATAGGAAGAATCACTCCATTGTTTCGTGTGTGTGTATCCCCCTCCTGACAGCTGCACATCTGTGCTGACTTCAGCTAACACCAAACCTCCTGGTTCTGGTTGAGTCTGCAGGACGAACAGGACTGTATGTTGTAAGGGATTTCTCTGCTCTTTGCAGGTACACGATCGTGTTTATATACTACGCCTTCTGCCTCGTGCTCATGATGCTGCTTCGACCTTTTCTGGTTAAGAAAATTGCCTGTGGCTTAGGAAAGTCCGATCGATTTAAGAGCATCTATGCAGCACTTTACTTCTTCCCAGTCCTCACCGTGCTCCAGGCAGTTGGAGGAGGCCTGCTCTGTGAGTCCTCTGCTCTTAACACTAAGAAACCTACCCGTAAGCACGCTAACAAATGATGTGTGGCAGAGAGGGGAGGAGCACAACGCTTTTTGCTTCGCAGTGAGGATATTGCTTAAGGTTTTTTGTGAACGAGTTCCTTGTCAGTACCCCAACACAAAGCTTTGTCTTCTGCCTGTGCTGCTAGACGCTGTCATTTGATCAAAGCAGGTTTAGAGTGGGGTATGAGAGGAAGTTAATTCAGAGTGAGGACGCAGGCAATTTGAGAAGTGTATTTAAGTATAAGGAAGTTTGTGGAGCTCAGCTACTCGTTGGTTTAGCTCCAAGCATACTTATCACAAAGAGGGGACGGTGTAACTGAAATCCCCGCTTAGCCTGACTGCTTTTACTCTGCCTTCCTTTTCCAGCTAGTGGTTTGTGTGTACAGGAACCGCACACAGAAATATTAGTGTCTGCTGCATTTGACAGAAGTTGAATTTGAAAACCTGGGGTGGAAACACGGAGTAGTTATGGCTGGCTGATCCCTATTGCTGTAGGTGTGGGATGTGATGGTAATAGGTGAGCTTAGTGTACTCTGCAGCCATGGCTGTGTGGAAGAATCTCTGCTGAAATGTGTAACTATTGCTTTTTTTCCTCCTGCTAAACTAACTGGTTAATGTTTGCCTTTAGATTACGCCTTTCCGTACATCATACTGGTGTTGTCTCTGGTTACACTGGCTGTGTACTTGTCTGCTTCTGAAGTGGAGGTAGGGAAACGTGTTTCATATATCGATACTCATAAAATACCTGAGGGATCAGGGACTACTCTCTCTTGGATTTTCTCAGTAGTGTGTTGTAAGTTTCTTCCTTTGACTCCTCTTGGCTGGAAGAGGTTACTGTGAGAGTTCCCTCTTGTGGTGTCCTGAGAAACTACCACGTGCTGGGAGGGCTTAAATCCAGAGGGCTTCATGCAGTGTGCCTGTGTGACGTGTCTTAATATCATGTACATCGTGCTAACAGAATACTGTGTGCTTTTCAGTCTTTCAAGGATCTTCTTGTCAGGAAGAAAAGGCTTGTTGTCCTCTTCAGCCACTGGTTGCTTCATGCCTATGGAATCATCTCCATTCCCAAACTGGAGAAGCTGGAGCAGGACCTCCCATTGCTTGCCTTGGTACCTGCACCTGCCATCTTCTACTTGATGACGGCAAAGTACACTGAGCCATCACGCATACTCTCAGAAGGTGGAAATGGGCATTAGAAGGACTTTGTGCCATCAGATTAAACAGGTTGAGCGCTTATTATGCATTTGGATAGCTTCTGTTTTACCAGAAGTTGTCTGTGTGCAAGGCTTGCAGGTGAACCATTTCTGAATGAGACTGTGTAGTATCAGAAACCTTTGCTTAATGAGGAGTTCAGTCTCTAGTGCAGATGAAAGGGAATTCTGTATTTATCATTGTGAACCTGCATAAAAGCCTCAGGCACATTCTGATACACTATTTTGCTTGTATTTGTTTATTTTCTAATACAATATTTTAGATGGTGTTTGAAGAAAACAAGACAGCCTGGTTTGGAGCAGAATTTCAACGAGCAAGCCTTGAATAAAACATAGCTTTGGTTTTCTCATCCCATGTCCTGGCTTCTGTCTTTCAAAAACTATCTCGAGCACGTCTTCAATTGTTCTTCGCTGCGTCTGATTCTGGGAGAAAGGAGAGGGAAGGTAGTGTGAGGTTCTGTAGTTTATGTTCTGTATGCTGCTCCAAATAAAATGCCATCTGCAGACACAGAAACATAGTGTATACTCTGTAGGAAAGTGACAGGGCAGCAGGAGGCAGGAAAAGCCTTTTGCAAAGGTGCAGTGCTGAGAGCTGTATGCGTTTACGTACATTTATTTCTGTGTATGGCGTGTCATTCAAGTGGAAGCAGCAGTAGAGATTGCCCACCAGTAAAATCCTAGACGCCATTAATGAACCACGTAGTCCCACAGTGCTAACTGTGACAGCAAGCTGGGGGCTGTCAGTTTTATTTGTCCTTTGTGGAAATGCAAACATAGCATTCTGGAAAGATGAGTGATGCTCAGACTATTGTACAATTCCATTGCTGCTGTTATCACAAGCCTTTAAAAAGTGGAGATTCAAGATGCTCCCTAACACCCCTGCTCCTCCTGGTTCTAGCAGACCAGCCCCAGCACTGAGCCTAAACCTGCAGGAGGGGGAACCTAACACAGCTGCACTACGTGTGCTTTATCACAGGACGAGCGAACTGAGCAGAACTCCTCTGGGACTGAGAACAACAGGGAAGGGAGAGTCGTGGTGTATCTGACCTTCATCCATTCGAGATTTTCTTTCACACAGGGAATGCAGTCCTTCCAGGCTCTGTTGCAGCCTGCTGTGAATGTCACCAACCTTCTCCTCCCGGTGCTGAATTTTTCTCAGCAGGGCTGTCACCATGGTCAGAATTTCCTGCTCGTTCTCCAGAAATTCCTGCAATGACATGTGGTAAAACTCCTTTTCTGTCCCTCAAAATTCTGCAGAGAAAGCCTTTTTTTTTGTCCTTTTCCCACAGTAACAGCTCTGCAGGAGGACTTCTATTGGTGACCCTTTCTTTAAAAACAGGAAAGTTTTCCTTTCTGATGGGATATTTTGTAAAAAAATAAATAGATTTTCTTACAGTTTGGTTTAATTCCTAATGAAAATGAAGGACATTCCCAACTGGAAAAAATATGCCAAGGCTGATGATCTGAATGAAGAACGGTAAGAATGTTGGCAGATAAAGAGAAGTGGAGGGGATTAAGGTTGAGCAAAAGGATCGATACCAGGGAAAGCACATATACCACTGGAAAACACAGGCTGAACACTGTGCCCCGAAATAAAAGAGTGGCAGTGCCCTATTTGCAATATGAAATGTTATTTTTCATCACAAGTGAAGTACTTATGCAAAACCATATGATACAGAATTAAACTTCACCTTCTGAGTCGAGCTGTCCTCCGACCATCTCTCCAGAAGAAGACCTGCAACAGAGTGAACACTTAAACTACGGTAGGTTGATCTCTGAAGAAGAAACGAGGGCTGAAAGATGTTCCTAAGCATAACACTTGTAGTTTTGAAGTTGTAAATACTGCGTTACCACGAAGCACTGCCAGGTCATTCTGAATTTTCACTGTGGCTGACTGGTGGCCTCCTGCTTCAGAATTCACTGCAAAGATTTCTTCTTTCATCCGTGCGTTGTGCTGTCAGCAGAAAATAAACATGACCGAATACTCCTCGTGGTTTGTAGCTTTTCTAAGTAGCTTTCAAGCAGTGTCAACGTTCCTAAAGGTACCAGCAAGAAGAATCATAGAATCACAGCATGGTTTGGGTTGGAAGGGACCTTTAAGGTCATCCAGTTCCAACCCCCTGCTGTGGGCAGGGACACCTCCCTGCAGAGCAGGTTGCTCACAGCCCCATCCAGCCTGGACTCAGTGCTTCCAGGGAGGGGACATCCACAGCCTCACTGGGCAACCTGATCCAGTGTCTCACCACCCTCACAGCGAAGAATTGCTTCCTAATGTAGAAGAAGCTGAGTTTTGAAATGCAAAGGTTAACTGTAGTCCTCTGGATGAGCTTTCTTTCGACAGCAGCGTCCATTTCATCTTGCTAAACAAATTTTAACAGTAGCCAAAACAAACACAACACGACTACATCCATGGGACTGAGTAAAATAGGGTAGGGCGCTGAGAACAGCCGCAACAGCACATCGAAACAGAAAATCTTCCTTCCTCTCTTCCTCAAACCAGGGTCATAGGAATGGCTTAGGTTGGAAAGGACCTTAGAAATCACCAAACACCGACTCCCTCCCTGCTGCCAAGGGAAGCTGGAGTCTATGAGGATAAAATTTTAGCACGTGAGGAGCTGCGGAGTAGCTAGTACCTGTCACCTGCAGTGCTAGCAGACACACATCCCCTGCCTGCAGCAGTGGAGCTCTCTGCTTGCAGGCACCAGCAGTGCACAGAAGCTGCATGCATATGGCTGTACAAATGTGGGTTCAGGTCCGGATGGCATCCTGAAAGCACCTGGCAGTAAAACCGCTTTTATGGTCCTTCTGATAGCCCAGAGCCTTAAAGGTGTACAGAGCGTGCCCAGAAGCACATATTCCAAACAGCACCAGCATCCTTGACATCTCACTCCCCTCTCAGCCTTCTTCAGATGGCAGGAAGGCCTTTTGCCACTAAATGCAGCAGATTTGTGATAATATGCCTTAGGGAGATGCACAGCACTTGGATATTCCTCTTTGTTTCCCTCTAAAGAAAAGCCAGATTTACACGTCCCTTTAAAAGACAGCTAGCCCTGCGGTGTGCTGTTTGTTGCAGCGTTCCCATGGCTAGCTCTGAAACCAGAAATGAACTGATAACTTCGTACTGAGAATGAGCACTATTAAGCTTCAATGAACTCACTAATTTGAATCTGCAGTTCTCAGCGTTCACAATGTCAAGTTTTCTGTTGATCTCATAGATGTCTCTTTCCAGCAACTTCATCCTCTCAGTGTGATGCTTCAGCTGGCTGACCGCAGCGTCACGCTTGACGCGCAATTGCTTCCGTAGCTCCAGCTGTAAATGACAAACTCTTCCCTGCTAGATGATCTTTATACAGGAGATTTGTACTCAAATATTAAGTGAAAAGGGTTTTTTTACAGCATGGCATCTTTAGTTCAATAATTTCAAAGTAACACTGAGACAGGCCGGGAAGGGGAAAGGAATAGAGAGGTATGCTCAGCAGCACAGAGGAAGGCACACCCTGAGCCCCAGCCAATCTTCCCCAGCCCCAGCCTCACAGTGCCTGTTAGAAAGTAGAGCTGGTGATGGAAATATTATGGAAGAACTATGATTTAAGCTGTTACAATTTTCTCCTTGAGCATCCCAGTAGTCTTGATTGATTTCTGAATGGCTCTTTCGATTTGTAACTCTTCATCTTTCTTTCCTACAAAGCAGAGAAAGGGTTTTTAAGGCAGTGTAATGACTGAACTTTAATGTTAAGCTGCTGTAAAGAAAACTAGGTTCTGCCAGTAAGTGAACTGTTTAACTCATCTGGCATTTAAAAATAACCGTATTTATGCTATAGCTATGTCTATGGATTCTAGTGTCACAAAGAGCTCAGTTTAAACTTGTTTCATAGTTCACCTGAGCTACAGGAAGACAAAGGGCTACACCATACTAATTTCAGAAACAGCAAAAGTCCTGCTATGTGGAGGAACTGCTTCACACTTACTTAAAAAGGATTTCCTCAGCTCTTCATGTTCTGCATACTTCTCTTCTGTTTCCTTCTGGGTTTCTTCCAAAGTCAGCCTGCTCACGTTTAACTTGTGTTCTGTTTGAAGAAGATTTTCACTTGAAGTTTTGATGTCATCCTTTAATGAAAAGAAATATTAATTGATAATCTATCCAAGCAGCATTTAATGCATAAATAATTCAGCATAACCAGCGAGGGAAGAAAAAAAAGGAAAAAAAAAAAAACAACTGAGAAAATAATGCTGGGATTGATCTCAGGAGTTCATCTTCATCCATCTCTCTCTGCTCTATAGCAGAACCAATTAGACCTAAGTACCCACGACAGATGTGTGATTTATCCTTAAATCCATAGTGGTAGAGATACCACTATGTCTCAGACAACAGATTTCAGGGTTTCACAGTTTGTGCTGTCAGTGTTAAGTGTTAAGTTGATTCTACTCTGTTGCCTGTTATTTGTCTTAACAAGGGAACAAGGAGAAAAGTTTGATCCCTAACTATCTTTTTTGTTTGTCAGTTATCATCTTTTCTTAGATTTACCTACTTTAACTTGAAAAGCTTCACATTTCTTCAACCTTTCTTTTTTTGTTGTCGTTGACTTAAGTCTAATTTTCCAGCCCTAGTCCTCTTTATTGCTGCTAAACCTAAAGACCTCACCCATGATGGACTTGCAACAAATTTGTATCTAAACATACAAATAAACCAAAAGAATTCTTTATTTTTTCCCCCCTCTGAATTAATTTAGCAATTTGTTAAAAACATTCTGAATTCTAGTTCTGCACTGTAGAGGGTGCTCCCACTCTTATCATGTTTGTCTTCTGCAGACGTGATCAGCACTCACTCTGTTCTACCACCTGAGCCATTAAAGAAAAGGCACATTAACTCCAACCTGAGAGCAGGCCTCCCTCCCTCCCTCAAACCATCTGGGGGCATTATTCTGTGATAATATTTGGGCAGTAAACGGTGGGTAAATATGAATTACATGTTGTAGGCTGTTATAGAGGATAAACGTAAATGCAAACTAAAATTATTAATCAGTAACAGAAGAATTACTATTCTGCTGTCTAGCATAGCATAAAATTCCATCAAAAGCTACTTAATGCACACGCCATTTCCATCCAAAGAAGTCTCTGATATGTCGTTATGTTATTTATTTTGTTCTATATTTGACTTTGTTCTATCTTTGACTGTTCGTACACTGCTTTTCCAAGCAGCACTACTGACCACTGCAGAAGACAGGCTCCTGGGAGGATCTCTTAACCAATGGGGCTGTTTTGGGAACTGAATCTCCAATACATGACCTCTCCACCAGAAAAATGAAGACGATCCTCAAGGCCTTCTCTAAATATACCTTTTTAAGGTGATAAATATAGACACTTCCTACAGCCCTGGCATCTGATTTATCCTATTTCAAATCAGACTGCTGACCAAGAGCCAGAGAGTTTCCCTGGAGACAGAGCATATGCTATATACCAAAGACTGGAGAAGTGCTTGAAATTTCCCAAAACTCTGCGTGGGAATGCAGTCTTCCTCTGTCCTACTTCCTTTGGGAAAGAAAACTCATCAGTGTTTTATGAACAGACACTAAGTAGCCTTGAGTTATATATTGCAGACCACTCATCACTGCAATAGATTTGCAACAACCAGAATTCCGAGGAGGATTTGAACAATATCTGACATCAAGCTGTCATATTTCCACAAATGCTGGCTTGTTTACCCAAAAACAGTGGAACAAATTGAATGGTAACAAGTTACACATTGGGTAGCTCGCTGTACAGTTAAAATGGATGCATCTTGCGAGTTAATTTCTGCTGTATTTTTATTTTAAAATGGGAGGCATCTCTTCCGAGAAAAACCTTCCCTGCATGGCACTGTATTGACAGAGATGCCCATACGTGCAGGAACACATGTTTGGATGTGCACCACTTGCAGTGTCTCAATAATCCTAGGGTCTCTTCATAAGAGTTTTTGAGCACTAAACAAACAAAGTTCCCACTATCAATATAAGAAAAAAAAGAGAGAGAAATTTCTTGAAATAAATAGTGAGCACAGCTGCAGTGTGATGCAGGAAACACTGCCAACTCTGTACGGAACGGGATCGATTCATCCACCAGAAATTGACCCAGGGTTAATTAAAAACAACAAAATAAAACATCAGAACACACACACAAACACAAAGCTTACCTCCAGATATTTTATCTTATTAGCGAAACCTTCATTATAACTCCTGTAATTATTTTTTCTCTTAATTGCTTCTTCACTCAGCACTTTGACTTGGTTTTCAGACTGAAGAAGTTCTTTTTCAAGCTCTTCAGTCTCATAAAAGAAAACAAAACAAAGGACAGTGATTTCTGAAACACACAGTGCCTACCTGAACCACTAGGAAATAAGCAATCAGAACAAAAGGAGAGCAATCTGCATTGAAAACACATCTGCTGAGTAAAGAACTGCTTTTAAACTGTTAATGAGGATAAGAGATAATGGGATTGTTGATGTGGGGAGTGACCTCTGGAGGTGATCTTGTCCAATCCCACCTGCTCAAGCAGGGCCACCTAGAGCCAGCTGCTCAAGACTGCGTCCAGATGGCTGCTGAATACATCTCAAGATGGAGAAATTAAGATCTTTAGATACTGGAGATTTTTAGACCTGATAGCACGCTTAACAACATGCAATGAACTGGCCCTTGGAGGCTAGTGAGTCTCCAGTTTCCTCTTAATGTACAGCATGAACATATCATAGCACTGAATGTCATCAGTTAGAGTACCTGCTGTTTCACATACCTCCAGAAGTAGCTCAGCATGCCTTTTCTCAGCAGTCTCTATCCTTTCATTCACTCTTCTGCTTACGTTCTCCTCCTCCAAGAAAAAGAGTTTTCTTTGTTTTGCTAAGTACAGGAGCTTCCACTGAAGCATCACTCTAGCGGCAGAACATAAGTAGAAATAAGTTGAAACTGGGAGAAAAAAAAACTGTGAAGGGAAACACAACATTATTGAACACAGCATTCTTGGAGCACGTCTAATTTGAGAATTTGGAATATCCATCCATATTATTGAGGGAAGAATTTGGTTGGATGTTAGGAGGAAATTTTTTACTCAAGGGCTGGTGAGACCCTGGCACTGCTGCCCCGAGCTGTGGGTGCCCATTCCCAGAGGTGCCCAATGTCATGGATGAGGCCCTGAGCTGGTGGGGGGCACCCACACGGGTTGGAGCTCAATGATCTTTAACCCCTCCAACCTAAGCTACTCTGTGATTTTATGATATCTTCTGTAACTTCAGGACTACAATCAAAAGGGCTCAGCTAGAAGCCTGGGATCCTGATAGAATCTAGAAAAGATGTTCAGAAAGACACAGAATACCCTGTGAGCTTCTATTTAAAAGTCTCTGTACTGAACACAGAGGAGGAATCTAAAGGTGACCAGCCTTCTGTAACGTCTGGACCAAATAATTTGGTTAATTTCTCTTAGAAAATTGAAAAGCTAGAAGGGACATGATTTTGTGTTCATAAATCCCTGGGGCTTGTAAACTACAAGAAGGACAGAGCACAGCACTGATCCAAGAACAGCTGTTGACATGAAAGTGCATACTGGAAGTCAGATAAAAGATTCTTATGTATCAAAAGAGTAAGAATTTAGAACGGCATTTTAATGAGGAGAAAAGACAGCCTACAGGACTGAGCATGATTGCAGTTTGGAGACAAAATTGTGATGCAAATATTCAGTTCAGTGACCAGTGAGCGTTAATTACATTTAAAATTAATGCAAATACAAAGCAACGGTTTCACAGCTCTCGTTAAGTGTAGGTATCCTGGTAAATATCAAATAGCTTATGAAATTCTGGAGAATGTTTACTGCCATAATGACTAAGATCTGCTTACATGTTCAATGATTCTCACCACTTGGCAGAGCGAAATCATGGGTATATTTGAGGAAATGTTCTTCTATTGCCTTTGCATCACTGGATACTTAAGAACTCTTTGCTTTTATATCTCTGATACAGTAGCAACAAAGGGCAGTAATGCGTTGATTTACTGCTTTATTTTCAAGGATACAATACACACACTTTCCCATCTTACCTCATCTTATTTTCTGCCTTCAGCTTTTGCTCTAGAGATGCCAGTTCCTTTGCATTACTTTCCTTGGATGTTCTGTGGAAGAATAAACAGAAACAAAACAAACATTTTAGTAGCAGTGCACTGCAGTCCTAAATAATTCTTGCAAAACAATGAAAAATCTGATTTCTTTCCATTCCATACTCAGCAAAATTATGTTCTCAAATGTGAAGTTGGTGGGTTTCCCATTTTGGTGGTTTTTATCAACTGATGTACTTCTTCCCTTACAAAGCATGATGAACGTATTGTGTGCTTTCATGTTCAGATGAAAAGGGAGATGAGTGAATGTTTTCTTACATTTTATCTATAATTACACCCATAAGCCAGACAACACTGTATTAACAAAATATTCCTCAGCAGGATTTAGAGAGAGAACAGGGAAACCACAGGAGTGCAGCCCTTCAGTGCCACACCACAAGAAAAGCTTTGCTGAACGAGGACAATTGGTGGCACTCAAAACACAGAATGTATGTAAATATTTGGCTCTGCCAGGTTTGGAGGACATAACTGGCTGATCCTTTTCACTTTCTCTTGCAAAGTATGACTCTCCAACAGAGAGGAGAAGAAAAAATTTGCCAGAATTACCCCTTCTTACTTGAGAGAACTGCATTATTGGAGTACAAATTCAGCATCCCTTCCCTGATTCTCTAGTAAACAGGCAAACTGGGTAACTGGGCAGGTTCTCATCTATGGCAACAAAATCCAAAATCTCTTCCACCAGCAACACGCTCAGAAAGAGCTGCAGTGCCTTGACCACTCTTCTCCCATCCATACCCTGCTGACTACACAACCCAAAGATTTGGGGTTTGTTTGTTTGTTTGTTTTTCAGGGCATTTCTCTGCACAAGGCTAACCTTCATTTCCTTAGCTTTACCTAAGAGCAGATTTTCTCAGAAACCACCACAAAAGGATAATGGTTTGGTCCAAGACCTGGTACTGCTGCATGGAGCTTGCAGCTAAAACCAATGTTTGTGATTTTTTACATTTTGCACTGCTACAACATTCTTTGTTATCTGAATATTCCTCATCTGGTGATAAGAAACTGCACACTGAATAAGGGTAATGGGCGGCTGACCTCTTTGCTGTATGCAATTTCATTCCAGCCTACTGGTAAAGATCATAAACCCTTTGAAGTTCCTTATCAGATGTACCACTTTAGAATACCTCAGACCAGCAAGACTGAAATTATTTACTATTGTTCATATTGAAAGATTACATACAATAGGCTGTCTTCAAGATGTTCAATTTTCTTTTCCAGGTTATTCTTTTTCATCACAAGGTTTTCTAGAGATTCGAGCTTTTCATCTAACAGAACAGATAACCTCCTCAATCTAACAGAAGAAGAAAGATGTTAGATCCGTTGGCAGCAACGTGGCCCCATCATGCAGTAAGAAAAATGCTAGTAGTAAAATGACAAAATTAAAACATCTGGATCCCAAAGCTGATAGGTAAGACCTACTTTGCCTGCATCTCCTCTCTTGTTCTGGCCCAGTGTTTTTCTTCTTCCAGTGCTTGCTCAAGCTTTTGGTGCACAGCTTTGTTTTCCAATTTAAGTTTGTTGTTCAGGCATTGAGCGTTTTGTAGATGTTCATTAGCCTACAAATAAGGAGTGTAGATGTTAGCTGAATATTCTTTCTCCCTCTCTTTTACCTTGTATTAATGTTCTGTGCTGCTACCGTGCTTTTCATTAAAAAAAAAAATCCCAGAGAACTTAAATAAATCGAGCTTGACTTCATATATGGAACCCACATACATAAATGGTACATCCAGACTGTATCTCTGGAACTTCATCTCCATGTCCTCATTCAAGCCAGTCAGTCTGAATCCACCTGCAGGCTGTGTGCTGCCCACAGACACATGGTGCCTTGCTTCACCTGCAGGCAGAGACTTCCACTGCGTGATCTCCAGGAGTGTTGAAGTGAGAATGGGGAAGGAGCACTGGGAAGGTGAGCATGCAGTATTAATGTGGAGGGAAGACATGGAAGATGGATGTAGTCTGCATAACAATATCTCAGGTAGTTGGACTTCATTCACAGAATCAGCAGATAGAGTGCCACTGCTAATTACCTTTTCCACACGGGCAATATAAATTAATAATTTACAGAAGCATGGAGCAAATCAGACAGAATATCTATGAAAATTCCACACCCACATTTCCAAGTCGGGATACCAGCCTCATCCTTGTAAACAAATCTCAACACAGTCTCCATATATACATCAGTCTGTCCCATTCCCTCATTGCATATGAACTCTCTCCCAAACCAACACCCTAGTATCACAACCCTCTGGTTTCTTGCATCCCAGATCACAAGACCACAGCTTCAAGTTCACCCCACCTCTTAGTACCCCCCCTTAAGTATCACAACACTTGCCCACGGTCTCAGTTAAAGAGGAGATCTCATCACTGCCTTCAATGCTTGAGCAGAATAGAAGGCAAATGTCTGTGCACCTTCTTCATGGCTGTACCCATCAAATGCAGAGGCATGGGCAAATCAAAGCACCTAAAGCATTTCATGTTTCACTTTGCACAGGTCTGTGATTCACTGTTTCATCAAGACCTGGCTTAGTAAAATCTCCAGCAGAATAATAATCTCTTACCTTTTCTAGTTTCCGATCAAAATCCTCTTTTTCCTGTGCGATTTTTGATCGTAAAAGCAGTAACTCAGAATCAACCTGATTTCTATTAAATAAAGTCAATTTGGAAATATTAGGTGAGTATTAACACCAGATTACTAAAAGCTGTCATAGAACCATAGAACAGCTTGAGCTGGAAGTGACCTCAAGGATCATCAGGTTCCAAACCCACTGCTGCAGGCAGATCAAAGTACTGGATCAGGTTGCCCAGGTACCCATCCAACCTGGCCTTGAACACCTCCAGGGACAGGGCATCCACAGCCCCTCTGGGCAGCCCATTCCAGTTCTTCACCACCCTCTCAGTGAAACACATTCTCAGCCCTTTGGTATGGATATATGATACACAAACATCTGCATACATTTGAGATCTATTCCATTCAGACATTCTTATTAATGACTTCCCCCTAATATATCCGATGAGAATAAAACCTGCCAAAAAGTTAAATACACCCCAAACTACCAGGCTTCATATTGCTAGATCTTAACATACAAGTCAATGAAGGCTTGCGGGCAGTGTTTTCTATAGGCAAACTGATAGAATAATCACTCAAACAGTAAGTAGACAGGCCTTCAGGTAAATAAACCCTACCAGCAAGAGGTCTGCTGGTTAAGGTGGTAAAATCTGAGCATGGATTTATACTTCTTACTTCTGATGGACCTTGTGCAATTGTATGTTTTACAGGATGTGGTCAGCACAAGAGATACTCATTTTCCTTTGACTATTTTCTAAACAAACAGAGTCATGGAAGAAGCAAGAGTCGACCTAAAGAAGTGGTTCAGGAAAGAAATCTGGTACAAAGGAAGAGAGGATGTCACAGGGGTGTCCTTTTATGTAGGAGACAAAACCTAAACTGAACAGGTTTTGAGAGAATGTGCCAAATACTGAGAAGGAAAACATACATTGACCAGATCGTTTCTTTAACTCAGCTGCTTAACTCATCTGCTTCATGAAATAACAGAATGAGCTACGAAGGGCAAACTTTCTAAAAGAAACAAAGACATTCAAAACACTGAACAGCTTCTAGAATTCAGCAGGATGAGGACAGAAGAACAATACTGTTACAATGAGGCTATAAAATTCACCGTAACCCATGAGTCTGTGGTCATTCACCAGCTCACAACTACTTAGGCCCTTTAAACATGAGCATGGATAAGCTCTCTAGCATAAATCCTCCTACTGGTATTCAAGAGTGTAAAGATAAGCAATTTATAACTGTCAACAGAAGCAAGAGGCATGACCAGATGCTGGCTGCAGCTCGTTTCTTCACAGTAATTACACTCTTAATTAATGGCAGTATTCATTTCATGAAGACATTAATGGATTAGTTCTGCCACCAAATAAAACAGTAGTTAAAACAAAGTTCTGAATGATAATTTTGTCCGTGTTTCACAGAATTCCTATTTTCTTCTTTGTGAGGGTTCTTAACTCAGCTTGTAGGGGTTCAAACAGGAAATCTGAAAGTCTAAGTTTTCCCCATCCCCTTCAGTCATATAAACCTTCACGTGGCCCATGGCAGAGTCAGAGGAGAAGCAACTAAGGAGCTACCCTGGGCAATGTTAAACTGAGGATCTCCACATTGAGCTCTACCGTGTGTAGCAAACAAACCCACAAAACAACATAGGATTTTTTTTGCTTATTCACATCATTTGCTGTATTTTGAACCTCAGGGAATATACAGAAAAAAAGAAAGAGTCTCTGTGGCATAGCAAATAACTATTCTGAGTGACAGAAAGATGGTAGCAAGTGCAGAGATAGTTGATAGAACTACATATATATATATATATATATATAGCAATAGTTGATAGAACCACCCCATACTCTTTAACGGGGTACAGCCCTAGTCCAAAAGGTACCATTACTGATAGCTAAATGGGATTAAGCCCAGCTATCCTTCAGGTCTTCTCTGTTTTTCCCATTGATGCTAAGAGAAAGATTCCCACTTATACAAAGACACCTTGAATTTTATCTATTTTACAATGTTAACTAATTCACAAGCTTCATGAAATTTGGCTGCTTCTTGGTTCTTCATAAACATTGGCGTAACTTTTTCCAGAGAAAACACTGATGCAGGTTCAACAGAGATATCAACGCAAATAATTTACTAATTCTTACTTCTTTTCCAAGGCTGCTGCCATGTCTGCCTTATTAAGATCCATCTTGTTCTCCAAATGTTCGCTTTCTTCTTTCAGTTTTGTGATGAGAATTTCCTCGTTATGTATCGCCTATAAAAAATAAAACAAACTGTGCCAAAATAAAATACATGAAAAAAAGCAGATAACGAATCCCTTTCCTGCCACTAGTCTTTAAGATTTCATAACATCTGAATGAGACTTTCCTCTGCTGTTTTCTAGAAAGCATGAAATTTTGCAGTCAAAATGACAACTATCTGCAAAGAAAGAACGTTGAGGAAACAGTGGTTAAGGCTGTATTTATTATGTTTAGTTTTAAAAAATGAAACAGTGATAATGAAAATAAAAATATTAGCCTATGACATCTGTCATTAAAGGGCACCTTATTGCAGTGTTAATTCAGGTACAATTCTGTTGAACTTGATGCCAGTACTAAACAGGTTGCAAACAGAGAAAGCCCAGCTGTCTGTTAGCACTGTTAGAGTACTGTTAGCTTCTACTTCCCAGGTCTTGAACCTCCTTAAAATTGTCTCATCTGACACTGTGGATGAACATACGCCGCTGAGTGCACTCCCATGAAGCTCTGTGTAACAGCCTCCGTGAGCTCCTTGCCTATTCCAATTTCTACAGCACTTCTGCAGTGCAAACCCTTTCATGACATTTGAACAAAGCCTTTTCTAAGCTTCTTCCTATCTTCTCCTGTATTAGAGAAAATAGCCTTCAACTACTGTCTCCCTATCTATCTATCTATCTACCTATCTCAGCCTTCAACAACTATATACCTATATATACAAATATATACACACACTATATATCTACAACTAGTATAACCCTTTCTTTTTCACATTTGTGCCCAGCGAACACCTTGATTTTCCTCCTTCTTTTCAGCTAGCTCCAAACAGAGCTAGACAGAGCCATGTTCAGAGCTGAGGTTCAAATCATTCTCTCATAGCCCCCTTTTTTAATAAAAAAAATCATTTATTATTTTTTTAATTCCCTACAGACCTGTCCTGATGGACAAATTGGCCATCGAAAACACTCTGTATGGATCTTCTTTTCCAGCCCTGGTGGTTCTATGATCCTATTTCCAAAAGGGGTTTATGATTCAGTCATCAATCATCAATGCTGATCAGTCAGGTAACACGAAAGCTCATCACCCTTCTCAGAAAGGTAGCCCACATTTCACTCTGAGTTCCAGCTTACTTCAACCAATTTTGAAATTAAAAGTTGATCTTTGCACTAACAGTGAACCGCAACGAATTTGTGCTTAACTTACTGTTGAATTCAAACTTATCAACTGTTTCAGGTCCAGTAATTTTACATTCAGGTTTTCAAACGTGCGCTTTTTTGCCGAAGTTTTCTCCTCCTGAGCAGCAAGGATTTTTTTCATTTCTTTATTCTGCATTAAAAATGACAGAATTTATTCCCTCTGAGTAACATACCATGTGTTGCTTAAAAATTTATATGAAAGCATCTGTAGCCTTTCTAAATTAAGTGAGCACAACAACATCTACACTGGAAGAAAATAACCGTCTGCAGAAACCACAGCTATGTACCCAAGGAATAAATTCTATGTGAGAAAGAAACGATAATTAATAAAAGATGCAAATGAGAATCTGATCTCTCCAGAGCTCATGTGATTTTATGTCAGCGTAGGAACCTGATTTTGCCATCCCAGGCACACAGCTGCAGTCCTGTTCTGCAGAAACGTATTCTCTACAAGGAAGTTTTCTTTTAATCTATTTGTTTTTATGATGTCATTCAGGCACAATACCAAATGTATGCAACTGAAAGTAGGGCAGGATACAAAAACCACTAAAAGCTTATCTGACAGTTTGGTGGTAAATACAGGCACTTTTATTTTAAGCAGAGTGTCTGGAGGGATGCAACCCCAGCATACACTCATTTGTTCCACACCAGCAAGAAGGACAGACACAGGCACACGACACCATGAGATGAGCTGCTAAGAACAGGAAGTTATGTACCATGTAATTTCGATGTGTGTGTGTTTGTGTGAGTAACCCTGCACACACACACACAAAGCCTCTGCAGGCAGAAGCCTGGGCGTGTGTCAGTTATGTTCTTGGCCACTGTGGGGACATGAGTTAGCTGCAAATGAGAAAGCCAGACACAGCATCCAGCACAGCCTCCCAGGGCATTTCAAACCTTTACCTTTCCATCACATTCTTCCTTCTTTTTCTCAAGCTGACTCATTTTTTCAGCTATTTTTTCTTGCAGTTCTTCTAATGCTGCCTTTGCTCTGATTATTTCTCTCTCTGTATTTCTTGTTTTATGATCAGTCTCAAGTAAGAGCACATTTGTATTGATCTTTGTTGCCATTCTTTCATTCAGTAAGTCCACTTTTTCTTTATGCTGTGTCTGCAGGCGCTCTTGTTCCTCACTAAAAGAAAACACAAACCGTTCATGTTTCCTGTTACTGTTTCAAATGTTTGTTGAAATGAAAACTTGCTTATCTATATGTTGACAACTCAGCCTCTACTGTACGGCACAGGGGATTAAAACCATCTGAGACATTTCACTCTAACAGAACAGCTTTCTGTTCTTTATATTGCCTTCTCAACGTTCTAGTTTTTCATAGGATCACAGAATGGTTTGGGTTGGAAGGGACCTTGTAAGATCATCCAGTGCCAACCCTTCTGCTATAGGCAGGGACACCTCCCACTAGAGCAGGTTGCTCACAGCCCCATCCAGCCTGGGATTGGTTTCCAAAAGGTTCATTAAAAATGGAAGAGCTGCCTTCAAGCACCAGAAGAATGAAGAAAGAAGAGTTCCCCTAAGAAAATGCATTGCAATTTATTTTTGAACAGCTCTAATAGCAGCTTGCCAGGAGGTGACAGTAACTCAAAATCTGGCAGGGAGAAAACAACATCTCTGAAGTACCTGTATCTTTGGGAAACTTGTGAAGAGGAAGAGGGATCTGTATCACAGTTACAGACTGAGGGTTCCTTCCTCTGTTGGTTTTTTTTTTTTTTTTCCCTAAACTGAGAATTATAACCTTTGCAGTAATTCCTTAACATAAATCACTGAAAGAGAAAACTTCCCTGCCACAGGAGAATCCAGGCAGCAGCCAGCTTTCCCTAAGCAAGCTTATCAGGGTTGCAGGGGGCAGGCAGCAGCAAGCAGGCTCTGCTGATCAAGAAACCAGATCTTGAGAAGCAGGCTTGCTGCTGCAGCGCAGAGTTGCCTAGAAACATGGCAGCTAGCTGCAGGGGTGAGGGACAAGCACAGCTCTCCATGTTTTCATAACATTTCAGTTTGTCTTAATCACCTTGCCAGTATGTTTTTCCCCGCTCAAATAAATACGTACCACAGCACAGCGTGCTGCCTTTCACAAAAGGCTTGCTTCTCACCCAGTAATTCAATTTCATAAGCAATGTTTTTCAACGCAGACTGCAGCTGATTCATCTTAGCAGCACCAGATTCACGTGATGCAGTAACAAGAGCTACAAAATAAATACAAAAACACACAGAAGCCTCTTCGCTGCAAGAAGGCATAGCTGAGATAATGCATAAAGGGACTGATTCATAACCTTGAAGTCACTGCTGTAAGTACTGTCACTCAGAAGGAATAGTTGTGATTCTAAGACACTAACTACATAACATCCCTAAATCACGTACTTTATTTCAGCATTTGAGTCTTATCACAAGTTCCCTGAGTCATCGTCGCTTATCAACAAGTCTGCTGTGTTCTTAGAGAACCATTGCTCTTTTTCACTACATACCTAGGGAATTTTGTAGGCATATATAGTGAAATGATAAATGTTCACTAAAAAACATCTGCATCAGCAGCTCTGGAAGCTGTGAAGAAGGAGCAGGATCACCTTGCTTGAATTCAACAGCATTTCTCCCTGAAGAGCTGTGACTGTGAAACTGAAGAGCCTGCATGAGGAGGCTCTGTGGATAAAGCTCTTCTGTGCATGGGCATTGCACTGGGGCATCTTTTCAGCTTCTGAGATAGCAGTCACATGAGCGTACAACCACCCACACAAGAGCACTTAGAGCAGAATGGCAGCAGCAAGTATAAACAGCCAGCTAACTGCACAGCAACCATGGTACAGGCAGAGAGAAGGTGAGGGAGGGATCGTGCTGTGAGAACCAAATCAACAAACAGAGAATGAAGATGGAGAAGAAATAAAAATCCACCAGTAAAACTCTGCTGTTTCCCAATGAGCCTAAAGCCGATCTAATTCTATTGTACAGCCCATCTCCCTGCAGAGCTGCCATCCCCCCGAGCTCCACACTTAGAACCACGCAGCCTCATGGTTTCCCAGATAAACAAACCCAACCGATTGCTTCTCCTGCAAATAAAAGAATCCCAGCGCTCATCTAAATCAGCTTCTTGACCACTTTCCTTTGTGGCTGCAGTGAAGTTAGAATCCTAGAATCATTGATGTTAAAAAGACCATCCAAATCATCACCAACCCATTACCCACATCCACTAAACCACATCCCTCAATGGAGAAGGGAGTTAGCAGAGTATGCCTTGGGGATATGAGAAGTGAAAACGGGAAAGAAAAAAAGAAGAAAGAAAATTAGAGATCTAACTCTTTATTTTTATCTAGATACCTAAAGCCAACATCTCAGGTATCCCTTCATAGACAAAGACTGAGGTATTAAAACTCTGTGATTCTTCTGGCTTGCTTTAAACATCTATTCCATGTGAGATGCATCATGTCTCAGAAGTGCTACTTTCTCTTTACCAGCTGTGGGAGGTACTTGATTAGCATTTGGAGAGATGAACCCCTCCCAGAAGTAATGTTTACTATTACATCCTTCATAATCCTACTTCACAGGAAGAAAACTTGCAGCACAGAACACTCCAGTGCCCCATCATAAGCATCAGAGAAAGGCTGTGCTTCTGCTGTGATCAGAACTAATGCTGCAGTTCTCCCAATGTCCTTCCAGTACTTGTGCACGGTCTTCAGAGAAGATGTCTCTCACACTGTTACACAAGAGAACAACCCTTAGCAGAGTCACACACATCAGCAAACACCCATCTTCGTTCATTAATAAGTTACTGACAGCCATTTACCATTTCTATTTTCTATTTCACAGAATTCTTCAAATCATTTACATGCACAGAAAACTCAGTTTTCTTTTCTTTCCAGAGCTAGTTAGGTTGGTACTACCTGTCATCTCTGCAGCAATCTCTCCTGGAAAATTCTGGATTCTAAAGAGAAGCTTGCTGTTATTTATAGTCTCTTCTTCTAGGCATTCAATGGTATTCCTTCGCATTTCCTCCTGACAATTAACAAATCCACAAGTAAGAACAAATACAGCTGGTGAAAAACCTGTTGGGGTTTTTTTTAGTAGTTATTCATTTCTGATTGTTTTCCACATCGAGGCACTTTGTTCTCCTTGCTCACACTTGTACTCTTCCTTTCTTTCAGTCTTCAAAATAACAGTAACTTGTTTTACAGGGTTATGCTTAAACAACAGAAAAGCCTCATTTCCTTATGGCTTGAAGCTGTACTGAAGAACAGAGCCTGTAGCTGGCCTTCAGATACACCAGAAAGTCACCTCCTGGTTCACAGGTGGT
The DNA here is from genome assembly GCA_036925125.1 of Oreortyx pictus. NCBI lineage: Eukaryota > Metazoa > Chordata > Aves > Galliformes > Odontophoridae > Oreortyx > Oreortyx pictus. Next base: position 57,955,560 of record JAUPFR010000006.1, read on the forward strand.
GGTGTGAAAAGGGTCACCATTAGGGTGATGGTAGAGCAAGAGAAAATGGACGAACCAAAGGAGGTAACTAATGGTGGGAGGAGTCCTTAAATAACTTAAATCCCAAAACTCATGTGACTGAGAATTTCAGGTGGATGGATAAAGCCACCCCTCCTTCCAATCTCTGGGAAAAGATATCAGTACTTAAATGGATGCTGACATCACATCATGCATAAAACCAGACCTTTTTTTCTCCTTCATTTTAGCCAGCAGTTACAATCACCAGCAAAGACAGTGCAGGGGAAAAAAAAAAAAAAAAAAAAAAAGATGCTGTTCAATTTTGCTGTCTGCAGTGCAACTTCTATATGCATGAATATAAATTATTTGCCTTTCCTTGAGAAGATGAAATGTTTAGATATGTAAAATAAATGTGTAAGAGGTTCTTAATTTCATATGAATTACATCCTCAATTAGCTGAAGCAGTGAAAAAGAAAACAGCTTTATGATTTCAGCATGTTACATAAAACACTCACCTCACAAGGCTAATGCAGAGCTGGTCTGAACAGTTGATTCAGAAGCCTACTGACAGAGTTTTACAAGTTTTACCCCTGCTTAGACAAATACTCTATGGAGGTACTTGTTAAAATGCCTTCTGTTTGAAGACATTCTAACTTTAATGACCACTGAGGTCTTACAACAAAACTCAGCTACCAACAAAAAACCCTTTTCAGCCAGAAGTTGAGGTATGATCTCCCATCACCACATGCAAAGCAGATGCTAGAAATAAATTATTCCAAACCAACCCCTTTGCACTGAGCTGAAAGACAAAGCACCTCCTTACTGAACTCTGTACCATCGGTTGTATTCATTGACATTAGTGGGGAAAGAGTAACCCCAAGAGAAAAGAACACATTTTCTGCATCCATGTTGTCCCATCCTTGCAGGTGCCCAAGGCCAGGCAGGATGGGGCCCTGGGCAGACTCATCTGGTGGAGGCAGCCAGGCCACGGCAGGAGCTGGAACTAGATGATCTCTAAGGTCCCCTCCAACCTAAGCCATTCAGTGATACAAAGCCCCTTGCACAGAGGGCATGAAGGTCCTTCTGATGAAAAAACTCCAGGCAAGCAGAGGCTGCTGCCTTCAGGTGATATCTGTGATGCTGTCACTAAGTCACTGTAGGTCTGAAGCTTACATCTCTTGGGATAAAACAAACTATAAAGACATGACAGATCTGGGAACCAAGCTTACACCGTCAGTTCCAATTTCCTCTGCTAACATAAGACTTTTCCTTTCTTGACTCAAGTGTGAGCACTCCCCAAGTTCCACTAACCTGCAGTGAAAAAAGGCATTCGCTGCTCCCACATCAAAACACCAGCAGGCTTGGATCAGCTGTGCAGTGTACTCTGCTCAGGTTGGTTTGTGCCATCACAGCCAAGCCTCTGTAGGCAGCAAGGTGCAAGCAAGCATCCCCCAACTTCACCCAACCTGCCTCTCTCATGGAGTGGAATATGACATACACAAGAGAACACTTGTAAAATTACAACTGTTGGAGACTGATTTTGTGGTTACCAGCTAACTTTGTGCTGTATATCTCAAACTAAGTATTAATTTTTCTTACCAATTTCTTAATAGCAGCAATAACGTCTTCAAGATGCTGCACAATTTCCCCACTGAATGGACACTCATTTTTCACGTGTTTTTCTGAAATTAAAAACACAGTAAAATAAAAACAGTTTTAAAGCTTCAAGTACTGCTTTATTGCTCTGCAAAGATAGATCTGTGAGAGAAAGACTTGTTTAAAAACTATTTGCCAAATCTCTTTTGCCGTATTCTAAAGTAGGGCAGCATCTTTCACACTCCTCCTGGTGCTCAGAAAAGGCAGATGCATGAGGGGCATATGAGGTCCATGGGACCTGATGAAGTTTTCAGTCATAAAATGGCTCCAAGCTAAATTCTGCAGAAATGATCTTTCAAAACAGTCATTCAGAGAAGTTTGCAGAGGTTATTAGCTACACTAAAAGTTCTGGATCAGAATAATTCCCTTTCAGGAGAGCGTAGCTAATCTGTATAGTTTTTCTAAGCAGTTATGGCTTCATTATGTCTCTTTCCAACAAAAATACTAATCTGGATTCATCCCAGCCTGAACTGAGATTTATGTTACTGCAGAAGCTACTCTTTGCATTGTTAAAATTAATTTAGCTTGAGCTAGAATAAGAATTACTGGGATTTGAATACATCCAGAAGATTGTTGTACCTGTTACAGTAGCACAACGCTTTTGATACCCTGATTTTTATCACAGAGACTAAAACACTCACAGGGGAAAGGCATAAATTCTCAGACTACGAAGTGGATTTCTCCTTAACCTGACGTAGCAGGAGCAGAGGCACATTGCTGTGTCCACCCAGCTCCAGGCCTGCTGAGCAGCACCTGCCAGCATGGTACCTTCTGTGAACTCAGCTCGCAGCAGGAGAGGTGCCACAAAACAAACCCATGTATGGATCAAACATCAGTGTGGGTGGCACAAGAGAAGAATTTGCCCCAGTTTCATCAATTAGTGGCAGTTCCAGACAATTCTTTCTGATGATAGCAGGCTGAAACCGCCAGCTTTAATTCAACACAATGATGCACTATTTACTTCAGAAACGTAACAAGGTATAGGGTGCATTGCACATCAATAAAAACCCACGTTAAAATCTAAGTTCTGCTTGTGAATCTTATTTTTCCAGTCCTTAAGGTCATCTCCCTTTCAGAGCCCCTCTTGATTTCTTTTATCTGTTTGATCCTTTTGTAAAACCTTTCTGTTTCTTTCTTTTACTATGCTCCAAGATTCATTACTTCATACCACCTCCATCACTGTCAAAACTCTTAACGAAACCCTTAAGCTTTGTAAAAGGAACACAGAAATCAAAGTGACATGCAGAAAACGTCAGCTATCCACTTCCTGGCCTCTCCCACCCAGAGCCACAAGCACACACCTCCTGCTCCAAAACAGCACCAGTCTCAGTTCATCCCCTCCACGCAGCAGGGCATCACTTGCATCTCACGTTCTTAAATGCTATCAGCCAGTGCTTACTCACACCTGCAATCATTCCTCCAGACCACTTGGTCCTTAGGGCACATGATGGACTGCACCTGGCAGTGGCCAGCAGGGCAGAGCCCTGTTACCCTCAGACATTAACTGGTGGGGTATTTCTACATCAAATCAGACCTCATACTACAGTTTTATGTCACCCCAAGCCATTCATCTCATCCATGCATGCTTTTTTTCTGACCTCTAGGTTTTAAGCTCTATTAGGGACTTTACATTTGTACAGTCTTTGAAACTAAGCTGTTGAGATGATGCCCTGCAACAAATCTCAGAAGAAATGGGGAAGCTCAGATCCTCGTTCCATCCAGTCCTTTATTTGACAGCTGAGGCCTTCAGACACATATCTATAACTACAGGCTGTGCCCAATCCTGGTTATTTATAAGAAACCAGTTTTTTTAGACAAGAATAACTTTCCATCACAGTTAAACAGATTTGACAGCAACGGAAAGTTTTGAATGTTCTGAAACTGGAAAATTTGAAATGATTACCAGAGGCAATGTCCCTCGGTGTGCAATCCACCCTTTGGGACTGCTCAGCCTTAATACTTGTCTGCTCCTACTTCTCAAAGGAATACTCTGGAGCTAGATAAAGCTTGTTTGAAATTTATCTCTTGCTATTTCGATTATTTGGTGCTTTTTCTCTAGAAAGCTTTATTACTCTTTGCTCAATTTCCTTGCTTACACTCGGAGCAATCCTTCATTTGCAAGATGATTAATCTTTCCTTTTAAAGCAAATTTATTCTGCTTTTAGTTATTGCTCCAACTCCTTCATAAAGGCCTTCACACCAAATTGCTGATTGCTGAATTGTTCCAATTTTGCATCTCTGTAATCCACTCAGCTACCCTAAAAGCAGACTGTATTTTTTTTACAGGAGGCAGAGTGATAAATGTGATTCTATAGGTCACATTTATCTTCCAAGATGGCCCAAAAGCTCCATCAGCAGATTTTTGTCTGATACAGCCCAGGAAAAAAAAAAAAAAAAAAAACAACATTAAAGAGAATTCAAGAGCTTACAACCTCTCAGTGCCTAAAATGATTGAACTGGCGCTTTCAGCCTATTTAAAATGTCCTTCCTGCACATATCGTGCTACACGCTCATTTTAGGAGCTGTGGGGACCACAAGCACCTGCCTCGCACCACCTGCCGTGACCACGGAGCAAGGTTCATTTGCTTTTGTTATGTACCACCAGATTTCTGATTGAAGCAAAACTTTTCACAACACTGCCCCACAATGTCACCATCATGAGGAGGTTTGTGATACAGGTATAAACTACAGCTGTCAGTGAAAATTCTGTTTTAAACCTTGTTTCCAGAATTAAGATGCAGTGGAAAGGCTTGAAGAAAAGCCCTAGACATATGTGCTTGCCAAAAACTCTTGAGAGTCCCACAGAGGAACCAGATGGCCACGTATGTGATAATAAAACCAAAAAGACAAGGAGGAAATGCGTTAATAACTATGGCAGCCATCTCGTTTAGAAACACACGGCCTACACACAGCTTGTCTCCACCAAACACTTGCAGTGACTCTTTCCTTTAGATTTTATGTCTCCCACATTAACCCAATCAACCAGGGTTGCAGAAAGATGGCCAGCGCACCCATGGGGATTACGCCAGCAGTGTTTTCTGAGGATATTCATGACAAAGAATGCTAAAAAATACTTATTTTCCCTATTAAGCTGCGACCTCCCTATCTTTCCAGTGCAAAATGTACAATACAAAATGTAGCACAGCTCCGGGTTGGGGGCTTTCCCTCCTCCTAGTCACACCAAGCTATGGGGCCACGTCCCAGTGACAGCAGCCCTCGCTCCACACATGGCGGAGCCACATCCTGGCATGGGGAACTGGAGGTGCTCAGCCCCCAGTCCCGTGCACACTCACCCAGGCTCTGCAGGTGACGGATGGCAGCCAGCGCTACCACAGAGGGGGGCAATGCCACAGTGCCTGGCTCAGACCTCAACATGGCAGTTGGGCCAGGCTATGCCGTTGCTAGGACACTGGGCACTGCAGACCAACAGCCACTCTCTGTCACCTCAGCTCCATGGAGAGCACACTGGGTCTGTCTCCAGAGAGACCAAAATATTACTATAAACCTGTAAGGGTCTTGGACCATGTGTTAAATGGCTTTCTTGCAAGCGCAATGAATAAAGTACTGCTAGTCGCTGGCAGTTAAACATGATAATTTCTGGCCTTGGAGGCTACACTGGCACCAAACCTTTCAAAATGTGCGAGGTTTAAAAATAATAGTGATTAAGTATAGATTCTTTATTTGCTGTCACAGCTGAGTTACTTTTTGAAGCTTTCCTATGCAGCTGTGGCAGCTAAAATATATCTTGTGAATACAATCACTTGTGTTGGCCTTATCACCTTAAAAATGGGAGCTCTAAGAACAAATGCCTTCTATTCAAATTTTAAGATAAAATTAAGTTTGTTTGTGGGAATATCAGGTGAAACAACTGATTTGATCCTGGATGTATTCAAGAACTGTGCACATAGGGCACTGAGGGACATGGTTTGGTGGGCAAAATTGGAGGTAAGTGGATGGTTGGACAAGATGATCTTAGAGGTCTTTTACAACGCTAATAATTCTGTGATTCTATTCAATGATTCTTCGATTATTTCCACATGGACTGAGCTCAAAGATACAAATAATCTGCAGGACAACGTCACTCCTTAATTATCTAAAAAATTCAAATACAAAGTGCTGCCGTTTCCCTCTGGAGATAACCAGCTTGTTAAGAGATGGCCCCTTCTTTCCTACATATTTATGGCTGCTGTCACCTCGCCAGGCTATTACTGGAGACCTTCTTCATTCACGATCAGTATTGATTTACAGCTCAGCAAGGGACAATCAGCAAAGGCAGTGGCATCCTTCACCTCTGGGTCGCTAAGAAACTGCTCTGGAAATTGCCAGCAACTACCCTGTATTGAATGACTTGCTGTTGACTCTATATATCAGTGTCTGCTGCTTTGTAGGCTGTAGCAAACTTCTAGTGACACTCTTCCACAGTTTGAATATGCAAAGTAGAATCACAGAATCACTGATGTTGGAAAAGATCATGAAGATCATCCAGTCCAACCACCAACACATCCCTCACCATGCCCACTAACCATGTCTCTTGGTGCCACTTCTACATTTTTCTTGAACACCTCCAGGGACAGTGACTCCACCACCTCTCTGAGCAGCCCATGCCAATCACCTTTCAAAGAAGAAATTTTTCCCAGTTACCTCCAGTTATCTCCTAGAATCAGTGGATCCATGTCTTTTTTGCACTGTAGGCAGAACAATAGTATCTGGGTGAGCTTAGTGGGCCTTAGACTAGTAGAATTATCTGTAGACTTGGGCTTCCAGATGAGCTATGCTATCTGGCTTAATAAAAAGCCATTTGCGTTGTGTGATTGCTAATCTGTTAACTACAAGATAAGGACTCATTAGAAAGAAAGGGCCTTCTTTTTCTGGAAATCCTTTGTAGCCTTAGGGCAGAATCAGGCTTCAGTGAACCTAATGGTTCCAGAGAGTAGGCAGTTTGGTACCTGGCCAGTAGTTGAAATTCAGGCACCTCTGGGCCAAGTAAACAAATTGTATTCTATAATGCCAAAGCCCTGGGGGAAAGTTTTCAATGTTTTCAGTGAATTTAGCCCATGAACTGGAAATTATATTTGAGGAAAAGAAATTAATTTCTTTTCAGCCAATTATGTACTTCTAGATATTATTCTACCCATTGTTTCTGTTTGTTTGATATTAGTTCAGTAAGACATTGTCTGCAGATGTTGCTTTCAAATTCCGAACAAAGATGAGGAGGGTAAAGGTGGAAATAAAAAGCACATGCATGAGCAAAGGACAGGACATAAACTAGGGTGTTTTTACAACTGTGGGAGGACATTCAAGCTATGAAATACTTTGATTTCTATCCCTTCTAGGAACTTATTGCTGCCTTGTGTTGGAAATAATTTCAGCTCTTGTGTTGATCACCAAATGGCGAAAGTCAAATCCCTGACTAGCCCTATGGTAAGAAGAGCTAGACAACACAGCACCAACTTGTAAAAGCTACCAGATCTGAATCAGCAAAATAAGGGTAGTGGTGGAGGATCCGCTCTCTCCTTCATTTTACTACAAGTCACAGTCATGCTTAGCATAAATGAAAATTTACATAGCACAAGATTCTCTCAACCTGCTCAACAGAGTCCACAGCATTTTGCTGCAGAGGAAGGAAGATTTGCACAAGCCTCTTGTGACTGGAGAGCTGTGGGAGTATCTCTGGCTAAATGGCAGTGGAAGCAATATTTTCTTTTAATTTGCACTATTGATATAGTATGTGAGTCATAGACTTGTGATTGCTGTTGCCAAAGTGGGTGCGATAATATACTTGAGGCTAAGGGAGAACCTTGGTTCTATCTCAATGTCAGAATTTAAATTTTAATGGAGAGGGGAGGGGAAGGGAGGGGAAAGGAGGGACAGGAGAGGTCCTTCCCCACATCAGTTCTCATGAGAAGGTTACAGTCACACCTCTTCCTTATTAAGTTCTGCAAAGTTGCTCATCACTGGCGTTCTGCTGGTAACCGTTCAGTAATTACCTTTGGTCTGTGCCGGAGGTGATGCTTTTTCACTCAGCATAGCAGGCTAATAAACCTGTAGCTGTACTTTCCCCAACAAGCAACAGTGGAATTAGGAGGAATGAAACTCATGTGTAACTTGGCAAGTGAAGAATATTTTGTATGAAGACATCTGCTATTCAAGTCACTTCACTGCCTGGATACTCCTTTTCCATTTCCTCTTCCTATGCCTTTTCCTATTTCTTCCCCTTCCCCTTTATTTTCTCCTTTCTGTTCTTCTTTCCCTTCCCTTTCCATTTCCCCCTCCCCTTCTCCATTATTGGTTAAAATCACATCTATAAAATATAAACATTTTTGGACTGTTATGGGCTACTTTACATCACTTTGGCTAAATTACAGGGCTGTAAAAAGAATAAAAACATAACTAATCTCCTCTTTGCAGCTCCCTCATAAAGGAAAATATGTGCAAAATGGCCTTAGAGTGAACACCGATTAGCTTCACTGGTCTGAATTATTTCACAGCTTAAACAAAAAGCCATGAGGCTGCAGAAAATTGCAGCCTTGAGGGTGAATCACTTTGATATTCAGTGAACACAAGAAATGAGTCTGAGCTGCTAGTTCAGCTGCAGACAGGAGGGTAAAGCAATAAAAGGCACATTTCATCTTTTGGTCTTTGTGGATAGATTCCTTCTGCAGTTCTTTCCTATCCTCCTATTTTCATGGTCTCTTCTGCATCCTCAAGCATTTGGGCTGAGGCAGAGCAGGTACAAAAGGGACAATGAGGAATGGGCGCTGCAGAGATGAGCAGATCCCAGCCAGCAGGGGCTCGCCTGAGTGCTGCTTGGTCTCAGTATCTTTCCCCCTATTCTACTGCAAGCCAGGGTTTTGCCCCTCTCTCCTGTAAAGGTGAATAGCAGCAAGAAAGCCCAGCAGAAAGAGCCCAGCCCCCTACTTTGTGAGGCACTGTAGTTACTGATCTCACCAGAGAACACCTCTCCCTTACCAAATGCCATCTGTCCCACAGTGGCAGCCGGTCTCACCAGCCTCCTCCACGCCAGCAGCCTCGCTCCGCTCACTCCCTCCTTCCCAGGAAGCTCATATGCACAATGGCTGATGAGGCAGCTCTTAATTCTCTGCCTGAGAAAAGACAATATTAAGAAACACAGAGTGCTTGCTGTTTGCAAAGCTGCACTGAGTAAACACAGGAGCTTGCCATGCATTTCCCTGTGCCCATATGGAGAAGGAAAAGCTTACAGACTTAGAGCCGACATGCTCATAACCTGCCAGGACAGGGACAGGAGCCAGACACCATCTGAACATGTGCAGGGAGATGGCAAAAGCTGTGGGGAAGAAGACAGCCTCCCTTTATCGGGATTAGCTGCTCACAGAATATTACATCTTTCTGCTCTCCTCCAAACTCCAGGGCTTCCCTGACACTAATGTGTTTAGGATCTTGTTCCAACTAGATTAATATTGAAGAGCAGAGGAAGCATAAAAGAGATGAGCTGCAGCAGCAGCTCAGAGGTAAATAAATACAGAGGCTGGAGAAAGATAATACTGCTGAAGCACTGAGCAGCAGTGGTGGTGCTGCGTGGAGCCAGGAGCTGCACCTGACGATCCCTATGGTTCCCCTTCCAACCTGGGATGATTCCATGATTCCAGAGACAAGAGCATTCCTGTTCTGCATGAAACCACCAGTGGAGTATTCATTTCAAGGTACACAGACAGCTATTCAAGTGACATGAAGCACCGACAGAGCACTCCTGTAGCTATTAAACATCTTCACAGGCAGAAACTTAGGAAGATACAGGTGAAAGCTTCACGAGCCTTCACTGGGAACATGCACAGGGCCTCCATCACTGCAAGTCGTGCAGGAGTCAGCAGGGCTTTGCTAATAAGGATTGCAGAACCTTCAGGCACGCCAGCTTTCTGCCAGCCATCTTCATCTTTCTGCACACCGTCTTCAAGGGTACGGTGGGAAGTCCTGCTGTGATCCCAGAAAGGTGACAGTGGTTGTGGGCAGCTCCAGCATGGGACGCGTGAAATCCGGTGTCCTCTGAATTGTCTCTGCCCACAACACGAACCCATCTCATCTTGCTCACATGCAGAGTGATGCTGTCAAATATACTGAAAGTCAAGGGCTTCAAGGAAGCTTGGGTGCTGGTTTGGAATGGCCCGGTGTGAGACAAGAAAGTGTGAGTGGGAGAGGTGGACTGTAAGGGTGCAGTTAGGGTGATGGGGTCTGGAGAGAGGGTGATGCTGGAAGGGACAAAAATGGGAGTCTTGAGCTTTCTAGGCTTTCAATAATATAAGAATATTTGGTCACTGCCAGAAGGTTTTCTTTTTATTTCATTTCCAAAGGTACAGAGGATTTAGCTGTTAAATCCTGTGAACAGTTCAATACTACAGAAAGTTAGTGTTGGGTGCAACTACGCTGCTGCTGCTCAGAGAGAACATCGTTATTGGACCATGGGATGGGACATGACATTAATGTGGTCACTGTCAAAACCACTCTCCCAAGACAGCCAGGACATGCACTGGCCATCTGAATGCACTTGCAGGAGAGCCTAAGAGGCAGTTAAGCTGGGGATAGGTGTTGAATTTTAACACCTGGCTGCAAACTGCACGTGCTGAACAAGCAGGTTGCGTTTGATCAAAAGGAACACGAGTCACACTGAGGTGTTCGGTTCCGTCGCTGAGAAAAGATGTTCGTGTCTCTATGCAGGTGGCAAGTAAAACATGCTCTGGTATTTTTAAATAAGAGCAAAGAAGAGTATCCAAATATAAACCTTAAATGAAAATAATGGTATCTGAGGCCCACCCCAAGAATTAACTGTCCCACAGCCAAGCCAGTTTTCTGCCACCTCTTCCCATATGTGTTACGCATTGGTACACAGCTAGGCACCACTGCGGCCTGCCCTAGGACAAATGACACCGTGCCCATGTGTAACAGATGCAGGAGCATTAAATGAACAAATCAAAGGAGATATATCAAATCAAGAAGTTCAGAAAAGCATTTTAAGAGCTAGAGAGGCTGCTGGACAGGCAGCTGTGTGGGACTGCACTGTTTTATGAAGCAAAGCACACGTGGATCACAGGGGAAGGGGGAGATGAAAAGTATCTGCCCAGTCTGCCAATGCCAAAGTAATTCCGACGGCGACGAGAGGGAGGACTTTTTACATTTAGTAACATTTATTTCTGCATTCGGTATCAAGTACATAAGTGCAAATATTCAGAGTCCATAATTAAGTCCATTAGGAACTACAGAGAATGTCATACAAATTGTAACAAATTGAACAAGCTGGAACTTTCCAGTTGCCATACATGTAAATCAGCCTGTCAGTCCCTTACGACAAAAGTACTGGGTTTTGTTTTTGCTTTTTGGAGTTATACAAAACTGATTACCATAAGTACCGATTACTTTATTTTATTTGTGCTGGAAAACACTAAAACATCAGTCTACACTTCTATATAGTTAATAAAGATGAATCCAACCAGCAACCCAGTGACGTAGAAGCAATTTTAACTATTGCATCAGTGCGCTAAGCAGGAAAGCCCCTAGCCACATGTAACATTGAAAGTTATAGAAGCAATGCCAATAGAAGAAGGAAAAACACTAAAAAAATAAAATAAAATAAAAAGGTCAATATTATTTAGGCGCTCACCATCATGCACTTTATAAGCAACACAAAAAACCACATCTAGTACACTTTTCTCTTTGCTATACTTTAGTGCTTGACACAAGTGATTGCAAATATTCTAAGTGCAGAAGCAGCAGGGGAAAAGCACTGCTTCCGAGTTTATGTTTCTAATATTATGGTGTCGAGAAAAAAAAGAACGATAAATTTGCAGTAAAGTGTAAGAACAGAGCTGTTTCACTCCAGATTCCCCCATTACTCATTACTGTAGTCGATGAGTTCTTGATGCCTGCTTTACTCTGCCTTTCTCTTAGCACCTGGGATTTTAGCCTGAATCCTAGAAAGAAAGAAAAAGAGTTACGTATTCAGGCAGCCACTCCGTTCCAGCAGGTCCTCAGAGTCTCAGCCAGGGGTAACTGTGTTCACTGTGCTGTGGCGATGGGTGGACTACAGTCGAACAAGAAACAGAGGTGACTCTTGTCTGCTGCCCTCCTGCGAGCCCCATACTGCACATGTCCTGGTTCTCAATGGTTACGTAACCGTGGGACGTGCTCAGTGATGTTCTCCTGCCCTTTGTTGTCCTACCGAGGGCTACCGTGTACTGGAAGCCAGGAATGAAGCTTAAACCCCCAAAAATTAAGTACAGACTTTTAGTCCTGCCCAAGGTGATGTGTTTTCAGAATCACAGAAATACTGGCTGGAAATGCCCCCTGGAAACCCGCCCCTCAGCCTCCTCCAACTGCGGCAGGATTACTGCCAATTCCACATCAGGTTGGCTATGGCTCTGTCCTGCTGCACTTCCTCCAAGAAGTGCTGTACCTTCACAGGCAGCCTGCTCCAGTACCGTACCGATTTCCTAAAGAAAAAAGTGCTCCCAATATCCAGCATCAACATCCTAAGGTGGATTTGTGGTGTCGTTCCTTGGAACAAGGAGAGGAGGATGCAGGATCACAGCTCTGCATCAGCCTACACTCATCTGAGAAGGACTGCAGGCTCCTGCATGCTAACCCCTGGGCAGGGCAGCACCAACAGGGCACACTGCCCCCAGAAACACCCAGCTCTCAGCCCCCCCACAATACCACAACCTCACAGCAAGGTCAAGTGTGCTGCTGAACTCACTTTGCCACAACAGTGTTTATGTGGGTCCGCACAAGTCCCAAGTACTGATCAATCTGTGCCTGCAAAGACCAAGAGGAGACAGTCAGTGGGGTGTGAACAAGGCAGAACCAGACAGAGCATTGCAGAGCTGCGCAGACGTACCTGGTACTTGTCATATACAACGGGGAGAGTAAACATAGACACCACAGCTGAGGAGAAAAAGAGCACAGTGTTAAATTCCTGCTGATCAGATTCCTCCAGAGAAGAGACCTACTTCAAAGAGCGACCAACAACAGCGTGCTGCTTGGTCAGCTGATCCACCTGGGATCTTCGTATTACAAATGAACTTTGCTCAAACCTCCCAAAAATGGGTTTTCCCAGTGCTCTGGGCCCAGTAGCTGCAAAGCTGTAGAATGCACACACTGATTCCAGCAGTATGGACAATGGAACAGCAATAAGGAACAAGGGAAAACAAAAACTGGTGGTTTAACTATGGAGAAGGTACAATGAGGAGAAGCTATTTTGCCTATGTAGAAATCACCAGGGAATTGAAATTAAAAATAGATTTTAAAAGAAATGATAATTTTTACCCATTATCAGAAGAGTCAGGCCATTGAAGAGGGCTCCCACGTAAGTCAGCAGCCACATTAGTACTGCAAACTAAATGAAAAACAGATCATTACATCATCTCCAGGGTCAGCTACAAAATGAGTTCACTGAAGCAGCTAATACAATGGCACATTCGCCTTTTTTAATGTGTAAAGGGACTTGTTAAGTAAGGCACATCCCTTTTCCTGGGTCTATAAACCCATTTTCCTTTCTGCAGTTTACTGCTTCTCACACTCTTAGATGATCTTTCATGTTAATATTTCAGACTTAATTGCAGGCATTTAGGACCCTGCATTGAGTGACATAGGCAGATTTCCGCATCCAGTTCTGATGAAGGTGGGGGTCCTTCAAACCACTAGCTAACACCACAGTAATACTTACAATGACTGAAAGCTACTGAGAACTGGGAGAAGAGTATGTGTTTCTATAAACCTGCAGTAATTTAAAAGCCTAACCTACGTCTGCTCTCTTAACGATCTTCCCTTTGCTCTAGAGAACATCAGCTTGGGTGAAGGTTGAAAATAAGCATCTGTCTCAGCAGGGAGGGAAAGAGGACAATCCTCTACAGAAGGAAAGTCCACAGTTAGGAAAAACTGATCACCAGAGGGATTAAAGGGAAAGACACCATTCTGTCGCAAGTCACAGAGTGCACAACACAGAGATGCTTCCAGATCTGCAGCAGCTAAGCTGATGTTCATATGTTATAACTCCTGTATTACGGATAAACAACTTCAAGTGCAGATTGCCTAACTAAGCTACTGGAAACATGCAGATTGGAAATCAAGTAGGAGAGCAACTTTGATATCTGGAGCTACACAAAACTCAGTTTTATAAGGACAGTGTCAACATGGGAAACAGCACTTTGAAATGTAAATTGGTCCTCTAGAGAGGGGTTAAAAATGTTTGAAGCAATCCTACTTTTAAAGAATCCACAAGGTCCTGAACGAGAAAGAGTCTCCTCAGCTCTTTGACTGTGCTGTTGACGTATAGCTGGAGACAGTCTGTGTATTTCTGAATCTGGTCCTGTGAGAGATTCATTTCCATATCCAAGTAGGCTCTGCGGGAAACACAGCAGTTACAAACCCAGCCAGGCTCACCACAGTGCACGCTCACGCCTGTCTTCCCATCAACCCCTCCTCCCCAGCCCTCACTTCTCTGCACTGGGAGCACTGTAACCCTTCATGCAGGCACACAGCCACCAGCACACACTGCCTTGTCCTGAATGATCTATCTGCCTGGGCAACTGCATGCTGCACTGGGACTCTCTGACTGCAGCTTTGCCCTGTCCCCACGCAGATCCTGGTCTGGATGAGCTCCCTCTTTTCCCAAAGTAGGGTGCAAATCCTCACTGTCAGGGTTCCTCACAAACTTCTGTGCAACACCACAATGCAGAAAGGGATTTCTCCAGCCAGCAGCCTCTGGAGGAACAAGTGCTGCTGCCTAGCTGTGTGTCACCTTAGGGACCAATGCTGCCCAAGGCACACTCATTCCCTTCTTGCACCTCCAACCCTCTGCCTGCCCTACAACTCCCACTGAGCTATTCTCAAATCTTGAGTCCCACGTGAAAAGAAGAGAGCAGCAACCCAACTAACATTTTTCAGGGTGTGCTGGGAAGCCACATCAGTTCCCTGAACTGGCACAGCAGAGGATGAGACATCCCTGATCAGCTGGAACAACCAGCCCAGGCCCTGAATAGAGTGGGGAGAGCTTAAAGAGCATAAGTCCCAGTGGTGATGCACTGCCCCATCACAGCCCAGCAGTGCTGGAGAGAAGATACCAGTAACCCATCTATGCCCAGTAGAGCGTGCCCAGAAATGATACTCTTCCTTCTTGCAGAAATACTGTGTCAATGTTATTTTTAGTGAAACTACTTCTCTCCATCTGCTTATAAATTTAATGATCTCTTGACTTTCAGGAAAAAAATGTCCGTGTCTCAGAGGACAAGTGCTTTCACAGATTTTTGTTTCCTCTCCTCCCTCTCCCACACACAGTCTGAGCCGACATGACTCCTGAGACTCTGGACAACAGAAACGCCTGTTATGAGCAAGAATGTTATAGGTCAGCAGCTGAAGAAACGTGACGTGCTGCTAGGAATGGATCCTCCACAAGACACCAGGTCCCCAGCCATGACTGCAAAGCACTCACTTGAAGGGATGGCCCTCATCAGTCTTCTGCACGGCCTGTAGCACTGATTTGTAGATTCTGAAGCTAATGGTGGCCGAGAGGCCGGCGAGGGCCAGGTAGGCCACAACACTGACGACGCTGAACTGGGTCAGGGAGAAGAGCAGCAACAGGAGGCTGCCAAACACGATCCCTGTCTGCTTGATGTCGCGCCAGTACAACAGGTTGATAGCTGGGGAGAGAAGAACAACGTGTTAATGGCAGGAGCTGGAAGGGCCTCAAGACCACTGCCACACTTGGGGACTTCGCTGGAGGATAAAGGGAGGAGAGGTGCGCCTGCTCACACCAACGTCATCAGGAATTTCCTTGGCTCAAAGCAGCTCAGTGACTTCAGAGGGGGAGGGAAGGAGAACCCATGACCTAGCTGGAATCCTTGTACTTTATGCAGCTGTGCTAGCTGAGAAGGATGTCTGTCCTCGGCCACAACTATGCAGGGAAATGTTAAGAACACGCTAATAACAGTCTCTGTTTTACATGGAAACTCTGGATTATTTGTTTAGACACAAGACCAAATCCACTTCTGGATCAAAATGCCTTCAAGTTTTGGTTGTTGATAAACAAATGAGAAAGTTTGGGGTTAGTCACAATAAACTAGTTTCCTATTCAAAGTTTTAACAGTATCATTTTGTTACACCTGAAGTTCTGAAAAGGGATAAAAGCTCCTTGTTTTGCCACTGCTTAATAATTACTCAGGTAGGAAACCATTTACTTACACAGGTAGGAAACAAATGGAACCTGAAAATGCAGAGTAATTCCCCTTGCTATTACAAATCTGATCATCTCGGAACTATTAAAAAAAAATAACCTTTCTTCTTTCCTTACCTAAAGACATGGGAGGTATCAGGACAGAACAGTGGGAAAAAAAAATGTTTGCCAACAATATATTTTTACATTTATACAGGAGTCCATTTTGCACAGTGCTTTTCACTCAGTTTGTGTCATTTATCCTCGGCACCATCAGGCAATCTTACCAACAGAAACAGACAATAAAGGATCAAAATTTTAAGAAATGATCATTAAATTCGGTCTACAATGGTGAATCTTATTTATTTATGCTGAGAATCTGTTTCTGAGAGGACTCTCCATCCAGCCAAAGAACAGGTTCATGACAATCTAAACAAAGCAGATCTAATTTCACACACTGTCCTCATGAACAGCTTGAGCCCAACACAAGCCAAGCATATTTCTTAGATACCACTTGTCAAATAGTCTGAACAAAGAGTAAATTCTGGAAAATGCAATCTGTCAAAAGAAAATTCACAAATACAAAAAGAAACCACATTAGTCCAACATAGTAGTTCTTATCATCTAATCTCAAAACACTGTGAGTCACCACTGCATGTTTCCCTTGAGTCAATGAGCCATTACTCATTACTATTACACACATTAGCATTGCTTTTCAAAGTAATGGGCTCGAGTGCAAAATTGCTATTGGATTACTGAATGCAACATTCCCATCCTCCTGTAATCTCTGCCAATATACACATCATCATGACTCTTTCATATTTCTAAGTGTCAGCAATGAGCACTGGACCTGTGATTGGGAGTGTGTATGGTGAAATCCAAGGGCAGCATCAAGGGAGCAGGGAACTCAGCAGCATGTGCTGAGTGTGAGCGGGCAAATTGGGGACCTGGCTCTCCGTTTGTATGGCCAGGTCTGCTTTCTGCAGGAACCCCACGGCATGACTGGTGGATACTCTGAAGATGTGCTTACAGCGCAGGGCACGCACTCCCATCAGGGAGGTTGGCAGCAGACACAGCTGTGTCTGTGCAGCTGGAACTCCACAGGCTGCTTGCAGTGTCTCAGGGTTGGAACGTGTGACTTGCAATGCATCTCTACAAAATGGCACCCAGAAGTTTGCAGTGTTTAGCCCTTTTAATTCTCCTTTTCAGCAAAGGCACTGCAAAATTCTGCAGCACAGCAACCAGTGTGCTTTCACCAGTGAGCATTGGGACAGGTGATATTATTCACAGCTCGATCCTTTTTCTGCTTAAAAATGTCTCTGTCAGAGGAGACTTTTGGAAATTTACATCTCACTTTTTGAGATACTTTAATTCTGTGTTACAAAATATCTCGATATTAAATGCACAGGTTAGCTGGCTAAGGGTGCTGTATGTGGATTACCACCTGCAGATGAAACAAAAAGGCCACGTATCAGTGAAAAACCTTACCTAGTAAGTAGGCAGTAGACAGGCAAACAATTGAGAGCTGTGTTAAAACCACAGCAGCCCATTTCTGTGGAGTTCTCTGGATTAATACCAATTGCTGACATCTCAAAGCAGCAGCTCCTTCCTTCTATGATATTCTGCCTCACACCCCTGCAAGACTGAGAGTGGCTGCATAGATGCTGCTTTGCCAAACTGCATTTTGTGACTCGACAAGGAAGATGCTGAATGGCTGGAGAGAGATTTGTTTGCATGTTTGCCATGCAAACTGCCCCTTTCTGAGATTTACTGACGTGTTATCAGGTAAGGAAAGCCTTGCTGCAACCATGAGGTGGAGAGAGGCCAAATGACACAGTTCTGGGGCTGCATGCATGCATGAGAAAGGAGATGAGAGGCAGCTGGCCTCTTTCACAAGCCAAATGAGACCTGGGAGGGACAGATTCTGTGTCTTTTAGACTCGACACAAATTCTCCCATGTGCATGGAAGAAATACGTGCCAACTACAAGGTGGAAAATCTCAGCAACAAGGAGGCAGCTAGAGGTCCTTGCATGGTGCTCATGTCCAGCAGACATCACTCCTGTCCCCAGGGAGTGACTTTACTGTCACTCCTGACTCCCCATGACTTTACTGCCCTGCCTGTTCATCACAGCAGGCTCAGACCAGCATCCCCAGTGCACAGGAACACAGTGAGTATAAGCTGCGCTGGAGCTGCACACCTGACATCATCATTAGTTGCTCTGGTCAAGTCTTAGTGAAAAATCACCCGGCAGGGAAGGAATAAGAAGTTCTGGTGCAGGCAGGGATCCTGCAAGACCTGAGTTTGTTGCAGGCTGTGTGGGCACATGTGATACTGCCCAGATCCACAACAATGGCATGATTCTGAGCAATGTATGCTGAATATGCATGAAGCAGGAGGCCGGTGCCGCGTGAGCCCCTCGCTATGTGATGTGCATGCAGCCAGACAGCAGGTCAATCTGTCCAGCCAAGGAAGATGCATCTGTGAGAGCAGAAATGATATTTCAGAGCACTGATGTTTTGCAACAAGAATTTGCAAAAACAGTTCTGGAGAATAGGCACAGAAATCAGCTCCAGTTTCATTCAAAACCTTCTGCTTTGAAAACCCCAGCTCTAAGTCCTGACCATGCCCATTAACATGCAGCAGCAGTTCAGCTGCAGCTTTCCATGATCTCCCTTCAGCCTCCTGGAAGGAGCAAGCAGAGTCCCTCCCTCGCTCACTTTGTGCCCTTTCCAGTACGATGCAGCAGAGCTCTGGCTCAGTGGTGGAGGTATATAAAAGGGCTCTGGGTTTTGCCAGAACAGCCTCAGTCTCAAAAGACTTTGTATTTATTATGGGGGACTTGCCAGCAATCTCTAAGAAAGCAGTGTAGCAGACTGCTGCAGGTCACTGCTACTGTCTTTCAAGAGTTTTTCTGCAGAAACACTCTTGATGAGCTGTTTATCTGAAAGAGCTGCCTGTCTGTAATTTTAACGCACTACAGAACTTGTAAAATTTTACTCAAGTAGCCTGAATTTGAAAGAAAAGGCTTTCAGAGAGCCAAGCCATGTCTCAGCTACAATTCATAGTATAATTTCATCTTATTAAATGAATATGAGTTCTTTGGCTGGGGCCATCCCCCAGACTAATGTTGTACAAAGGTGCATTCTCTGATTTAAGCAACCACCTGTTGATAGCAGCAGCCAGGAAATGCCCATGTTTGCAAGGTCAATTAAAAGTAACCTCCCACATATGAGTAACAGCAGCAGTGTGCAATGCTTGTGACAGCTAGGAACTGCATCTAAGCACAGTGCCTGAAAGCTCGCTCAGCTCACGTCATGACTTCCAGCAGAAAATGTTTCCTCTCCTGGATACGTGGCATCAGAAAAGTCAGAAGACAGATCTGGGGCTGAGAAGGCAGTACAAGAGGGTGAAAAGGCTCGAGATGGTTGAGGTGGCCCAAGAAGTGATTGATGCTCCTGATTCTCTTTTCCTCAAGTCCTGGTGGAAACCATGAGAACTGAGCTCTGGTGGTTTCTCTGGTCCCCTTGAACATTGTGATATGAGGCAGCTGCAGCACGAAACTCCTGGGAGAAGATTCCAGAGAAAGAACAGGAGATCCCAAACAACCTGCAGCTGAGATGTGTTCCTGCCTTCAGACTTCTGCATGACTATATTCTTGAAAAATGGGGATCTTCCCATTTCATGTCTCAAAGTGAGCATTTTAAGATGGAAAGGAATGAAGATCAACCATGCACACTCTGATCAATTCACATCTTCCACAGGTTCTCCCTCCCTTCCTCTGAAGATCTGTTCTCTCCTTCTGATTTTGCAAGCTTTTCCTCTACTGCAACAACTGTAAGAAAAATGAGCATCCATCAAGCAGAATTTAGTCAGCACAAAACTTGTGCACAAAAACCTTGTGCACAGCCTTCAGATGAGAGCCACAGACCTTGAGGATCAAATAAAGGTTATATGTTTTCTGCATACTAATAAACCCATGGATGTGATCAAGCTGCCCTCCCTACAATGGAGGTCCCATGAGCCTTCTTAGGATGTAAAATCACTGGGTTGTTCTCTGTGTAATATTGGTATTAATGAGAATTGAGAAAAAGTCTTTTAATCTGTATACAGTGCAATACAATAGAGACAATACATTTTCCAGGCCTACTGGCAGAGAAAGGCTGAGGAAATCCAATTTAAGAAGGGCAGTCTTGCTTATAGCATTGCTGCAACAATATCTGTCAACACATACGACTTCTTGAGACGAACCCTCAAAAAGAAGTAAATACTGCTCAGGCTCAAAGAAATGCCACCTTGCAGTTTTAACCACAGGCTGTGGGGACATGATTTTCTCCTTCTCTCCAGGAGAGGATCCATAGCCCTTGCTTCCCTTCCCACAACAGATCTGATGAAAACAGAATACAGATGGATACATCATTTAATGAGCAGTCTAGTGCCTTCAGAAGACTGCTGTGATCAACAGGAGAGTCAAAGCAGAGCATTTGTGCTGTTTTAAGAGGCATTTCTCCTTATTCTTCATCTCCAGTCTGAGGAATCTCTCCACATTTCTCCCTCTTCTGCACACCCAGTCCATTACATTCCTGTCCTCAGTCTAACTTCACGTCTTTATCATTTCTCAGCTCCAGTGCTCAACCTGAAAGTTCAGATCTTCTTGTTCCCCGAACCCTGATGAGAAGAAACCTGGGGCAGGAACAGGACCAGGGAAATGGATACGGCCCACCTCATCGTCCATCTGCCAAATCAGGATTGTTTTACGTGAGCTCAAAAAGTACTGATAGCCCATTGTGAGACACCAATCTGGGCTCGGGTAGACAGAAGAAAGCACAACAGGGTTGACAATAAAGAAATCAGCCCTTCAGCCTCCTGTGGTTGTTGCTGTTTTTGTTTTTTGTTACTATCATTTCCAGATGAGAGAGCTGAGACTAACATTTGATCAAAAGGTAGAAAAAAGCATCCTTCTACACATCCCCTGCTCATCAAACCACATCACTGCCTCCACCAGCTCCTATGTAGGTGCTGTTGTTCTCATCTTAAGAGGGCAGAGAACAAAGGGACCAAGCAGAGTCCCTGAGTGCACGTGATTCTATGGAAACGTGCAGATAGTTCCGAGATGCTCCTGGACCAAACTAACAGACCCCGACCCTTCCTACCTCTACCCAAGCATTTGAAAATCTGCAGATTTTCAAAATTAAGGCTCAGATCTACTTTAGTTGTGAGAATACGACATGGAGAGGTTACCCCTTTGATGCCAAAACAGCCCCATCGAACTCACAATCTTTCCAGAGACCTGATGAAAGTCCTCCAGTGTTGCCTTCAGCTATTGCCCCATCATCAGCCTCTTGCTGGAGATTAAATTACTCCATAAGGAATACCTCTATCTCAATTTGGGGGAATTTTTTCATTATTCTGGCAATTAAAAAAAAATATCATTTATCTGTTCTCTTCAATAACTCCAGTTCCAGTGGAGTTACGGCAGCCGGACAGATCTGATGAAATCCGCAGTCCTTTTCCACATTAGTTTACCATCAGCAGGGAGGTCACTAACGACCAGCTGGGAGTTGGCATGCAGAAGAAACAGTGGCAGGGGAACCGGTGAGCTGCCACCAGGGAGCTCCAGTGGGTTGAGGTGCCAAGACCCTCCTAACCCAGAGAAACCTGTGTGGAGAGGTGTGGGGATGAGCCCCCAGCGTGGACACCTGCTGCAGCCACCAGCACGCCCAGCTGGAGATGTTTCTCCACACACTCGTGCACTATGGACAGCTCCATCCCAGCCTGCTTCCAACACACCGCCTGCCCACCACAGCGTTTTGCAAGCACGTGCCTAGCAGGGTTGATGTTCTCTCTTGCTCTCCCCGAGGGCTGTATCGGGATCTACCACTGACACAAACATGCTTTACCTGCAGGATGGGTGTGTAAAACTGCACTGCAATATTCCTAAATGTGTTTAGCAGCAGTTCTCCAAAGGAAAGTAACACCATGTAGATTCAGTGGGGCAAAGCTTCACCAAGCATCCCTGCAGCTCCTCAAGACCTCTATGAAATTTCACACCAGTGTAAAGTTCTGTAAGGGCAAACCAGTTATATAGCTGCCCGACTCTTTATTAATTAAAACTTAGGTTAACTTCAGCATTTCATTTCCATAATCTCAGTAAAAATGTGCTCAGGATTTACTGAAGTCTGTGACTGCATCTGTTACGTTCACAGCCATATTCCAGAGTTTTCAGAAGGAACCATAATGCTATGGAGAATGAACATGGCAAAATTATACAATTCCAGATCTTTATGAAACTAATATTCTGGGCTGGGAGCACATGAATAATAGATACCAGCAGAATCACTGGATCAATCTTTAGTCTGCGCTCCTCTGCATTTTAAATTCCTTCTATTTTATCTGGGAGCGATCAAAGAATTCTGCTGGCAGAAGTGATGCTCTCTGCTTCATGTTTTCTGCAGGATCATTTCTAAAGCAGAGAGCACCAACCAACAACAGGAAAGATATGCAGATGATGTGGCACCGAGGCAAGTGATTTATTTCAGCTGCGTCAATTTTGTTCAGATCTTTTTTTTGTTTCAGACCAGCATGGGTCACGTCGTGCCATTTGATTTTCTGCCTCTTGATTTCAGAAAGGAAAGCACAGGGGAGAAAGCCTGTGTTTGTTATTGATGATTAATTATTAATAAAACAACAGCAGCGTGCCTTTTGTTGCCACCCTTTTTTTTTATTAAATAAATAAATAAATAAATAAATATATTATATATATATAGATAGATAGTATTTTTTTCTGCTAAAAAAGGGTTAAAAATTCAGTTGCCTCTAAATACAGGTGGTTCAACGACCTGAGTCAGCACATCAACATTTTAAGGAATATCAGCAGAATCCTTCATCTTTTAGGAAATGAAACAGCCAAAACCCCCAACCCTACCTTACAGGGATGCTCATGCTTAAATCTCACACGAAAAGACTCAGGTTTAGGAGAGGCTCTCTCTTAAGAGTCAAATGAATCAAATAATCCTACAGAACACCCTGGGTTAGGGGATGGAAATCCCTAGCTGCTGCAGGCTGGCACTGAACAGGTGCATCTGTTTACTTCCCAGATTCCTGCTGAAAAAAAACAACCACCTCAGACCACAGACACAATCGGGTGCCAAATTAAGACTGCAGAAATACCCCTGAAAAACCAGCAGCTGCCTGCCTTCTCCTGCCCTCCCCAAAAGCACTCCCGGCTCCTGTTACATGCAGCTGCCTGTACAGAGCTCTGTCTGCCAGCATCCCGGTCCCTTTAACAAGATGATGCTCTAATCTCCCTGCCAGGACCCCGCAGCGAGCACCACGTATGCTCTATTCAATGTAAACGTGCACCTAAAAATTAAAAAGCCACATTCAACCCGAATGTGTCCTGCCTGCCCGCAGGACCGCCGCATGCTTTTCTCCCAGCTCACAGAGGCTTTGCCTTTAGCAAAACAAAGGCTGGATGCTGGCTGGGAAGGGTGAAACCAACTAAAAATGGCTGCAGAGCCGGCCGAGGCGCCCCAGAAGGTGCCAGCCCCACCCAGCGCAGGCACCAACCCGCTCCAAATCACTGAAAATCAGCCCAAAATGGAGATGCTATTGTTCCTCTCCACGTACCCCCACAATATTTCCCCCCCAGATGGCTTGGCGGAGTGCTGGGAAGTGCAATAGAACACACAAAAACAGCAACTCTACAGCGAAGAACTGTCGCCGGAGCTGCGTCTTCTTTGTGCCGACACTCAGCTCAGCCCTGGCCATGGGTGTGCCCAGGGCAGGATGCGCCCAGCACACATCACCACCACCTCCAGCCCCACTGTTCCCGGTCAGCATGGATTCCCCAGCACCCGGCTCTCCTAGAGCCCCAAAGGGAGGAAATCGTGCTGGGATGAGGATGATGTGCTAAGGGATGCTTGGGAATGGGCTGGGATTGGGATGAGGGTACTGCATCCCGGGTGATCACAGGGCGAGGCAGCCGGAGACGGGAGAAACGCATTCAAACAGCACAATGAAGGGCTCTTCCTTTCTTTCTTAAGGTAACCCCAAAATAAAAGCTTTGCAGGGAAGGGAGATAAAAACAACAACAACAAAAAAGCATGCAAAGGCCCGCAGGTGAACAATGCGAAAATGGACGGATCCTGCCTTTACCATGCAGTCCTTCTAGCATGCAACACTCGAACAGACATAATACCCTGACATTTCCAGTTGCTCCAAAGACAGTCCATCTTGGTGGAGTCGGCACTGGCTTGCATCTCGGCGTGAGGAGGGGCGGCCGGAGCTGCGGTCGAAGGCGCTGCGTTAGCACTCAGGCATTCCCGAGCACGGGTGGGTTATGGGGTACCGCGCCCGTCTCCCCGCTCCGCTCCGGACTGATGCTGTAAGCAGCACGGGCGGAGGGGGGAGGGCATATTGTACGCGCTGCAGTCTCCACTGCAGCAAATCAGCAGTGTGATGTGGTTGCCCTAGGGAGCAGGCTCCTTTGAAAAGGGGATGCGGTCCCCTTTCAAATCAAAAGCTTTTGCGCTCGGCGGCTCCGAGCTGCTGAAATGGTTAAAGCAACCTGATGGCAAAAGAAATAAAAACAAATTCGGGGCGGGTGGAGGCGGGGAGCACTGTTTGCTATGTGGCCGCACGGTTGTGACTATTCGTGTTCCAGAAATTTCTTGAGAGTGATGAAATCAGGTGTTTCATTTGGGTTTTTTGGAGGGGAGAGCCAAATGTCCCCATCCATCCCCAGACACCGGTGCCTCCCTCCCTTCTGCCTGGCTGGGTGAGGTCTTACAGACTCATAGATTCATTAGGTTGGAAAGGACCTACAAGATCATCTAGTCCAACCATCCTCCTACCACCATCCCTACCCACCAAGCTACTGAATCAAATCCCTTAGCACCTCATCTAAACGCTTCTTGAATGACTTGGAGCAGGCAGAGGAATACTAAGGACAGGATCTGCTCCCATCAAAGCAATCCTCCCTTTTTTTCCTCCCAAAACTATTCTAGAAAGAGCAGGAAGCAGCACAGCACCCACACCCCTTCCACCAACCCCTGCTGCTCCCTTGCTGGGGTGTGCAGGACCAAGCACTACCTCCTCTCACTGCCCAAAGTGGTGCACACACCGTGTGGGACAGCAGGTTTACGAGATAATTTGTGAAAAAGCTCCTATCAGTAACTGAGTGCAACAGTGGCTGGACTGTAACACCAGCCACGACACTCCTGCCCTAGGGACCAAGCTGCCCCTGCCTCAGTTTCCCCATTGCAGCAATGCCATAGCAAGCCATGGGCACGTGGTTAAAGGAAAATACTAAATGAAGTGCCTTGTCTTTCAGGTTTTATTACTCATAAAAACCTTGTCCCAAATCCATCCTGTTTCATTGAAGAGTCACCCAAGATACAGCACATCAGCTGGGCCCAGATGGGGTCCTCTCAACTGTATTTAACCTTTCAGATCATGGTCATTTATTAAATATTTTTCCTTTAGCAATTTTATATCGAGTGCTCTTTCTTTTTTTTTTTTTTTTTTTTAATATGGAAAAAGACAGCAGCACAGTGACAGCAGGTCATACACACATCAGCACAGGGAAATGAGTTTGAACCTCTCTGCTTTTTTGGCTCCAAAACCTCAAATCTTTAACGCCTGAGTTAACAGATCTCCCTGGCTGGCAGTAGTAGGTCATTCATCCCTCCCTCAGGTAACTCATCTCACATCAGAAAGCCAGAGTTTGCAGAGTGGTTCACCACAGCCAGATCTCAACCTTTACCTAGGAAACTCTACTAGGATTACAGGGCCAGCAGCTATTGTTTGGGCTTCTAAATCATCTTTGAAATCCACGGAGAGACTTGCTCTCAGCTTCAATCCAGCATCTGCAGTCCCCTAACAGGGAAATAATTAACTAATTGGTGCAGAACCGGCTTCAATTGTCATTGCATACAGAAATTTTCAGTAATGTACAAGCCTTGATTTTGCATGCTTCCTGACTTAGTTAGAAAAGGAAGGAGCAGCTTGGCGTGGGATGGCTTCTCACTATGGTCTGGTCGGTTCAGACCCTTTGCAAAAGCAGAAAATACCTCTCTTGTTGCTTTTAGCCCTGCACACTGAGTGCAGCTCTGCACCAACATGTTACATGAGCTATTTACAAGCAATTTATATGAAAGATCAGACATAGGAAATTCCTAAATCCTGCAGTCCCTAGAAGAAAGCCAAAGAGACCTCAAATCGTGCATCACTGAAACTTATGGCTACTGCACATGAACCATCAACAACACAGCAGTGAGAAGACACAAAATCTCACTGTAACCCACAGCTCTCCGTTAGCTATAATAAATTAATTTCCTCTGGACAGAAGAGAGGTCCGGGTGCATTTAATATTCTGGGCTCGTGATGATCTCTCCTTCACCTGCAGAGATTTTCCCCACCCCAAAATTCAGGTCCCCACCTCCCCACACAGGGCACCAATGTTGGACTGCCCCACATCACGGGCACTAATGTGACACTATACATGCATCAACCCACACTTACACACCAAGCTTAACAAAATCACAACGGCTGCATGAAGAGCTAAAACAGCAAATAATAATAATAAAAAAGCACCTGTACAATGAGAATTTAAACTATGCATCCAATAATGTAAGCCAGCGTCAGGACTAAGCAGCTGGCCATCAGTAGCCTGAGGGTGAGGACTATTTTCTTGTGGCAGAATGAAAGCAGGACTGCTGACCAAACGTCTGTGGGGCAGAGCAGAGTGGAAGGCACAAACAGCATTGCCCTGTCTGGGTCTGCAGTGGGTGAGAGGTGCGGAGGTCAGAGCTCATGGCATGAACTGCAGGACACTGCAGGGATGGAGGAGAGAGTCTCTGTGACCGTGAATTGAAGCAGGATGAAAAGCAGTAGGTGGATTTCCTCCCTTCAGAGCACTGTTCGTGGAAAAGCCCCTGCTGCAGGATATTACTGAGGTGACTGCACATCTTCAGATGTTTCAGTGAGGTCACCTGAAATTGGTACAGTCACAAGCCAAGTGGGTTCAGCAGTGTCTGCCTATTATGCAGCTCTGCTGGAGATAATGCTCCATGTAGGAAGTACAGGGTAAGGACTCAGCAAAATAAAGTTGCTTGTTTGCTTCCAGCTCCTCCTAACCTGCTTGAGGGAATCCTCAAGTAGTCCCTAAATAGACAACTGCTGCCTGCCTCATCTCTCGCTAATCATCCTCACTCAGCACTGATGCAGTCAGACTTACAACAGAACTGTTCTCCGACCCTGCCTTGCTCTCCCCCACCTCCACCAGGACACAGCCTGCCTGCATCACCTCTGGTGAAGTCAGAGCTACAACATTTAAGGAGTTTTCGGTAAACAGAGTTGAATCAGTGCACCAGTCCCTCATAGCTCAGAAGCACCTGCAGTGTTCCTCCATGGGAAGGATTAGACATGACCCCAAACTGCAGGGCTGTCCCTGGGCACCCTGCTGGATGACAAACGTGGAAACCAGCATCCATTTCAAAGAATAGTTCACGATTACATATTCAATATTCAAAGACAGAGCTAAAATTACCACCAGTCCTGCTCTAAGCACAGCGACTTTGAAGACACTTTGGACTGATCCTGATTTTCAGAACAGAGCTCTGCATCACCCCACATCAACGCAGCACAGGACACATTGAGGGCAGAGAGATCTGCAGGGTGCTGCTGTGAGATCCCAACACTTGGCACTTAGGGGAACAATAGCATTAAGGGAGATCACTGCCTGTTGGGTTTTTTCCTTAGCTCATTTGTTCTTAGCATTAGCAACAAAAATAGAGGGGATGCTATTTTAAAAGTCGCATTAATATGTCTTGAAGCTCTCAAGAGCAATGGGGAATTTTTGCCTAAGTACTCCAAGCCAAGGGCAGCCAGCAATTACATTTTAGAGATGAGGCTGTCAATAGCATGGGATGGGCCAGATCCTGGCTCTGCTGTCTTGCACTCATTCTTGTTCATTTCATTTCACACATTTCTGGGCTGCAGAATTGCTCAGAGGCAGCTCAGATGAAAGGGGCAGGAGCTGAGAGATATATTCTGAGTTGGAAGGGACCCATAAGGATCATTGAGATGCTGATGGCTATTGCAAGTCCATTGCTACTCACAGGCTAGGTGCCTTGGACAGCTTTGTCCTTGTGTCTCGTGCCCAAGGCCTTGATGTTTTCTCTCAGGACATAAAATGAATTACTTTTTTTTTTTTTCTCAGCTCTTCACACCACCAAAGAAATCAATATGCTGGCAAAAAAAGGCAACGTGGTCTCATATTCAGAGCTGAATACTTGTAACAAAAGAAGCGCTGTGTGCCAGAACGTCACATCATATTCTAACTTCTGTTTCACTCTGCTCAGCACAACTGTTCTTCATGACCTTTTTTTTTTGTGCTCCAAATCTGAGTGAGGTCTTAGGCAATAGGCACGTGACATGAGTCAAACGAGTAGATGAAAGAAACAGGTGGAATCCACTTTGCACTTGTTCCCTTCCCTGGGAGTGAAGCAGCCTTCCTTTAATCCTAGTTAAAGAGGCATTTGCAGGGAAACCCTTCAATTCACATCTACTCTGAAGAACAGGGACATGGGTTAGGGGGCACAGTGTTGATGGGTCAACATTTTGACTTGCTCATCTTACAGGTCTTTCCAACCTTAGTGATTCCATGATGCTTTAAGGCAGTTTTCCATTTTGGATTTTGAACTACTGATGTTCAGTCCCTCAGTGAGTAGATCCCATTCACTGACCATCCCAGGGATGCTCTGCAGGAGCTCACTGGCTGATGTGGGAGACAGCACGTCTGACATGTATAAATCAGTTGTGATTTACTCCTGGCTCATCATAAGTGGATAATTTCTCTTGGTTGGTTCATTAATGTTGTTTTTGAACCACAAGGATAATATGAACGAAGGCTCTATTCCTGCCACTGACCTAGAAAAGTCTGTCTTTCCAGAGGAGCTACATTTTTCAAGCGCTTGAAACCCTACCAGCATTTCTCTCCTTTGGGGGAGACAGCTGTACACCTCACTTCTCCTCCAAGATTTGATCAGAAAGCTGATGAGCCCCTAAAACTATGGCTGACCTGCGTTCCCCCACTGGAGCAGTTTTGTCCGCTGCTCAGAGCCCACCCCTGCTCCCAATCCTGCTGCTTGTCAGCTTCTGCTTCTAAATTTGTCTCCCTTACAGCACTGCTGGTGCTGCAGCTGGCATTATTAATTCCATTTCATTAACTGGTCGTCTTAATGGACTGGAAGACAAAAGAGAAGACAGTCCCGAGACCGCAGCATTGGCTGAGCCCCAGGAGATCTACGTTCAGCCCTCACGTCTGCCAGGAGCTCCCTGTGTGACCTCAGGAATCCATTCTTTAGGCTCTCTGGGTCCGTTTAAATTTGGAGCAGCATCTGCTTTTTAAGCTTTCTTTCTGCAGCACCTGGCACAGCATCTGTTCTCAGCAAAGGAACTGCGTGCACTTCTGTAAACAAGTTGCAGGCAAGTGTTACTGCTATCTTTTGGACCACTGGAGGTCAAACATGGTTGTGAAGATGAGTCTGAGCACTTCTGTAAACAAGTTGCAGGCAAGTGTTACTGCTATCTTTTGGACCACTGGAGGTCAAACATGGTTGTGAAGATGAGTCTGGATTGCACTGCTTGTGGAAATGGTGAAATCCTGCTTGGTGCTGGGCAGGTGTGAGGAACAGAGGAGCCTTTGGCCAAGCACACCCAGGTGACAAGGGCAGGACATACCTGTAGCAGATTCTAGAAGCGATGTCTGACTGAATTGCAGAACCTCTGCCCCATCCAAAAGCTCCATTGGTATTTCCAAAGCTTAACTGCCTCCACATTTCAAGTTATGTGTTCTCACACAGGGGATGCTGTTCCCTTCCCTTCGGCTCAACCTCTGCCCCGTCCCAGGGCTCTCTCCATCACCATCTGCACGGTCATGCTCCTCACAGAGCCAGGGCAGGTGACAGGGATGGCCATGGCATAGCTCATCGCGTTGGCTCTCTCCTTGCAAATCAGGGCCTGATTCTGTCCAAGTGCAAACACCACTACAAACTGTGCAAATATGACTGCAAATTAAACCAACAGCCTGAGGTCAGAGACTCAGCCTCTAAATCAGACCCCGGCATCCTCACAGGCACCCAGGGCTGCTGGTGAATGGGTTTGTAGAATTTCTGTCGGCTCCTGTTGCCAGCATAGCTCCCCTGAACCTGACCCTGGTGAGCAGGCAAAAGTGCAGAGTGGCACAACACAAATCCTAGCCAGTTCCCCAAAGAAGCCATTTTACTTGGGGAGGGGAATGATCCAGGAATCAGAGGCAGAGGTGAGCAGATGCTGCGGCCATACAAACAGCAGCGCAACCAACACACAATTGTCATGGCAACCCCAGCCTTCCCTGGAAAACAGCAGCAGACCACTGATACACCACTGGATGCATGCTCAGCACTGCAGCCTGCCCCCCAGCCCTGCTGCTGCCCACTCTGAGGATGGGAGCACCTGGGTACCAAGTGGCTCCCTGCAGAGGGAGGGATGGTGCTCACCCAGATGCTGCTGAAGACCATTATCAGGCTGCAGGGACGCAGGGGGGTCAGCTGTTAATACAGAAAAACGCTTGGCTGAGGTTGCAGAGGATTTGGAGATGGGTCATAGAGCCAAAGGCTGATGAATGAGGTGTACATGAGCAGTGTGATAGGGTGAAAAAAAAAAAAAAAGAAGAAGAAGAAAAAAAAAAGAGTAAAAGAGAAAGGATGTAAAATACAAACAGGTATAACAGGAACTGTCAGTGCAAGGCTGTAGGATGAGAGACACAGAGAGAGAACATGGTGGGGCTCTGGTGAGATCCAGCAGAACAATGACTAGAGAAATATTTTGCCAGTGAAGCAGCCCTCTGATTTTCAGATGTTCCTCCAGGCCTCCAGTGTAACCAGAATAATTAGATCAGGAAACGATGTGCCAGAAGTGTTGTCTAGAAACTGGTCAGAGTTGTGTTTGCTGGGAAAAAGCACACGGAAAATGGCTTTGTGGGACAATTTAGGATACCATCTGTAAGAGCAACTACAGAGGAAAGCAACCATGGCTGAGTACTTGGGGGGGCTGACCCTGCCCCACACATTCCTACATGGGACATGGGATTAGCAGATCCCATAAGAAAGGTGAAGCAAGCTTCCAGCAACACATCAGCAAAACACGCAATGAAAAATCACAGCCTGGAACCAGCTCGTGAAGGACTTAGCATCACTCGCCCCTAAAAGCAGGTATTTTGTACACAGAGGAACGAAACAAGGAAATAGAGAAAGGAAAAAATGCAGAGCCCAGGTAAATCCCTTGAACTTGCAGAAGTGGGCTTCTTTCAGAAAAACAGACTATTTCTGAGTACTTGAATAACATGTGTCCTCACCCCCACTCTGCACACAATGAGAAAGCCTTGATGTGGAAGCCGACATTGAGTATCCGGGAAAAGACAATTTCATTTTCTATTCTCAAGGCCAAAGGATTAAAGATAGCTCATTCCAACTATTTCACATTTAGAAAACCCAACTAGAAGAGCTAAGGAATCGAGATTCGCATGACGATACCGTTAAACATCTTAAGCCACATTTTCCTGATTGCTTCTGCAAAGGAAAGATAACTCCTTGAGCTGAGGGTGAATACGCAATGGGAACTACGGATTAAATGTGAATATATTTAAGAGCAAAATGGAATTATTTTGCCTTCAGTATCAATTAATAAGCAGCATGCAAGTCCACTGGACAGAACACAGTAAGATTTGCAGAAACGCACACAGCACTGCACACGAACACTGCAGGGTGGAAGAACAACTGTGTTTTCTGCATGAATAGTGGTTTTTCTTGCATCAGGTTTAGCTTCTGCAGAAACTGAGGAATTCCAAAAGGAAACAGCAACACAGGACTGGGTGAGCATCGCACCGAGTCTGCTGGGATTTCTGAGTTGCTTCCCCACCTTTCACTACTCGAAAGCATTCTGGTTTGGGACGGTTTGATAAAACTTTCCAGCTGAGACAGGTACCACCAAATACCTCTTCCTCCTTGTAAATGACCAAACATTTCACTCTAAACAAAAACAGCAGTGTGTGGCCATAGGACAAAGGGAAATGGCCACAAACGGAAGCGCAGGAAGTTCTGCACCAACGTGCATGTTCTTCCCAGTGCAGTGACGGAGCACTGGAGCTGCACACAGAGGTGGTGGGGTCTCCTTCTCTGGAGACATTCAGGACCCACCTGGACACCGAGCTGTGCAACCTGGGCTGGGAGCTGCTTTGCAGGGGGTTGGACTCCACGATCATCTCTGGAGGTCCCTTCCAACCCCTACAGATCTGTGATATGGGGACTGAAATCATAATCAATTCAAGAAATCCACAATCTTTGTGTACTCAAACAAATTAAAACAAATTCCAAACTCAGGTGCTTGGTTTTGGATGGACCTCATCTATCACAAGCATGGTGGAATATGGTCCAGTGCTGCTGAGACTTCGCTTTGGAAGGAGTAGTTGTTTCCTTCTCCAAAATACTTGCTTTTCAGTTGTTTTATTTTCCTCCTTTTTTTGTCTCTCTGCAGGCAGTCTGACATTCAAAGTGATCAAAGATCCCTGCAAACCGCAGCCTCTGAGTTCCAGATAAATATAGCCACACTGTTCTGCATCTGCTTGTTTTCCCAGGTTGCAAACCTGCAGTCAAAATCTACTTCTTTGGGAGGGGGGCATGCAGAGAGCAAGGTGAGGTGCAGTGCACAGGGACAGGTTGCTCACAGAGTGGCATGGAGGGGACGATGACCAAACAGTCATGACAAACCCAGGCCACACCAGTGCTCAGGGTGACAACCCTGAGCCCTCCCAGATGTGGTGAATCCTGGGCAGGGCAGGAGGGCCCCAATCCCAAGCCATGCATGCCCACATAACACAGTCTACTTTGACTTCCCAATTAGCTGGGAAGTAAAAACAGCCATTATTTTGCACATCTGAAGTGCCAGAACCCTTCTGTCATGTTTCTCCAAAGCTAAGTAATTCATGAAGGGAATCCAGTGGAACCAGCAGGCAACACATGACGATGTTTATTTTTACCTCTTGACATGAGGGTAGGGCTTTGTGAAGAGGCCAAGGATGGTGGGTTTCCTGGAGCTGAGATGGGAGCTGTTCTGCAGCACTGCCTCAAGCAATGACTGTGCCATGCAGACCTGTGTAAGCTCCTGCCCTTTACCCATTCCTTTCTTGTTTTGCCCTCAAATTGCAAATGATCTGTTTTTCACCATGACCCATGGATGGATCAACACCCAGTGTGTGCATGGAGGTACCAGGTGAGCCATTTGGGTCCCTTTGGGGGGGGGGGGGTAAGTGTAGAGCACAGCATGATCTCTGCCTCCGAGGGAGGAAACAAAGGTAATGCAAAGGAATTACATTAAGGCTGAATTCTCTCAACCCTAAATGGCCATGAGAACACCTGCTCCAAAGCCACCCTCCTCACACTGTTTCACGCATCCCAGCAGCAAAGTGGGACATCCATGTGCACAGGAGGGATGCTTCTAG
Organism: Oreortyx pictus; assembly: GCA_036925125.1. Taxonomy (NCBI): domain Eukaryota; kingdom Metazoa; phylum Chordata; class Aves; order Galliformes; family Odontophoridae; genus Oreortyx; species Oreortyx pictus. The sequence goes on from JAUPFR010000006.1 coordinate 57,988,930, forward strand.
CCCTGGCAGCAGCACCAGCCTAGCACCTCTGAAAGTTACTCCTGCAAAGGTGGTTCCTCCTCACCCAGAGTTTGGTACAAACGAGAGCTCCATGACTTCTTGCAAGGAGAAGCAAACAACTTGGAAATCATCTGCTTCAAGCCTGATTCTGTCTCATCCAACACGTGTTACCATGGAAGCAGAGGAGGGAGCGGGCAGCCTGTGGCTGCAAATCACTGTTATTTCACTGCTCCTGAGTCTGAAGAGACAAATGGATCATTAAAAATGAAACAAAATTGAAATTAAAAAAAAAAAAAAAAACACTTTTGAGAATAGATCGGTGATATGTAGTGCTGCAATGGTGCTTTTGGAGTCTGGGGTCCAAGAGCATTCCAACCAAACAAAGCTGAGCTTTGGCTCATTCTCAGAGGGAGTGAAATATGCACTGAATAAAATGATTTTTGTCCTTTTGTTGATCACTTTGGAGTAGTGATTGTGTGAGCCCAAAGAATGGCAGCACAGCACACAAAAGGAGTTATATAAATGGATTATAAGGATGTTTTCAGCACTGTTTGGAGGAGCGTACTGCAGAGAGAGACCCAAATGAGGGTGGTTTAGGAAGGAACAGTTTATAGCTGCTGATGCAGACCTGGTTCAGACCACAGGAGTCTCCTGAAGCTGTCACTCTGTTGGTCACATCAACACAGTCAAACCACTGACCACTGAGTATGTGACTATAACCACAAACACAAAGTCTTCTGCTATTAGCTAGCATCCCGGGGCATAACTGAACTCAGACAAAACACGCCATTCCTAACAGCTGACAAGCACACCGCACACACGTTGTCTTGCTTCTGAGCTAGGCACGTTTCACTGGGAGTAATTACCAGTAATTATCACGTCCTCAGGTTCAGAGCTGAACCTTGCCCACTAGCTCTTACCCAAAGCATTGAAGATCTGACTGCTTGCCTTGTATTGACTCCCAGGAAAGCAGTGGGGCCAAATGTGTGCAGCCATTACATGAGCAAATGAGAAATGTCCTTCTGACACCCACCAACCCCTATGAAAAAACCTGCTTTGCAGCAGCCTGCCTTCTTCCAAGACAACTTCTCACCAGTTGTGTATCTTTTCTTTACTTGAATACCAAGAAAAAAAAAGAAAAAAAGCAGATTTACAAGAACTACTTATTAGAAAACATAGTTGCAGACTCAATGAAACGACAAATCCTGAGTTCTAAGAGTCTGTGAGATTTTTTTGAGGTTTTACTTAAGTTTAGTAGGTGGCTTCCAGGACATAGAGAACTGGAAAGAATGAACCAAATCAGCTCAAGTCTGTTGGACTCTACATCTGAACAGGGAAATACATGAGATGAAGATAAATCTGTCTGGGAAAATGAAGTGCTTTACCTTGGCCCAGAGTAACCCTATTCAAGACTTCATAAAGGTCCCAGACAACTGTCTCAGCAATTCATGGTAAGAAAATGGCAGTACCACTAGAGGTCTCATTCTTGCCTTTTCTAGCCTTGAAATTTATTGCTAGAAGCAGGTTTCAAGCCAGCAGACCACCCCAGGGCAGGACCCCACCAACTCCGCCCTACACCAGATGGTCCTAAGCACCCACATCCCATCTGCAGGGAACAGTAAGGGGCCATTTTTCACCTCTGACCATCGCTTGCATCCCACCCACTAGGAACTGGCTGACAGTAGCATGCTATACCACCCTGGGGATCCAGAATTTATTGATATTTTTAAATACAGACATCAAATTACAGCAGTGCATGTGTTACTACTGGGCAAGGCACAGAGCACCCACTTAGCTTGATGGCCTAAAGGTGAAAAGCTCCTGCATCCCATCCCCAACCCCAGTCCACAAAGATGGACCTCTTACTGTTTTAAAACACGTAGGCAAAGGAAGACCAGTGCACCTGAATTATTGGACCAAACAGGAATGAACTGGAAGGCAAGAGACAAAACGATCTGGAGGATATCAGGAAAATATTTCCGTCTAGGCAATGCAGGAGATTGATTCACAAAGCCATAGAGCAGCACAAGCCAGACAGGAGACAACTGAAACACATTAGAAACCAGCTGAGGGAGAGGGAGAAAGCTGTCAATAAAATCAAACAGTATGGGAAAGGGAGGAGGCAGGAGGAGGGAGGCTGGCAGGGCAGTCAGTGCTGTGTATCAACGACCTTGAGACCGACGCCATTCTCTAACAATGCCAAATTGTAGGAGGCACAGAACAAATTAATTACAAATGGGAGATTAGGCTTACAGCCTGATAAGCAGCACATGGAGTTCAACGAAGAGAAGATTTAACGAGATTAAGTGACAGAGCTATCACTTAGAAGGAAGCATTAAACAGCCAATGAGAAGGAACTGAAGGCGAAGGCAAGTAAACTATTAAAAGCATCTTTGTTATTAAAAAAGCAGAGTAAACAAGGCCTGCACCTCTCAAAGAGGAATGGGGATGACAGTGGGTGTGCAGGCACAGCCACAGGGACTCTTCCTCTGAACACGTCACACACACTGGCTGTTTTGGTCTCAGGGAGAAGTGATGGAGCAAAGCAGGGAAGCAGAGCACCGTCTGGCTTGGTGGAATTACATCCAGGAACAGCCTAAGGGGTGGTCCAGGTGGTTACAGGGGTTACTGCAGTTCCTGAAGGATGGCAATGAGTTGGCACTTGATGGACAAGACTGTAGGCCTGGCCAGCTTCCAGGCAGCAAGATGTCAGGTGGTAGCAACCAGGGAAAGAAAACAGGTCAGAAGCTAATATTTCAGGCCAAGAAGGGCATATCTTAAATAACAGCAGCTACTGCAAATGATGAATAATTAAAGCAGACCATTTGGTGTTCCAGCCCTTACGTACTTCCACTCCTCTACCGTACAGCAGAAGCAACATTTTTAGTACACAGCTGGAGGAATCTTCTGCTGACATGGGCTGGCTGCGCTTCATCTCCTGTCAGAGCTATCGTGTCCTAAGCACTGAAAAGGAAAATGGGCAACATCAAAGCCAGGGCTGACCCCAGCCAGCACAAAATGGTGCCATTTCTCAGTTTTGTGCCTTAAACAATCATCCTCAGACCAAAATTCGTTCTGTGGACTCTCCTGGGAAAGAATCTTACACGTGCATCTTGGCCAACACAAGATCCTGACTGCGGCTCCAAACATTACAACTGGAATAAGATCTGAAAACAATAATCAGCACAGAACCTCCATTTCCTTATGCAGCCAGAGAGAGATTTGTGAGTGTTAGGAAAGATGTTTAGCACTACAGCCTTTCAAAGCCACCTCCTATTCCTGACTTCACTTGTAATGCAGATAATCCAAACACGGACCCCTGGGTGCTCTCCGATACACAATTCCAGCAAATATTCACATCCTCCCCCTTCCTATTTTGGCTTGACAAAAGGATGGACAGAGGGTACCTCGGCATTACAGAGACCCTTCAGTTTGGTCAGCAAAAGTGAAATCCTGCAGGATTGCCCACAGCTGAGAGCATGCTGCATTCTTTCCTTTCTCAAAAGGATCCAACTGCTGTTATTAAATCTTGTTAGAAAAAATAAATCACAACAGACCAAACCAACCAAACCAACCAAACCACAAACCCAAAGTGGGGCAGAACCTTCTGCAGAGATTCCATTTTTCACACCTCCTTTCACTTCAGTGGGGACCAGCTGCAATGAGCTAACAGTGTCTCCCCATTTCTTAGGGAGAAACAGCCATGAGAAGGGACACTGGAAACTGGAACTCTCCAGCTCACTGACAGAACACAGCACCCATCTGGAAGCTTCACAGAGATGGACTACTTACACTGGGAGGCACAGGAACATAAATTTAACATGGGAAAACTCAAACCTTGGTGTTTTAGGAAGCACATGCATTCTACATGCTTCCTTGTTTTCAACTCCAGGAGCTGGACTTGATGGTCCTTATGGGTCCCTTCCAAGTTGGGATATTCTATGATTCTTTAATTCTCTTTTTCCCAGCCAGTGCTGGTAGCTGATAACTGAGCATGGGTCAGCCACACAGACCTGTTATCAACACTTCTGTGGTATTTGCTGGTAGTGGATGGGAGGCTCCTACCTACAGAACTCTACATGTATGTATACATCTGATACAGATCCATTAACTGCAGATCTTAATTCCAATAGGGCAAAGCAAAGCCCTCACCTGAGTAACTCCTGACTTGCAGCAGAAAATCTCTTGCTCGAATCTCCAATCAAAACAACAGGAGGCAAAGCCAAGTGCACTGAATATTTTCTTCAGCAGTACCCAGGAGAGCTCGGCTATACGTAGCAGAGCCCTTTGTGTGGTGATTGAGGCAAGATTTCTAAGTCTTGGCAGCCAGAGAAGTGTCAGGGAAAAACTCTGATCCTCAAGCAGGACTCAGATTACTGCACAGCCACGCTCCTGAGCTCACCATTATCACACCGATCTTTTCTGCTTCCCCATGCAGCATCAGGCACGTGTCACATGGCTTCTGCTCACTCCAGACACTCCTCTTAGCTGCTGTAAGTTGTAGGGCAATAAGCAGGAAGGATGGATGCCAAGTTAGATGGTGCCCAAGAACCTCACCTAGTGCCCGATCTAATGGCTGGGAACCCTACCCACACCATGAGGGTTGAAACTAGAGGATTCTCGAGGTCTCTTCCAACCTAAGCCACTCTGCAATTCTGAGATCTCATCTGCAGAAGCCCGGGGGAAAGATGCTGCAAAATTCACAGCTGATTTTTAACCAGGGAGACAGGAAGAGCAGAAAGCAACTCTTTCAAACAGGACAAAGGGAGATGGCTTGTTCTTTGGAGAAACGGGGCTGTCAGGACGCAAAGCAAAAGAAGGCAATGACAGTGACTTCAACCAGGATACAAGTGGAGCCATACAAGACGACAAAGAAAAAATAGCTCACCCCTTCTGAAGACCAGTGGCAGATCAAGAGGAGGGCAATCTCTATCCAGAGAGAAACTCCTCTCTTGTCTGCTAACCCTTAAATGAGAGCGAGGCAGGGCAGATCCAGAGTGCATCCCTTCTGATCACTCAGGTGTACTGCTTGCACCTGGACTCCCTGGGTTAGCCACATCCTCTCACCTGGTGCTCAACCATTGGTTCAGGCCATGACTTTGTCATTCCACTGCACAGGAGTTCATCTTTCAGACATTGTGGCTCTACCTGCTGTACTGCAGTTACCCCATCAATGCCTCTGGCCTTGGACAGCTGTGGCCCCAGACAGCTCTGTACTGACTATTCCGTACTCACTGCAGCACCTCCCTTCAAAGAAAAGGTCTTCTTGGAAGGAAAGGTCACACATGCAGCTAACCCAGGCCCACAAGCATCACTAAAGTCACACCAGAATGTGTGGCCACGTGCTCACTCTCCCTTACAAAGGGCAGGCAGCAACCCAGCACTTAGGAGTTTGGATCCTAGGCCCGATCCTCCATGCAACCTGTGACACTCAGGCATTTGGCTGATGTGTAATTTGACGTTTTTTCTCCAGCACCTGCATTTATTTCCCTTTGCAGTGTCAGTTTGGCCAGCCAGCTTTGTGAATAATTCAGCACCACTAAGCACAAAAGAAGAAAAAAGTCAAAGAGCAGCTTTAAGTTTCATTCCAGCATAATCCCCCATTCACTGCTTCTGGAGGAGCAAAAATCTACAAGTGGAAAGAAAGCACACTGCCACAGCTATGTGGACATACACCTGTGTGCATGGAAATCATCCATTTGATAGAAATAAGTGCTACTCAAAACTCTTCTCACCTTGCTGCTTCTGCTCACTGCCACTTGGAATGATGGGGACACCCACTAATTTCTTACAGACACCCAACAGACGTTAAGGGTCAGCAACCAGGCAATAGAGATAATCTTGCAAGCCAGGACTCAAAAAAAAGAGAGGGGAACATTTCCCAGTTCTGTGGTATATTCCTGGTGTTGCTGCACTGAAGTCAATTCATCTCTTTAATGAATCCATTAATAACATAATAAATTAGTCAGTCACAGTCTCTTTTTTTTAACAGCTTTCCCAGGCAAAGGGGCTTTAAGATGAGTGTGCGTGTGTTTCAGCAGCCATCTGTAAAATGAGGATGTTATCAGCTCCTTTCTTGCTTTGTCTGGAAATTTGTTTTGCTGCCCCTCACTGCCAGTCTGCAGCTCTAAGAAAAGCAGTGTTCTAAATATGGACAAAACCTGTAGGCATGCTGCTCCTAATAGTGCTATCGCTGGGACTGAGCCATCTTTCATTCCCCAAAATTGCAGTGCTCAGACCCTTTCCCTGAGAGGAGCAAGGGACGTTTCTCTGGAATGATGAACATTATTGCCCACACAATTCTGACCTAATTTGTATGAGCAATTACTGTGTCTGGGAGCAGCAGGCAGCACAGTCAGCACACAACATCCAGCTGTAATAACCGCCTGTGCAAACAACGCCTATAGGTGAGTGCTTGTTTCAGAAGACACAGTTGTTACTATAGCTTTTATTAAGTCTTACTCTTTACAAGTCCCTGGTTGCAGAAAACCTTGTTCTTTCCTGTGGTGTTACACACCTGAAACAAGCAGTGAATGCATCCCCTTCTCTTTGGAAGCAACCAGATCCTGGAAAAGCTTCTGCACTTAACCTAAGCAGTAAGCATAGCTGCTCTTGTTTCAATGGTACATTAGCTGACAAAGTAATCTTCAGAAATGGTGGCTATTAATCTCTGCTGGCTTTTCTATGAGCTCTCATGCTGTACTCCCTGCCAGCTGCCCAGATACAGGCTGTGTTTGGCGGATGCTATCAGCACTGCATCAGGATGTATGCAACAACATCCCTTGCATCTGTAAGGAGTCGTCTCTACCTCCCAGAGAGACAGAGCAGAAAACACTGCCTGTGCAATGCCTGCCTCTGACGACAGCACTGTAGTGAGCGTGGCTGCTTAGAGATGAGCTGCTGTGAAAACAATGCCTCTGGGGCTGCCAGACTCTAGATTTTGATCTCACACTGCTGTGGATCCCAAGTAACCCCATGTGAGGCATAGGTTTACAGCAGCCAGGCTGAGGGAGCTCAGACCTTGGAAACCTGCAGTTGTTCTTTTCCTTAAAATCTGCAACCTTGCTGCACCTGCTCATCAAAAGCCAAGAAGCAATTTCAAATTACTCCACACTGCTCATTTATTTGAAATGTGTTGCTCCAGCAGTGTTTACATCCAGCCAGATGATGCAGCAACACCAAGAGCTGCTTCCCTGACACGTTATTCTTTAGGATCCAGTTTGGAAGGGGACAGTCTTTACTGATATTCCTACTTTCTCTGGTAGTCTGGATGACCTAACCCACAATGCAGTTAAATGTGTTGTCTGGAAAGCCTTCCTCCTCTAACACATGGCTTTTTGCAGAGGTTATACTGCCTATCTGTACCCCTTCTGTTCTTCTCAAGTCACACAAGCTGTAAGGACTCCTGAGGTCACTTCTCAGCAGTCCACACTCTCATGAACTGAGCTATGGATTATGACCATATGACCTGTGGAACAGCACGCACTGAAACGCAGGAATGCATCACAAAATAACTTCAGTTGGAAGGGACCTCCAGAGATCACTGATACCATGTAAAATAACAAGGCACCAGATAAAGAAATAACAATCTCCGTTGTCATTGTCAGAGCTGGTTTAAGCAACATTACCACCACCAAATGTCCCACCACAGGTAGGCCTGTCCCTGTCAGACCCGTGATCAGCCAGCTTACTGCCATCCTAAGCGACCTGTTCTCATGCAGTATTATGTTTTCCCATGATTATTCCTATTCCTCACACAAAAATGAAGTGCTGTGAAAGCAAAACACCAAAATGATGTCTCACTGCTACAGTTCCCATGTAACCACCGAGCTGCTGTCAAAGATGGAGGGAAAAAGAGAGGAAAGCTAGTGCATGTCTCTGAAAAAAAAAAAAAAAAAAAAAAAAAAAAAGTGGATTCCTTAGTTGATCAAAGGACAAGAGTAAGGAAAAAAATCACTGCAATAATAAACCAAATAATAAACAATAAAAACTTGTCATTAACATAAGGTTAAGAGTCAAAATCACAGAAATGCCAGATGCTATTTCTTCAGGGAACAAATCAAACCTTTTGAATTGCTGGATCACTTATATCTCCTATGAAGCCCTAATTCACATGACCACAACAGCTTCCCAAGAAAATAAAATCCCTTTTTTAGTTGATATTGTTATCACATCCCAACCAGAAATGTACTGTCAGAAGCAAAGGAAAAACAGGAGTAAAATCAATAACCAGCTCCAGCTTTTATTTTCAGCAAAGGAGAGCTCTCATCACACACACCTTTTCCAGACCTTCAGTACAGTCAAATACTTTAATTTTAACCTCATGCAATCTGCCAGCTAACAACATCTGGGTAAATCCTCACTCTGCCTAACATCTGACGAATTACAGGATTAAGCCTGAAACAAGCCAAGCACTGCTGTACCAAGGCATCAGGGGGACTGTCACTGTGATCAGATCCTCAATGCTACAGTCACAACAAACAACTTGGTCTTAACAACATCACCATACCTGAAAGCTGAGTCACTGTTGATGCCAAGGGACAGAGAAAGGGGCACCATGTCAAGATCTGAGCTTGTAACATTTGCTTCAGCTGTGATCAACTCTGCAACTGACGTTTGCATACAGGAATGGAAAAATCACTTGAGAGCAGGGTTGTTGTTTCCTTGCAGCTTTTCCCAGGAGCCATCCTTGGGTGGGTGGCTTGGCATGGCATGGACTTGTACACAGGCAGACCAAGCCATGAACTTGCCATGATAGTGATAAGACAAGGGGGAATGGTTTCAAACTACAACGGGAGATTTAGGTTAGATATGAGGAGGAAGTTTTTCCCTCAGAGGCTGGTGATGCGCCGGAGCAGGTTGCCCAGAGAGGCTGTGGATGCCCCAGCCCTGGAAGCACTCAAGGCAAACCTGGACCTGGCTCTGGGCTCTGGTGACCTTGCCCATGGCAGGGGGGCTGAAACTAGGTGATCTTTGAGGTCCTTCTCAACCCAGGCCGTTCTACGATTCTATGAACTTGTGTAGCCCAGACTGCAGAGAAAGAGATCTACACTTGATAAACATCTTTACTCTCTGGATCTGACCTCAGTAGGTTCCTTATTTGTATAAGGAGACCCAGCACCTCTTTGCTCTTGGCTTAGAAACTGCCATTCATGTCTTTCATATAGAAATGACTGATATAACCATCAGGCACATGTGTATAGTTTTACAAGTAGCTCTTTTTTTTAATACGTTTTTTTTTTTTTTACTGGTCAGGAGGCAATCTTTTAATACTGGCCTGGCAGGAATATTTATAAACACCATCCTGTGCCATACCTACTGGAGAGCTCTGTTTGAGCACTTTGTCTTTCAGTGACTCTTCAGAGGCAATCCTTTGCTCTTAAAGGGAAGCTATATGAAAACAGAAGGATGAAGTCTACAAATTTATATAGCTCTGTATTTAGCTTACACACAGACAGTGGAGAGGATGGCAGTCTCAGAAGATGTATAATCTATCTACGTTAAACTGCATGTAATTTTAAGAGCACCTCTGAGCATCCAGCCACTGTCTAAGCTTTGACAATCATACATTATGAGATAGGCCTTACCCAACACACAGAGAGCAAAGCCAACAGTCAGGGGAGGGAACTGATGCCAGAGGTGGCTCAGAATGCTCAAGATATGGATGACAAAGGCTGAGATCTGAAGGATATGAGACTTATTGAGACATTTCTAAAGTCCTGTCAAGGTCATGCTGCAGTGTGTGCGCGCTATGCTGATCATGAGAGGACGTTGCCCTTGGTGGTTACTGATCTCAGGCTCAAGCAAACCATCATCAGGGGACAATAGAGAAATCCTTCTGTTCTTTGGTTGGCTTGGACTCTTCCCAGGGATCAGCCATCTCCTTTCAATGACTTCTCCCTCAAGAGACCCTGCTGTGCTCCCACCAGAGCAGGACTCCAGGGGGAACCCCAGAGCCACTGTCTTACCATCTATGAGCTCTTCTTGTCCTGTCTGAATAGAGGACACAAGTCCCACAAACACTCCTAAAGGTACATGGAGCTAAATTCACTCCTTTTCCTGAGGAAAAAAAAAAAAACAACAGGCCAGGTCTGAGAGGAGTGGAAGAGAAATCACGTACAACACAAACCTGTCTGAGGCTATTTTTAACAGAACTAAGCTGCAGAGCAAGGAAGAGTAAAGCATCAGAACAGAGAGACGAGAGTAGGCTGAAGCTTGCCTCAGCAGCATTCTCTGCTGCTCACTTCCTGAGTTTTAAATTCATCCCTGATCTCACATCAGGCCAGCCAGGTACACATCTGGAACAAGAAAACTGACCTGGCCAACAGACTGACTGCTTGTGCTCCAGGTGTGGCCCCAGCACGGTGCTTAGCAATGCAGGTGTCACTTCATCCTCCAAGAACCTCTGCACTTAGCTATTTCACTGCTCTGCAACTGAGCCTATGAACAGCAGGGTAAGTGGAGATTTGTGAACTAAGTGGGCATGAGAAAAAAGAAACATGGTCTGTTCAGTTCTCAGGAAGAAATTCAGAAGATTTCTGAAAAAGCTGCAAGTTGTGCCCACAGGATCTCTTTCACTCAGTTCCGCTCATGGCTCTTGGGGTAGAGCATGACCAGAAGTCTCAAAACCCATTTGAAAAATGACAGTCCCTCTAGATTCACCCGCTCTGCATTCCCCAAGCAAGCATTCAGCACTCTGAGCAGGAAACCATTTTAGTTCTCCTTTTCTTAGAAACACTCCAAGACCGATGTCCTTTTCTTGCTGGACTTTCCCAGCCCTTTCAAAAATTCTTGCACAATTTTTCCACACATTCCAAAGGATGCAAGGCTACTGGAGTCCCATACAAAGCAAACTGAAACAGGCCAAACAGATGGGCTGGAGTGTGGAGGCACTTACAGCAGATGGCACTACAATATTAAACTAACATTACCGTATGCTTAAGCCACAGCCTGGATCACTGCTGATTGCAGAGCCAGCCTAGTGAAACACACAGATGAGAAACAAGCCTCATACTACTAAATCACCTTACCAAGCATCCCATTCCCCCAGAAGAATGCCTCACCAGCACCTCTCTCAGCAGCAGAGATGTGCTAACATAACACAGACCATGTTCTGATGAACAAAAACCATTCATGGTAACTTGAGGACTCTCGCAGATGCCTGCTGGAAAACAATCTCCTTGAGAAAATGCAAAATGTGCTTCTCTGCAGCAAGAGGTAGAGGTGGAAAAAAAAAAAATTGAGCTGGCAAACTCCTCCCCACAGAACCACGTCCAGAAGGGCTCCAAGCCCCGACTGAATGGGCTGCATCCAGCAGTGCAAAGTGAGGAAGTGAGTCTGACTAGCAGCTAACAGCATGGGATAACTCTGCTATTACAACTCGTGATACTCAGTCCCAGCAAAAAAGAGGTAGGAAGTCAATGCCCGTTTTTGTTATTGCCACTGGATGGCAACAGACGTTAAGCAGAGATGTTGAGTTATCACTGTGCAGACCTCACATCCATTTGCTGCTCTCTGCCTTCAGTATCACTTTGCAAAGCAGTTCATACTTAGACGTGAAGCTGGTGGCTGACTATTTTTGAATTTCATGTATCTGGCTGTGAGCCGGACAAGGGACACAGAAGTACCTAAAACTGGGTGTCAAAAGCACAGCTATGCGCATCAAACAGCTTCACCTGCTCCACTAATTTTCCATGAAGCTTCAGAAACACTGTGCTCAGGGGGGACTTTGCCATGGTCACAGCAGGGTCAGTCCCCACATGGATTCTGGAAACACTACTGAAATCAACCTGTCTTAATGACAGCATGTGGAGGTGAAACTGCACTACCCAGGTGACACATAACAAGGAGGTAACATGAAGACTGGAAGGTTTAGTCTTCTGCATGTTGGTATCCTCTTTATCATACACACTTAAAATAATTCTGCTAATGATTTTATCGTTCTTGCTTTGGGTGACATCATTCTGCTGCACCTCCACCGAGAGGCACTGTGCCATCCCCCTCTGTTCTTATCACTAGGATGAAAGTGGCCCATGCCAAATGCCTGGCGTGCAAACCCAAGTTGGCATATGGCACATATTTTAATGCCTCTATTGCAAAGCTCAGCCAAGACCTCAGGTCAGAGCTACAAAGGCAGCTGCTGTCCCCTTAGACGTGCTCTGCCTTACCATTTTTCTGCCAGCTGATGCCACTTCGAGGTCATGCAGCCTGGAGAGACACAAGGGGAATGCTGTGGTTCCACCAGGCCATTTTATGTGCCCCCTCAGTTCACCTCTGAAAAACAGCTTAAGAGTTTCACGTGAACTCATGTCAGTTCTTAAGTGAGCAGTAAATTCCTCTTTCCCAGGTCAGGAGAGTCCCCTATTCTATATTCAACACATAAATCTAACTGGAACCCAGACACAGCAACCTGAGCAGCAAATATCCATGACAAGAAGGCAGAGTAAACCAGACCCTGTAACCATCCATATCTCATACCTGGAGCCCACCCCTCCCTACCCTGAAACATGCTTCAGCTATAACCTTCTTGGTGAGCTTCATATTTTTGTTCTTCTCATCTCTGACACTAGAGCATCTCAAGGGAGAAAAGCACAAACTGAAACACAGTCCTTGCACATCACCAAGCAGCAATAAGCCATCTCATACCTGTCCTGGAGGAAACCTTCCTGCCACTACAGACCAATGGGAAGGTAGACAGGAAACAAAGACACACCGTGACACGACTAGAAAGCCATGCACACAGGGAATTTCTGACTGCCATGTGGGAACAAGCCCCTGCTAGCATCAGTTTAAACAACAGCAGAAAGTAGAGGGAAAAGTTAAGCCAAAAAACTCCAATTAAGGAGAAGAGAAACTGGATTTGTATTGTACATAGGTGCACTGAGTTCAGCAGATCCACAGCCAGATGAAGTTTGGCATTTTGGATTTCGTGCTGGGTTATGCTATGAATTCAAAGATACGCACATGGCCTGGAAGAAAAAGAAAAAAATCTGAGGGAACAGACCTCTTCCAAACAGGGGTTGGAAGGCAGTATGAGGGATTTTCCAGGAAAGCTGCTCTGCTGACAAGTTCACTTGTCCCTGTAAATTATACTGGGGCATGAAATCTCAAAATCACAGGACAGAGAAATTAGCTGCCCTGCTGGTATTGCCCAGGTACTTCCCCAAATCTAAGATCTTGAGTTGTGTGCCTAGTGCCACTTTCAGCATTTAACGTGGCTGCAGGGATCACCTGGGACCCAACCTGCATACTGCAGAAAGGCTGTGCAAAGGAAATTCAATCAGCCCTGCAGTTCTGAAGGCTTGAGCAGGGCATGGGCAAGGCCTTCCAAAAACAGAATTTGGGAATGGGGAAAGAAAAGACGGAGCTCGTACACCTGTAAAAGAACTAAGAGATGCACAGTGCGATGTTGTGTGCCCTGAGATCTGGCAGGAAAACAAACTAAGGAACAATAATGATGTTTGTTATTCAGCCTATTAACGTTATTAATTCATTACTGCTAAGAGTATCAGTATTAAGATATCTAATTCCACTGCAGATCTTCCAGCAGGCTCCTCAGCACATTGTGCACATCCAGGCTGCTTCCTTACCATACTTGCATGCTTGTGTTTACAGTACTAGCTAGATTAGATGTAAGTGTGCCACAAAGGTGCCTGCCACATCTCCAGGCCATCACGAGGTCAGCAGTCTGCACAGATATGGACAGACAAACAAGATGCTCGCTGGGCAGCAGGGTTGTCTGAGCTCTATCCAGCTGTCTGTAGGGAAGCAGCAGCTCTCTGCATGCCAGCCTCTGCTGGGGACACAGCAGGCTCGAGCAGCCCTCGTGTTCCTTTCTCCAACAAATGTGAGTGTACCTGCATTGCCATGAGCATACCCAGCTCTGAGCTGCAGTTACCCGATGCTAGTAGCATCCTTTGCTCAACAGTGCTAACATCTCCCCTGCAAGGAACTTCTCTCTCCTCCCTTCTTCCCAGGTAACAGTGACAGGACAAGAGGTAGAGGCATTAAATTGAGTCAGGGGTGGTTCACGTTGAATATTAAGAGAAGTTTCTTCTCAGAAAGAGTGATAATGCATTAGAACAGAGTGCCCAGGGAGGTGGTGGAGACACTGCCCCTGGAGGCATTCAAGAAAAGGGCAGATATGGAATTGAGGGACGTGGTCAATGGGAATAGACAGGGGTTGGACTTGGTGAGCTTATAGATCTTTTCCAACCTGCAATTCTCAGTAGCACTGCAAAAAAAAAAAAAAAAAAAAAAAAAAAATCAACAAAAACATCTGCATTTACCTTTCTGCTTGTTTAAAAACAGCGGTAGAGGGGAAGCCAAGGGGCTTCTTTTCTCAGAGTCCTTGGAAGACATTTTACTTTGGTTAACAACAGTTTCTTCAATGGGTTTCTTCAGGACTATTCTCTCCTTCAGCTCCTCGGTGCTGACGGCCGATGTCGGAGGCTCAGTGCTTACTTTTGGGGCAACAAAGGAGCATTTCAGGTACGACGCAGAGTCTGCCAGGTTCTCCCTGTTCATCCTGCTCTCCATGATTTTACTAGCCTCGTAGTCCAAGGCGCTGGCACGTGAGCTATTCTCTTCCTTGATAATGTCCATCACCATGGGCTTCATGAGAGGGGAGTCCTGCTCCCTCTTCGGGCTCTCTTCAGAGGCCGAGGAGGCATCACAGGATTCGATGATGAGCTCACTATCGAGCTCAGCCTCCCGCTCCTCCCGCAGGATGCTGTACTGGATGGACGGGGACGCAGGGGACGGAGGGGGCCCTCCAATGTGGCTGAAGGTCATGTAGTTGGAGTGCAGCACCTCCTCGGCAGCCAGTGGGTCCTCCGAGACCAGTTCAATCTCTGAGTCCCCTGACTCGGCACTGCTGGCTTCATTATCCAGGGGTGAGGGGACAGCAGGGCGCCCAGGCTTCATCTTCTGCTCTTGTTTCTCTGCAGAAACAGCTGGTGACCGCTGCACCTCAGAGGTCTCGAAGGAGAAGCCTTTTGCTTCCTTAATGGCACTGATGAGCTCATCTTCTGACAGGCTGCCTTTGCCCTGTGATTCTGAGCCTGATGGTTCTGTGCACAGAAAGAAAGGGAGAAACGTGAATACGAAGTGCTATTTTCTGTCTGCTTAGGCAACAAACAAAAGACTTGATGCTATAGGCATAGTCCCCTCTGGAAGAGGTGGTAACACAGGCAGAATAAAGTCAACACATCTGGGGTGACTAGCAGTAATCACAGCTTGTCCTCAGAGCATTTCCCATGCACACACATCATAAAAGTAGCATCACTATAATCACTTAGCAAATGAAAAGCTGAGGCACAAAGGTGACGGTGGGCAGAGCTTGGCCAACAGCTCAGCAGAATGACTGCTACCAGGGAAATCAGCAGTCACGAGGAACATGGGGTCAGGGAACCAGTAAGTTTCTGACAGTCATGACTGTGATAACCTATGTGTAAGTTACCAGTAATGTCAAGCTAACTTTTGAGGTTGACAGTGAATTCTCTGTTAGCTTTTATCTCAGCTACATTTGGGAAGGAGATCCATTTTCCCACCATAACTCACTAATATTACACTAGAGAGATGTTTGCCTCTTTGCCACAGCAATGAACAACCAACGTGTCACCAAAGATTTGAAACAAGTTTTTCTCTGAGGCTAAATAACATTTCTCTGCATCTTCTATCTTACTGTGGAGGGAAGAAGAAATATTTGGTGAAAATAGGAAAACAAAAAAGGCTGCCTGGTCAACCTGGACTGGGAAGAAGCCCACATCCTCTATGAGGAAGAAATCCCAAAAAGTACTTGTACTCATTCTGCTTTCTTGGAGACCTCTTTGTCACATGGTATTTCATAACGAAATTAAAAGAAAGTAAAATTGCAAATAAAGTGTTGATGAGACGTGAGGGCTGCAGCAGGAGGAGCATAGGCAGCTGTCTCAAACATGTTTTCATTGATCATTTACCAAGCATCAAACAGCAGGAATCCCAGTCCGCAAACACTGTACAAGGCCAGACAGGCCAACTGAACCATAGGGTGCTTTTCCCATTGGACTCCTGAGCCTTCTGACTTTACCATCAGTGGTAATTAATGCACCAGGCTTCCATGGTTCACCCATCTACCATTGCTGGCAGGCAGCTTCCCCCTTACATTTCACAGGACTGATGAAGAGATCATAGAATTGTTTGATTGGAAGAGCCCTTTAGAAGTCATTTTGTCCAGCTCCCCTTCAATGAACAGGGATGCCTGCAGCTTGATCAGGTGTTAGGTGGATGGTTGGACTAGATGATCTTGGAGGTCTTTTCCAACCTTGGTGATTCTGCAATTCTACAATTCTATGATGTCCTGCTGGGGGACAGGCAAGAATTACAACCCTCTCTCTGCTCCCAAAACATATTTGTTCTGTGCATTTCTCAGCACTCATCTCAGCAGCAGTCTTGAGCACACATCAGTGGCATGTCAGCAGCTCCTCCAACAAAACAGCTCTCTCAGAACACACCCATCTCATATCTGGCAGTTCGTAGCCCTTAGCCATGGCATTCACCCTGGTTAAAGGGAACCCTCTGTGTCCAGGAGAACCTACAATGAGGTTCAGTCACCACAAGGCTCAGCCACACACTCTGCCTGCTGCAGTGAGATTCAGTTATCTAGCACCATTCAGTCCTTTCACAGCCACCAAGGATACCATAAATAATAATTAGTGCCTGAAGTTCTTAATTACCTCTTAGTGCAAAAACTGTAAATCGATAAAAACCTGAATGCTGCAGATGTAGCATGTGATATCACTCAGCCAAACAGAACAAGAAGAATGGGATGCCTTAAAGCTAATATATCTCCCAAAGATTCTAACTAACACAGGCTGCTGGAGTTGATGGGGACTCCTTTCTTCTTGTTTTTGAAGGTGCACAAATGCATGCACAGCTCTGGAAGAGTTTCTCTAAGTGTTGTCAGTGCAGGTGGAAATCCCAAACTGTCATTTTATGGGAGCTCCACTAGACTTCCCCATGCTCCTGGAATTCATCAAAGGAATGAAAATTCTGGCATGGGGACACTCATTTTCAATTGACAGGGTTTTGATCCAGGATGCTGAAATTTAATTTCAAGTTACAAAATTCCGTTTCCTGACAGAGAATTTCAGTTCTTTTTAAAAAAGCCATACTGCTTTCATGTACTTCCAACCCCTATGATTCTACGTTTTAACGGTGTGCAGCAGTGTATAATATAGGAAACGAGGAACAGACATCACATAACACTGCAGTAATCAGATGATATGAAAACGTGAGGGATTTTGGTGCCTTCCACCCTCAATCCCAGCAGCTGAAGCCAGCAGTCAGCAGCCTTTCACAGAAATTGGCCCTTTGTCCCTCTGTAAATGAGATGACAGCATTTCCCTCATCAGCATTTTTCAAAAAGCAGCACTTCCACCTGAAAACAGCACTCATTTTTACCAATTCAACCCAATGCTCTGCAAGGGCGAAAGGACATGAAACAGCCATTAAAATCTAAACAAACCATCCAGTCCTTCACAGCACCCTGGTCCCGCACCCCTTTGGGCAGCGTGGTCAGCTGGGATCACCAAGAGACCCCAGAATCACTGATGATACACGTGATGTCACCCTGCTGACCACCAGCAATGTGAAAAGCTACAGGAGCAGAGCAGAAACACCCCCACCATGCAGACCTGTTACCATCAGCCATGCCACAGCTGTGGCACAAGTGCAGAACTAACAGTGCTACCACTTGCTGAACAGCAAAGAAGGTGATGGCGTTACCTGTGCCAGAGGATGGTGGTGTGACAGAGCCTGGGCTGTCATCCTCTGGCTCCGACACTGTCACCGTGGGCACCACCTCATGGCTCGGCTTCAGGCCAGATTTGGGCTGCGTGACACTCGCCTCTTTGCTGGTGGCCTCTGTGGCACCAGGGGTCTCGGTGAGCGTGATGTTGACGGGCGCAGTCACCACAGAGGTGTTGTGCTGGTCTCTAAACCTTTTGTCTTCAGGTGGGTCTCGATCTTCGGGAGCCTTTGTGGCCTCTGAAGCCACTGTCCTCTGAAGTTCAGCAGCGAGGCCAGATCCGATGGGTGTTCCTTGGTACTCATCGATAAGGTCTGGGCTCTCATCTTCCAAGTCTGGATCGTGTTTTTCTTGGTATTTTATTTCTTCCGGTCTACTTATGTCCATGTATTTATAACCTTCCACTTTCATGGGATCTGCTAAGGTTTTGTCAACCTCAGCAGACTCTGCAGGTGTCATCTCAATTCCCGAATCCAAGCTAAACAAGCCACGGGACTCAAACCCAGTCACATCTTGAACAGGATGCCCCAGTGCATTAAAGCCCTCCGTACTGCCTGAGCAGGGAATGGGGCTGTTCTCCTGCTGGTAGATGCCCGTGAAGTAGGTGTTGTCCCGGGGAGTGGTGTAGTGGACATCTGAGATCAGGGAGGTGTAGAAGGAGCTGTCGGCCCCATTGGCAGAGCTGGAGCCGTAGTCAAAGAGGCGTGATGAGGCCATGACACCTACAACAAATGCACAAAAGAGCAACATGAGGAGACAAGTACCAGCATGCATCAGCCTTTCTGCAAAAAAAAAAAAAAAAAAAAAGCTTCTGGGAGTTGTATTTCATTCTTAGGAGACCAGAAATATCGACCACGGAACTGCAGCGTTAACTCTTTAACTCCCATGATGCAGAATACTGAACAAAAATCATAAAACCATGACACGAGTCCAGAAAGCCATATCCTGTTCATCACCTACACTGCACAGAGGCATTAAAGCAGTGAAACCTTTACACACACCCCTGCATCATCCCTATGCATCACCTTTAATTTCCTGATCATGCTTTATCACCTGGTGATGTGGCTAAATGAATTATAAAAGGCAGCTACTCCGTAGCATCAAAAGAGAGCACAGTTCAGCAGCAGAAATGCAAGATCCCCTCAGTGGAAGCTGGAAGAGGGGAGAAAAGCATTCACAGGGGCTGCTGGATCAGGATGTGAAGGAATGAAGCTGACACCTATAGGATCTGGTGCCTAATTGTTACTGTTAACATGCTGCTGCACACATCACTGAAGAGGCAAGCTGGCTTTCTCTAACCTCTGCCCATCACTCTGCAAGAGATACACAACTTCTGACCTGCTCCACATGTGCAGTGTCCTGGGCTACCAAGCACAAGGCAAACTAAAGAGACACTGCTGCAGCTGCAGTGTCAGAAGCTGCGAGGTATCAATGGGAATGCCCCCAAACTGCCTGCAATTATTTTCTTCCCACTTCACACATCCACAACAACACCTTTAAGTTCAGTCACAATTTGTTTTGTCCAACTGCTGTGAGGTATGTGCAGCTGATATAGCAAGCTGCAAACAGCATATTCTCCCCCTCAGCACTCCCCAGTACCTAACCACGGGCTTTGCTTTACTGCACAGTCTTGTTGGATTGCACCCGCACAGCCCAAGCCCTGCACAGAGGCAGACAACCAGCTCCCCCAGGCATGTTTTTGCATTGCTCAGTGCTGTGATGACTTGCACACAGCTTCTCTTCCCCAGGCTGGAATGGCATGCTTCCTCTTTCACAAAGGGAAACCTGGTAGCACAGAGAAAAAGCATCCTGAAAGAGCCACGTGTGAAAAGTTACTCCCCTTCTTGCTTATAAGCTCTTCTCAAGCACTGGAAGGCTGCAACAAGGTCTCTCTGAGCCTTCCCCAGGCTGAACAAGCCCAGATCTCAGTCTGCCTTCATAGGAGAAGTGCTCCAGCTCTCTAAGCATTCTCCCGGCCCTCTCTGGACTCACCCCAACAGCCCTGCATCTTTCTCATGCTCAGAAACCAACCCTGGATGCAGTATTAAAAAAAAAAAAAAAAAAAAAAAAAGCAAATTCTGAAATGATCAGCATGTAAAAAAGGGACACATTATTTTTCTTGCAAAACTTCTCTTGCTGAACTTATTTTTTGAGGACTATTCATCACCAGGTTTGGATTTTCACAGATGTGCTGGTTAAATAAAATTACTGGATGTACTGTTTATGCCAACATGTTTCAGTCTGCTGAGTTGCTGACTAAAGAGTACTTTCACCTGTTGTTTGTAATTAATCGCCTGTGCTGGGTGAGTGCCTACAGAAATTATGGAGCTTTGGAGTTGTCCTTTCATCAGCTGATTCCCAGGTGCCTCATGGGCCTGACCCAAAACACACTGAATTCACTGGAAAAAAATCCCACTGTGATCGAGTGGCTACAGACCAGCTCGGGACGGCAGCGCAGCCCTGACTGCTTTGGGTGCTCACAAAAATGCAGCAGCACCAAGCAAAAACACAAGAGCTGACTTCAAACGGACTCACTGATCACGAGCCTGTTCTTTGCAGTGTTTCTGCAGATAACAGTGAGACGGGACACGTGTTTCCCCTTGGAGTCCTGGCACACATGAGCAGGCGGGGATTGCAGCTGCAGGACAGGGAACCTAACCCACAAGGCAACTGCAGAACCAAAAGCTCAAAGACAGCTGAAATTGCCTCATTACTGGGATTTAATGCAACTCTGTATTTCCACAGAGAATGACTGAAAGCCATAAGTAAAAGCATCTCTTAGTGAGGAAGCGTGAATGTGCTGCTATTAGGCTGGCCATTAAAGACATGGAAACCTGCAGAAGCCGAGCCGATTTTTGCTGAAGAATGGCACATTCAGAGCCTGGCAATTAAGCAGTGCCTTCCCTAATTTTAAGTTGATTTAGTTCAATATCCGTGGGAAGGAGAAGCCTTGAATAGATCTGGTAACGGATGGCAGGATCAGCTCTGAAGTTACCCTTGTTACAAAGAGTGTTTTAAAAACTGAATGTCTCTCAACTGTGCCCAACAACCCGCCTGCCTGTCCAGGTGAAGCCAAGCCATTCAGTGCTGGGAGCAGCAGTCGTGTTTGCTTGTAACACAAGCCCTCGGGAAACCATTGCACTTCCCCTGCAGCCACTGAAGAAGCACTGGGTCTGATTCCAGCACTCTGAGCACAGCTGAGAGCTCTCTAAGTCGCATGCAGTTTCAACAACAATTCGCCTTTTTTTTTTTCTTTTGGTTGGAAAACAGTTGCTTTGTTTTTTCAGAATAAGTAACTGAGAGCTCCAGAAATCCTCCCCTGCAGCGCTTGAGTTCAGCAACTGACGCTACGATAACTTAGAAACGATGGGTTCATAAAGAATAACTCTTAATTTAAGAAAGGCAGCTGAAGAGACCAGGTTGGATCAGTGAAAGCTGCAGTGCTCCAACACATTGGAAGAGGTTAGTTATTAGCTTAGTTGAGGAGTTGAAGAGAGGATAACGAACAAAGAAGATGAACTAATTCAAAAGAAAATGATTTCTGTTCCCAAAATTTGAGTATGCTCAGTCTTCTCTTCTTATAAGGTAGAGGTAACAATGAACAAAGTCCCATGAACAAGGGGACTGCTGTCTGACTGGCCCAAGTGATGCTGTAGGGTCTCTCAGACCCCAGAGCAAGTCATCGCTGAGGCTTCCTTTCTGATGGCCTGCATGGGTTGTGCTTACAAATCCCACATCAGCAGCTCAGCTTCCAGCCTCTCCATTTTTATGTTTCAGGTACGCACATCAGGTTGGATAGCTAGAAATGTTCCTTCTCAGAAAGAGTGATCAGACACTGGCATAGGCTGCCCAGAGAAGTGACGGAGTCACCGTCCCTGGAGGTGTTCAAGAACTGCGGAGATGTGGCATGAGGGACGTGGTCAGCGGGCATGGTGGGGATGGGTGGATGGTTGGACTTGATGCCCTTAGATCTTTTCCAAAGAACGATTTTATGTTCTACAATCTTTCTGCTTGCTTCCACATTCACAACAAAAGTAGCTAAAGGCAGTCCTGACTTTTCTGTACCAACCTTACAATTTTGACATCAGCCATGGGTAACAAACTTGGTTACACGTCCATCCTCAGATGCTGGGAAAGCTGTGGAGATTTCCAGACATCCTTGGCTGGTACCGCTCCCAGCAGGGAGCTGAAGGTAGCTGGCAGCAGGGGCAGACATCTCCCAGCCTCATGCCAGACCATGCAAAACCTTGAAATCAGCTGGGTACAATCACAATCATTTGAGTTAGAAGAAACGTTTAAAGGACATCTGGTCCAACCTCCCTGCATTGAACAAGGACCTCTACAGCTAGGTGATGTTGCTCAGAGCCCTGTCCAACCTGAGCACGAGTATCATGAGTACCCCAGGGATACCTGAATACATCACTTGGGAACCACACTCCCAATTTTACGAGACCCTTCTCCCCAAACTTCTAACACAAGACTTCTAACCCAGTGTCCAAGCAAATCTCACAACTGCTTGAACACTTGAGTGAAAATTTAAATGCTGAGTGAAACCCAAACTTCTGAGAGGTCACTCATGTCCCTGACAAGTGCAGCATCACCATGCTGCAGTGACTGAACACCATTAAGTCAGCTCTCAGACTCCCCGGATTCCTCTCTTGGAAGCCAAAGCCAGCTCCCAGCCCTGAGCCATCCTGCCTAGAGATGCTGCAGGCTTGATGCACAGAGCAGCAGGCTGCTTGCAACACAGCTTCTCTCAGCCCGCACAACCAGCAGCAGGGCCAGCTCTTCCCAGCTGCCAGGAGATGGTGCTCTTTCTTTTAGCTCAAGATTTTCGAAGTCAGATCACAGGTTGGCCACTTATTTTCCTCCAAAACATTCCCTCAACATTGGCTGCAGGAAGAATACAGCTCTACAGGACACAGCATTCACAAACAGGAATGGCCAACCTCTCAAAGTCATTTTGGGATTCATTTGCACAACAGATGCTACAAGAAAACTGGATATACCAGGATACACACTCATGTTCTGTTTCCCCTGCTTCACTGCACAGGCCCTGAATGTGATGGGGAAACTCAGAGCAGCCAGACTGCTCGCACTGTCTCAGACAAATTAATGATAAGCTTTGATACATGTAAAATCTCTCCTGTTAGTCATTTTACAGAGGATTGGAGACACTGCAGCCCCAGTGCCTTGGCTGTCTGATAAGCCATCACCCCAGCCCCTCCAGATCTAAGCCCCCACTTTGTGCTGGGACCCCAGCTCCCAGAAAGCTCTGGTTGCTGAGGATAAGCACCCTCTCCTGACTCACCATCCACTAAGCACAGGGGCTGGGGATGATGGCAAACAGCTTTCAGAATCCCACCCCTGGAGCCTTCAGAATTTTGGAGAGCATTGGTCTGGGGGCTGCCCAGCTGAGATGCTCCCCTCAGCCACCAGCATCAGGTCCGCACTTCATACAGAAGCACGAGGCTGCTCCTCAGACCCTGCCTGGGGCTCCTCCTGCTGCCCCAGCAGATCTCTGACTTTTGAAAAAAAAAACAAAACAAAACATGGAAGCAAGGATCAGGCCCTGGCTCAGCTGTTGAGTGCCACAGCCCTGCCTGTGGGAGGGACACGTAGGAAAAACACTGATGAGCTTTTAATAACATTAAAACGGATCCACTCTGGGGAACGCAGCATGTGCTCTGCTGCAGCCCCACCAACCTGGCAGGCCATTAACAGCATCTTTTGTTGTTGTGGACTCTGAGCTGCAACAGCCAGCACCTCCCTGTCAGCACTGCCCCCCAGAAAACAACCCACAAACACCAGAGCTCATCTTTAACATGTTGGTGAACTGTCACTGTGGGCACCCCAAACCAAGCCAAGCCCAACCTTACTGCTGAGGAGCAGGGCTTGGTTTGGTGACGTTGAATATCCATGGTCCCCATAAGCATCCCCAGAGCTCACTGGGTCTGCTGGGTGCCCCAAAGCCAATGGTAAGGTGTGCATGGCGAGCTCACAGCGAGTCAGCAGTTCCCATCCCCATGTGCTCTCTGCTTCATTAAATGACTTCAGAGAGTTGCAATTTGAGCTGGCAGTAAAACCCCAGCATCAGGTCCATGACAACCCTCCCCTGTACACTGAGCAGTGTGAAATATCACACACACAAAGAACTTTCAGAGTAGTATAAAAAACAATTAAACAAAGTTTCAAATGCTCCTGCCAGAAGTACAGCTGCACCACATCTTCATGATCAGCAGAAAGAATACACACATTTTTTGATTTTTAACAAAAATCAGTTTCAGGGGAAGAAAAAACAACAAACAAGTTGCTGTGATAGTATCAGCAGGTGTAACACAATGGCCAGTAGGGTTCAGTGATACTGAAGTACTGCCTAAAACACTATCAAATGTGCTTTGCTAAGCCCCATTTATGGAAATATCCATTCACACTGCACCCGGCTCACATTTCCCCTGGAGGGATCAAACTTCACCAAGTCCAACAGATACATCTTCCAAGCCCTAAATGAGCTAACACCTAAATCACACTTCCCAAATGATTTGAAATGAAGTCCAACTCTGTTTTGAGCCCTGCCCTCGGAGTTGCTCAAAATCTGGATGCGCTTGGTTAAGTCCCTTTTCTCTTCAGATTCTCAACTATTTAAATCCCATTTCAAACTTGACTGAGGAACTCAGACTGTTCTCTGCTTGCATCCCCAGCCTGCTACATCTCAGTCACAGAATCATAGAATATCCTGAGTTGGAAGGGACCTGCAAGGAACATCAAGTCCAATTCTGGGTTCCTCATAAGGCTACCCAAAAATCAGACCAGTCGGTGGCTCCCCAAGCCCCATTCAGGCTGTTCAATACCCCTTCAACATCCTCCCTCCCCTGGGGCTCTGCTTCAAGCTCCCCTGTACCCCTAAACCCACCCTGGCCAGCTCCTAGACGCCCACAGACTCAGCTTCCCTTGCTTGCTGTAAGGCAATCTGCAGCGGTGTGGCTGAGACTCATCCTGGAAGAGGAAGAAATATCAACCCTGGCTGCTTTTGATGCTATGATGAAACTGGGACAGAAATTGTTGCCCTACAGCTCCAGGCTCTTTCAGGCGTGGGAAGGGCTTGATGGCAAGGAGGTAAGAGCTGCTGCTGGAGAAGGATTGGTGCTGAAATGTCAGTCCTGAAGGGAGAGGGAGACAACGCACATTTTGAGGATTGCTGAGTTTTCTCTGTGCCATGTCCCTGACTACAGCATCTCTTGTAAATTCAGCTATTAAAAACGAAGAGAAAAAAAAAGGAAGAGAGGATCAGCTTGCACTTGTTTGGCTCGCTGTGCCCCAGGCCTGGAGCACCCCAGCAGCATGAATTTTACAGTGAGAGAGGGCAACAACTGCAGCAACATTTAGCTGAAATCACTGAGGGCTCTCAAGGGGAAAATTAATTTTGTGACAATGCAGAACACCTGCAGCGACATCTCAGGCGCAGTAATTCACAGCTGCCAGCCACCGAGGGCTGGGGCAGGGTGGGAGCCACTCCACAGAAGGCAATACCTACACGAAGAAGCAGGGGAGCAAAGGACAAGGCCCTAGTAACCAGCAAACAGAACCATAGGATGCTGGTAAAGGGAAAAGGAATAGCAGGGAAATCCATGTCAGAAAGCATGGTAGCATGAGGCTGATGGAGGCAACGACTGAAGCTCCAGAATCCCTACCTCTGGCTTTCACACACAGTCTTCACATTACAATTTGACCTATGCCAAGACAGCATCCACAAGGACGTGCTGATCCTCCTGGTGTTGACAGCATCAGAAGCATTAGGAGAAAAGACAGTATAGCTTCAAGCAGGACCCAGAATATATAACATCAAGGAGTGAAGATATATGAGCAGCTTCAGAATGCGGAGGTTCTGCTGAGGCAGGTGAGGCAGCAGGACCTGATCCAAGCACTAATGTGGTTTCCTTATACATTAAGTGATTCCCCCTTATTTCTAGAAGGTGGGGACACCAGGACTACATCTCAAAGTCAATCAAAGAGTTCTTAAAAGCATACTAAAAGTTAAAGATCTCACAATAGCGCAGAATATGGGACAGAGCCACCGTAGTCATAAATCAGCATCAACCTGCTGGCTCCAGCTCCTGCTTAATGAGGATTGGGCCAGATGTGCTATAACTAATGCTATGAACGTCCTTGCCTTCAAGGTCTCTTCCTTATTTACCAGCCACCATCCCTCTTCTCCTGCAAATGAAGAGCTTATGCCAAGTCGAGGCAGGAGAGCTGCTCCCTAGACACCTCAGTTCCCTGAAGGACATTTTCAGAGACTCATCTCACCCCTTGTTCTACTTCAGGAACAGCAGACACATACAGCTACAAACCCTCCACCTTCTGCCTGAGGATACAGGACACATCAAAAATATTTGGTCACCCAAGAGAGCATCCAGCAAGCTTGAAGTCTGCACTTAGAGCACAGGTGTTATCAAGATTTTGGGGAGCACTGCAAAGCGGAACTGAGCATCTCCCTGGAGGCCCAGGTTAAGGTCCTGTTCCTTCTTCACGTGGCAGCTTTGCCTGCTTGGCAAAGTCATGCTTCTGATGTCTGCAGGGAAAGCCAGCTCCCTGCAGTCAGGGTTCGTGGCTAAATCACAGTCTTCTACAAATTTAAAGAGTGGAGGCTGGACTACTGAAAGCTTCTGAGGTCATGGTGAGCAACACTGATCCAAACCATCTATTTGCTGAAACATGCACTGGTAAATCAGGAGGGGGGCAATAGCTCAATGGAAATGTTGGTCCTGGCACTACCATCATAAAGAGCAGGGGATAATTTCCCAGATCACAGTGCTTTGTGCAGCTTTCCCAAGTCTCTGCTGCACAGGAAGAGATGGCTGCCAGGTACATACAGAAGCTGCAGGGAGAGGCAGGAGCAGAGGCTTTTCCCCTTGCTCTCCTCCGTGGCTCCATCTCTGAACTGGATGTGTTCATCCTGAAGCAGCTCTTGTGGTTACTGCACACCTCAACTGCAAATTTCCTACTGAAAGCTGCCAGAAAAATTTAACTTTGTCAGCCACAGGGAAGTCTGTTTTCCTCCAGAGATCTCCTTCCCCAATTAGAACGCTCAAGATGCCAACCTGAGAATGTCCTGCTTGGCTTCCATCCTGACTTGGAATAGTTTCCTGTGCAGAGAAGGGTTCAAATCCTGTTGTATTCAGGGGCTTAAGAGAGGCTACATCAATAATTCCTGGATACTACAAGTGCAGGTGTTCCTGCAGAGGGACTGACACGGTCTAATAGCGATAGGAAGAGATGAAATGGCTTTAAAATAGAAGAGGGAAAACTGGTGGTAGATGTAAGGAAGAAACTCCCTACTGAGAGAGTCACGAGGCCCTGGGCACAGGCTGCCCAGACAGCTGGGGGTGCTCCATCTCTGAAGGTGCCCAAGGGCAGGCTGGATGGGTCCCTGGACAGCACGATCTGGTGAGGGGCAACTGGACCATGGAAGGGTGTTGGAGCTTAATTTAAGGTCACTTCCACTCTATGACTGTATAACACAGGATGAGTGCATGACCTCCACAGCAGCTCTCCTGCTTCAAACTCTAGTGTCAGCTACTTTTGGAGGACAACTGCACAAGAGATGCAGAGCTATCATGAACTAGCATCTTTCCACCTAGTAAAAAAGATTAATCTGAGAAGAAAGCAGCTTTTATGTGAAGCACTGGACAGGACAGCTGTGCAGATATTGCTGATTCATCTACAGATTTGTGTCAAAGTTACAAGCAGTGATAAAGAGAAGCAGATAGTATGGTAAGAAGGCTTTCTCTATTTTTTTTCCCCACCTTGCCATGTTTTCAAAGAGACAGAAGGGGAAAGCCAGAAGACTTTATGGCAAATGAAGCATTATGCATCTTCTGGGAAAAGCCCATTTTGAGATTCTACCACAGTGAACGAGCCAAAGGGCATTTGGAAGAGAAGCACATGATCACTAGCTAAGATTAAGCAGTAGGTTGTGCTAGAAAAAAGATTCTACTGACCTTCTTGGCTACAAGCTTGGCGCTAGGAAGCAACAGAAAAGCAGTGATTGTGGGACAGTTCACTTTCCCTGTATTTTCAGCACCCAGTCCTCCCTGGTAATCAACTCGTACCACACGTGTGGAAAGCTGGTCAAACTGGCAAAGCATTAGTGAGGGAATTAAGGCACAGAGGAGGAAGGAGGCAGCCCATGAACAGACAGCAAAAGAAATAAGAGCTGAAGGACTAACAGGACATCATTAAGGAGAGACAGTCCTGCATGGGATTGGCAGGGCAAGGAGAAGAGTTCCTTGACTGTAGCTTGTCCCCTGGCACACATCTTAGAATCATCAAGGTTGGAAAAGACCACTAAGATTATCTGGTCCAACTGTCAACCCTTAAGTGAACTACAAGCTGGATAATTTTGTGGTTTTCTTCACTGATGGAAAGCATAGAGGGGTGCTGAGAAAAAAGCTGGTGGCATAAAAACTTGGGGGCAGGACACCTGGGACCCATCTGGGGGAGGGAATAAGGGAGATAAAGGTATATTACACAGAATGGGGGAAGGGTAGGGGGGAGCGAGATTAAGCTATAAATACACTCCAGGTACAAGCATGAAGTAAAGAGAGGGAATTAGTCACAGTCTTAAGGGACAGAAGGGAAAAGCAATGGCTTGAAAATGAGACGTAAAATTAAGCTGTGTTCAGGTGTGTGTCTTGACAGAGTGGATGAGCAGGACAGAGCATAGTGAGATGGATGGAAGGATGAATCGATGGGCATCAATGGGAGCACACACAGCTCTGCTCTGACAGCAGGTTTGCAGCATCCTCCCAGCACCACTGCTACCAAGGTCTGCCTCCTGCACAGCAGCACTTCAGTTGAAAGCTGGCTAAATAAGAGACTCCAGTTCGGCAAGGGAGAAAATTACAGGAAAGTCATTCTGCTTGGAACCAAGCCGTAACAGAGTTGTTTTTAATGATTTTTTTTCAGTGAAACAAGAAAACAAACCAATAAAAATCACTCTAGGTCAAATCAATGTAATCTGGCCTGAAGCGAAATGTCATAGATCTGGTTTACAGCACACCCACTTTGAACACCAAAGGGAAGCACTGTGGACTGGGGACCCTGCTGGAAGCACACGCAAAGCAGCGCACATAGGGTGATGCTGTGGGGTGCTGACATCTTCCCCAGCCATCACCACCTACACCTTATAGGCTGCAGCTCTCTTCAGAGCCAGCAGAAAAGCAGCTCTTAGCCTTCCCCCTAGCTTCTTCCCAAGTCCAGCCATTTAGATGTAGAACTCAAGCAACCCAAGTTTGCAGGCAGTCCTAAATCATGCTCAGAGCTCTCTGAGCTCCCAGCATTTTGGATCTGAGCCCATTCAATTATTCACCACCCCATATAGTTGCTATAGCAACACTGTATTGAGTATTATTAGAAATCACTGTCCCCAAATCCCATATATTAGAAGGAGCTGTGCAGCAGGGGTGAGACATCTTTCCCTGCACTGCTTTCTGTTCTCCCACTCCCAATCAGCTGATCGAGGCATGCACCCCACTCCTGACAGGCCCTGGTTCTCCACAGAAAATTATTTAGACATATTCTACAAATGCGTGAAGGAAACATGCTTCAATTTAACACAGGCAACAGCTATTTGTATTAGCCCAAGTAAACAAGGAAAATCTAAGCTGTTCCACTTAGCTGTCCACAAGAATTTGCAGTATGACCTTGCAGAAATTAAAGTTGCAATAGGCCTTTTCTGAGTATTTCCCATTCAACATCAGGAACCATCAACATTTTTTTCTGCGGTTTAAGTTCAGAACAGCACACATTCGTTATGGAACATGAAATTAAGCCATTACAGAGCTGAGTGCGAACAAAGAGGACTGCAGTGAGAAAGAACAAGGCTGCACTTTGCTCTGGAACACAAGTCACCATCACCATACTCTTCGACTGAACCCCGGAGTACAAAGATAAAATACAACACCAGAACCTTTTAGAAACATCTTTTTATCCAAATGCCACAGGCCTCAGGTGCATCTCCTCCTGCTCCAAGGCCAGCAGACAGCTGCACTGCCACCGGGGGATGCAGCATTAAAAGGGCTTCTGAGTGATGCACAGCTCCCAGGCTGATCCAAAATAGCCCGAAGACAATAAACAGTGTTTTGTTCCTGTATAAATTGAAAGTAGAAGAGATGAAGGAACTCTAGGACAAGAAACTGCACGGAGAGTACTTCCAATTGGCTATTTATACCATTGCTGGCTCAGCTTTTACTTACCCTGAAGCCATTTCACACTGTTCAGCTGTGTGAAAGGGCCTTCATGTGGATAAATATTCAGGTCTGTCACTAAAGCATTCACAGCATACGGGCAGACACTTCACTTTTATTGTTTTCATCCACTTAAGTACATCAGCTAGAGGCTGAAGGACTCAGTACCTGCTTTAGGCCAAGACAAATACAAGTAGACACTGCAATGACATTTCTGGCTAGGCTGGCACCCCAGATCAGGCACCCATCTCTGAGGGGATCAGATTCCAGCCCCTTTGTGGCCTTACTCCAAGTGACCTTACGTGGGGTTACCCAAGCTCTCCAAAGAGGACAGCAGAAATAGCTTTTCCATCCTAACCATGGGATGTCACCTGGGTATAACACGGTCCCTCAGCCCACCTTACTCAGTCTCTGTATCTTTCAGCTGGCTCTCACCTGCACTCAGGCCATCTCTGCGTCAGGCAGCTAAACTACAGCAGAGCATCCCTCGTACAGGTTCTGGTTTGTGATGAAACAGCCAAGAAAGGAAACAGAAGGGAACAGAGAGAAGAATGCAGGGCTACAAATTGGGAAGAGGAACTGGGAGAGAGGGAAAAGGCAGAACTGTGTGGGAGCAGGGTGGAAAGGGCAATGATGTGGTGAGATAAGCAGATCAGAATGGGAATTAAGAGAGATGCAAAGGAAGGAAAAGAAAAAAAAAACAGTTGGAACAAAGGATGAGAAAGGTAGAGAGAGGCAGATTGAAGCACAGGTGGAAAAGAAAAGCTTTAAGAGTGCTCAGAGAGACACTCATACCCTGTCTGTATGTAGTCTGAATGTTACTACATTTAATCTGCATTTCCCTCATTCATATTTATCCATCATGTGTTTCTGGGTTACTATTTTTAAGCATGTATAAAACCACATGAAGAGCCTTTGGAGGAAGGGCTAGGCACTTCCCAGGCACAAAGCGAATCTCTTTTTAGATTAAATACAGAAAGACTATCAGAGCAAACCCAGTGAATAAATAACTCTGAAGTTATGGTGAGGAGCTATTCTCAGATGTATGCACAGCCTCCAAAACAGAGAATGTTTAGAAATGAACAAGGATGTGGTGACATAGCTGCAGGCATTTTACCCAGGAGGGAGAGGAAGCTTTTGCAGTCTGGACCAGCAAAGAGCATAAGGAGCAACACAGACACAGAAGGCAGAGGAACAATCTGGTCCACAACCTCATGCCAGCATCTTCTGAATATGTTTACCCACACCTTCCTCCCTTTCCTTGGCTACCATGTTTTACCAGTGGCACATCACGTAGTCTCATTCACCTAAAAACATAAGAAGTATATTGTTACAGTTTATAAACTGGCACTGAAGGCTTCATTTTGCTGAGAGGTGAAGAAAAGACACTCATCCATCTGCAATCTGACCTCACTCAGCTGGCTCTCACAAACTGGCAAGATTGCATCCTCATCCTGACACTGAAAACATAATTCTGTGCACCAACTTCCAGTGCTTGCACAGCTGATACTCATTAAAGTGACATGAGGCTCCCAAACCCCTTCACTACTCTTTCAGAAGATGGAGGTTCTCAGTTAAGGTTTCTCAAGTCAGTCTAGTTCATTCCTAAAGCCTCTGGAATCAGAGCTAAGAGTCTGACTGCAGCAGAGATGCTTTAATGAAGTTACCAGTCTGGGCTGTGTGCCATGGCCAAAGGAGTGTAGCAGAGACTCAGGGAGATGTCAGGACGGAGAACATCAGCAGCACTGCTGAACTCCAATTCAGCAGCGTGGATTCTGTTGCAGAATTTCAAACATTCTGCATTGATGCCCACAAAAGAAACCTGGATATCTCAGATGAGGCTTGCTGTCAGCCTTGGGAATAGCCAAGGGTCTTTTCTACTCATGCTTGAAAATTAACCTATTTCCTACCTTGTCCCACTAGGCGTCCAGAGTCTCCCACACTGCTAGAAAGGAATAGCAGCCTGCTCTGCGGGGTTAATGAAAGTAGGGAGAAACCTTCCCAAATGCACAAGATGGAGCTTGCACTGAAAAAGGTGACACACCATAAGCTCTTGCCTTCTCCAGCCCCACCGTGACACGCGTCTCCATAGCCCAGACTAAACACTGCTTCTCACCTTCACTTTGTGGGGTCACCAAATGACACAAAGCCACATCACTCATCTCATCACCTTCCAATGAAGAGGGATCCTTTTGGAGTCACACTGCTCAGTCACACAGCAGTCTCCTGCTTACAGTGCACCTTAAAGATGCTTCACGGGCAAAGGAGCCAGAGCTTTACATTTTGTCAAAAACTAAGTGGGGAATATTTGGATCATCAGTCAGAGCCATCCACACTCCCAGAGGGGAACATTTTGTTGCACGGCTCTTTCAGGACATTAAAGTCTGTTTTAAAGAGATATTTGACTTTTGACTTCTTGCATTTACCAGAAAACTCTGCCACGCCATGGTGTTCAGGAGTCTCCTACATTTCCAGCCTACATTTATCCATCTCCAGCCTACACCTGCTAATTCTTCTGCCAGCACTGCACTTTGACCTTGCAAAATATTTATAGGAATCCATCACACCCTTGCAGCCCTCATTTAGTAAGGCGAACAAAAGCCATAAAAGCTCTCAACGTCTTACAATCAATCTCCTGGAGAGCCTAGGATGCCTGGTGCCACACTCAGGGAAGTGGCTTCTCCTATCTAATTTCTTCTTTAGAAACATCATTACAGTGGTTTGGAGTACATAAAGCTACACTGCTGCACTTCACTGCAAGGCAGACCGCTTGGACCATTGCTTCATTTGGCTGGAGGAGCATGAAAATACATTTACAGCAGTAGATTAATTTTTGTGCATGGAGTTAAATCTAGCTGGAAGCCCGTTACTAGTGGTGCTCCCCAGAGGTCAGTATTGGGCCCATCTCCATTCAATGATGATGATCTGAATGAACAAACTGAGTACACTCACAATACGCTTGCAGATGACACCAAGCTGGGAGGAAGCGTTAATCTGCCACTGCATAGGAAAGCTCCACATTGGGATCTGGATAGGTCAGACAAGTGCGCTCACACCAGTCATAAGACCTTCAACAAGACCAAGCATTGGCTCCTGCACTTTGTCCACAACAATCTCATGCAACGCCACAGGCTTGGGGCAGAGTGGCTGAAAAGCTGGGCAGAAGAAAATGAGGTGTCTGTCAATGCTTAGCTGAAAATGAGCCAGCAGTATATCCAGGTGGCCAAGAAAGAGAATGACACCCTGTCTTGCACTGGAAATAGTGCAGCCAGCAGGATCAGAGACGTCATCATCCCTCACCATCAGCCCTAATGAGGCCACACCTCAAATTCTGTAATCAGTTTCAGGCCCCTTACTACAAGACAGACATTGAGTCCCTGGAACATACCCAAAGAAGGGCAATCAAGCTGTCAAGGGTCAGGAGCACAAGACTTACAGAGAGCGGCTGAGGGAAATAGGATTTCTCAGTCTGGAGAAAAGGAGGTTTAGGGGAGACTCTATAGTGCCCTCTCAACTGCCT
Organism: Oreortyx pictus; assembly: GCA_036925125.1. NCBI lineage: Eukaryota > Metazoa > Chordata > Aves > Galliformes > Odontophoridae > Oreortyx > Oreortyx pictus. The sequence goes on from JAUPFR010000006.1 coordinate 58,022,486, forward strand.
GAAAGGAGACTATAACAAAATGGGTCTTGGCCTCTTCTCTGAGACAACAGCAGTAGGACAAGAAGTAATGGTTTTCAGTTGAACCGGGGGGGGGAATTCAGGTTGGATATTAGGAAACATTTCTTTTCAGAAAGAGTGGTGATGCATTGGAACAGGTTGCCTATGGAGGTGCTGGTTCACCATCCCTAAAAGTGTTAAGAAATGCACAGAAATGGCACCGAGTATCATAACTCAGTAAATATGGTAGGGATGGGCTGGCAGTTGGACTGGCTGATCTTAAAAGGTCTTTTTCCAACCTTAGTGAATCTGTGATTCTTGATTCAACCATCTAATTGCTGTTTTAGTATCAGAAAGAAAATAGTGACATCAAAGTGACATAAAAATCACATAGCACTGTCACGGTCAAGCAAGTTATTGGTTTTCTCAGCAAATGTGGCCACAGGACAAATACCACATCAACAAATCAAAACCTAAACAAACCCCAAAGCACATCTACACATGTGCACGCGAGCCCTTTCTCTCCCAAGCTGGAGCAATGGACTCTTATCCTCTGAAGTTTCTGGAACCTCATTTCTGGATGATGACCACCACACTGAGTGCCTGGCCCAGGCCCTGTGCTGCTGTACAGAAATGGGAAGCCCTGTGCGAGCCAGCATGCTCACCCTGAATTTTAGCCAGAGCATCCAGAACCATCTGTTTAAGATTAGAGACACAATGAAGCAGAGCATTAATAAAGAATCTGCAGTTCCTACCCTCCTCCACTTTGCAACATCAGGGAAAAAAATTACTCCCAACACCACAATACAGTTTTCAGCAACAAATAATGATAATGATTTGGTTCAGAATTGAGCACACAACAAGAGTTTAATGCAGAATCTGAACACATTCTATCTCATGGGACTATGCTGCCAGCAAGAAAAATTATATATAGCTTCAGCTTTTTATTATATTAACTCAATTTTTCAGCTGCTTAGAGTGCTCCTGTATGTCCTTTCTAAATTAGGTTTGGTTTTCTATACCTGCAGCTATAGTTATCCTGAGTATTTTCTGTGTATTCCACCACGAAGAATGTGATTAGATTCATTTGTCATAAAACAAACATGACGCCATGAATGATAAATAAGCAGTGTACTGCAGAGACTGGCAGCACAGCTCAGTTTTCTCAGTGCTCGGGTGATGCAGAGGGTTTCTGAGTTGCTCGTGGCCAAGATGAGAAAGCTTCCTAATGAAGAAGTCTGCCTAATAAATGATGTAGCAAAGCCACAAGCCTAATTTTCAGGGAAAGGGCCCAACAACCCCCAGCATCACATTCCCAGGTGAGTGGAATAGCTGCCTTTGCTAGCTCTCAGGCTAGGGGACAGCAGCAGGGACTGCAGGATTTGGAAGGGGACATTCACTCCAAGGAGACACTGCCCTGTATCACCTTTAGCACGTACCTGGAAATCTGAGGAGCCCATACAGTACTGTACTCACAACCCTGCTCCTTTCCATCCCAGTAGCACCAGAGGGCAAAGAGGAACAGCATGCCATTTACAGACAGATCTTGTTGAATAGAATGAGCCATCACACTGGATTTCATACAGTATTTCACCAGCCTCTATAGTAGAAGACCCCCCCCAGCCCACATCCAGCTCCAGGACCACAGCACGGGCTGAGACGTCCCACCTCCAGGTGCTCCCATAACCAGCAAGCTGCAGGCTGTGTTTCTTGTCCACTTCCTAGTCCCAAATGCTAGCAAGTAAAAAAGCAGCCCAGTCTGCTTCCAAGAAAGCTGTTTCACCAACCTGAAGAGACCAAGGTCACAGAGGAAAGGAAGTCAGTCCCCAGGCAGCAAAGCTCTGCACTGAACTGCAAGCTCCACATCCCCCCACCAACCTGAGCTTCAGGTGAGCCCTGGATCACAATGATATTTTATTAAAATATTGTATCTTTGTAAAGTGCTGCAGCATTGCTGTTTGAATGCAGCAAATCCCTGTCTATGTGATGCTGCTCCAAACAGGAAAGATCTCTTGAAGGGAAAGACAGCTGGCTGTTTTATCACCATCTCAGTTCCACACTTCAAACCATGGAATTAAGTGAATTTTCTTCATCAAGATGATCTAACCTGGGACAACTGCAACCCTTAGGTCAGTGGGAAGCTAAGTGGGGGAACACTGAGTGACCCGTGGCACTCTTGGCTGAAGGTGAGGTAGATGTGTGCTGCAGCTATCTGTCTGCATTACCTTGCTCTTGCTTTCAACCTTTGTGCTTCTGTTTCCACCTTTCTAGACTTCATCTGCACTGTATTAACTGCTTCTACAGGGCACTGAGGTCCTGCTCTTAATGGCGTATTAAACATAAAAGACAGGAGGAGTCAGAACACCAGCCTGCACTTTGTTAGAACCGCACAGACTTGTGACCCACCAGCCAAACTGAGGTCTTCACTCTCTACAGATCATCCCTAGTCCTTTCCTTCCCCACTCTCAGCCTTCCTGAAGACCCTCTTTGTTCTCAGGTTCTCTCTTCACCCAGCAAGCCTCAATATAAGCACCTCCCCCCTCTGCCCAAGAGTTTTCACTGCCCTTCTGATCCAGAGATCACCAGGCCCATTGAATTTTGTTCTCCATGGACCTCACACTCCAAGGCAACCATGGCTCTGCATTCAACTCCACCTCTGGCACAGAGGGATCCTAAACAAAAAGCTTGCAGAAACAGCCCATTACAGACTAGCCAGAAGCTGAGAAACAAGCCATGTAACCACTGCAGCAGTTGAGAAATCTGCCTCCAGACCCAAGGCAACTCTTTTCTTCATTGAAGAATAAGGATAAAGTAGTGGACATGGTGGTGGCGGATTGACAGTTGGATTAGATGACCTCAGTGACCTTAACAATTTTATAATTCTATAAGGATGAGATAAGGATAACCTACAGAGATTCAGAGTAAGCTTCTGACCCCCATAGCTTGCCAGAGCACTCTGTCCATTTGACTGCAGGCTAATCCTGCCACATTCACTCTGTTTACAAGCATCACCACCATCTTTGCTTTATTCTTCAGTCCCTTCTGCTTTCTGTGTTCCACAGCAACTCAAATTCAGCCTTCCCCATTCCCAAAAGTCTTAGGCTGATTCACTTCCTCACCCTTCCAGCTTACAAAGTTGAATGTAGCAGCCATTCAGTACATTCCCAGTAATGTAGTATTTTCTCCTCCAATCATAATGACAGCAAGATGCAAACACATCCTGCTTCCCTTTCTGAAGGCATCACCTCCACTCTCTAGAGCCCATCAGACACATCCTTTCATGCCTTTCTGACACGCTGATCGACAAGGTTTTCCTCTCTCTCTCTAACAGAGCCAATTGCTCTAATTACAGGCTGTCTGCTGTGACTGAGGAGCCGTAAACAAAGCAGTCACAGCACTGTCTCATCCGCACCAACCTCCAAAACAACTCCTGCAGTCTTTGCTTGCAATGGTCCACTGTGAGGTTGAATTTTAGCTAAAATGACTTTTTAGGAGATCACACTTTTGCAAGGACTCACCTATTTGAGACCTAGAGGAAAACACACTGAAGCCAGATGGAGTAGTTTCCATTAAACTAAAGCTTCATCAGGTCACCTCCATCCCCTACAGGATCAAATCAGGGCAGAAATTAATAGGTTCCTACAGGAATTATCCTCAAAATGATACAAAGCCAGCCTAGCTACAGGACTCTGGGATGATCCGTGCAGCCCACAGGCAGGCACGAAGCCTGTGCTCAACACTTTAATTTTCCCATGGACACTCTTAACGAAGGTGCCACTTGTGAGCAACAGCAGAGCACTGTTCTTTTCATTCAGGCTTGGGAAGAGCAGCACTGGATTAATGTTGCATCTCTGCTGAATGCAGGGTGGGAGCACCACAACCAGCCAGCAATGGCAAATGCATTTCCAGGTGTCACCAAGTCCCTGGTAGCACCAGGGAGGAAGTCAGAGGGCACACTCAATCCCACTGTCAGCACTACAAGGCAGTGGGGCAGGACTGAGCCCCCTTCCTAAGCTCACTTACATAGGGAGGACTTCTTGCAGCCACAGAGCGAGCACTGAAGAGGGTTTGCATCTATTCTAAGTCTTCAAAAAGGCAAGTTTTAAAATTAAAACATCTCTTAGTACTTTGCTCTTGTACTGAGACAAACCAACAGAGCTTAAGCTCTGTTATGCTTGGTTGACAAGTCATTAAAACAGTTTTTTCCTCCCAAAAGTCAAACTCTGTCACCTTAGCTTAAAAGTGGAGGTGAATGGGCTTGTGCAGACATCCAAGGCAGCAGCCTCACTGCAGCACAGGCCGTGTAACCCACTAACCTGACCTGTGACACTGGAGTAACAATGGCTCTCAGGCAGTCATTTACACCATCAAATCCAAGGAAACCTTCTAAATGCTGGTTATGGCTGTTTCTGCAACCGCCGTGAGAACAGGAGGAGGGCAGCGAGAGCAATTTCTGAAGATGGCTTTGGAACACTGGGTTTTGATCAGTACCATGCTACAATGAGAAACACAATTCAAAGGCTGCTGAAATTCAATGGAGCTATTATACAGAGTGCAAGGGGCTTTGCAGTAGAACAGTATGCGCTTCCATAACTTTTACTACAACGTCTTTGGAAGACAGACAAAGCCTCATATGCTTCACTTGCTGTTACAGCCTCATATTTAAGAGGGTAAAATGACCTGATGCTGGCTGTTCCCAGTGGTGCCCCTGCAGTACTCCAATGCCATACACCCAGCTGTAAGTGGTGAGAAGGATCTGCAAAAGGCCAATTAGCAAAGTGCCCTGTGAAGGTTCAGGGTTCACTGTGTGCAGTACATTGCTCAAACCATTCAAACAAGGCCGTCTGCAAGGCTGGCAGGGAAGACCAAGCCACCTCTACTGTGAGTACAGCTTCCAGCAACCCTGGTACAAAGTGCCATGCAAAACACCCAGCACAGGAGGGGTGGGGGCTTCCCATGGTTTATTTCCTTGCTGATGAGTAAGACTAGGGCAAAACAAAGCATACATTCTGGTGCTCATTACTTTAGCTAAACCATACTCTATCAATTCTGATGCAGCGGAACAAAGACAACATCCAACATGGGAGGATGCAACATTAAAAAGAAAAAAAAAAAAAGTAGGCAGGAAAGCCAGCAGATTCTGTGACCAGCTAGTCAGACCGTGCCCTTGGAAGCAGAGACATGACTCCACTGCCTGCTCCAAAAATCACTTCATGCATCTTTAATGGCTCATAAATAAACCAGCACAGGAACAGAACTGAAATTCAGTCCTGCTGCCTCACAGGCCTGCCTGAAGCACTGGTTTTGCTCAACTTCACGCTTTTCACCTTGGTAGCAAAAATCAGACCTGTGGCTTCCAGCCAGCGAGTACAAGACTTTCAGATCTACCAGCACAGTACTGACCAACTTGCAGATACCACCAACCCCAGAGAAGAGGGACGTGAGGAGCACAGCTCTGCTCCAGAATGGCTTTGCTACCACTGCTTCTATTAAGATATCTCATTTAAGGATAAGAAGAGCAAACAGGGCATGAATTAAGTGCTTTTAGCAGCCCAATGCCAAGAATAAATTAATGACCACAGCACTGCAAACGAGTAATATATAGCATTTCAGCTGAAGCTAAGTCCATATTCTGATGAATAAAATAGTAAGTTAAAAATGTCTAATTCTTAAATCAATACAAAATTCACTTCATGGTACTACTGCATGAACTATAACTTTTTGGCTGAGTCTTAAATAATACAAGAAAGCAAATGGAAAATTCAGCTTCACTGAGAACACTTTTCCCTTTCTCAAATGCTGGGATTGGGACCTCCCTGGAGGAAAACATAAGAACAGCTGAGCGTGGCAAGGTGCAATTCACAGGAAGGGGTTTAGCTGGTTGCAGTCCTGGACAAGCTTGCCACAAACCAGCATGACCCCTCCCCACCATTTCCAGGGCTTTGGGTTAAGTCCAGTACAGGTTTGTGCATCACTATGGGCAGAGGAACCATTAGGTCACAAGGTACCAAGGTGAGCCAGATGCATTTATTTTGGCCTTCAAACCTGGCTCCGGAACAACCTCACAGCACATGAGCAGAAGTATGAACTGAAACAACAGTGTTTGCTACCCACAAATATAAACAACCACCAGCATGCAGACAGCACTGCTCCATGGGGCTCTGCTAGCTTACGAAGAGCACCCAAGCCACCTGGAGGAATAAACCCTATCCCCCTTTCATTGCTTTGCAGTAAACAGATTCTTCCATGCAATTAATAAGCAGAAATGTCTGCTGGTCTCCAGGAACCCAAACAAGTGAACAGAAACAAGAAAGAGAAAACAGTATTCCTCGCAATTTAAAGAAGAAACTAAGAACAGAATAAATGGTGCCTGATTCCCCCTGCCTGTAAATAGACCTCGTTCAGTTACATTAAACTACTGAACTCAGATCAGAAGAGCACTACTCCTGACAGAACAGGAACCCGGGTTAGAAACACGCTTGCACACACAGTGTCCCTCAGCCAGGCTACAGCCACAGGCTCCCAGAAACAGACAGCAATTCCTCTTGCAACAACAGTGCCTGTGAAAACAGTGCTCCTTCCAGCCACGTCCCCAGCTAGGAGCAGCCACAGAGCAAAGCCTTAAAATAGACACAGATGTAGGACACATTCTATTTCCCAAGGCAAAGTAGGCACAAAATACTGTGACCAGCATTAGAATATATATATACACACACATAGTAAACTAAAAGGAAAGAAATGGGTTAGATACATCACGACAGCACAAGGCCTGGTACAGGTACTACTCACCAGCACAAGGGGACACTCAGGACACAGACAGATAGGGACATACCACACAAAACCCCTCCCAAGCAGGGGAAAACTCTTGCCTGCTCTCCTCCGTGTATCCCTGGAGGCAGCTGAGCGAGGCACTCCCTCGCTGGTGCTAATTAGATAAAGCTGAGCTAATTAGTAAAAGCTGGTGTTCAAGTCAAAGGGGAGCCCAGAGGGCTGCAGAAGAGGAAATCCTGGTATCTCTGCAGAGTGATGAGTGCTGCTGTCCTGAATAGTTAGACCATGTCCGTGTCTATCACTTCAGTTAGCCTGATGGAGCAACTAGGAAGCAGCTAGGATGTGGGACAAAGGAATCCTTTATGGCTACGGCTGCTGTACTGTCAGCACACGGAGCTGTGGGTACAGGACCATGCCCAGCAAATCCTCAAGGGTGGACAAGTGCAAGCCCTTCTGTGTGCTTTGTCTCAAGACAGTTTTATTCAAGTAGCACGTTGCCAGTCTGCATTAATGCTAGAATGTTAATATCTAGGAAAGCCAGTCTGACTAAATACCATGCTGCTCTAATGAGCAATTTTTCTGTATTCACCAGCAGTAAGGCTCTGTTGTTGAGATGTAGTTCTCCATAATTAGCACCCACTCATCATGCTGCTGGTGTCTGAAGGCAAAAATAAGAAGGGAAGCCTGAAAGTTGGAACTGCTCTTTGAGTGATATCTGTATTAGAGATAAAGATGCTCTGCAGCTGCTTTTAACATGGAGAAGGGTGGAGGAAGAATTAAAGGTATCTTAACAAAGGACAGGGACGTTTTTAGAAGAGTATACATTAGGCTGAAAAAAATGCAGCTGTTCCTGAAAGATGTGTCTGTAGATACCTGTAATGACAGAGTACGTCCTCTGTTGTCAGCTATCAGCTGGATCTCCCCTCTGAGCCAAGAGATTCCTCTGGCTGGGTGGAAGAGGCTTTGCAGAGTGGTTTGCCTCCAGCCCTGCCCTGCTCCTTGCTGACCCACATTAGCCTTTCATGCCCTTCCTGCCTCCTGTCACTGAATAAAGGTACAGAAAATTAAAGTAAAAAATTCTATCATTCATTTTAAGAAGTTTGTTTTGTTTTGTTTTGTTTTGCCTTCTTGAGACTTTTAGAAACAGCAGCTACAACATGATAGAACAAGTTGTAGGCCGGGAAGCACATATTCAACAGCTCAGACATCCTTTCCCCCAAATCCCTGACTAATTAACTACTAAAAAGCACAGGCTGAGAGAAATTATTATGTAAGCAAATTACATGTTGCAAATTATTTAGGGGAAAAATGGATCTAAGATGCTCTTTACGATTTCCAAATTCTAAGCTTTGAAACTTCTGTGTCCTGTAAGCAGTGTGGGGTAACAGTGAGCTCTGCTGTCAGATATTTCAGGTACCAAGGGAGCAGCTCCTTCTGACAAGTGCAGAAAGCAGCACAGCTTCGCAGGGCTTGGGCCAGCCCAGGATCCTGTTTTTACTACCACAGGCCAGGTGGTGAAGAGAATCAGTATATTTGCTGAAGTGTTTGGCTTTCAGCACAAATCCACAGATGACACATTGAAAACATCAGCTTGGCACTTGTCCTATTATATAGATCTTCAATCAAAGCCATGCAATCTCAACAGCATCCCTATCTGAAGCCTAACAAACCTGTGATGGGTCTGACATGAGCTCTCTGCCCAGCCCGAGCCACGTGCTTTGGTAAGCTGTGAGCTTACAGAAGCCACGAGCACCAGCTGACAGATGATACTGCAGGACATGCTACGTCCAGTCTCCATTTAAGCCCTGATCTCCGACATGCTAAGACCAGCTGAGTCACCATCTGCACAGGAAGGAAAACAGTGGCTTTGGGTAATGACACAGAATATTTTCCAAATAAAATCTTGCTGTGTTGCAGGCTGAACTCACTTTCCCCAGTAAAGCCCCAGTACCAGAAAATCTCAGTCCTCCTGGCCTTAAGTTGTGCCAGGGGAGGTTCAGGCTGGAAACAGGAAAAATTTCCTCTGTAAAACAGTAGTCAAATAACAGAACAGGGTGCTTAGGGCAGTGGTGCAGTCACCATTCCTGGAGGTGTTCAAGAACCATGGAGATGTGGCACTGAGGGATGAGGTTTAGTGGGAATGGGGGAGATGGGTTGATGGTTGCACTAGATGATCTGTAAGGTCTTTTCCAACCTTTCTGTTTCTATGATTCTGCTCCTAACAGAAAACTTCTTCCACCAAAAATCAAATTACACTCTTGTTTCTCTTCTCCACTCACATACAGAAATACCAAATACCAAGCTCCAGCAGATGACTTCCTTCCTAGAAGAATTCAAGGAGACAGGAAGAGGAGGGGAAGGGTCTGAGCAAGGCACAAATGGCATGGCCAACCCTATGGCCAGTGCAGAGACATGTGACCACCCACAGTCATAGGAAGCCATATAGGAAGGGTGAGACATTATACTGTTCTGCCTCAGTCCCTTTCTGCAGTTGTCTTGTGTTTGAAACCAATGTCCTTGAGTGCTTCCACTATGCAGCCATGTTTTGGCCTGATTTTCTCCTTACTCATGTCTCTCATTTAGCAGGCATTATGCTAGTGAGTTGACAAAACGTACTTATAACTCTGTTTATGTATACTTCAGGCTATCCACAATGCCATCATTCGTCTGCCATACATATATATATCTATTTTAATGCTGTCTCTTTTACGATTTTGCTACATCTTCAGCTGTTTTGTGATAACCCCTGACCTCCATGAAAACTCATACCAATGGAGCTATGGGAGATACACACGGCTCTCCTAGCAGGACTACAAAAAGCCTAGTGACTGCCAAAATCTTGTCCTTTCCTTTACTAAAGCAAAATGGGGAAAGGGCTGCTTGGGAGTCTGCTCCTAGTAGACACTGAACCCAAGCAGGCTCCAGATTTAAGAAATCATGAAAAAGGATTACTTCCCAGGAATGCAACAGCACTGCTCACTTGTAACATTCACTCTGTTTTTTCTGAGCTTGAGGAGCTGGTCCTTTATTCTAGTCGGCAGGAACTTAGTGCCCTGAAGTTGCAAATCCTCATTCTGAATGCCCAGGATGCTGAAGTCAAGCCCCTGGCAAACAGAAGGAGACACGAGGAGGCATTTGTGCCTGGGAGCATGTCTGTTTTCCCTATCAATATTTGCTGGTCGATTACAAGTTGTTATCTTTTCCTTACCAGTTCTGCCTCGTGTGTCCTCAGGCCAGCACAGCTGTAATGCTGCTATGACTCTGGCAAACAGCTCTGACAGCCAAGTTTGGACACATGAGGTGTTAATAATGACATCAAGATTGTGCCGAAGGGGAGGGCAGAATAAAAGCATTTCCTCATATGTGCCTGATTTTTCAGTCCTCACTGAACTTGCTGTAAAACTTCACAGGATGATGTTCTGATTGCCACTCAGTGGCAGACCTTCACCAGTCTTTGGTCTGATCATCACACATCACTAATAGAATCATGGAATCATTAAGGTTGGAAAAGACCACTAAGATCATCTTGTCCAATCATCAACTCCTGACCACCACACCCACTAAGCCATGTCCCCATCTCTTTCCCAACAAAAAAGGTTTCAGCCCTTTCTTCATCGATATTGTGCCTTCATTTTTTTTTTTTTTTAATTTCAGCTACTGGACAACAAAAATTCTTTTCTTATTCAGCTTCCAAATGCCTACAAATCCCTACACGTGCAACCAAAGAGCTGACAGAGGCAGAGTTGGCCATATGGGAAAAGAGATCACAGCATACCCACCTGCCTATGGAGGACTAATGGAATCTGGAGAATAAAAGCAAAAGTTATTTTTCAGAAGACAAATATCTTTCACTCCCCATCACCATACTCACACCGTTATTCAATGTCTGTGATGAGGACCAAGAGCTATACATAGGAGCAAAGAACGTCCAGTGTACTGAGTAACAAGCACAAAAAACCTAAAAATAAATGCACCATCCTGAGAACCAGAAATCTGGATTCTCCGAGGAGAGGCAAGAGCAGTGTTTCCTGCAAAGCAATAGTGGCGCCTGCAAATGCAAATGTGTGTGTGTGAATCTGAAAAAGCAACAGACTGCAGGAGCAACAGAGTGCGTGGGATGCAACACAGCATTAGCTATATCTGCCCAAGGTTTTTTTTAAGGATATGTGAAGAAGAAGTGAGTTAGTAATGCCAGGGAATTGTGCACACTAAGCTTTGTCACTACAAGGAATGTCTCTGACTTGGGTGTTAGAACTAAAGAAAGAAATTATTATAAAATGAATTCATTTATCCTTCAACTTGAAGTCAATGGCTGCCATTCTCCATCAGCTTTTTTTAGTGAACATCCCTCGATCAGCCTGGAAAGACTTGACCCCGTCCTAAAACACAAGGTGGGAATTTTAAGAGCTCTCTGAAGGCTCTGCTGTGCTTATCAAAAGGAGAGATGGAGCAGTATTAATTGTTGCTGATCCAGGTGAGATACTATCACACCCCATTTCACTCTGCTATGCACTGCCAATAGGACATGAGAGCTTCACTTATCTCCTCCATACAACAATGTTCTTAATAAGTTTTTAAGTGTACAGTGCTCAAATCACAGGTTCAAACTGTTGTTTGTTAAATAGATGAGTCTGATTCTCAAAACACAGCTTCCAAAGATAAATGCTCTTAAAAACATCATCTGCTACTCTTGTGCACATCTCAGACCTGAAGTCTTTGAAAACACGAGCACTTGCACATGAGCATACTACCCATTTATTTTAACACACACATTATTACTACCAATTATGTGAATTGCTGTAAACTCCAGCGGTCCCAGTGGTGTCTTATACTCTTATATGTTAAATGCCGACCAAACTATGGTCTTTCCCCAAAGACAAGAGTCAGACACCAGAGGAGAAATGGAGAACGCAAAGAAGCCATGCCAGTGGAATTGGGGCCATTTACTATTTCAGTTCTCTGCACCTTAGAGGAAGGATCTCTCTTACTGTGTCTCTGTAGAGTAGCAAGCTCAACTATGCCTTGACTTTGACTGATGTTATACCCTCATTATGATAATAATAAGCCAGAAATCTGAACGTGCTCACCAGGCATCTGTGTCTTTTTGAGGGGTGGACAAAAGAATCAAGCACTGCCTTGCTGAAAACTTGTTAGCAATTGATTTGCTTAGGAGGGGACTGCATCGCCCATGCCAGATGAATTGCTTTTAACCAGACTCTGAACAGCCAAGGCTTGCGCAGGGGATGTCCTCCCACTGTTTTCAATAGGACCTACTTGAACTTTTGACAAGCTGGGAATTGCACTAGAGTTCCCAAATGGCACACATACATTTTTAATCTGGATTTCCTTTCCTGCCATTCAGACTAAACTATCCATGCACCTGGGCCTTTTTGTTGTCCCTCAGTTCTGCTTTTTATAAATATGTTCATTATTTGCATGCTGTCACTGAACACTTAATACTCTCTCTCCCGTGGAGCTATGGCACATCATTAGTTAGGAATACGTACACTACTCATTAGCTGCTGTGGAACACAACAATTAACTCTCATGGTGTTGTCTCCTTCAACTGATTATGAGAATAACCAGCAGCACATTATGAATAACAAATATCTCTATTGCAAGGCCTGTCCCTGTACAAATTAAGAGATGCTTTGCTCTTATACTGGCACACAAGGGTCTGGATGGTCCACCCTGCACTCAACTGGAACTCCATCAACCCCTTGCAAGTGTTGGTTTATCCCACAGTCCTAAACAATTCATTTTTAAACACAGAAGTTGTCAAGGAAGGTTGAAAGGAGAGCCATGAGATCATTTCCAGTTCTAAGCCAGAGAGCAGAACTGAGTAAAGAAAAGTTTCTATGAGCTTTTGTTCTCGTGCACTGTGCAGAAGAGAGGGACAGGGTCAGGCTGCCTGGGCTGCTCATGCTGTGCCTGGTTTTGGGAGAGGTGTGTAGCTTGGAGCACTCCACTTCTCCACCTGTTTATTCAGTTGGTCAGAATTGCAATCTGTATGAATCATAGAATCACTAAGCTGGAAAAGACCTTCCAAATCACTGTTGAAGAACCATACAAAATAGGGAGTTATTTCAAATACATCAAAGAGAAGGAAGAAATGTAAAGGTTTCTTCTATTTCCCATCTCTCTCAAATATGCACATACACAGAAAGACACACAGTTATTTTGAAGGTGACACCCACAGACTATGACTGATGATGCTATAGCACCTTAAGGTAAAATCTTTAAGCACAAGTTCTGCAGGATGCCATATGAGATAAGCTAATGTCTTCTGATATAAATCCACAAAGGAATATTTCATTTCACATGTAAATCTCCATCCACAAAATCCATTTGTTCTTTAGCTCCATCCTCTTTTTTTCCCAGCCACTGTGATGACTGGAGAAGGCCATCAGCATCTGCTGATGACTGCTGCACCGAGTCCCAGCAGTCATGGGTAGAAACTCCCAGTGTATTTTCATCCGTCCTGGATACCATAACTCACCAGGAAGGTAACTGTCTTGGATCTCTGTAAACTGTCAAGGCAGCACTGGGGCATCTCAGTAGGAGGCATGCCACAGCATCCTGGTTATTGCTCTCTCAGTAACAGTCACAGAATCATTAAGGTTGGAAAAAACCACTGAGATCATCCAGTCCAACCCACCTCATCCCCACCGTGCCCACTGCCCACGTCCCTCAGTGCCACATCTCCACAGTTCTTGAACACCTCCAGGGATGGTGACTCCACCACATCACTGAGCAGCTGTGCCAATGCATTACCACTATGTCTGAGAATAATTCTTTCCTGATGTTCGATCTGAGAGGTTGATTCAAATCTATTCACTTAGTTCTTAAGAAGGAACACTGTTTTACTTTATTGTGACTTCAGCAGCCCTCAAGACAACAAATGTCGGCATATCATTGCCAACCTACAGCACAGCACGGGCTGTCCAATCTGCAGCAGATCAATATGGCAACAGCCCAGCCCAAGAGCTGAGGACACCACTGCTGCATCCTGACACTCTGTGTCCCCAGCTCAGCCCCTGACAGTGACAGAGCAGTGACAGGAGTGCCCAGAGGACACCAAAAAGTGTGCTGGGAAGCAGCAGGGTGCTGGTGGCATCTGTGGTTCATTCAGGCTGCACTCATAGCTGGCTCAAGCCAGCAGAACCACATGCTAAAAGTGTACAAGAAGTCTAAGACATCACAGGCTATTTTTCATGTTCACAATGAACGTAAGGGGACGTTACAGGTGTTCAAGGCTTACAAGGACTCGTCCGTGCTCCTTTGAGCCCACAGGAGTGCCAAGCCATTACCAAAAGCAAGATTTGGATGACATGCCACTGGGAGATGCACTGAAGACACAGTACAAGAAAACACATGTAGCAAAAGAGAGAGCTGCCCTGGGCAGGGCAGTCAGACATGTTCTGATGACAAAAGAAGGGGAAATTCCATCCAGGTATCCTACTAAAACTCCCTTTGTGGGCTTAATCTGGTCACAAGTCTTGCTTCAGATTTACATGCAACCTCATAGCCAGAAAAAAAAAGTACACATGGCATTGATCTCAATTAGTAAGGTGTAAACTCTGATTTATCTTTCAAATACTGTGCAGAGATACATCCACAGCAAAAAAACACCCAAAAACCAACAAAAACGTGAGACAGTCCTGAACATCTTATGCATGAGGAGCACGGAGGTACTTTAGATGAGGGAACACGTGTCTCAGGTAGCTCCCACTGCAGGTAACTACAGTTCGGTCTGTTTAGAGCTCTCCCACATTTGAAGGAAATGTGCTCTTCCTGTAACACACACAATCACAACTGAGTTGTGTCGCCCCTCAGACAGCCAACACTGCAATCCACAGCAGTGGATAAATTTTTATCCACTTAGGTTTAGGTTTAGGTTGTTCTGCTTATTTTGCTGTGAGTGGCAGCGAGTGTTTATCTGACAAATCTGATTCCCCAGTGCCATGGCAGAGCTGCAGTCACAACCTGCAGGCTTCCATATGCTCGTGCCTGTCGAATCCCCCAGCTCCCTTCAGACCACATTTCCAGGTGAGAAAGGACGCTCAAGCTCAATATTTAGACGAGCTCTACCCTCTGAGCCAGCTCTGCTCCAGCAGTCCCCATCCCTGGGGACCTTGCCCTAATTCAGCCCTGACTCCTGAAAGCTGAATGGTGTCTGGGGTCAGGTGCAGAGGATAGCCGGGAGGTCTGGCTGGACTGCTCTGCCCTACATGGCAAAAGGCAAGGGAGGAAGGGACCCTGCTTTCTATTCCTGGCTGTACAAAGCAGCACAGCACAACCTGTGGCGGGGAAGCGCAGCTGCTGCCTGCTCACTTCACCAGCAGGACTGCATGCAATTTCGTTCTTTATTGCTTTTTAAACAAAGCACTTTGGTGGAAAGACAAACTTAAGCCAGGGTTTTGCCATTCTTTCTTGGACATAAATCTTCCACTTGAAATAATGAGTACATCTTTAAAAGAGCTACAGTAGGAGGCTTTAAGATGACTCAATAATGTATTTTGAAAAGAACTCGTGGATCTCGTGAGCCTCGGAGCTATTTATACGCTACCTGCCAGGGAAATGCACAGGCGAACGAACTAGCATGAAACATCCTATTCAAGAGACAGTTTCTTAGGATTTGAAGTAAAAATAATATAAAAAAAAACCCTCACATAATTGCATAAGGGTTCTGGTTTGAGGGGCTCTGCTCGGTGAAGAGAAACTCAGCATCGTTCCTCTACGTGCCAACGATGAGGGGCTCTCCCTTCTGCCCGAGGATGTCACTACCAACACAGTTTTGAATGCAGAACATTCCAACAATGTGTTACTGCAGCAACATTATCTGCATTACAGCAGTCATGAGTAACTGGGCTGCAAAAATACAGGAAAATGCTATGCACATAACTGCTCTGTGACCCATGGTTGCTCTCTCCCTGGGTGGATAGCAGTAAACAGAAGTGAAAACCCAGCACACTTCATTGCACTCTCCTTTAGACAATGGCACCATTTGGAGGGGTATGGTCTCCATCAGTCACTTTGTTCACCATCAAATAACTTCAGTAGTTTGTTGAATTATGCTAAGGGCACCAAGTCCAACCCCAGCCCACCCCATCCATACCCACTAAGCCATGTCCTCAGTGCCACATCTTAGATTCATAGATTCATAAGGTTGGAAAGGACCTACAAGATCATCTAGTCCAACCATAGATCATCTAGTCCAACCATAATCACGGCTCTTGAACACCCCCAGGGATGGTGAATCCACCACCTCCCTGGGCAGCTGTGCCAACGCCTAATCACTCTTTCTGAGAAAATATTTTTCCTAACATCCACCCTGACGCCTCTGTCAAGCTTAGGTAATTGCACTGGTTCTATCAGCACCAGAATTAACACAAGGCATGCCTCCAGATCCCCTTCAGGGTGGCCCTGACAGCCTGGACTCCCAATTAGCAGTTTGGTCTCTGCCCAGTAAACAAATCAGGGGGCTCTTCCACACATGCACTGTTGGCACGGGGCAGGGATTAATTCCCTGCTGACGGCAATACAGAAAGCAGCCTGGCATCAAGCATTAGCACGTAGCCGAGTTTTCCGTGCAGCACAACAAAGGGGGAGGGCAAGAGGCACACTGCATGGGAAACCAGGGACCTTATGGGGACGTCCTTTCCTCCATTCTCAGGTGTTTCCTTTGCACAGGCTGTTAAATGGTTAGTGCAGTTGTCTCTCTTTGCCCAAGCAGGTTTTAACATGCACAGGGCTCTGAAAATGATGCACAGTAATCTCTCCATGGGCAACTGCAGAGCTCTCTGGAGCTGGGTGAGCTGAGGAGCACTCATCCACCTACACAGGGCAGAAACCATTTCCCAGATGTCTGGTGCAAGGAGCTGCTAGCTACATGTTTTAAATATTTCTGGAGGAGCTCAGCCTGCACAGGGCCAAGGTCCACCACCTGCAAAGGTACAGAGTACAGTGAAAAGTGTGACAGAGAGCAATGCCAGCACCACAAAGCTCATCACAACAGGAATGGTGGGCAAAAGGCACAGTGCATGACACAACACAACAAAAACACGCTTCCACTGAGCTCTATTTTTAGTACAGCAGCCCAGCTCATTGCAAGTGGCAGAAGATCTGTCAGAACTGCTGCTGGAAAATATAATTCTTCAATTAAGAACAATGGGGAGAAAAATTCCTCCCCTTGTTTCATGATCAACTCTTCTGATATAGAACTTTGATGGGGTACTACTCTCCCATCAATCCCCCATCCGTGCAAACTATACAATGGGCATATTTTAAAGTCATCAGCATTAGGAACCCATGGGGACACACCCCTTCCTATCTACACCCCATTAAAGCCAAATGGCAGGAAACCAGCCCAACGCACAATGAAAGGCAGCAGATCTAACATTGTTTCCCTTTCAAAAGGTATTCCAAAAATTTCCTTAGGAGCAGTTTCCCATCAGCTTTACAGGAGCATCTCACAGGGAAGAAATGTTAGCAGCCAACAGCTTGTGTTCCTTCTAAGCACAAAACAAAATTCAACCCCATGAAATGGAAATTGTCCTGGGAAGCCTGTTCCCCCTCCTCCAGGAGTTTCTGGCCTCCCATTTTCTGCTCTGTCTCTGCACGAGATTTCAACCACCCTAGATCAAAGAATTTCCATTTTCTGAGCAATAAATATGTGGAGATTTGAGCTTCTGTGAGCAAACAAGAAAAATGTTGTGGAAAATGCCAACACAAAGTTAGGGCAAACTTAACATGCTTTTCCAACACTTTCAGGAGCTTTTCCCATTACGGGTGGGGAACATTCCCTTGCTGTTTCTACCAGGATGTTTTTGGTGCCTGCAGCAATAGCTGGCCCAGTGACTCCGTGCATGCTACAAGGCATGGCCATGCACTGACCTGTGACAGTCCTTGGCTCTGCGTAAGAGCAGGAGCTGGGGAGAGGGTCAGGGCATCCTCCTCCAAGATGCAGTGGGTTTTTGCCCCCATTCTCAGCATGACCCCCTTGCACACTTCAGTATCGAGAATCATGGAATTATCTTAGAATGGCTGAGGTTGGAAGGGATCTTAAAGATCACCTAGGTCTAACCCCTGACTGACCTCACTGGCCCCCACCAGATCAGGCTGCCCAGAGTGCCATCCAGCCTGGCCTCAGCACCTCCAGAGATGGAGCACCCATCTGGGCAGCCTGCTTCACACAAACCATGCCTCTGCTGCACAGGCAATCCCAACATCTTACTCAACAGCATGTGCTTTCAGCTGAATCCGCTCCCCTAAGGGAAACAGCACTGTATGGCATGATCTGGGTGAGATATCGCTCAGCAGACACATCAGTAAATAAGAAGCATAGAGTAATGTCCTTGAGTTCCCAGGTGTCCTGCATGGGAGCTTTACTAGTTTATAAGAGCTGAGAATCAAGCTTGTGGATGATGGCTACCTCTTACAATCCTAGCACATGTCCACCCCACCACTGCCTGATCCTGATCTCCTTAGAGTAACTTGTCCACTCTCTTTGTCCCATCTGCTTTACAGAAGGAGTTCTCCTCTGTATAACCCTGGTTTGTCACAGCGGGTAACGATGCTCCTTGTGCTTTTCCCCAAGAAACAAATGGAAAGCAGAGTAGAAGGAGACGTGTCAGACACGCTATCACGGTGTCGGAAGGGGCTGGGTGTGATGTGCTAGTGGAGGACAAGAGGGCTGTCTGGCACTGGGGCTCATCGTTCTGGGCACAGGGTGTTACAGGAGCAAACGAAGGTGTCTCCAGTCGATGCATAGGAAAGAAAGGGAGAGAAAATCAAGCCTGATGAAGGGACAGACCCTAGGTGCAAAAGCAGAACTGCAAGGCTGTTTGCAAGTAAGACAAGCTCAGATGCTCGGAATGACCTGTAAATATCACCTCTCGTTGGAAATGGCCGGGATACAAAACCACATATTGAGTCCTACAGTAACAGAGCACAGTGCTAGGGGCTTTATTTTCCTCAGAAGGATATAAACAAAGAACATCCTGGCTTTAAGCAAAGCATTTAGAAGAGAGAGTGAACACTCCACAATGCACCCAGCTAATTTTACATATTCCTGCTCCCAGCTGGTGAGGATCTCAGCCAGAGCAGCTGATAGCCTTCACATTTTATCCTTGCTGGAATAATCCCAGTTTCATAATGAAGAGATATATCAGACAAGTTTCTCAATTTGCAGATTAGAGAAAGGTCAACCCCAGCTTAATCTGCTGCTGTGACAGGTCTGCAGACAGAGTAACTCATAAACAGTATGAAATGAATAAAAGCATTTCACATATTGTGTGTGCAGGCTTCCATGCCTGTATACCAAAGAAAACAGAATGGGAGGGGGAGGGGGGGGGAACCAAGAGTGTTCTAAGCAATTGCCAAATAAATTCCTGGAAAAATCAAAGTAGGAATTTAGTAGGGAAAAGCCAACAGATGTACCCTTCCCAAGGACAGGCTGGGGAGCAGAGGACTCTGGTCACTCCTGAGGGGCAGTCCATGGCCAGCATGAACTTCAAGAACCAGAGAAGAGACCTCAGGGAGCTCTCCTGATAGGGAAGCACAAATAAATAATGTTAATGGCTTAATGGAGCAAGGGTCTTGGGCTGACAACCACATCACCCACACGCTGAGGTGGCAGAAATGTGATTTATTTCTTGGACTCACTGGAGTTTCAGTGGAGAAACAATCAAAGATGTACCTATGCACAAAAGCGGTTGTAGATATCTGTGGTATTTCTGCTTAAATAAAACCCCCTTTCAGAACATGTTTGGAGGTTAACAATAGGCTTCATACTCTGCTCAGGATTCAAATACAGGTTTTATTCCATTCTACCCAAAGTTTTTGCCATTGGAAAATGCTCAGTTTTATGCAAGCAAATGGCACAGCATATTATGTTTGGGGCAGACTGCGTTAGGTTACTTAGGAAATTAAGGTTCAGGAGCACAGCTTGACTTCTGGCCAACTGTACTCATGGAAGAAATGTTACAGAGCAGGTTGCACACCTTGTAGCTTCTACAAACCAGCAGCAAAGCGCAGCAGTGGTTTCTGCCATGCTTTCATCACTGCATCCTATGCTCTTGTGCAATTCTCACTATCCACTTGGCCAACAGTTCCCATGCAGTCCTCCACATCAAGACCTCCTGAGAAGCTTCCCCTCATTCCCCAAACCTTCTTCAGACCAGCTGCTGTCACAGGCTGGAGGCTGGCTGCATTCTCAGATGTCGTCATCCTTTGCAAAGTAGATGGTAGAAAATGTGCTGCTTGTCCTTGGGACACATCTGCATTGCCCAGGAACACACTGCACCATCACAACAGCAAGCAGTAAGGACAGCCAGCACTGCACCATTCCCACAATGCATATTTGGGGGCCCGCACACCCGTGAAGCTCCCCTCATGTAAGCAGCTACCAGCTCAGATAAATAACACTGCTTTTCATCTCGTCTCTGTCTTGATAAAATGCTGTAACGACTCCACGGTGAGCAGAACTGCAGGAGAAGCGCGCAACGCTCATGGAAATTAAACTGAAGAAAAGTAACAAGCCAACCCACAGTAGGAAGGACACGGCACCCCTGAGGACCTGGAGCAAACCACTGCACAACTAAGGAACTCCTGGAGAAGGCAGATACGCAGCCAAACATTTTTTCCCCTGGAGAAATCAAGCTTTCCCAAGTGTTTAAATAGAGCTTTCCATCCATGAGCTGATGGCACAGCATGTGAGAAAACATCGGCACTTTTAGCACCACCTTGCCCTTATCCTGTTATCAACAACCATCCATGCAAAATGCTGCTGGCAGAATGTAAACTAGTTATCTTGACAACTAGTTATCTTGGAGGATAAAGAAAGAAAAGAGGGAGAACGCCCGGACTCATCTCATCTTTAAGGAGGTGCAGATAGCTCTTGAACTCATTAGCACTCAGGATGGTGGGCAGCTGCCCCACTGCAGTATTAGGCTGATCTGCAAAAATATGTGTATTCTTAATCCATTAAATCAGCCTTCAGACCGTTAAGAAAGGAGAGACCTTCTCAGCAGAGCAACGAGACACCCAGCTGAGCTTGAGAAGCAACTCAAGCCCTTCCTTATTGCAGAAGTGCCTGGAGTGCCAGCAGACATCTTTTAAAATAGACCTAATTATCTTATATTTATAATGGGAAAAGAGGTGGAAGTGGTCCAGAATAGCAGATAGTAGCAAAGCAGAGAAAAAAGTGACATCCAGACCCTAAGAGTCACAAAATCACAGAAAAGTTCAGGTTGGATAGGAGCCCTGGAGATATCCAACTCAAGCCCCGCTAAAGCCCTAAGACTGCAATAAAATGATTTTCCTCTTCACGCTCTGTGTAGGTAAAGACCTGCTTTCAACACCACATAACAGATTTTGGGGCTTCTTACAGTCATCTGTATGGCATCCCAGGGACACGCTATGAGTACAACACGTGGCTGCCAACACATATTGGTGCACCAAAGGGTCACTGACACGTGAGAGCATCTTGCAGTGAAAAAGTGGGAGCGTCATCTGGTGCTGCCTTGGCTGCAGCATCCTCAGAAGCAACCTCAGGGAAAGGACTCAGGTAGAAAATAGCAGAAGAACTTAAAATAGATTCCTCAGATATGAAATGAAAAATCCCCATTCCTCAACACCAATTCAATGGCGTGTCTGTGAGTGCTTTAAAAACTTTGAAATTATTGATTTGTGAAAGAAAACCCAAGCATGAGGCAGAAAACACTTTCACTGCTTATTGTACATTTTCAAGGTTACACAAAATGAGTATGTTCTCTTACAAACGTGGAAAACAATGTTACCTCCAAGCCACATAACAAAAACCTAGGGAGCTGTTCAAATAAATGAACTTTGTCTTGTGCTTATCCTAGTGGCTGATGGGGGAAGGCGTACATTTGCAGCTGCAATCATTTCATAACGAAATGTTCAGCACAGACCAACTTTCATTCCTGTTTCCCTCCTTTGCTCCCTTCTATTACTCTCAGCTTCTCCCCAGCCTGCAGTATCGGACCAGGTCCCAGATCTGTGGCAATCTCAGAAATTTCATCCTGCTACCAGCTCCTCAAGACTTCGCTGCACTAAAATTTTCTCATCAAGGGTGCCTGGAGTTTGCTCCTCTACAAAAAATCCTTTCTGAAGTAGTGCTGTAGCATCCTCAGATGCCACCAACTGGGAAGGAGATGGGCGTTCCCAGCACTTCAGAATCTCAAGCTATTTAGGTCGAGTCAGCAAAATGCAGAGTATCAGGCTGATTTTGAGCATGTACAGAGTGCTATTTGAGACTTTATTTTCCTCCTCACATCGAGACTGAGATCTGTAAATGTTGACAAACATGAAAATTGGGTCTTCATAGTCTACCAAAAAAATACTACTCCCATCAAAAAGCCAAAAACCATCTGGTGCCACTCTTTCCAGATGTTCTAAACATTCTCTTTTTTTCCCCACAACTGTGTGCTATTTGCACGCTCAATGGGCTGCCACAATCCTTTCTCTTCCATCCATGTCCAGCTTCAGACCTCCATGCCTATTAGTTCTTTCCTTTTTTTTTTTTCTTACTTAATAGGACAGTGAGTGGATCTATTCAACACACAGCATTGTGTTTTCAAGAGTACTGTATATCATGAAAGAATTTGCCTTTCACGATGCTTGTGACTCAAGGGGCTGTTGCTGGTTTTGCAAAAGCATTTGAAAGGGAAGCCAGTTAATAATTTAAATAAAGACACAAACTGAAGGATTCTGGAAATATTCATGCCACCAAGATAAATGTCCAAAATGTATTTAAATTGGGAAATAATCACCAGTAATTGGTGGAATCCCTGCCAGGACAGAAAGACCAGTGTGTTGTACCCATGGAGTCACTACCCAAACAGACAGAGGAGATAAACCTCTCACATTTGTACCGGGTTAAAAATACTCTTTAGCAGCAGGGATTGAGTAGGTGCGGTACCTTGGGCTGCTGCAGCTGTAGTGGCCTTTCTGGTGTGAAAAACAGATTATTTCTCAATCAGACTGCTTGCCGACTGTTTTACATCAGCAGCAACATTCACTGCTGAGGAAAAGCAAGAACACATCATGTTCTGTATTCATGAAGCACAGCTTAAAATTAATTGAAAACATCCTTCAGAGAAGGAGCTTCTGAACTTTGTTGTAACTGAAAGCTTTAATTAGATCTGCTAGAAAGAAAGGCTTTTTTCCCCAAATGTAATGAAAAATGTTTCAGTGAACAACTCGTAACATGCACTGTACCACAAACAGCAAAACTATCAGACTCCTCACATGTTGGTGTTTGGCGGACCTTGCGATTACAGCTGCATGCAAAACAAGACCCAGAGACCAGCAGAGGACGTGATGCTGGAGTGGCTGTATCACAGCCACCACGCCCACTCCTGTGTTGAGGAGGGAATTATGGCCACTCTAGCATCCAGGAGAAGCCTAAACGTACAAGAAACACAGACCCCCCAAGCCTCTAGCCTACAGCAGGCCTAGGAAAGCAACTGGTCTTTCCAGAAGCTGACGCTGACTTCACTTAACATTTTCCACAGCTGGGCATGTACAAAGCAGCAGCCACTCTCAGAAGTGAATCTTAGTCTTATCTTCCTTATTTCGGTACAGAGGGGATTATACAAGCATTAATCAGTGGATATTACCCACATTTAAATGATTTTATATTACCTAAATCCATACCTCGTTTTCTTTCAGCGCATTTTTAGCAAAGGAAAGTCTGCCAAGGCCGGTGAAAAACCTATGTGTATCAGCAGCAAGAGAAAATAAGGAGCAAAATTGGCACAATCATGTATAAAAGATGTGTTTGTTCATTCTTCCAATCAAGGATCCTCATTAAATAATCATGTGACTCATGTAAGAGGCTACAATTACACGGTACAGCTCACTTTTCAAATATTCATCATCAGGCCACAGAGCCCAAATATAAATGGAAGCACTCACTCCCAGATTTGGTGAGCAAGTCATCCTGAGGAGACACTGCTTCCTCACTGGTATTAACACCACTGGGAAGAGGTGCCACATTTCCCACAGCTGCTTTTACTGACTATTTCCTCATCCTGAGAAGGGGCCGGGTAACTTTCATTTAAAGAATTGGCTCAGGAAAGTCATTTCAGTAAAACTGAACCGTTTCCTGTTTTTGTCAAATTAAAATTATTTCCAAGCCAATGTTGGGGTTTGTTTTGGAAAACACTGAAACAGTCACATATTTCCCACTTCAGTATTTCTTTCTCTGTTGCCACTGCTACTGTTTTCACTGTTTTGCAGAGGGCAGTTGACTCCAGCACACAACAGGACAGCTCCTTTCACACTCACAGGGTGTTGGGAGCGACTTTCTACCACTCACAACCGCCCAGTTCCGCCACCTCCTGCATCAGATGCTCCATTCCGCTCTCAGCCCAACTCCCAGCATATTCCCATGGGCTAGTCTGGCTTTTGGTGCCAAGTATTCTAAAAAGAGGCTTAATAAGATGGGTCCCAGGTCAACCAAGGAGCCCCGCTAGCAGCTCCCATGCTTCCTGAGCACTTCCCTTCCAATCAAGCTCTCTGTTCTGTAGGTAACAGCCAGCGTGCCATGGCTGCACTGCCCTCCTCCAGCTCAGCCAGCAGATTCTTGTGTAGCACAGGGTTGTACATCTCACTGAAATCCCATCCTAAAACAACGGGCAACTCACTGAAGTAAACCATCAGGCTTGACACACAGTATGCATTTATAAACCACGGATCTATTCTTCACATTTTCCATCTACCTTCATGTATTTGACAGTACTAATCAGACCAAATTAATGTGCTGTACCTTTTCCCCATCCTTGCTTCCTTGGATGCAGGTGCTACGCTGCTGATTTCCAACTATCACTGCATGCTTCGCTCTCTACATTTCTTCCCACCAAGCTCACACTTATTAAAAATCTTTGTTATTACTATTTCAAGCCAAAAACTGCCCAGCTTATCCAACCTAAAACACTGGATGTTACGTTTGTCTGCAGGAGTCGCTTCACTCCCCAAGGAAAGCAGGGCTTTCCTGCAAAACAAGAACAACTTTCATAGCAAAAAAAATAGCATCAAAAGACACTGAAATACAGAAACATCATCAATTCCCATTTTCTGAGACTCATGGTTGGCATGCACTTTCAATGGGTAATAGCAGAAGCTGTTGATTTGAACAGGACAGGGACCACAGACAAGAAAAGGAGGTAAAATACTGCAGATAAAAGGAGAAAATACCGTATTTCCTGCTGACATCACTCACCCCAACTTGCAGACCCCTGCAAGAGAAAGTCCAGAGAGACCTGAACGACATTACCAAGATCCACTGTTGGCCCAGGCACCATTTCCTACATCACCCGTGGCCCTCACCACCCCCCAGTCCTTTCTGATCTCTGTGGTTTCCCATTCTGTGTTTATCCTACTGTGGAGCCCTGTGCCTGCTGAACCTCTCATATTTATTCAGCCTGTTAATACAACTGGCAGAGATCACTCCAAGTCTTCATACTCTTCTCGTATCTTCTCAGTGTGAGCTGTAGGAGTGGGGAGAAGCCCACCATTCCCCAAGGGTTGGGTGAGCGAGACCAGGTCCTGCAGCGAGCTGGCACTTTGTCCCCATGGACAATGGGGATTTAATGCCTTTCCAGCGAGTAAAAAAAACAGCAGGAAAAGAAAAATTAATTCAAAAGCTTTTCTAAGCAAAATTATGCTAATAGGTCCGAGTAAACGATGGGGTGTGTGTAGGGTGGGGGTAGCTCTCCAGAGCTGAGGGAGAGGAAGAGCAGAAGGCACCTGCTGAGTTTCTAAGCTTAACTCCTTACTGATGCAAGCATCACATTACCTAATTTCCTCCACAAACCTCAGGTTTCTCTTGAAAGTAGTTTGGATTTCTTCCTCTAGACATTTCTTTTTCTCTCCATTTTAATTTCCTCTCCTCTTGAACCCTCCTTCTCAATTTATACAATTCTGTCCTTGTGCTTACACTGACTTTCAGTATAGCTCATTTCTTCTGGTTGTTCACCCCAAGCACCAGGAGCAAATATCCCTTTCCCTCTCAACTTTCTGCTGGATGAGGTCAGAAACCAGCTCCTCTAAAACACATTCTTATAAACTGTATGTAGTACAGCAGAACAACTGAGACCTCGAATCACTGGTGGAAAATGGGGCCAGAATTGGTCAAAAATCTCTGCAAGTCTGTTGTTTTCTAATGCACTGGTTAAAACATACAGCACAGCAAAGCTGAGGAAGCATTTGTCTTTGCAGCACCACATGGTAGGATGGGAAAGGAACTTGATGGCACCTGAAGACTTCACTGAGCACTTACTGAGGAGTCTGCACTGCTTTCCAACTAACACAAAATGAGAAGAGGGGGCTTTTAAGTTGTTTTGTTGTCTTGTATGAAGTCGTAGAAGAAAGATTTTCTGCTTTCACTGGCTTTCCTCCCATTGCTTGGCACCAGTATGTAACTCCTGCTTTTATGCAAGTAAGGAAAGAAGCACTTAGAATCTGAGGATGCTGGGCAGCTGCTGGGCTGGTGAATGCTGATGGCCTCATGTCTTTTCAACATATGGTGCCAAAAATATTTACCATACAGAGGGAAGAACCTGCGTGGTGGTGGAATCACCATCCCTGGCGGTGTTCAAGAACCATGGAGATGTGGCACTGGTGGACGTGGCTTAGTGGGCACGGTGGGGGTGATCTGGACTTGGTGGTCTTAGAGGTCTTTTCCAACTTTAATGATTCTGTGATTAAATGGCGACTTCACTTTCACCAGCAAGAGAGAAACGAAAGCACACTCCTGTTAAGTGCATTAAATAGGTCCTAGCAAATCCTAGTTGCTAGAGCACTTGGGCTCAGATTTAAGTGGCATTTTCAAGCAGAGTGTAAAGTGTGTCAGTGTTGCTGCTTTTCAGACAGTGATGGCAAAGAATAAGTCATAAATGCAGGGCTGAAATTAAACAGCTGTGGTTGTTAGTGTCTTTCCTGATATTAGCTGCAAGTGGAGTTTTTGCAAAATAAATTCTGTCCTGTGGGAAAATTTCATATTATTTTCAATTTTCTTTTCATCTCAAATGAAGGGGAAACAGCAAACCTTTCTGTGGAAGAGAAAGCTCCAGAGGAAAAATGTCTGGAACTGTTGAAATACATTGCTTCAGCTAATTTAGCAGTGCTGGTACAGGCAGCAAATAATGCATGGCACTTACAGGAATCCCTCTATGCTCTTCAGTGGGAAGAATGAATGCCTTTGGAAAACATAAGAAACCTTAACATGAATTTAAAAGTGAAAAGCAGGCAGAAGAAAAAAAAAAAAACCTTCATGCAGCTATGTAAAAATAGCTGCCCTACATTCTTCAGGAGACAGGATTGACTTTTTGGAGCCTCAATCTGAGGGGCCCCACAAACTGAGTCACTGATGATAAAGCAGAACCCCTGTGGAGCAGCCTGGCACTGCCTGAGCCTCCACAGACCCACAGCTACTTCAGATTGAGCTGCTGGGGTCTAGTTGTGAGACCCTTCTGTGCATCAGTTTTCCTGCAGTAAAGGTATTCACCTCCTTACACCTCCCCAGGATGGGGAACACTAGCTCACTCTTCCTCCAGTCCCTGCTTTCACCATCTCCTGGAAAGGAAGGGATGATGCTGGCAGAGAAAAAAAACAAAGAGAAACACAGACATTATGAAGCAAAGCTCCCAGTACTACAGTCCTGCTGAACTTTTAGATTTGGTAAACACCACAGACCCAGGTTACAGGGAGGGGAAGGGGAAAACCAACTCCTACGAAAGTGTTGGAAGATGTGTCACTTCCATTTCCAAGATGCTGCTGATAGGCTGAAAAATCCCTTAGCAGCCCATTCAGAACAGCTGGAACTTTGCTAGAATCACACCCACCCTGTGAAATATTTTTTGCCCACCAGCACATTCTGCAGCACACTCCTCTTCCCTTGGTGGTGATGGAAGCATCATGAGTCCCACCCGGCTGCGGTGATGATGCCTCATGGGAACTGATCACGGACTGTCACAGAAAAGTTGGAAGAAATCCCCGAAATCCTCCTTGCTGAAGCTCAGACTTTGACCAACAGAGCAGAGGGACTGTGGGCACTCGCTGCTGGCAACTGCAGCCAATTATCTGGAGGCTGAGATGGGAAAACATAACGTATTTTATGCAGATGTCAGAATAATGGAACAAACAGTAGAGAAGGAGCGACCAAAGCCGTATTTCTGGGATCAGCGCTGTGTAGAAACAGCTCGAGATTCATCCTGTGCAGACAGCATTAGAAATTATCCCGATGACAAAGGGAAGAGAAAGGAAGCTATTCTGTGCATTTTCCTGCTCTTCTGGGTGCAATCAGCACACATCTTCAGCACTGCCATTAGCATTCCTCCACCAAAGACATCTCCGCAAAGCACAGCTCACATTTGCAAAGATGATGTTGGAAAGCTTCCCAGATTATACATTTTCCTCTTTAATTTATACCTCAGAGAATAATGCTAATCAAGGAGGCAGTGAAAGTGGTGAGGCACCCTCAGACCCAGCTTGATTTATTAACAGTGGGTGCATTATTCTCACTTGGAAAATGATGCTAGGACGCAAAGCTTCCAGGAACTCACCCTTGTTTGCCGATAGGTTATCAAATATGAGCTGACAATGTACTTGCACAGCAGAAATGCATAAGTGCATTGCACAGTATGATTCACCTGCAAAACATGCAGGATACTCTGAAGTAGGTTAGAAGAGTGATGCAACATCAGAGAGAAGAGGAGAGGAAGAAGTCCAAACTCCAAAATCTCCAAGTGGGGAATATTTTCCTTGCACACTTTGCTCAGCTCTCCATCCTCAGGCTGCTCCTGAATACAGTTTGGATGCACAGGGATGGACAGCCACGTTACAGAGCAAGTAGCTAGTTGGATATTACAAATGCCATCTTCACGGCCTGGCAGATCTACTAAATATTCCAGGGATTATGCATGGTCCGTTTAGCAAGCTCAAAGTGAAAAGCAGATTGCACACATTTCACACAGCGTCAATCCCCACGCCTATCTCCTTAGCTCTGACCCAAACTTCTGCAACGCAGAGACTGAATTGCAGAGGCCAACGACAGAGAGACGTTGAAGAAAAAGATCTGCAACTGGCTCTTACAGTGAGAGGTAATCAGAACATCCTTTGTAATCCATAACGTTAATTCCTAACGTGGGGGGAAAAAAAAGAAAAGCTCATAACAAAGCAATTCTGAAGTGGAACGGAGAATTGTACAGGGCAGAATTAGTCCATTTAAAACATAAGATAGGTTTATTTGGAATAACCAAATGAAGACAAGGTACATTTCTGAGCCCTGCTGGTAGCCATACCACATCAAACACTCTAACAGACTGGGGGAGAATTTGAGAATGTATGCATCTGAGTTCTAAGATTTCACTCATTTTTATTTATTGTCATTTTTGATCCACGTATCTTGTGGGATGAGCTTTTGATGGATGGCGAGTTCTCAAAAAAATTAAACGTCAGGAATTTCACTCCTTTTTTTTCTGGAATCAGCAGAGGCCATTATGTGTTTCATTCTTGCTTCACCCAAGTAAAAATAACCCAGTTTTCAGTCAGTGGCTCCACATTTGTGCATGCAAACAACAATTTGCTCGCTTGACTTCTCAGTGCTGTACGCTATGTAGCCAGGCATAACACACACGAAACTTTACAAGTAGAGAATCAGCTGCCACCTACAGAAGATCCACTCTGCGCTGTTTAATCATGTAGAAACTTTATCTCATCTGTTTCACCGAGATGTCATTTGCCAGCCATTTTGATACAATGGCTTCTGATGAGTGAAACCAATAAACAGAGCTACTGCATGGAGGCTCTTCATCCTGTTTCTTCCACAAACATGTTCAGAAGAGGCTGACTCCTCTGGGACTTCTCCCAGCTCTCACACATCTCCTTGGGGCTTCTCCTGCCGCCACAACATCCTTCCTGCAAATTAATTCCTGTCTGAGAATCACAGATTATTTGTGTAGGCATAACCTGGAGGACCTGAGAAAGCAACCATCAGAGGAAAAAATGATGAGTGAAATTGGGATCTGCATTTCTATGTCTTTTGTAAAAGGCCAGGAGAACATGTATTCCTTGTACTGCTCTAAGTCAGCAAGTATGTATGGTTACAGTGAGCATCCTGCAGCTACACCTGCACAGAGCAGTTCAGGCTCTGTTCAGCCAAAATCCATGTTTCATTTCCAGCACGTTGTGCTACACCTCACTGCTGAAATCAACAGAAAATACCCTGATACTCAAAGCTCTTCCCACCGACAAGCATCTCTTTAGCCTCTAAATGAAGGACACAAAGGGAAAGACCTAATTAAAGCTTACAGAAATTCAGTCCCCCCTCACACATTAGCAGTCAGAGAGAAGATACGCATAGAACCTCCCCAACCCCTCCCATGCTGCTAAGCAGAGGGGAGCGGATACAAGATGCTGTGTTCCCTATATCTGTGTGTCTTAGGTTTTCACTTCCCAACTCAGCCACAGTGCTGTTGACCCTTCCTGTAAAAAACTTTTTCCTTATATCCAATCTAAATCTGCCCTCCTTTAGTTTGAAACCACTTAGCCTTGTCCTATCACAACAGACCCTCAAGGGTCTTTCTCAAAGTCCCCTTCATGAGCCCGCTCTCAGGTCTCCCCAGAGCTTTCCCTTCTGCAGACTGCTCAGCCCCAGCTCCCTCAGCCTGTCCCTGTAGTGAGCAGTTCCATCCCCTGGATCAACAGGTCCGCATCTCTCCTGCACTGAGCACTCCCCACCTGGATGTAGTGCTCCAGGTGAGGTCTCACAGCTCAGAGCAGAGGGGCAGATCCCTTCCCTCGCCCTGCTGGCCACACTGCTTTGGATGCAGCCCAAGACACAGTTAGCTTTTATAATAGCATTTCCAACCTGAACTGCTCTGCAGGCTCTGAGCGTGTTGGGATATACATGGACCACAGTTCTCCCCACCTCCCTTGTAGGCAAAATACTGTGGTGGTTCAAATATCCTCCTCCTTTCAGCCCTGCTATCTCCAAGCTGGGGGGCAGGATTAAACCTGCAAACGGCCAAAGTCCCTTGCTGACTGCAAGGCATGACTGCAGTGTTTTTCTCCATTGATTCCCTTAACAGCACCTTGTTTGGGAGCAGCACACAAGGGGTCACACACAGCGTAAGAAAATCAGTGTGAACTCCAACAGCTCAGGCTGCCCACAGCCCCTCCACACAGAGGGTGCAGCCAAGACACACACCCACATCTGCATGGAAAAAAATCCTATGGGTCAAGAGAAGGAAACACAAAATTCCCAGCAGCCAGCACTGGGGAGGTGTCCTACCTGACAAGGCTGTCCCTTACATTTGTTTTTTACCGCCTGCGATTAACAAGCACTTCAAAGCTCCTAACAATAAATCAGATGCAGTTCATAAATTCAGCACTGCTGAAAAACAGAGTGTAACTCACATCCTGAGTGGCACAGCAAAGCCTACAGCTGGCACAGCTCAGCAGACCTCCTGAGCTCCCTCAGCTCAGAAAGCATCCTTCAGTGTGCAGCCCCCTGGGCTCCATCCTCAGCAGTACCCAGGGAAACTCTGCAACACATCCAGGCGGGGATTCATAGAATGGGATTGTAGAATCTTACAGTCATAGAGAATCACCACTACATGAGAGAGATGCAGGGAAAGCTATAGCTGTTAGTGGCAGGCAGAATAGCCCCTGATGAACCAGCTACCTTATCTGAGGCAAGATTTTGCAGTTAAGAATACCAATGTCAGGCATGGGTAGATAGTGATAGGACAAGGAGGAACAGCTTTCAGCTAAAGGAGGGAAGATTTCAATTAAACATCAGGGGGCAGTTTTTCACTGAGAGGACGGTGAGGTGCTGGAACACAGTGCCCACAGAGGCTGTGGATGCCCCGTGCCTGGAGGAGCTCAAAGCCCTGGGCAACCTGATCTGGTGGCTGGCCACCCTGCCTGCAGCGGTGTCACTGGGACTTCACGATGCCTGAGATCTCCTCCAACTCAAACCATTCTATTGTTTTAAAGCAATTACGAAGGCACTTATGTTCCACATAATACAATAAGGGTTTTAAGTACTGTACTGAAACAAGGTCTGAGATGCGTAATTATTACTATTTCAAGTTCAGTTTTGCAGGTGAACGCCTAAAATTTTCTCTCTGCTGAAGATCTGCAGTTTCTGAGAGCGTTAGGTGACCATACAGCAGATGTGACTTCAGAACCATGAGTACTAAATGCAGAGCGTGTTCCTCAGTGCTGAATCATGCACAGTCTACTGCAGCACAGTACTATCCTTAAATTAGAAAACTAATTACGAATAATGCTTCATTACTCGAAGCTACAGCCTGCTATGACAGCCTTTCAAAAACAAAAACAAAGAAACCCCAGAACTCTGTAAGCAGCCCCAACCTGACAGTAAGAAAACAGAACATGAAATGCAGACAGAGGGGTACAAATGACACGTTAAAAAACAAAAGGCTCTGTGTTTTCCTGGCTCATTTTGGAGGCATAGAAGACTCAGAAGGGAAAGTGAATTCTTAAGACACCGATTTTAAAAGCTCCATTTGCTGTTAATGATGTGAAACCACAACTCCTTAGCTATTTTGGCAATTTGGAGGTAAAACATGTACACAAAACAATTAGGTCTCGGGGCTTGATGCAGAGCCACGTGCTAGTCCAGAGCATCATGGGGTCAGTCCAGGCCACACGTTGGGCCAGCGTCTGTCCATGGGACAGGCTGCGAAAACAGGATGGGCAGATCTGTGGGATCTGCCAAACCTTTTGAGGAGCCCTGAGCCAAAGGCAGCACAACCCAAAGGGATGGCATTGAGCTGCAGCAGGGAAGGGTCAGGCTGGGTGTTAGGAAAAGGCTCTGCACCAGAGGGTGGTGGCATGGAACAGGCTTCCCAGGGCCCCAAGCTGACAGAGGTCAAGGAGCATTATACCAGTGAGACACCCTGAGCTACACAGCCCAGGGAAGGTGCAACACACAAAATACAACTGGAAAACCCACAGCCTCCCCACTGCTGCTCTCCTCCTCTGTCCTCTCCTATAAATTAAACATTTCATTATCCACAGAAAAAGAATAAAAGGAGTCAGGTGAGTCACCCTCCCTGGTTTTACTTCTCTCTTTCATCTGCCTCATCCTCTTCCTCAATACATTTGCAGCTCTGAAGTCAAATGGGGATGAAGTTTCCCACATCCCTGTAGGGAGTGGGGCTAGGACAGCTGCATCTCGACCTGCAAGGATTCAAGAATTACAATGCTCCACAGGTCTCAAGCCAGGAGATCACAAGCAGAGCTCGTGCTGGAGAGCCAAGAGGAGCTCTCACTCCTGCTTTACCAAGCAGGAATGGAAGGTGGTATTTCCGTAAGAATTTCTTTCAGATGACTGTAAGTTGTGATGAAATGGCCTCTCTGTCAAATTTATGAGAATGACAAAAAGAGAAGGGTCCAAGAAGAAACCCACAATGTTTCTGTCTCTCTGCAAGGTATTACATCCACTCACACAACACCAGGGGCCATGTAGAGACTTCCACCAAACAATCTCTCATTCCAGCACTGCTTCAGTCCAGGGAGGAGAGTATAAAAGTGACAAATGCAATTCTCTGAATCATGAAGGACTGAAATTTCAAAAAAAAAAAAAAAAATTGTCATGGATAAATAGATATTCTTTCAAAATGAGATTAGATCTGTCCTCCGTTGGCTAAATCGGAGCAAGATTGCCTGGCAGTTGTGGGCATATTTGTGAACAACTCCTCAGGCTCCCCTGTGGCAAATGCTTAGGTTAGTGAAACCACTCTATCAAAACTTTCTACAGCAACTTTAAAGACATCGGGTTCTGGATTTCAGCCTTTACAGTCCACACAACTTTAAATGGTACGTTTCCTTGGATGCTTGGCAGGGCACATCTCAGGGACAATACTTGGGAGGCTCGGAAGGCAGAGAAGGTAGCAAAAGCAACCTGCCCAGCATTTGGTTGTGCTCTGACATACCCCACAAGCATCAGTGCCAAACCACAGAATGCAGATCCTCATGCACTTCTCTCCATCTGGGTGAATACCAGGGCTCTTAAATCTGCATGGAAATGACCAAAGTGATCTTGCACGCTGAGCAGCAAAGCCACCAGTAACTCACACAAGTGGGATTTACAGGTGAAGGATATCAGCACGAACACAGATTTGTGCTGGGAGCAGCTCTCCACAGCCCTGGCTGGCAGGGTGTTCTGGTGGCCCGGCCGATGGCCGGGGGGAACTGGAACACATTTTCAAAACTGACTCCTACAAATGATGTGATTACAAATGGTTTTTAGAAATGCCTTTACTAAGACACTGAGCGTGGAGGAACTGTCCTTGCCACAGAGCAGCAGGAATTAGAACAGCTCACCTCTAGTATGTACCACATCTGCAACAGTCCCAAAAACACAGGGTTTTTGTGCCACTTAGACACTCCTGGAGATCCCAATCAGCCTCTGGCTGCCACTCCAGAAGGGTTCCCATAGGTGCTGTTTGCCATCCTCATTGGCATGGCCCGGATGTTCAATGCCATCTCCTGTGGCACAGCTGGACCCCACCTGTGACCTCTTTAAGGAGGAGGAATGGGACGTGATGGCCAGGGAGGTCCTGACTGCTGTGCCACGCTGAAGGCAAAGATCACTGTGGTGTGAGTAACAGCAAGCAGGGCTCACTGGCAGCTCCCAACCTCAGCCATGTGGATGAAGGGACTGCCACCACTGCCTGGAAATAATGCCATGGATAGAATCACGGACTCACAGAATCATTAAGGTCAGAAAAGACCTCATTAAGTCCAACTGTCAACCCACCCCCACCACGCCCACTGACCATGTCCTTCAGGGCCACATCTCCACGCTTCCTGAACACCTCCAGGGATGGAGACCCCACCGTTTCCCTGCACCTGCACCACAGAAGTAAAGTCCCTTTTGCCATTTTTCATCTGAGGGAAGCCATATTATTTATTCTGGGAAATGGCTGGCAGCCTGTGCCCTATTTTTGGAAATAATGCTTTTCAAAGAATTTTAATGACTGTCAATGTATAAAAATAAATAACAGAATCTGTGACCAGATGGTGTGTTGGGTGATATGGGGCTCTTCTTCACCATCACAAAACAGCTCCCCAGCCCTTGCAAGAGCTGCCTGCAAGCTCTTCTCACCCTAAACCAAACCCATCACGAGGAAGGAGCAATTTGAAGGAGTGGAATATTTTCAGCAAAAGCTAGAGGCCAAGTAATAGAAGCGAAAGGAACTCCACTTTGCCCGTGCCCAGAAGCTGCTGGAGTCAGTCTTCACTGCCGGAGGAGCAGCAGCTGTGGGATCTGCAGCTCCTTATTACCCTGACTTTGCTTGAGAAACCTCTGAGCTTTCCACTCTTTGTGGGAAATATTCTTCTGTGATTCCAATCATTGCAGATTTCAGTTGATCCAGAGAACTCGCAGTGAAACCCATGCTTTTCATCATTCAGAAACCACTCACAAGGTTTTGACACAAAGCCAGTTCAGCTCAAGGCCGGGCCCAAAGCCAGCTTGAAAATATTCCCGAACCTTTCAACAATCCCTGGCTGCTTTTCAAACTTAAAACAAAAGCTCAGGTTGGGGAAAGTTTGCAAAATTTTACGTTGTATAAGAAAATTTCTCAACACCTTGTGATAAATTCCCATCATCTGTTCTCACGCTGGGAGAACCTCCCAGTCTCCAAATCCTGCTCTTGCCTCAAAGAGCAGTCTTTATAAAAAGGGCTTGTCTGAGAGCTGGAGAGAAAGATAGGATGTGCTGGGGGTTGTCTGGAAAACAAACAGGCCAGGTGGTCTTGTTTGGGTGCCTTATTCACTGCGTGAGTTGTCCCCAGGTGCCCCATTAAGTAGCAAGAGTTCTAAGACTGGGGTACTTTCTGGAGCCAGATATCCTTCGTGGGTTCCCTGCTACATTTAGGGACGTGCAGGAGTCCCCTCTAAGCAGCAGAATTACAGTCTTCTGAAGTACTTTACAGTTTCAGATGCTCAGCAATATGACAGATCTCTCACTCAGCAACTTGAGAACATTTAGTCACACAAAGAATCGTGAAATGCTGAACTCCTCCCCGTGTAGGTAACGCAGAACAGAAACATAGGCAGTGCAGCCACAAATAAAGACTGCGGGCACAGGGCTCCTCTGACTGGGATGCTGCTGTGTCTGGCACACACACACACACACACACACACACACACACACCAGTTACCTATTAAACAGGGAAAACAAAATGAAAAATATGGAAAGCACATTCCTGCTCTCAAGATGTTGCTAATCAGACTGATTGCTAGCAAACACCAGGAAAGGTCTGCATTGCTCACCTTATCTCTACCTTGCCACCATTGGACAAATACAAATATATTCTGAGCCCCTTTGTGACGATTCCAAAAGCAGAACTTTTTTTTCCCTTTATTTTTCTTTGTACTTTTTTCCTTTTCTTCTCTTTCTTGTATTCATCCATTCCTTCTATTTTGCATTCTCTGAGCCTGAATCTACAAACAGGGCTAAGCCTGAAGAAGCTTTCATTAAATGTTAGCAGCTATTCAATTTATTGGGATTTATACCATTTCACAGATCAGCCTTTTCCGTTCTGTATGCTGAGACTCAGCACGGCCGCGTTTTTAATCCATCAGTGAGCAACAAAAGCTCACATGATCTCTTCCTTCCCTCCTTCCTCGTGTCACTGCACCATTGAGCAGCCCAACCTGAGGACCCCAGAGCCCTGCTAATGCACGTGCCTCGTGCCCCGAGCAGCCTTACAATACCATCTGCCTCCCTTGGCAGAAAAAAAGTCCCGTTCCACAACCTACTGCTCCGATCAGCAAACGAGCAGCACATCAGCACATTTTCTGCCTGCCCAAAGCTACAAAACAGCAAAACATTTCCCACAGCAGCCAATGAGCGTTAGATCCCATTTTACTACTGAGCTCGGCAGCATTAAGCAGACAGAAAAGCAGCAGGGAAATATCCACATCGAGAAAACACACGTGTACAGACGCACACTCACATGCTGAAAAAAACATACAGACGAGCAAGAGTAGAATAATATAGCCACACTGACTCTTGATTATTCTGGCCAGCCACTCGTTGTGCTGATTAACTGAAGGGGATTAGGAAGGACTCAGCCCAAAAACGCAGTACCTAATGCTCCTGCAGCTATTGCATAACGAGACCAATTCCCATCCCAAGCCCTGACCCTCAACTCACTCAACACAAGTTCAATGCTGTCAGGCTGCGTAATGGAAGCACCTGTTTCCCGGTGAATCGAGATGGGATCCAGCAGCCCCAGAAAGGCTGGATTATTTGTTATTTGAGTTCCTGGGCGGGCAGCAGGGGGAAAGGAAAGTGGGCAAATGCCACCAAGAATGACAGATCTGCTTTCCCCCAAATGCTTCTGTCAGGACTGACGGCAAGCCAAAGCCCTCTGAGCTTCAATGCATGCGCACCTGCTCCTGGCACACCCACTGAAGAAACGAACCCCAAACCAAGGGAAATCAAATACATCTCCAAAGCAAGCTGGAAAAAAAGCAATGAACCCGCACAGCCTGGCTCAACCAAATGCACCTTAAGTCAGGTACACCTAGCAGAGGAAAACACAGCAATCCAAAAGTCTGTGATTAAGAGGCTACGTCCAGAAGCATGCAGTAGAGGTAACAGCACTTCAGAACAGTCACTCCATTAAAAATCTGTGCGCTGAAATGATGTTACGGGGCCACGCAGGAATTTCAGGTACGTGAGGAATATCTGAAGTAACTCGTTTGCAATCTATTACTCTGGATGTGTACACGCATAAGCCAAACGAGGACGGAGCCCCACCAAACACAGCCGAACACCTTCCAACATGTGACTGAAAACCACGCTCCCAGTGCCCAGCGAATTGTGAAAAGCTCCGCGGAACTCGGCCGGGTCCTGCATCCCCCTCCCCCACCACAGCGAGAAGAACGACCTGCGAAGGCTCGCTCTTCGTCTTCCCCCCACGCGCTCGCTGACTCGCCAGCAATGTTTCCAAGCAGCGAGGCCGGGCGAAGAGCGGGGGGGAGGCCGCCGCCGCCAGGCCCCTTTGTGGAGCATCATTGGGTTCCCCTCGCCTCTTACCTGGCGATGCAGTCGCCATGGCGACGGGCGGGTGCTCCCCGGCGGGGCCGATCGCCGGCTGCTCCCGCCGCTGAGCCCCGGCTCCATCCCGCAGCGCGGCCCCGGCCGCAGCCCAGCGCTCCGCGGTGCCCGCCAGCAGCAGGTCCTGGGGGTCCGGCGGGGCTGACATGCTGCTGCCAGGCGGCCGCTGGCTCCGGCTGCGGGGCTGCGGCGGGAGCCCCTGGAAGAGAGGGCTGGCTGCCGGCTGCTGGCTGCTGGCTGCCGGCTGCTGGCTCTGGCCGGCTGCGGGACGCGGAGCCGCCGCCGCCGTTGCCGTATCTCCACTAGCGCGTATTACGCAGGTGAAAATGGCTTGTTCAGTTGGAGCCTTCCAGCCCTTGCGTCACCCTGTGGCTGGCATATCACAGGGCAGGAATCTGCCGGCCCGGCTGCCGCTCTCCCCCACTTAACCGCTTCGGCAGGATAGGAGCGGACCCGTGCCCGCTCCCAGGAGAGGGCATCCCCGCCTCGTGGTCCCCTCCCGCGACAGAACCCCGCACAGCTCGCCCGTTGCGGGGATGCCACTGGTTCCCGTCCCAGGGGAAAGACAGCCCCACGAGCCCCCGGCTGCCCCCGAGCTCCGCCAGCCCACAGCGAGCCACGCTCGGTGCCGCTGGCTCCGTGCTGCCCGCAGCCACCCCGGGCAGGCGACCGCAGCGTCCTGCAGCTACACGACCCTTGTCAAAACAAACTCACGGCAGGTGTCTGCGTGCCTTGTTTATGCTTCTTCTTCTCCCTTTTATGCTTTTGGTTGTGTTTTAGTGATTC
The DNA here is from genome assembly GCA_036925125.1 of Oreortyx pictus. NCBI lineage: Eukaryota > Metazoa > Chordata > Aves > Galliformes > Odontophoridae > Oreortyx > Oreortyx pictus. The sequence continues at coordinate 58,061,178 of JAUPFR010000006.1, forward strand.
TCATAAGCTGTGCTGGAGGAGATGGTGCGGGGAGCCCTGCGGTTGAGGAGAGCAGTGCTGGCAGGACACGCAGCAGGGCAGGATCTGTGCCACTTGCCAGGTGCGCCGGGAGAGCCAGCACCCGGCCGTCCTTTTACAGAGCAGGAAGCAAAGTCAGCCTGTTGTGACAGGACAAGGGGGAACGGTTTCAAAGCAGAAGAGTGGAGATTTAGATTGGATATAAGGAAAAGGTTTTTATGGTACGGGCGGTGAGGCGCTGGCACAGGTTGCCCAGAGAGGCGGTGGGCTCCCCATCCCCGCAGACAGCCAAAGCCAGGCCGGGTGGGACTCAGAGCACCTGACACAGCTGTGAGTGTCACCGCCCCTCTGGGCAACCTGCGCCAGTGCCACACCTCCCTTATGGTAAAAAGCCTTCCCTTTACACACAATCTAAATCTCTTGCCTCCAGTCCAGGATCTATTTCTGGGAGTAGTCCTGCTGCTGCTGCTCGGATCCGTGCTGTTCAGTGCCAGTTCCCCTGGGCCCATCACAGATAGGCTCCTCAGCCTCTGCGGAGGCCTGGCCCCAAAGCACCGAGGTGTGAGCAACATGCTCAGCCAAAGCACACTGCAAGCCAGCTGGCTGCTGTGACTTCAGGTAAACTCTGCGGTCTCGAGTTCGGAGTGGTAAGCGTGGCTGTAACAGGATGCTACTGAAAGCAGGGTTGTGTGGTACAGTTCTAGAGTGGAGCTGCTGTAGACTAAGATCAGTACAATTTGGCTTCAAAAAGATCAGCACAATTTGGCTTGTGCCAGCACCCCATTGCCAAGTGCGCCTGTTCACACGTGGTCCTGGGGGCTCTCCAGGTAGCATGACTTTAGTCACCATGTTCTTACTGCCAAATTCCACATCTTAAGCTCACCACTTGAGCAACAGGGATGAATTTAACTAGACTGTTGTTTCTCCTTTGACATACTCCCTGTCAAGCCTGTTAGACTGTCTGATCATGACTCTGGCAAGATTCTGATGACTTTGATTATTAATAATGATATGCAGTATATATATAAAAACGTGTTTTCCTGTAAAGCTTCATGTACATCCTTGTTCAGACTCTCTGGTTTTCTTTTCTTTCCATAACTCTCTGGGGTGTTCCTGTGATGCTTTCTGTGGCTGTTGGCAGTGGACTGGAGAGCTCAGGAGAAGCACCGAGCCCTGACTGCTTTGCTGTGTGAGCAACCTGGGGCCATAATGGTCTTCTGATAACTCAGCATCATCAGAAATGTGTGCACATGCACTCAGTGGTTCACTGCTACAGACCAAAAAGGTTATGGTGACCTGCGGGTCATCTGCCATCATGAACACAGTGTTACTGTGGTAGGAGATGTGGAGGGAAGAGTGTGGACTGCGTGCTCTGCTTATCAAAGAGAAGTGGGGACAAGTAGGGACAAGTACATACATTAATCAAAATAGCAGCCTTTGCTTCAGAGATCCCAACCGTAGCACAACCCAAGACTTCATTTCACCAGTTCACGTGCAGTGCCCAGGTGCCCTGCAACAATCTCATGTAATATGATCAGCCCTGCTCATCACCACGGAACATTGGGTGGCAACCTACAAGTCCAATTTTCAGATCCTGGACACAAACCCTGGGCTCCCACTGGCTGTTCCACGTGTGGTACATAAATCTCTGACAGCAAAGTTCTGCTTTGCCAGGATGGATGAAAAAGAAATGAACGGGAACAACTGTACAGACACTCTGCAAGCCTGATGGATCCATTCTGCATGCTTGAACTCAGAACAACTCAGGTTGTCTTGTGTAAGGTTAAGTCACTGCAGATTTTAAAGACAATTTTTTTTAAGATCTCCCAGGAAGATCAATTGTGTGCACACAGAAGTGTGAGTTAAGTGATACTTGGCACGAATGAACAAAGCTGATTCCTTTCTATTTTCAGTGAATTTACAAAAGCTCCTGGTAGATTGTGTTGTACTGCGTTGCAAAAACGACATGCACAGGGCTCGCCTATCTCTGCTCATTGATATTTAATCCTCTTGCTCTTCCCTGTCAGCATTATAACTCTTTGAATGCATGAAGTCTGCAAACATATGAACACAAATTGCTTCTCTTTCCATTACAGCCCTTTGTGCTATGGGGCCGATGTATGCTGCTTGGCCGAAGTGACTTTAAACCTTGAGGGGATTTTTGGTCTCAGATGTAACATTGCTAGCAAAGAGGATAGGACCTGGCAGGGTATATCAACTGATGCGGTAATAGAAAATATCATCACCTCTTCCTTGAGGACTATTCTTGAGGTTTTAGAATAAATGAACTCCAATGGAAAAAAAAAAAAAGCAATATGAGAAAGAAACGAGGCTTTTGAAGCAAATGAGGGAAAAAAAAGATAAAACAACCTCCCTCTACTCTATAGAAAAGATTCTGGCACTGTAGCACCTGATGTGTGGTTTCAAATTCAATGCATCTGCACTGCAGACTGCCCAGACTCCAGGCATGTTCTATACCCTGTCCTCCAAACGGGCACAGCACTGGGAGCATACAACAATGCTGTCCTGGCCAGCATGCATGGATTGCCTTCCCCAGCATACAGTCATGACCCCGTCCTACAAGAGACAGATAGCTAAGAGGACACCCAAGATAAGGCTAGAAATCCCAAGACCATGCTTTTATGATTAAGGTTGTCTGCTGGGCAAACCAACCTCCTGAAGACTGCCACTACAGAGAGGCAAAAGGCCGGAGAGAAAAGCTGATCTGTGGTGATAGCAGTCTCCTTCCCAAAGGCCACCTGTCATCTTTCAGTGCATCAAGCAGCCCTTGCACAGTGCTCCTCCCTAGGGAGTCCCTTGGATCTTTGGTCTTCACACCTTCTCTCTCTCCTTTTCCACAAGCTCTGGAGATGAGGCAGGACCAGGCAGCCTCTTCAAGGATCTTTCCACACGTTCCTACCACTGCCAGAAATGCCAAGGCCAATGCAGGCTCATTTGGAAACAGCAGGCTCCTGCAGATCTTCAGAGTATCACCCACATCCCACCTTCCCCACAGCACTCCTGAGACCCACATACAGGCTCATATCTCTGCTCTGCTTTGTAACCTGGATTAAGCTCCTGCATCACCCAGTGGGTGTTAGATGTTAGATGCTGTTTGGCTCCTGAAAGCACAAATCCCAGTGCCAGCTAGGCAGCAGCAAATCTGGTTAAGCCCAGGAAAGACAGAAATGTACACCACCACCAGCCTTCCCGAACAAACAGCTGCACAGTCAGCTCTCATTTATAACAAACAACTCCAGAGATGAGACAGGTACGCAGTCCAAAACTGCAGCTGGACAGAGCCATTTATTACCACACGCTGCAAAATGAGGTGATTGGTTTGGCTGGACCTCCAGTAAGTGCCTTGTCAAAAATATACCAGAGGAGTCTAAACAGCAGCATTTTTACTGCATATTGTTCAAAGCTCACAGTCTTTAGCAGACAGTTCATTTCTCTGAGGTCTGCCTGGCTATAGCTGCACACGGCAGTGTGTAAACCCCTGCCTGGCGCTTTAATTCCCACACCATGCAAGAGCTTTCAGCGTTTCTAGCCCTCTGGCTGTAATGAAATGTGATTAAAGGTGGTGCCTTCCCCGGGTAAGCCTGACTGACTGCTCAGTCCTTCATCCCCTCCACATCAACAGTCACTCTGGGAGCAGTGAGGATTACCTCTGTTACACCAAAAAGAGAATTGTACAAATAAATCCACTGGCACGAGTTTCAACAGCAAAGTTGCCGGCCACATACACAGGCACAAGTCATGCACATGTATGGGGCGTCAAGAGAGGAGAAAACCCAGCAGAGGATCAACAGAGCCCATTTCCCCTTTCTTCCCACCTCCGACCTCTTAGCAGGGAAGGAGAGCTGAGCAGAGTAGATGGGTGAGTAGGAGGGGGAGCTCTGTGTATGCAGGATACATTCAGTAGTGGCCTAGTTTCAGCACGACTTGGTAGATGGGTTGCCATCCAAGAGCTATGTCTGCAAGGCAAGGCTGTGAACTCACCTCTAGAATACATTTCTGTTGAAATGATTCCCCGTCCTGGGAGATGCTGAACCAGGAGTCTGATTCTATAAACTCAAATGGTGATAGTTTTTGGAAGTACATCCTGCTGTGGCATCAGGATCTCTGCATGCTCTTGCAAGTATTTTCCCAAGCATCTTCAGAGCATAAATCTTTTTCTAAAGCGCTCGTTCCGTATCATGGAAGCTTAGCCCAGTATGCCCTGTCAGACATTCCCAGCTGCATGGAGGAGGACTGCCTTCTTCAAGCCTTAGCAGAGCAGCTATCACTGAGAAAAGTGCTCAGGCTAACACTGATGGGTTTGGTGCTGTTTAATGTCAGTGTTAATGATCCAGCTGAAAGGAGAGTGACAGACAAGACAGTTCTGAACAGATTATGTAGTGGCCTGAACTTCAGGTGCGCAACGATTCTGGTGTAATACAGCACAAGTAAAACAAAAATAAACAGAAATGTCTGCAGATTTGCTTTTAGGAGAAGCTAAAAAAAGTGAAGCAAAGGTCTGAAGATCTGTCCAGGAACTGCACCCATCACAGAACATTTAGATTGGTGCCAGAAAGATTCAGCCACTGAGCAGGGAAGCAGAATCAGTTTTCTTCACCAATTCTCATTGCCTTGCATTACATCAGAAGCTATTTGTGCAGAGTGCTCTGTGCATTTACACAGCTCTGCAGCAAGTCCATTAGAGGTTAGCATTTGAGTCCTGATTTATGCTGATACAGTGCATGCTTTTATCTGACTGAGTGTTGATTATGTACTGTCTGAGAGTCTCTTGAAATTCACAGAGGAAACAAAAATGGCCAGATGTGTTTTCACTTAGGATTTGGAACAGCATAGAGGGTATGCACAGAGGGTATCAGAGAGTCAACCAAAGGAGATAAACCTCAAATCACTTTTAAAACACACCGGAAATCTCACCTTCAAGTGTAACTGATATGTGAATCCATCATCCATAAAACCCAGAGCTACTGCAATATTCAGATATTGATGTAACTGCAATGAAAAGGAACGCATTCTTAATAGATACAAATTGTGCCCAGAGATACCTCTAAGCAACTGCCATCTGTTAGTAAACAGTAATGCTTTATAACAGTTGCAATGAGAGTATCTACGTGTGCCACTGGTCCACAGAAAAGTAAGATGCTAACAGATAACCTGAGAGACCAAGGCTAATGTAAGAAGTCTGAGGACAGATATGATCGAACTGAACACTGAAGTGACTGTCTCATTGAAACCTTGGTGGCTGTGTCTTGCATTTAAGAACATCATTGTCTGGGCTTCCATTTTTTTTATAGCACAGACCTTATTTTCTTGCTTTGTATCCAAAGGAGAACCAAGAACACATTTACAGCAGCCACTGGGGCCAATCCATAAATCAAAATCAGGCTCAGAACTCCTCATTTCTCATTTCATGACTTCTTACGAAAGGAGTTATCTGAGCAAAACGTTGTGGCTTTGTTCACTCATGGGCTTGTGCTGCCCACACATCTCACTGGTGATACGAGAACTGAAGCTCCCCGTGGCTCAAGAACACAGTGTTGAGGTGTTTGGGCACTAGAGACCCACAGAGAGCTGAGTCTGGCAGAGACTGTATTTGGCCAGTATGAAGCCAAGCGAGAGCTGTTCTGAGGCATTTCATCTAGTTTTTATTTATATGTATGAAATTAAACTCCCATTAGCAGAAGTGTTGTAGAACCAGACTATTTTATTTTTTTGCAATTAATCCCATCAACTTCAAATAAACTGTATTTCTACAATATTTACAGGGTTGGGATTTGCTTTTGCATCTAATTGATACATCACTTAGCTCTCGTTATCAGTACTTCAAAGGGAACATTATTGCTTTAAATTTCAGAATCACTTTGTAGTTCATTCTGTATTCGCACTGCTGAAATTGGACAGAACAACCTGCAAATTCTTACCAGCCCTTCTTGTTTTTGGCTTTATTTTGTGAATTAAGTTATTGAGGAATGTAGGTTTGTGTTGTCTACAAACCTGAGCTGATGTCAATGCCAAAAAAGCAAAACCAGGCAGGATTTATTATCTGCGTTCTGCAGTGGAGTGAGTAGAGAATAAGTCTGACTGTGTGTTTTTATGAGCTTGTAGCGTGCTCTCTTCTTAATGTAACCTGACATCTACAAAAGTCAAAACCCAGACTGGAAGAGAGTTCTACTGGTTTCCCATAAACAATCCAATCCCACCAGTAATTCAAGTCTTCTGCCAAACGGTGAAATCATGCCCAGGGCCCTCTGCTGGATTACAAAGAAAATGAAGAGGGAGGATACATAGAGGAAAAGCTCCTAACACACATCAGCATACAGCTTCGGCCATCAGTGTTACGTTTTTGCAAAGAGAACTATGGGCTCCCACTCACCTCTGTGATAAAGTGCATTTTGCCACTAACAAGCAACAGTACAGGGAAGGTGTCCTAGAATAGATCACGAAGAATCTGTCCTCATTGTGATCAAACAGAAAAAAACAACGTCCCATTCACTGTAATTTCCTTATCTGAATTCTAATCAGCTCTTTACAGACAAACATGGTAAAGAAATAGATAAGAAAACAAAAACACCCGTGTAAGAGCCAGTGAAGGATGCTGTTAGAGGAAACGAGCTTTTGCCCTTTGCACAGCTCAGGGAGCTGGGAAGGAAAATTCAGCCAAGTAAAACTAGTTAAATGCTTTCTATGCTTTAGATTTGGAAGTCTTACCAATCCCTCAAAAGCATCAGCAAGCCTTCTAGTGGTGGAAGGATTGAACGTTCCCATCATCCTGCCATCAATCACAAGCAGCAGGTGCTTTTTGAGTTCTGGGATCTTGATCAATAGAGCAAAAAGGAGACAGATCGCAGAATAGGCTTCACAACGCCATTCTCAACTAAATTAGCCTGAAAAACTACTGATTCTTCTGTTTAATATACACAGCTCCTATGAGATTTCTGAAGAATCTTCTGAAAAATGACAGGGGTTGGAGGGGGAGGAAGAAGCAGGGGAAGCTGATGGATGATTCTGAGGCTCACCAGGCAGGAATGGGAAATCAAAATGACATCAACACATAAAGGAATGTGGTTCAATACAGACTTCAAAACTGACAAGGTGAAGAGACTGCTTGAGGTTTGCCTTGTGGAAGCAGGGAGGACTCACTCATGATTATTTTTTTTCCCCAACTTCTCAGAACTTTCTAAGCATCTTGTACCTGCAGCTGTTCCCCAGCTTAATTGCCTTTGTGCTCGCTTATGAAACATTTCAGCAGAATCAATACAAGATTACTCATTATTCTGAAACTAGGTTTTCAGTAGGAACATGTTGCTGGCAGAGTTTTGTCCAGCTCTGGTTTTCTCAGTATTGAAAGGTACATCAAGTGAGTTCATGAAAAAGGAATGTGGGAGCTTGTATTTTTTACCTTAATTATTCATACGTAGGCCTTGGACAGCACCCAGAACATCAGAGGCTTTAGCAATTCGGTACTAGGGGATAACAGCTTGAAATCTGTTTTCTAAGTGAGCAAAGCAAGACACTGAACATCCCTGCTGCATGTTTGTTTTAAAAAGGAATGTGAATGTCAAGTGTGTAGATCAGAAAAATCTAAAGACAATGAAACAACAGTCTGACACGCACAGGAACAAGTCTTAAAATGTGAACATTAAAAACATTGAAAAAAAAACACTGAAAACTCAGAGGGCTTATATTCCCAAATATATATGCCTTTACTATGGCTCATTTTCCACTAGAACAGGAAAGAATCAATTAAGTTCGAATTTTTATCTTCATCTATGGTAAAGACCTCTTCTATTTCACTAAAAATCCCATTACATATTTGTACACTACTGACACTCTAAAACATGGATGTTGCCTGGTGCCACAGTGATACACTACAAAGGATGCACTCTGCTATTTCAAAGATGCACTGAAGTTAAGCACCAGTGATTGTTTTGTAAGAAAATATTTCGACCTGCTCTTCTGTCATAGTGTATCTTCCACGCTTTCCATCCTCCATGCCATCACTTTCACCACTGAAACCATTGTTCCAGTGGCACTTACCAGAAATCCTCCACTGCTTTTGTCATTTGCACAATTGAAGAGGTTTCTCCGTGTACCTGAGAAAGAGGAGAGAGGATCACTGAGCATTTCCAACACCACATTTGACCCAAAGTGAAAGCTTAGATTACAGCTTAATATCTAAAAGTCATCTTCAGAGACAAAAAGTAAGCTGATTAAAAGTAAGATTAGAAGACAGTGTTATAGTTTGCACTGAACAATGCTTATACCTGAGGCCTGATCTTTTAAATACTGACCAGCATGGTTAGTGCCTTTGTTACATGAATTTTTCTGAAGCCAACTGTTTTTGTAATCAGAGGTTTTCATGACATTTTGAACCACTGGGCTGGAAATGCCCATCCTGAAGCTCTTCTTGAAATGCATACTTCTTTGCAGGCATTTCTCAAGAATGCAGATCCTTCTCATAGCTGCAACATGGAAACCTGACACTTCTCGCCTTCGAGGGGAGGTGAGTACCAGGAGTTGCCAACCCAACAGTCATGACTTGCAGTTGCTTGCTTCTTCCATTTCAGCAGCTGATTAAGACACCTCATCTTCCTGGGCATCACTTCCTCCTCACTGGGCTCCAGGGGCTGAACATTCCCAGCCTCGTTACACGACTTCTGATGAAGACAGTCTTGTTCCTTACACTTGCCACCACAAAACACATCATGAATGTACCTTAATTACTGATTCAGCTTTAACGTAAACAACCCAAATAATTAATCACCCATTAGTACTTTTGAGTAAATATTGCATAACCACTTCACACTCAGGATCTTACTCAACAAAGTGTTTCTCCTTCTGTTCTTCAAATGCTTATGTTCAAACTTATTTTCAACTTAGAATATAAAATTGCTTGAAATATATAATGTAACTAACTGACTTGCCAGGCACAGTTCTTTTCTATTTCAGGCAACAATATCACATAAACTATGCACTGTCATTTTAAAATACAGTGCTCTGTCCCTCTTATTTCTGCTGGAAAACAGTTCCAAAACTTCACTCCTCTTGGGGCTAGACAAATTACTCTAATTTTGAGCCTACGTTTACTCACAGAGAGTTTCCAGCCATTTGCTCTTGTGCCAATAGTGTACTTTAGCTTAAACAACTTTCCTCCCTCCCTGGTGTTTTCTCTGCTGAGATATTCATGGTTTTCCGTAAGTCAGTGCCTATTTTCATTTTGATGCAGGGTTTAAAATTTATCCAGTTTGTTTTCCTCTTCGTATTGGAAGTCTTCTGAAACCAGCTGCAGTGTTCCAGATATGCTTCCACTACGGTTTCATGACTTAATGCCTCTGGATACTCAGATCATATTGTCCAACCCTGCTTTCATTTCAATGCTATTTCATTTTCAAGTTGCTCTTCATTTATCCTCTGCTTTCCTACGTACCCTGTAACATTTCTACCTCCCACAGAGAACAGGAATTTGGGGAGGAGGATGGAGGTTCCCAGCTGTATCAGCTTACAAAAGAGAGCTCATTTTTTAAAACTAGTTCCCAGATTTCATTTCCCAGTTGCTCATTCTTCCCCCAGTTGGTGTTTGAATCCAGTCCCAGTGCTGCATCACTTATACCTTTTACGGAGGTGCCTTTAAGTGTCCATTTGGATAATGGAAATTCGTTCATGAAGAATAGCTCTAGCTGACTTCTTTTTTTTTCCAGATTACCTCAACTCACTAATTCCTGCACCATGCCCCACCGCCTTTCCAGGAGCACCTCATCAGTAAGCAGGACTAGAAGTCTGGTTTATTACGTCCCAGATCACTGCCCACATTTGCCCAGCACTGTGTGCAAAATCTTTTCAAGAATGTGTCAGGGAAAACAAACTCTACATCTCATGCACCAAAGAGCTAATTAAAATCTTCCCATTTTTCAAGTATTGAGATGCAAGAAACATGTAAACTGTCCAACACTCAGAAAGGATTGTGAAGGCTCTGGTCAGCCAGGAGCCATGCCTCGTGGTCTTAGCTAATCTGACTGGTTATTGAAACATAAAAAAGAAAATGGATAAAGGGAAAATGAAGGGGAAGGAAAGCAAAACAACAATTATAAAAAGCCATCATGGGTCAAGTCAAAGGATTGTTCAGGATCCTGTCTGTGTCTAGTTGCACATTAAGGTGTACACAACGAAATCAGGACTAAAAATAACCACCTTTCACAGGGATTGGAAATGCCCCGCCTTCCTCAGTACACCCCTGCACACAACCTGTCATCTGTTCCAACAGATTTCCCTAGTCCGATACTGAAACTGCATCTTTCTGTTCAACCACCTTCTGTGGAGGTGTATCCACAAATTTGTCCAATCACACTTTTAAGTCATGTAAGTTTTCAGCATTCAAGATATTCTGTAGCTGCAAGTTCCACAACTTAATTACGGACTGCTTGAAGAAATCCTTCCTTTCGTTTGTTCTGCACCTGCCAGTTGATTTCATGACACACTTTAGAGCCTGCATAGCAAGAAATAATGCCTGTTGTTCCCTGTTTACATCTTCGTGCCATTTGTGATTTTATATACTCTCTGCAATTTAGTCATCTGTTTTCCAAGGTGAGCACTTCATTTTCTACTTCTAGAAGGCCAAACTTCTTGTATGATGGATGTTGTGGGTACATGATCTGCTGCTGCAGTCTGATATCTTGTTCAGAAACACGGAGCTGATAATTTCACTGAATTATCCATAATGACTCCAAGGCATTTTTTCCTGATGTGATAGCTGATTTACTGCAATAGACGTGGCCACTTCCCCTCAGCAGGTTGCAGTTATCATTACAGATCAGTTCCTCAATGTTGTGAGATCCCTTCTGCATTCATTGCAGCCAGCTTTCATTTTTACTAACCTAATTCTCCACCATCTGCACACTTGGTAATATCACTCTTCACACTCTTTTTCCACGTGATTTTTGGAATACGTCAAGCAGCACATTTCCAGTATTCCCCTCCCATCTCTGCTGGATCATTGCTCCTCCTTTTGTGGAGGAACAGCAGGCAGCAAGGGCAACAGACACTAAGAGTACACAGTCATCTCTGGAATCCAACTGCAACCCCAGCCTAAGAACTATGTATAAACCCAAAGACAAAAAGAAGCTGTTGCTTTCTGCCTGGCTTCCACCCAGCTGGGAGCTGTGATTTCTCTAGACTGAAGGTCTAGAGACATTAGAAAGGGCAGAAAGAAGAACTGGGCTTTGCCAAGATTACTGTCAGTGCCCTTCCTCGCTGCAGACAGAGAGCAGATTTTTGGATTCCCTCTTTCCATTACATTTTATAATTCTATTAAAAAACCAATTGAATCTGCCTGTCAAAGAGAATCGGTTTAACCCGATGCTAGCTCAGTATGCAGAGTTTCATTATCGCCCCCATGTTTAAGATCTTTCTCATTCTTTTCATTCTGCCCTGTAGTATTTCCCTAGAAATGTGAGATAGCTTTGCTTTGGAGGAGAAAAGCTCCTGTCACACTGCACAGAGCTGCTGGGTGCTCTCAGAAACGCCATCTGCATTCTTTGTGGCTGACCAGTACCAAGGATAAGTAAAAGCAGCAAGTTAATTAACATCTGTCCTCTCCTTCTGTGTTCTACAGGCTGAAGGCTTATTTCTGTCATGCTCAGACAGTCCTGAAGGCTTAATTCAACAACATGCTACCACCGTGACAGCAGAGTACCACACACTTCCTCTCAGGTTTTATTTATTGCTGTCATAAGTCAACAAACATTTTAACACGCTATCTCCTTTAAATATGTGATTATTTCTAAAGTCAGAATCGATACATGGTTTTCCTAATTGTTTTCAAGCATCTCAGATGATCACAAATTGCAGCATGAAAAGCAGGAAATTACCTGCCAGCACAGCTTTCACATTTTCGAAGTGCCCTGTCACGGAGCTAAACACAGTGAGTAGGGCTGGGAACTGCAGAGCACCACATCTCAGTTTCTTCCACTACAACATTTCCCAAGTGCATAACCTGCATATTTTTGTACAAACTCATATGTGATTTGAACAACTACCAACACACCTTTTTGCTGAGATTTTCTTACAACCATAACCAATTTATTGCACATGGTTAGGGTTAGGCTTTTTATGTTTTTCTCTAGGTTTTTTTTCTCTCTACCTGTTTTCTTCCTTCGAAGTATAAACTGCAGGTGAAGTAATTAAATCTTTGCTATTTCTCATGCTTTTCTCCTCTTGCTATGGATCTTCCTACTATTCTGTTCTCCCTCCATTTATTGTTCAACCATTGCTGCTCTCCACCACTGCGGCACGATGTTCTTATCTGTGACTCTCACTCCACTGCCCTTTACCCACTGAGGCTTCATAGACTCCAGTGACCTGTGTCATTCTCCAGAGCTGCAGCACAAGTGGATTCTCACACCTACAGGGTACATACGGACTATGTAATTGAATGTACTTCAATCTGAAGTTCTTCAAGCATCGGCAATCTGTGAACATAAACCTTGCACTGGAGAAACAAACTTGGCCACCTTTGCCTCAGAAAGCACAGGCAACAGGAGGGCACCTAGGAAGCTAACTGACGCTGAAGAACATTCCATTTCAAAGAAGCTGGTAATTAGCATGTCTCTCTTATCTTTTACTTTCCTTTTGAACGAATCATTTGTTCCGTGGAAAGCCGAGCAAAGAAACAAATCTCATCAGTTATCTTCACGATGTCTCCTCTCCCTTTCACCTTGCAAGGTGTGTTGCCACAGACAGGGAACCAGCCATTGCTGCTGGTGGGCTCCACGTGAGGAGTTCAGTTTGGTAAGAGAAATCATGTGAATTACAGCTGGCTCCAGACGCAGCCACAACTACGATACAGTGCTAAGAGCAACTTTCTCAGAGCAACATTTTACCTCTTCTGCAGGAGGCAAAGTACCCGATGCGTATCTGTGTGTGGCTGTTTGGCTGTCGTTTACTTACTGCTCTTTTCCAATAGATTTTAAAGAGCAAACACATCCAGATGCAGGTGTGACTCCTGCACACAGCTATGGAGGTGAGAAGCTGGACTTTTTGCCCTAGCACATTTTTAGCTGTGCACACGCAAGAACAATCGAAGACATATCTTCACTACGCATTTTCCAAAGAACTGCATCAGTTACTTGTTTGTTTGTTGTTGGCTGTTTTATGATCAGCTGTATCACAACAAAGAAACATTAGTCCTCGGAAAAGCAGAACCGTTCCGTAATGATATAAGCTGATCACTCCTCAGCCTTCCTCTACCCAAAGCACTGCAATGCTCAGCAGCCTCTGGCAGTTTTAAGATCTTCCTTTGACTTATTCATACAGAATATTACACTGGACTATTAGCTTTGTATTTTTACCCGGTAATTTTGTGTGATCTCCTGAAGCCTATTACGGACTTTTACACTGAGAACTCAGGAGCAGCTGAATAATTATGGGGAATGACAGAGGTTGATGCTTCCCCGTTAGATGATTTCAGAAACAGCTTTATGTTTTGGAGGTTTTAGATAAATTAACACGTTCAGAATCATACACTGCTTTTTCTTCGCTGTCACAAAGAGTCAGAAGCATACTCATTCTATTTCCTGCTATCAGTTTCCAGTTCAGGAACTTGGAAAAGAAATGCACTCCTTATGCAACACAAGGGCATGATGCAGAGGAGATCACAGCAAGGACAGCAGAGCAGCAAAGCTCTAGGCCACAGCAAGCGAGGGCTTGTTAAATGCAACAGCTGTAGGCATGGAAGCAAAGACCTCAGGTAGACAGGGATCTCCAGCAACAAACCCTTGCCGTGGGAAGGGGTGGGTCCTGGCTCCACGCTGTCCCGTTACTCGGGTACACTGCACACACCTGAGCTCCCCGGGTTGGCCCTGCCTTCCCACCAGGTGCTCCATCACTGCTTCCAGCTGTGACTGAGCATTTCTGCTACACAAGGGCACATACACTTTTATGAAGGGAAATTATGGAATTTCCTGGAGTGCTCGGTGGAGCTTTAGAAACTTCCAGGTTCCCGATCTCCTATGGCAAAACCTAAACAATAATGTAATAGCAAAGTGCAGCTGAGCTCTCACCAACTACTACTTTTCCTCCTGCACTTGCTAACCTCTGCTGACAGGGACCAATGTTTATCATCAGTCTTTGGGTTTAGAATTTCCACTACTAGAGGCTTTTAGAAACCAGGTGAAAAAACACAGAAAAGATTTGGAAAGAGTCAATTCTGCCTTGCAGCAAAGGGCTGAGTTATGTGACTTCTCAAGGTGTTGGATAGTTTTGTTTCTGTGACCCAGGAAAAAAGTCTGATGATAAAAGAAATATAGGAGAAAAAAATATATATATTTTAGGATTCCCTTAAGCTGACTGTGCAGGAAGTCCATTACCTGCTCACATCCATGTTCTGCTATACCAGTATTGCAATATCCTTGTACTGTGAATTATGCAAACAGATCTCTTCATCATTCGACGCAAATATCTCAAAGCCTTGCTCATATCACATCCAGGGCGCTTGTCCCATCATTTCTCAGGCAGAACAATTAAGGTCCTACTTCATCCTGGGAAATTCTCTGCACTTTTCCCAGTCTAGCAGGTTTTCAATTTCTCTTGTGCCTCAGAGACAAAAGAGATGCAGAAAAATGCAAAAGAAAAGTAGGTGAAAATTCCTCACTGCATTTCATTGCTCCTTTTTAGTACAATTCTTTTGACTGAGAGATTTGCCTGAGACAAAATGCTCCACTGCTACTTCTGTGGTGCTTGGGGAGTTCACATGTCCTGCAGACTGCTGACTGACACTGCAGTGTGCCTGCAGAATATGTTCCAGAACTCTCTTGGATATTTTCGTTTGTTTCTGCCTAGCACTTTGTAGCTAGTGGTTTTGATGAAGCCAGATAATTCACCAGGTCGCTGCTACGGCCAGACTCAAGTGATCCTCCCACCCCTGCTCTGGTGGCTGGGTTTTCACAGGTTTGATTCCCTGTAACAGCAGCAGGAACATGACTGTAAACTGTAAAACAGTTCTAGCCGTACAACAGGTGTTTTTTAGGGTTCAGTGGAGCTACAGGAGGATAGACAAGCTGCAGATTTTTGCTTCGCTATTTCGTGAGTCTGTAACTGAACTGTATTTCATGGAAGATTTACTTTTGTTTCAGTAGAGCTCACTCAGGCCCTAGATGCATACAGGGATGTACAAGAAAAAATGATAGAGACAAAAAGAAAAAAAAAAAGGTGATGCTTTCTGAAGTTCTGATGCAAACCAAGCTTGTCCTGTTACAAAAATTGGGAGACATTCACCACTAAGATGAACTCATTCACATTCCTCTATCTGCAGAAAGGATGAAGAATTTGATTCCTTTCTTGGTGAAAGGATTTACTTTGTCATTCATAAGCAGTGAAAAGTACCTGTTGTTTAAAGAGCTCACTGGCTCTGGATATTGCTGATAGATAACAAGGAAGGATAAAGTTCGTATCAATCAAAAGCAAATCTTGCAATCTCTTTTTAAAAGCCGTCCACACAAATAAAGAGTTTCACAGGTACTGATTCCTAACCAAAATCAGAACCCACTGAGATTCATGAAACAGACCAACTCGGCCCCAGCACAGCATCACCCCCACCAGTGCACTGTGTGGATGTTACAGCAGTTCATGCAACATTCACTTTCTGTGTCTGTATCTTCTCGTGCCTCTTCTCAACATATCCAAGAGCCTTTGCTATTGCGTGTATTTCTCCACGTATATATACGGTTATTTAGTTCGGTCTTCACCTTCCTGCTATTGGATTAGCAGCACATCACCAGGTTTGTAAGTTCCTTCCCTAGACCGAAGCCACATTAAATAAACACAGCAGGAATGGTTCTCTCAGTGCAGCACAGTGATGCTGCCGTATTTCCTGTGGCCACCTTTTTGATAAACGCACAGATTATGTGGTTGACTCTATTTATACTCACAGCGGGAGCTTAGGCTGAAACAACTTGCTATGATGAATCTCTGTTCCCTTCCTAATTCAGAACATGGGGCTTCTCCTCCTGTAAGTGTAGCCCACATAGTCTCAGGGCATCAGCTCGCATTTAGCTGCATTGAAGTGCATATTGCTGGACTGTGACTACTTAATTAAGTAATTTAAAACATAACTTCATTATTTACTGCTCAGCAAGTCTGTGCCATCTACAGATATAACTGGCAGAGACCTATGATAACATTTGGATGGCCAATAAAATGATTAGATAGTTCCATAAAATTGATTAATAATCGTTAAAACGTTGTTTTTTCTTTTTCCCCATTCTGAACTCTGCTTTTAAGCCAATTTCTGATCCATTTAATAAGTTCTGAGCAAATCTTATGTTACGATACGTTGCTTATATTCATATATTCTGTGCTAGAGTTTTTTGCCCTTTTTTATTTTTTCTGGCAGTGTCTATGCAGTGACATTCCATAGTGACAACCCAGTGTTTCTGGTTTAGCCCCACTAGACAGCGAGGCACCACAAAGCTGCTCACTCAGCTCCCCCTCCAGCAGTTCGGGGCAAAGGGAATCAGGAGGTGAAAAGTTAGAGGACTTGTGGGTTAAGATCAGTGCTGTAAGCTCTGGGACAGAGACCCCAAGAAAACGACAGCACGTATGTACTACCTCACAGTGCTATTTTTTGTTTGCATAAAGCAAGTGTGCCAGGAGCACGAGTCACTAGGCAACAGCTATTTTATAGATCAACACTGAGTTCATCCCTTCTGTTAGCATAACATCCGATTCAGAGCTGGCTGTTGAAGTTACTGCAGTACTAACACATTTTGTAAATAATGGCTTGCCTATTGTTTGCTCTAATGAAGTTTTATTGTGTTTTTATTTTTTCACTGCCCTGCAGGAGACTTTCAACGGCTGTCCTCAAAAAGACATCAAAAAGGACTCCGTTTTGTTTCTATCCTTTATTGAGCTAAGAAATAAGCTTGCCCTGTACCACAGGGAAACTTCACACAAACACACAGCGCCCATCAGAGTCCACTCCTCCGTTCTCAAGACCTATCTTAAAAAGCAACGAGAAAACATGGTGACATAAAAACATACAAGATACAAAGCACAGAAATGCATACTCATCATTGTGCTCCTCTTTAGCTCATTTACTTTAGGGAAAGAAAAACAAATAAAGGTGATCAACTGTCTGTAAGAATCAGATGGACTTGAAATGCAGCAAAGAGAGCAGGGCCACCCATTCCGCATCATGTGTGCTCTGTGACATGGGGGTGGACTTAGAGCTGCTGGGAGATGACCGTGTCCACCCAGACTTCAGCCAGTAAGGAGTTATTCTAGATAAAACACTAATGCACATGAATTTAAAGCCACAATTCTGGATGATCTGTAACATTTGTCTGTGACGTACCTGAGATAACATTTTACTCCCTCTGATCCTGCAGCTCAGACTGTAACCAGGCTGGGATACACGCTCCCCAGGTAACACCTATTTCTGACAGTGCCAAAAGCAAGTGCACTTCTCCCCGTGTCACATCTGTGCTCACGGTTCACAGCACCGATGCAAACACAGTGACTGCATCACAATTGTTGTGTCACATCCTAGAAGCCTTTCTCTGGCTTGTTTCAGCAACATTTTTCGAGAGCCAGCAGCAATAACAATTCTGCATTATGAGGTGGAGACATCAGTGTCACTAGCTTCATGTTTCAAACTAATGTCAGCCCATGTCCCACTAACCTTCAGTGAATCCAAGTCACCAGCACCCTATAAGAATACCAGAAGAAGGCACAGGCAGAAACGTGTTCATAATATACGGTGATCCAAAAGAACCCAGTGAACATCACTTTGAGAAGTTTCTGTGGTAGTCAGCAAAACCAGAAGGACAATTCCCAAAGTAAACGCACAGCAACAAAGCACCATCAGCAATTAAACGCTTGCTTTGATTATGCTGTGAGATTATACATAAAGGCTTCAGCAAAATTAGAGCAGAGCGTGCCACAGCAGAAGGTGAAGGATAACGTCCTTGGAATGATTAATTCAGACTCTGATAGCTTTGAAAACCCTTTGGATAAAAGGAGAAACCTAACTGCTGCCAGGCGTCGTTAAGAGGACCGTATACGCTGCAATTTGCTCCCGAAAGTACCAACGAACATCTGGATTTGGATGCAGTGCCCGGTTTTACTGCTTCATCATTCAGCTGCTCTGTAAGGAGCAGCAGGGAGCTCACGGAACGGTCAGCACTGGCCACGCTGCCGGAGCTCCCCTACTGAGAGGGCCGTGATCTGATCGAGGGACTGGGCTCAGCAGCTCAGTGGGTCGGGACGGTGGGACGAGATGGGACTAGACGATCTCGTAGGTCCTTTCCAGCCTCAAGTATCTGTGAATCTACGAGTCAGTAGGAAAGGGGTCATCCCCGTGCAGGACCCAGCGCGGAGGGCACAGGGCGCGCTCCCTCAGCTCAGCGACAGCGCGGTTTCCCGGAGGAAGCTCGGTGCAGGCGACTGCTGCTTGTTTCCCTGAAGGCGTGTGCAGTTTTCACAGCACTACCAGCTGTTTTCCCGCGGGAAACTGTTTCATTACAGGGAGAACATACCCGGACTCACAGACTCGCTTCCTCACAGAGTCACTTCTAGACGCGTGCCTTTGGTCACGTGGCAGCAGCCGGCGGGGACGCGCTCTGCGGAGCGCCGCCTGCTGCCGTGGCGCCGCAGCGACCCCTGGCGGCAACGAGCAGCACTGCCACGGAGGAACCCACCGCTCTGCGCCATTTTCTTCCCCTCCGCTAGACGGGAAGGCGGAGACGCCGGCAGGAGCGCTCGTCACCGGCGGGAAGAGGAGCCCTTCCCCACACAGCGCTTCACGGCGGACACCATTTTGCGCGGAGAGACCCTACCACTGCCAGCCTCACTTCAGACACAAGGATAAAAATGAGTGATTGCGACACGCTGCTGACAGCACGATGGCGCAGCGGGCGCAGCTCTCCCCGCGAGAGAAGCCCGCCCTGCCTCCCGCTCACCCCTCCGGTGGATCTCAGCACCCCATTTCCTACGTAGCCAACATGGCCGGCGCCCCCGGAGCGAAGCCCGCCCACCTCTCGCGCACGCGCCTCCGATTGGCTGCCGGCCCGCTGGTGGGCGGGGCGACGGTCTCCTAGGCGACGTGCTGGAGGCGGGAGGCGCTGCGCTGCGTGGGGGGCGGCGGTGATTGCGCCCTCTGCCGGCGGCGGAGAGCACAGCGCCCCGTTTGCCGAGTGGTGCCCGTAGCTCTGGTGTCCATGGCTGTGGTGTCCATGGCTGTGGTGTCCATGGCTGCGGTGTCCATGGCTGTGGTGTCCATGGCTCTGGTGTCCATGGCTGTGGTGCCCGTAGCTGTGGTGTCCGTGGCTGTGGTGCCCGTAGCTGTGGTGTCCGTGGCTGTGGTGCCCGTAGCTGTGGTGTCCATGGCTGTGGTGTCCATGGCTGTGGTGTCCATGGCTGTGGTGTCCATGGCTGTGGTGCCCGTAGCTCTGGTGTCCACGGTTCTGGTGGCATTCCAGAACTGTGGTAAAAGCAGTGATCTTAAAGACACAACAGTAAAAACTCCACACAGTCACAGGGCTGGAGGAGTTGGAAGAGGTCACTGAGTCCAACCTCCACCTTTAAGCGGCTGCTTTCAAAGATGTTACTTTTCTGGCGCATTTCCTTGCTTTGCTTCTTGACGAGTAATCTTGTTATATACACCTTCTCAAAAAATGCAGTAGTTCTGGCTTAGTTACGCGTTTTTGTAGGTTGTTATGAGCAGAGCCAGCCAACAAATAAAAGACACTGGAAGGTTTACCTACCACGAACTGGTCAGAATTTTAAAATGAGGTCCCACTCCACATTCACCTGAAGCATTTAAAAGTCTACATATGTTCATCACAGTCAGAGGAAATAGGGATAGGATTCAGCTGCATAGATACAGCCATTTAGTGCCATTTTTTCGGTATAAAGGCGCCTGGAACAGGAGCTGCCAGATACATTTAAGCCCTCTGAACCAGTATTAGACATGCTGTATGTTCAGCTGAATCCCATCACATATTGTAAAGGAATCCCATAGAATAATTAATTTAGTGTAAAGACTTCCTGTGGTCATCTGCATGGCTTTTCAGGGTCCTTTAGCTATACTGGTTTAATCTCTTCACGAACATGAGAGTAAGAGTTTCACATGTAGATACCTACACACGCCTTAATCTCAAACTGAATCTCATCCGTAATGAAAGGATGATTGAACAACAGAAAGGGCAGTGTTAATCTTCAGTACATAAGAATCAAGGCTGAAACATTATTTGGAATTGAGTAAATGTCATGGTTTTCTGCATGTGCAGAGTTAATTTAGTGAGCCATTTTCAGACCTCTGAGTCTACTGATGAGGAAAGGATTTTTTTTTTTTAGTATTATTGCAACTGCAGACTTCTGTCTGCATTTCAGTATTATGTAAGAGATTGCTATTTAATTTTTATGTATTTTCTTGTCTTGGAGGGATGATCTCCTATTCAGAAGAATTTCTGTCTTTTTTCTCAGGCTGTCACATGTCAAATTATCTCCTAGGAAAAAAAAATGGTTTCTTCTATCTCACCTCAAAATTAATATTCTTCATTCTGACCTTTGGGTCTTAGTCTAGTCCAGAACTAGCAAGAGTTCTAGCATTAGCAGTTTGGCATGTAAAAGGGGAAGGAATGTATAAATGCTCATTTCTAGCAAAAAAATACAGCATTCTGATTTACCTGATTTGCATCAGGAAGACAAAATGCTGCAGCCCAGTCTACTTTACCTTGAGAGAGCTCCTGGAAAGGAAGCAAGGCAGAAGGAGATAGTGAGACAAAGATACAACAGTTAAAAGTAGTTATTGTAGAAAGAGATGCTGATAGGGATCAAGTGATTGTGAATCTCTAAAGCCAGAAAGAGGAAGGAATAGCATTCAAAGTTAAGCACGCTGATATAGGAGGGAAGGAGAGCTGACAGAACAAGTGTAAAGCATTACTGCATTGCAAGGTGGAAATGATTATCTATTTGTTAGTACACTACAATTATTAGTGACATCTCTCTGCAAAGAACTGCAGTGTCATCATGAAGACAAATGACTGACATCAGTGATTCAGTTCCTGTAATGTCCCAAGGCCAAGACGTGGGCTGCAGCCAAAAGCTAATGAGTACTCATGGCACGAGGCATGATCTGTTTGACTTTTCATACACAGCTGTGAAACTAAGGCTGGAGGACCACGTTTACTTCCATTGCAGTATCATTTACAAAGGCTTTTCAAGCTCTTTTCCTTTGGGCAAAATGCATTCTCTCTTTCCATGTCAAAAGAAAGCTATAGTTTACAACAGAGGCTAACATTGTTTAGACTCCAGTCAAATTTATTTTTACATTTGAATGATCTGCCTCTTAGCCTCCAGGCTCCTCAGCATTTGCAGTGCTATATTTGATTAAAACTGTATTGTTTAAAACATTCACAGGACTTACATGCTCTACAGAATTTGCAAGAGGTCAACTTTGCTGGAAACTTAATAGAAAAAAATAGGTAAGTAACGTTAGCCTGGCATCTCTAGTGTGAGAATTTTGGCCACTATTGTTTTGGTTTGATCTTTCCCTCGTTCTAGTAGAAAAATGCTTAGCACCTTGTGTGGTTTGGAGTCATGTCCAGTATACAATTCTTTAATTTTAGGAAGCTGCTTGGACTTCAATACAAAAAGTGAAATAATAAACCTCTCGGGTAACAAATTATCTTCCTTCATGGTACGTTCACACTTGGTATTTCTCTTCAGAGTGTTTTTTTGGGGGTGTGTGTTTGTTTTTGCTTGTTTTTAAATGATGCTTGGAGAGAGCTGACGTTACTGTGTGATACTGGAGGATCAGTAACATGTCTGGGAACTGAGAATTGAATTACCCATAATGACACTTACCCGATCACTTTGTACACATAGCTCTTTACGTTATTTCTTGTGTGTCAAGTCCTTTAAGTCCTGTCTTTACTGAAAATATTTTAAAAAATGTTATGTCAGTGACCTCACATTCTTATTTTAAGCTTGAGTAAGACGAAGTCATGCTCTTGAGGAAGCAGTCACTTTTCTAAAATAATATCTTCCTCTTCGTTATTGATACCCCAGCTGATCTTTGTGCTAAATTGTACTGAAATACCCATTTTTTAGAGAAGATCTGGTGGCATGTTGTTAATTATATCTTTTTCCTTGTTTTTCAGGAGCTCACTCATTTGTCAAGACTACGTCATTTAAAAGATTTGGCCCTAAACAATCCTGTGTATGGACTCAATGCTGTTGGCCTTCTTTCTAGTTATGCCATCCGTGTGCTGCATCACATACCACAGCTTCAAAGGTTTGCTACAGAAGATGTTTCTGAAAAGCATATCAAGATTCTGACAGAGGTAATTCAGACTTTATGAATTTTTTTTTTTTACTGGTGATGTGTTTCGCTGTCATCTCTGAGTTCCAGCCAGACAAGGGGAGCGCTTTATGTTACTCCTCAGTACTGTATTAGCTTGTCAAAATTTGGAGTTTGGGCACAATCTGACAATTTCTGGACTCTGTTCATGAGATTGTATTGAAATAAGTTATTTTGTCTCACTGAAATTTGAATGTATGCAATTCACAGCAGAAAAAAATGCTAGTTATTCAGATAATCTTTTACCCACTGCCAATAATTTTCTATAGCTGTAGCATCTCAGGCTGTTGCTTCTTATTAGTGAAACAAAAAAAGATGACTGAAAGTTGCAGAAGTTATGTTTATAACAAAAATGTATGTTGGTCATCTCATGACTAAGTGATGAATCTGGGGTATCGTATCCAAAGGACACACAAGAATTTACTGAAAATACAGGGTCATGCATTATGTTTTGTTTTCCCATTGCTTATGTTGTAATCGAGATACTTCCAGATGTCTTGCTATCCAAGCAGATCATCATAGAAAATAAAGCTCCCTGCTTAAGAGTATATGAAAAAACTTGGACTAGGTTTCATTGCTCAGTGTATGAAGTCATGGATTTCAGTGTAGAATACATTGTGTGAATCTTCATCCTTTTGCTTTGGAAAATTGTACTGGAGGAAAAGGGCTTGTAGCACATGGCTGCAACCAGTCTCAAATGAGAAGTACGTTTGTTGCTTTATCCAGAACACTGAGAGCATTTTCCTAATGATGCTATTACTGACCATGATGAGATATAGATGAGAACTAACAGGTGTGTGTGGACTGATGGCATGGCTGGATCTGGATCTACAACACATTGTTTTTAGGACAGTCATACAAATAGTATTATTGGTTGTTAAAAAATGCATTATCAGAACGTGTTCATTTTGCAAGACACCATCCAATGTCTGATGATCAAATACAAACAAATATAGATATGCTAATGTAGGGCAAATAACCCCCAAGAATAGCACTCAAAAGAAATAGTGTCAAAGATGGTATATTTTTGATGGGCTTAAGTAGATGGTATACAGATGATTAATAAGGAAAGAGTGGCTCACCTTTGAAGGTGGTCAAGGCTTGCCAATAACTCCACTAGGGAGGGATCTCCAACCAGAGATCCTTCCCTGGTGGTGGTCAGCCCTTAAATGGGGTCTTGGGAGAGGTGGAATCAAACTCCACCCCTTCCAATCACACTCACTTGTGCCCCTGCGGCTGACTCAGTGCTCGCCTCAGGTGATCCATCAGTGGTTCAGGCCGTGATTCAACAGTTCCCATGCAGCTAAAATGATATTAAAGAATGCGAAAGGTATATGTGAAGCACAATGTGTAATGTGCTGATGTTTTGCGATGTTCCCAGTGTGATTTTCATGATTTCCTTTTCTTGTCATTGTTGTTCCTGGCTTAGTGCTTCGTGTGTCAAATTGCTCAGAAGTCAGTGAGCAGCAGAAACTCTCTCATAGTGAGGTACATGGAGAGTATCAGTGATACCGTGGACGTGGTGCTAAATGCCATCATGGATGGGAAGCTCACTCTACACAGAGTTTCCATGAAGGGGGAATTAGATGCATCTCTTCCGAAGAGTAGAAAGCTGTCTGTTCTCTCCTTGATGTTCTGCAGGATACTTAAGGCACACTATTCTCCTTTCAGTCTGGCTAGTTCTTGCTTTGTTTTTGTGCATAGGACCAATAGAGACTGTTCCTAATGGCAAGAGCAGCACGGAGTCCCACCAAAGAGGAATGAAGAAGAAGAAGAGTTTTAACTTGTTATTACAGTCCTTGTTGGAAATGGAAACAGTGGAAAACATTCACTTAGAGGAAGGTTTATCAAATGATCACTGGTAAACTCCATAGTATACTCTAACATAGAATCTGTTTCTTATGATTCAAAGTTAATCGCTTTTAATAAACTAAGTTTATTACAGGGATCTGGATTGTTCTGTAGCCTCAGTGTTTCAGTTAGGCTCCATTTGCGAGCACCTGATTAGAGAAGAAATGTTTCCCTCGTCTTCTCTCAGTGGTGAAGTAATCTGAAGCTTTGATTCCACAAAGAATGACTTTTCTAAGACAAAAACAATGACCAGGTTACCCAATTACTTTATAACAACCGTGATAGTAATGTTTATCCCAAGTTCCTAGAGATTTCTATGTGAAGAAGCATTAGAAGGTGCTTACATAATCTGTGTGGGAGTAACCTTGAAACCCATTTGAGGAGAGATTCAAATTTAGGTTGGCAGTATTTCAAGGGCTGTTTTCTGCCTGAGTACACCAAGCTTGTCCACCTCAGCTCCACCTTCCTATTGTGATCAGGGATGTTTGTTAGAGCTGCAGGTAGCCCTGTACTTGCAGACTCAACTTGTTCATAAATAGCATTCTACTTATTTTTAACATTGCTTTCTCAAGCCAAGGATCTTTTGGTTTAGAGAAATTAATACATATTTTTGCTTAGAAATTAATAAACTACTCTTGTAGGGAGAAAAATCAGCCTCAGTTTTTTTGGATGAGTATTCTTCACACAAAATCTTTTTGAGAAATACAGTCAAAATTATTACCACAAATAATAAAAGCTTTGCCATTTGTTCTTAAGAAAAATTTCCACTGATTGAAAAACTGTGGAAGATGCTGCACATCTGGACTGAATCGCTTCTCAAGGAGTCTGACTACCAAGGTAACTGTTAAAGAATTTTATAGTACCAGATGCAATTACAGAAGTTTGTCTTACCAGTCAGACACAGAGACGAGGGCCACGTGTTTACTAAGTGACCTCACTTGCATACCACAGGAGATAGATGGTAGAACAGAGCTCTGAGCTGCAGCCCCCACACTCCAGCTGGCCACTGGGCCACCTCTTCTTTCTCATGCTTTATGCTACAAACTGTTATAGGCTCTTGCAGACTCTGCTCACTTCACTCATGGCTTCACTTATCAGCATAGAACTGCTAATTTGCATAGTGAAGTAGGATTTAAAGAGATTGTAAATACAGCAGTGCAGGTAGAGAAAAAGCAGACAGTGAATTGCATGTGACTAGGTATTAATATCTGATGCTTAATTTTGATTGCAGCACTTGAATAAAATTAGGTAAATTTCTCCATTTGAGAGAACAAAGTTGTAATGAAATGAAGCAGGCTGGATGTACTGCCTGTGATCCTTTCTTCTGAATAGGGAACAGAATACAATCATGTAGGTTGCACTGGAGAAGAAAATATTAACACCGTTTTCCCTGTGTATTTCCACAGGCAGGTTTAGCTCCTGCTGTGCTCTAATTCAGTCACAATTTTGTAGCAGGGATTTCAGAACGTATGATATCAGTGGAGTAAAAATAAACCGTGTATTTAGAGTGTACATTCAAATTCTGAGGCTGAAATGTGAAGAGAAGTTTCAGACATTTATGGAAAAAGAAACTTTCAGTGTAGCGGAATAAGTGCATAAGTTTTAAGTACTATCTAGTGTAGCACTGCCACGTGAACAAACTAAAATCTGTGATTTCAAAGAATAAAAAGACTTTGAAAAGTATTGAATAAAATGGGAGTATGAAGAAGTTTTCCTTAGATAAAGACCATTTAGTTTCTACCTCCTGCCACGAGCAGGGATTCCTCCCAGCAGAGCAGCTTGCCCAGAGACACACTGAACTGCTTGGGGCACATCCAGGGATGGGCAGCCCTTATAATCACAACTAAATCTACCTCCTTTTAGTTTGAAATCCATACCCCTTGTCATATCACTACATGTTCTTGCAAAATATCTTTCTCCAGCTTTCTGGTAGACCCCCTTTATTGGAGGGCTATAGGGAGGCTGCAGTAAGATATCCCCAGAGCCTTCTCCAGGCTGAACACCTTGGCTCTCTCACTCTCTCTTCATAGGGGAAGTGCTTCAAGCTCTCTGATCATATCCATGGCCTCTTCTGCAGTCACTCCAACTGGTCCATGTTCTCCTTCTGTTGCAGAAATGCACAAAGGGTCTCATGAGAGCGGTGTAGATGGGAATAATGACCTCCCTCAACCTGCTGGTCTCACAGCAGTTTGAGAGAAAATACTAGGCACAAGGCTTGCATTTATCATGTTAGAATCTGCCTTAATTTATCTATTCCTAACGTAGCTGTGAAAAGACTTTAAATGCTATTTTGAATGGCCAAGTTCCTGAAAGCTGAAAGCAGCAGTAGATGAACAATGCAAAAGCAAAGCAAAGCCTACTTGGATGCATATGCATCTGAGTTCATTTGTACCACAGGAGAGCACACAGATATGGCAAGGCTGTCACAAGGTTGAAAAGCTGTATTTCAATGCACACTTGTTTTCTCTTTTCTGTTTCTTTGTTTTTGCCAAAGTATATTTATGTCATGAAAAACAGCTGTTGATAAAGATTGTGTGTTTATTTTATGCATATGTATGTGTATTACATTCATACTGGGCCATTCATCTACCAGCCAAAGATGTAGTCTTCTTGTTAGATTAAGCACCACAGTTTTATCATCTCATCCCCACTCCTGTGTTAGAAGCATTAAGTGTCTTTTCTCTCCACACTTAGGGACAGTGATAATCACAAAAGTTTTCCTTGGCCACTGTGCTCCAGTTTGCCCAATGAATTGCACCTGTCAAGTCAATTACCCAGGAGCTAATTCAGTATTCAGGCCATGGAAATGCCTAGAAAGGGGCGCATCTCCTTCAGATCATGGTCTGCATTTGTACGTATTTGTCAGCAGAAATTTAAGGCTAAAGTAACGTTTGTATTCTAAACCTGCCCTTCACTTTGGGTAGTGTCAAGAGGTTTCATTCCTTGGAACAGTCTCTGCTTAACTGAAGTACGTGTTTTCAAAGATAAGAAGAAGTAAGAAGATCCCTCTTGGGATAAATATTTGTGCTAGTTTAGTCCACAGAGTGGAAATGAGCTGTGCCACACTGGATTTAGCCATTAATCCACACTAAGAATAGCTTAATTTTGAGAAATACACGTTATGAGCAATGAGATTAAATCTGTATTGTATGGTGTGCATCCTTCCAGTGATAAATTCCACTTTTCTTTTTGCAAGAGAATGCTGAGTGGGAGTTGAGTAATAATTTTACCTCTTCTCTTTGATACACTCTCTGAAAATTCAGATTTTTGAAGGGAGCAGCATCTGTCTCTTTAAAAAGGAACTGGGATTGTTTACAATTTTTTAGAGTGGAAGAAAAAGAAAGATCAGTAGGAACATGATCACACCATGATGTCACAAAGTAGTTTTGGACAGTGCAGCAGCAGAAGCATGGTGGTCTGTGATCTCCAGGTCTAAGTTAGTCTTCCACAGGCAGCGATCATCATGCTGGAATTTGGCACATACTCATTGCGCGTGGGCAATTAGAGAACCAATTTAAATTCTTTAATGAGTCTGTATGGCAAAGAAAGTCTAATAGCAGGACGGAATAAATTGGAAGTACCTTCATGGAAAGATATATATTTGATTTATTAACATTCTGAAATAGATGGTTAAGAAAAGTGTGTTGTTGTTTTGTTTTTTTTTTCCAATTTCCTCCACTTTAGAAATGTGGGCTTCTTTGGAACACAGAAACGTGACTGCAGTGGATGGCAGTGTGCGAGGTTTGTGTTTGACTGTGAACTGGTCCTGCCAGAATACATCGCTGAGTTTGAGTATGTTACACTGCCATGCACTTTGTTTTTCCTAGGTCGAGCTTTCAATTTCACGTATCAAAATGAAAAAAAAGCAGATAGGTGAAGTGAAAGCCTGTTCTACTCACAGGATCTGCCAGGTCTAAGTCTGGTTCTCTTCTGTCCAGTCTGTCAGATCCAGATAAAACTTAACTTGGAAGTCAGTGAAACACTTCCTGCTCACAGGAAGAGTCCAAGGAAGCTTTTATTTTGTAGCTGTCAAAGGCATAGCAAAGAAAACACAGAATCTTTAACTAAGTTTTAATAGATAAAAGGAAATGTTCAGAAATAAATCCTCTATCAAAATAATTCCTTCCTCTGAGGTACCATGCAAGGTACAACCAATAGTATTGACTTTGCATAATATCTTGTTTTTTCAGGACTTCTTTGTTGAGCAAAAGATTTTTTAAGTTATTTGGTTTAAATTGTGAGTTGTGAAGTTTTGGGAGAAGAAAAAAAGGAGACATATTTTCATTCTGATATCATAAACAAGTTCTCCTCGAGAAAGAATTGCTTCCATTTATTTTTAAATAATATTTTTAATAATACTGCTCTTTCACTCATTTAACTTCAAAACTTCTGCCAAGGTGAAAAAGGGTCATTTCAGACTCTGAGCTACACTGTGTGTCTGGCAGAAACAAAAAAGTACGAACAAGAGCTCATGAGGATATTCAGCTCTGGGGAAAGGAAGGAATAGAGCAGAATTCATGGACGTGTCAGGTCTGCCTGGCCCCGTGGTTCAGTTGGCTCTAGCCAGAGATATATATGATATACAATCATATTGTTGAAGGAAAAATACTTTCAGTAGCTGAGGCCAATATCTACAGACAGCTACAGTGTGGTACTGCTGTCAGATTTTCAGTAGAGTAAATGTGTTATGTAACTGTTACTTTGCTGAGCAGGTTGACCAGAGGCCTAAACCAAAGGCAGTAAATCAAAAATTAATATTTCCACTTGATTTCAGTTCTGATGTTGCTTAGCTTTACTTGGTATCAGCAGAACTTCTGTTCCTCTGCCCATCAGCTTCATGCAATGCAAACAACAGTTGCTTCCTGTTTTATAAAGAATAAAGCCAAATATCTGATACTTCCTATTATAAAAGAGTTTCCAAACTGTCCCATTTCTAACTCCAATTTGTGAGCTGATGTTATTGATATCTACTGGTTATATTCACAATCCCATTTTTATGACTTTTAAAGTACACTTTTTCTTTTCTAAAACTTGTTTAGAGATGATGTTAGGAAAAAGGAGGATAGCAGTTCTGGTTTTGTGCAACCAAAATGCCAGCTTTCCAGTGACCTGTTACTGCAGTGTAATACCAGCAGCTGTCTTCTGACTTGTCCTTTTCCTAAGGTTCTACGCTTTGTGTCTGCTTGGCCACACTCTTCCCATTCTGCTCTATGAGAATAGAGGAATAACAGGTTCCTTAGTGTCCAGAGAATATCCATGAAATGGGGAACTGCTGAAGTTTCTTCCTGTTCTCCCATAAGCTGATAGTCTGTCTGTCCATCTTACCCAGGTCACCTTTATTTTGTGAAGAAGGAAATAAATATTCTTCAAATAAGTAAAAAATGACTAATCGTGGCCTTTTGTTGTCTTTCAGTACTACGTGTCAGATTGCATTCACCTCTTACAGTATTATAGAATGTGACTGCACGTCTGATGAAATCATAATTGCTGAAGTACTTCTGGCCTAGGTCTTGAGTTTGGATGGAAACAGCCTGAACAAGCTGCAGAATATCTCTAAATTTAAAACACTTGGAAAGCTCATCATCATCTCTGATGAATTTACTTCCTTACATGGTATTTATGACTTGGTGAGAAATTAAGGGTTTTTTAACTTCTTCTTTTATTATTGTTATTTTTAAGAAGAAACATTTACTAGCATTAATATTCTTGCATCACGGGGCAGGATTGAGCCAGGAAGTGTAGATCTCAAAAGAAATGGGGGCTACGGTAGGATCACAAATGCTGTGGCACTATAGCAGCCAGCAGGTTTCTCCAATCTGAATCACAGTACAGCAGCAGTATCACTTTATCACGCATCTGCCCTTCATAATCATCATCTCATTTTAATGAGTAGTAACTTTGAAAATCATACCTGACAAAAAGCAATATCTGGTAATTTCTATTTCCAGTTCATTGATTTCTGAGCTACAGAGAGACTTATGTAAAACCATTCAGATTAGGGTTAACTTCACCTAACATTGGTCTGCAGCACAGAGAATCATATATGAACCATTAAGCCTAGGTTCCTTCTACAGGCAGAGCAGAAACAAAGCCACCTTTGGGATGTGAGCCCCCTAAGTGTCTCGAGGGGTACTGTAGTTTGAAGTGAACTGCCCGCTAGCAGAGTCTAACAGGCTGTCACAAATGGAGCTGTCCCTTTTGCTGGTATCAGCGTGCTGATATGAAATTCACTCTCGGATGTTTCGTAATGATGGTGAGTAACAGTGAGTCTGAAATTGGTCTCTCCCACCTCTATCATGTCTTCCCTGTTTCCAAAAAAAAATTGGCTACTAACACCAAATAAGTCTTGTTTTGTTGTGAAGGACTCGAACCAGATGTTCTAAAGAAACAGAAGTCTTTTCCTTATTTAGCCCAAATCATCCCACTTCTTGCTTATTGAGGTCCATCCTCTCACCAGTGTTTGTCTATTAAATAGATTGACAATGGAACTATTTTGTTACATGGTTGCCCAGCTAGATTCAAGCTCTCAGAGTGCCTCAGGTCATTCCAAAAAGGCCTCTCCTGGATTCCTTAGTGCTTAGCATTGTAGTGGATCCAGTGCTGTAGCCTTTCTTTCACTGGAATCATTAATTTATGCCTCTCATTCAGCTGTTCATGAGTTTATAGGAATTTGGTATCTTTCAGTGTGCTGCTT
This sequence comes from Oreortyx pictus, assembly GCA_036925125.1. Lineage (NCBI taxonomy): Eukaryota > Metazoa > Chordata > Aves > Galliformes > Odontophoridae > Oreortyx > Oreortyx pictus. The sequence continues at coordinate 58,092,113 of JAUPFR010000006.1, forward strand.
GTCTGACTGATTGGGCCAAAAGGCACCGCTAGGTTTGTGGTGTCAGGCTTATGTGTGGGCGTGCAGGCAGCACAGTCACACTTGGCTTTTTTTCCTTAGAAAACCGAGCTAACAGAAAGCCACAGGAGTCAGTGGGAAAGATCCAAGGTCATCCTAACCTGTTGTGACCCATCGGTTGAAGTCATGTTGATCTACTTGGTGTGAAAGGTTAAAAGCACCTCTGTCAGTTCAATTTGTTAATAGGATGGGGAATAGCTAGGGGAAAGCACGTATCTGTTGATGAGCGTAACATTTCAATCTGTGTGCATTAGGGAATTCACGTTTACTGGAACTGCAGGGGAAGTTAATGTGTTAGCATATGTCATATATCTTTTGTGACATCAGAGAGAAAGGATTCAGAGAGGGTAAAACGCATATTTTGGAAAAGAAAATAATGTAGTCCAAAATATTCTTTAGTCATTGACAAAGTAATTAATGACATGGAATGTTTTAGGTTTTATTTACAATTCTGGATATTCTCAGTCCCTACGATACTATCTGGTTGCTTGTTTTTTGTTTGTTTGATTGTTTTTTAACTGGGGCTTTATGGTCTTTGTTTCTCCACTGCACAATGATTTGCTAACACACTGCAGTGTCACCAGAAAGTGGGGGAGTCAGTCATGCAAACAGGAAAAGGATAGCCCTGATAGCGCCGTGTACAGGACGCTTGACGCCACGTGCCTGAAGTCAGCACTCATTTAAGTCCTTTGACAATCTAGGCAGCAAAACATCTAGATCCTATCTACAGTTACTTGTCTCTATCCAAGACTATTTCAAGCAAACTAATGAAGGTATTAATCTAGCATGTAAAGAAAAAGAGAAATTTGTATAAAAAGAGCAAGAAGTTCCATGAAGTTAGGATAAAAGCTGTGATTTAGGACTCAGCATCTGCTAGACTATGTAAATAACAACAATCCCCTGGAGTTGTGCTGGTTTCCTGCTTCCATTACAGGCCTGGTTTAGAACAAGTATCTATTAAACAGACCAGACAGTAAAAAAATATATTGACAGAAGGATTTAAATCACCCAAAGATATCTGAAGGCAAATGCAGACAAGAAAAAACAAACTGAGCAAGTTCAGATTGCTTCAACTGCAAAGACACATTTAGGAACAGGAGCTTATGTTATAGAGCCTTTGATTTTGAAGGAGAAACTGAGGGTTTTTAAAATTGTATTACAGATTAACAGTTCTTTCACGTAATGAGGAAATGTTACATTCTGCATCTAATAAATTCAACAAGAATATCCCAAAGGAAGAAGGTATGAGAAGCTTTTAAAATATGATTGTCTCACTTTTAGTCCCCTGAGAAAGGAAGAAGGAGTCTTCAGCCGATAGCTGGAAGCTCCCTGCTGTTCTGCTTTGGGTGTTTTGTTGTCTTGTTTTTGTGGGTTTTGTTTTTGCTTTCATTTTGCACACTTGTAGCATGTTTCACATTATCTAGTTGGCTTTTCTTTCCTAAATTCTTTGGGTACAAGTTATCAGGCCAGTTCTTCACCGAACTAATACCAGTCTTTTGTCACCTGTACTTTGAATCCTGCCACATGAACATCTAGGCATTTATTCACCTTGCTACAAAGGATTTTGTTTTGAGCAATGGAATGTACCTTTCTCTGGCTGCTGGTGTGATGTGCAACAGGGTGGGCATGTGCATCTGATCAGACATATCACTGATATTCTGTGCTGCACTCTTTAGGTAAATTTGTACATTATACTGCAGAATGTTATCAGTGTGAGGAATATGCTAAGGCAGATAGCATCTCAGTCTCCTGAGCCTGACCTGTGAACATACAGCTGCCTTGCACTGTATTATTCTGATAGCTGTCACAAGCACTTAATGGAATTTGTTCTGCCATTTCAGGGTAAAATACCTTTTATGACAACAAGAAGGCTTTTGTGTATTCAGACAAAATTCACACAAAGCTCTCAGACACAGGGTTTGGATTCTGTGTGGTCCTATATGGAGCCAGGAGATGGACTCAGTGGTCCCTGTTGGTCCCTTCTGTGATTCTCTGGCTTATCCTGCCATTAAACCTGCTTTCCTTCTCTTATTTCATAAGTGAGAAAATTTCATTCATCTTCCAAAGGAGATGGTCATTCCTCTTTCTTCTTCCTTTTGCCATCTACACTACATTGGTCTGTGTTCTAAAGAGCATTTTCAAATCACCTCTCAGTTTGCTTTTCTCATCTGTACACAGGACTATAACTTCTGAAACCTGTCAGGATTCATTTACTTTCTTCCAAATAGAAGAAAACATCCACAGTCAAATCCAGTTTTATCATATCAGAAAACACTCCCAAAGACACCGTGCAGAGTTCCCTCCACGCACGGGTCAAAAATCTTATAAAGTAACAGTGCATCAGAGAACCCTGCAAAACTGCTTGTTTAGTGCATACTTCTCAGGAGCTCACCAGACTCTTCTTGTCTTTATTCTATCAGCATCTGGGGTGTGGGAAAACATGAATTTGATTCAGATTTTCCGTGGAAAAGCACACTGGCAGAAGCACACATAGATATAGGGTGTCTGGGCTTCCATCGTAACCTGGCACATTTTTGTGCTCACTTTCCTCTTGTGAGCAATGAAGATTTTTCACTCAAACTGGAGACTCAGAAAGGGCTTGCAGTAATTAATCACAGAATCACAGTGGCTGGAAGAGCCCTGTGGAGATCATCCAGACCAACGCCCTGCTGAAGTAATGACCACCAGCTCCTCAGTAATCACCAATGTTCAGTATTTTTATGAAAACTGAGGTAGCTAAGCAAAGTGCATTGTGTCATTAGATGGGTTGCAAGGAAGCAGTAAAGCTATTACTAGAACCCTTTTCTTCCTTCTCTTTTCCAGTGTGTAAGCTCACAGTGTCTAATCACACAGCAGATGTAACAGGAATGAAGATTTTACAAGCAATGAGTGGAATAAAGCACGTTCTTTTGTTTTGCTCCTGTCATCCAGCTTTGTGAGAATACACCCAATTTTGCCATGAATATTCTCATCAATTAAGCAGCAGTTTACAGCTGTTTTCTTTTTTTTCTGTCCTCAGACTTCTGTGAGCAAATGAGTGCTTCTTCTGTTTGTTTTATTTCCATGGTCTTGTTCCAGAAAACTTGTCCTAATATATGTAGCATTTCTACATCCAACTTTTAACTTCTGAACTTTTTTTAACTTTTTGAAATTATCCAAACTAGAAAAACTTCAGGTTATTCCTGAAGGTGCTCTCACTGCATGGACACCCAGTGAGTGTGAGGCTGTCACTGTTACATAAAGCAGACATGTATTTCACCTTAACCTCTGAGTATTTACCCATTCTAAGTATTCAGATTAAGAAAGTCTGTAGGATCTCAGCTTTATGAACTGAGGAAACTTAGCAATGCTGAGCTTTAAAGTAGCAAGCAACAAGCATAAATGGAAACAGAAATACATTCTTCACTGAGAACAAATGTGACTTTCTTCAGTTATTTGTTTTCAGTTGAAGATACAGGTCATAGTGCTTGCAGGCTCTCGGAGATAAGACTGAAAGCTCAAGTTCTAAATGCTTAAGTATTTTTACCATAAATCTCCACTTTATGATCTAAAACAACAGCCTGTAACATATGGAAGAGAGAAGGTGAGGCCATATGTTGGAGAATAACAATAGTGCACTCATGGAGAGCCTGCACTGGGCTATATGAGGGGTAAACAAACTGTTTTCTGCAATGAGTGATGAAGAGGTAGGAGGAGCATGCCAAGCAATCTGAATGTCACCCAGTAATGGCCAGAATGGTCATATTCTTCTGAGGAAAAAAGCCAAGCAAATTTCACTTGGGAACTTGCTGTTCCAGAGTATACTTTTTAGAATTTGAGATCTAGACTTCCCCCTAAAGGAGATTGAGATGGTGGTCTCAGCTCCCTCCTATACCATGTGGCATTAAGGAGAAGTACATCACAGAGCAGCAGTATCAGAATCTACAGTCCACACTTCAGATGGAATATAACCTTTTCTTTCCAATAACCTTTTTTATTAAAACAGAAAAATATTGCTAGCACATTCTGTCTTCAGCACAGCCTGCATCTCAGAGCCTCTTCTGCAAAGCTGCTTCCTAGTCACTTCTTTGCAGGGAGCATGGTGCGTTTGAATTCTTGGATGTTCTGATGCTTTGATAAGTTGCTTTGGTCCTGCCTAATATGATGGCAAAGGTACAAACATTCCCCCAGGGTAAAACATTGTCAATACAGTCATTCATGGTCACTTAAAGTTGAAAACCATTGTTGAAAGATGCATGTCATTTACAGCCAGTTTGGAATCTGTTTTCTAGAAGAGCAGTATTGGTGTGAGGTTTGTTCAGACACTTAGTGATGTAGAGCTACCATTAATTGCTTGATGTTCAGCTGCCAGTGTCAGATGGAATCGCAGTCAATGCAGAAGAGAGGATAGAAGCTGAGTCCCAGCACTTTGCAAATCTATTCATAAATGTTATTTAAACTTTTAGGACAATATTCATGTCACTTCCTGCAGATCTTGCCCTAAAATTGCCACTGACTATGAAACCAAAAGAAGGCTTGACAGCAGTTGGGCATCTGCTGCGACCATTGTCTTTCACTGTGACCAGTGTTACTACTCGTTATTTCCTAGTGCTCACCCATCTGTCAGTCTGTCTGCACTCATTGGGTGTGCCTCATCTCCTTTTACAATACAGACTCACTGGAATGGAGATTTTTAGTAGGATTCACTATTAGGTTGCCTAAATATAATAATAACAGCAGCAAGGAGTCAGAGAGGAGCTAGCTCAACACGTGGCCCCTACAAACAGAAGGTTCATTGTCTCTGTGGTTCCCTTTATCACTGTGACTCCGCTCGCTGAAAGAGTTTGTTGTCACCACAACTGATCTGTTTTCTATATCACAGCGTGGAATTTCTCTAGAGATGTGTTGGATGACAGAACTCCTTCCTCACAGCTCCAACGACTGCAGTATGCATTTTAACCATCCTTTTCCACAGGAAGATCAACACGTAACTAATAAGGGTGCTGAGAAGTGCCAGTAGGATCAGATTTACTCTCATCACCCTGGCCAGCTTTCCCTCAGAACCCCTTGCACAGTTCTTTACAGATAAGAAGCACTGTCAGTAGGTACCTACGCCACAAAATTAATCTACTCCAAATATCTTCTTCAATTCTTTGCTGCCATAATACTCTCATCACACTCAGTCAAGTCTAATGCCGATCCTTTATGTAGTTCTTGTCAGAAATTGCTTGGCATGAAGATGTCATTGTATAAACAGAACCTCTCAGCATGATATTGGTTTGGAGGTACCGGTGGGCTGGCATTAGTCACACCTTCACTATTTGGCCAAACCTCAGCCTCTGTGTTGCTCATAGGTCACTGCCAAAGCCAGGAAGGTTCAAGTCCCTGTACACAGTTCTGTCTCAAAGCTCACTCTGTCAGAGAGTGTTATCACAGATCTTTGCTCGCTTACATTTACATCTCTGTTGGAGTCTCAGGACCTTTGTAACTTCTTGTGCTAGAGAAACACACTTTCCCACTTAATGCCACAATGCTTATACACAAGAGTTCAAAGCACTTTTGGATTGAGTAATTTCATGTTAAATGTTTTATTTCCAAACTGACCTGTACTTTAATTCAGTGGATATCACTTAAACAAAAACATGGCAGAATGAGCAAAGCAAGAGAAATTAACAGAAGCAATGTAAAGACTATCTTTAGAGAAACCTCTGTTTTATGTTTAGGTTCAGTGAAGATGTTATATCTCATTAGCTGCAACAGAACTGAGCCATTTTCTCATTAGATCGTCCAAGTGGAACAACACAAAAGATTTTTCATGTTTGTCAGTTGCATTTCAGTTGTGCTTTTTAAAGTGCTTGTTAGAAAGCAAGAATTGAAACCGTATGGTGTTGTTTGAGCTTAGAAAGTGCTTTTGATCTTAAGCTTCAAAAGAGATTTTCCCAGCAGAAACACTAGCACTTTATTTAGTGCTATTTCACATCGACACCAGAACACTCTGTACGTAGTATTATTTTCTCTTTTCAAGCTGCTGATTAAATCTCCCTTTAAAATGTTCACTGCTGAATTACAGATGATTTACAGGAGGTGTTCAGTTGCTGTTGTCATTCTTGTGTTTGCAAACCCATCAAAATTAACACATTAGCACAGGCTGGCATGCAACTTTAAATCAGTTGCTGCAGGAATTGCAGTGAGACTTGTGAACTACTGAACATTTATAAATGCCATACAGAACCTTCCAAAGGTTAATTCTTATCTGTTGCCCACATCCTGTAATTGGTTTAAATTGGAGCATGCATTATTTTCCATCTTAGTAACAACAACTGCAGGGCATTATAGGTTTGTTATTCGAGTTTTTACAATTCTGTTTCAAGGATTTTGGTTTCATAGCTACTGATGCATTTTAATGTATACAGCTGGCATAGCTTCTGTGTTTACCTGAAAGCTTTTCTTCAAAGTGCAATACTGAAATCTTAACCTCGGAACAGTAAATTGCAGAGCTAACCCTACAGTTCTTTACTCACAAAAAGTTGACCATTATGGTTTATATGACTTCAAAATAAAAGCAAAAAAAAAAAAAAAAGCCTGATGTTTTGTTTAGTAATCAAGAATATTAAGTATGGGAGCAGAAGTTCAAGAGTGAAGCTGTTACTGTGGTTAATTATGTCTAACCATTGATACAAACAGCAGTATCTTGCTGCCAGCAGCAGAAATGAGACAGGTAAGTTACAGCAGCATTTCTTAGTATATCAAACATTTATCCACTATAGGAAAGTGGACAGCTCTGGCACTAATACATTTCTATCTTGATGATTAATATTTGCTGCCTAAAGAGCTCCCATCAAAGTCAGCTGTGTAAATGAGTGAGATCACTCTTTGTGTCATCAGTTTGTGAGCTGTTTGCTTTTGTTTGGGTTTTTTTTTTTTTTGCAAGATTAGTCTGAAACGAGCATTTTTATTAGGCATAATTAATATATATATACTAAAAACTATGATATGAGCCCTGTTTTTTCTTGGAAGATAAAAAAATCATTGGGCTACATTTTGCCATCAAGAAAGAGAGAGCTAGTTAAGGGCTTGCTCCCAGAGATGTTTCTGACACAACTGTCTTCAATTGTTTTTGGATGGGCACAGACACAACAGGAGTAGTTTTCAATGGAAAATGTATTTCCAGTGAGCAGTATAACCAAACCTCTATGAGGAAACACTCTGAATAAACTTGATTTAATTGGGTACTGCTGTGCTGACTCAGACGTTTGAAGTTGGCCACTCCATGTCACTGTATTCTTCGTTACATGTGTACTACCTAGGATCCTTCTGCAGGCACTTCTCTACACTTCTCAGACAGGCTAGATGAAATGTATAGCAAATATCCTCCCTTGGTAGCTGTGTTTTCACTTCTTCACGTGCCACACATTCTCTGCTCCGTTCCTTTTTCCCTCAGCACGTTATAACATTGCAGAACTATGGATAGAGTCTGGGTGGTTTCAATCTAATCTTTACTTCTTATGAAATCCCGCATGCGAAAATGAGAAGAACACAGTAAATGCACCCAGACATGACAAATGTTTGCCTCTGATTAAGCAACATTACTCATGTCATCTCAGAGCAGGTGGAATGCTGTTCTAGAACAGGTCGGGCCGTCTTCCACCTTTTTCACCTTTCTCCCATGGCACCACTTCAGGCAGAGTTAAAGCTGTTCAGGTGTCAGAACAGACCTCTTTTTACCTTGCTGTGGTTTAGGTTGCAATATTATCTTCCCTGAATTATTTAACTTTATAATGCATAGCTAGAGGATGTCAGTAGCTTCTCTTAGCATTTCACATATAAAAGTCACTGACATTTGCCTAATTTGTTTTATTTTTTGAATATTGATAAATCTTGCATACAACCCTGAAGTAAAAGTTGAACCGGAACGCTACCATGCAATACGTTTCACTAGTTCTGTTACACAAGCTCTATCTTCAGTCAGTAGTTATTTACTGTTCTAACATCAGGAAAGAGTCACCAATACATCAAAGCAGGAAGACTGCAGTAATCATTTAAGCTATATTTATGTTGCTTTGCTTCGCCAGAAAAAAAAGTGCAAAGATATAAACTCACACTTCTCCTTAATCTATAATTAAATAGTTTGCTTGCACAATAATGTGGGTTCAACTTGGACTGTATGTCCACGTAGGGAGGAAGGTCCTCATTTCCCCCTGTTAAAAAAAAAAGAAAGTTTTAAGGTTCCTTCAGCTCTTTTTACAAAGTCCTTTCAAATTTAGCTCACTGTCCTTTGCTCCATCAATATCCAAGGTACCCTGCAGACACGAGGTCCCATAAAAAGCTCATTTTAGTGAGCCACTGCACCGCAGAACTGCCTCATGACCATTTCCTATTCTCTTAGAGCTGGTTGCAAACGTTAAGGGAAAGCAGGCTCAAAACAAGGAGCCTGAATCCCTGCTTCATGTGCCAAACAGCTTTGTTTTGCCATTGCAGCCTCCACTAGAGTTCCCTGCTTCTGACTTGTTTGCCTTTCTGAACAGTGACATCTCTAAGGCTTCTTTGTGTTCTCCTTTAAATATTGCAGTTTTGTATTTCAGTAGAAGGCAAATTCCACCAGGGAGAGATTATCAAATCAGATCATTTGGATGCACATGAAAACACCTGTGTTTTCTGACGGCACAAAACAGGAGGCGGTCACTCCATCAGCAACTTGTGAATGGGAGTGATAAGAAGGTAACGCACTATTATCTGTGGGCTCTGCCAGGCCTGGTTGTGGGACACAAGCTCCCTTCTGTTAGGTCGGTACTGTTTTTACATCGTCACAGCCAGAACAGCATTAAAAGCTTTCTCCATATCCACAGAAATCAACAAGATTTAAAAACACTTGCAAAGAGAAGGGAGGTACTGAAGTACATGGGACTGTACTTGGATCTGTGCTTAGAGGTAGAGCTCCAAATTACTTCAGCCAAGTTCTGCTTGCGTCAGAAAGCTGTTCTCATGGGAGAGCATGACAGAACTCAGCATCGTGTCAATATAAAAAGTATGTTTGGCTGTCTTATAAAAAAAGCCTCCACGGTTTTGAATTGCTTTTCTTTTTCTTTCTCTCTCTCTCTTTTTTTTTTTTTTTAAGGAAATTATCCAAAACCCTCTCCCAGCTGAACTGACCATAAAGGTCAGTGTGAGACTGTAACAGTCACCATGAAAATGTGAGAAATTAGAGGAAATTTTTTTCTTCAGGATTGTTACACAGGTTTGACTGGAGCTACAGTAGTGGTATTTTGTATTTCCACTTCAATGCTGCGACTGTGAATGTATAATGAATGACATGAAATGGCAATTAAGTAATGAAACCGTTTCATTCAGTGAAGCAAACAATCAAACGCGTGTAGGATATCTGGATCCTGTGGCGCTCACAGATCTGTCCTGCTCTGTCACCACGCAGCCCAGTACAACTCAGGACTCAGTTTTCTGGATCTATTTGCCAACAAGTCCGAATCCAACAGGATTTCTTCAGATCTGCACTGGAATAATGGAGTGTAGTCCGTTCTCTCCATCTTTACTGCGCGCAGTAGCGTTGTCTGCCAAGAGCTTCATGATCCGAATTACTGCTCAGTTTTTACTAACCTGGAAAAACAGCATGGATCACATTGAAATGAATTTTCTCAAAAAGGTGGGAATTCAAAAAAAATTCAATATGAACCAGATCGAGGTTTGTGCCGAAAAAGGTACAGCGCGAGACTTTGTCTTGCTGTTCAGAAATAATGTCTCGGTGACTTGAAGCAGCCCGTGCTAAATGTTCCTCCCGGGCCGTGGGGCGGCTCTCACACCGCAGACACGCAGGACGCGGTCGGATCCCCCTCCGGATGCTGCTCTTTGTCTCGCGTGCGGTTCGCAGGACAGCCACAAGGTGTCTTTGTTGTACTGTTGATTCTCCAGACCAGGGCTGCTGACATGTGCCTCCAGTACTCAGCCTAACAGGGACTCTCACTTCGTTTGGATGATGGCAGATTTGCAGCTGAATAAATCAAAGCTGTAGGTCCTATTCCTGCATTTTACAAGGCGAGAATAAATTATTCGTAGTGTTGCCGAACTGAGCAGGGGCCTGCGAGGGCAGCACAGCCACTGAGTCACATACCTCTTGTTGTCTGCTTAATTCGGTGCTCTCGCTTCTTGGGAAATGGATCTGAGAGCGACTGTTTTGTTTTTTTGTGCAATCAGTTTGCATCACCTTGCATCAAAAAGTCACTGCCTGAGGGCTAGAGGAAAGGAACAGTAGTGCTGTCAGGGGGAAAAAAAAGCATACCCAGAAGAGTTCATCCCATAAGTTGAGCCAGCAGAGAGAGGAGCTCATGTGCAGCTAATGGAGACGGAGGAACAACAGCAGAAGATGGTCCCCCACGAGTAAGCTGACTGTAAAAGGAAAGGAAAATGTGTAAGGAAAATGAGGCATAGGTGCTCACGCGGGGTGTGGTGGTGCTCATGGCGTTACTGACCTCTGCACAAGATCTATCTCTGCCTCACATAGGTAACAAACATTAAGGCAGGACCGAACATTTGCCTAAAGTTAGAGGAGAGGAAAAGGATGAGAAAGAGCTCATCTAGGTCTCCTCAGAGGCCGCTCAGTGCAGCTTTTTGCTCCTGTGTGCTCTGTGTAAATTCGAAGCATACAGAAACCCCCCTGTACAGACCAGGACAGAAATGTCCACTGGCATGCCACCTGCACAGAGATGGAGCGCGTTGTGCCGGCAGCCTGCGAGCCATGAGCGGCTCTTCTTCCTGGAGGCTGCAAAAGCACAGCGTGGTGAACATGAAGTTAGAAATACATACGTATTCCCGCTAGCTTTGCTTTGTTTGCATTGTCTGACCTTATCTACGTGCATAATATTCTTTTAAATTTCAATGTCTTTCAGGGATTTAAAATTTTACTCGTCTTTTGCCAGGGCATTTTTAAGTGCAGCATTTTATAATGGAAGCATAATTCTGGCTTGGGGCTAACTGCTCTCCCTTTAAAAACACTTTCAGGATCTCCTGGTTTAGCAAAAAAAAAATCCTTTTTGTGCAATAGCATATTTAGAGATGCAGAAGCACCATGACTGCAGAGGGCACTCATGCTACAAAACCTTCTCTGCCTTGGAGAAATGTTATAACATTTATTTGTTGTCTCCCAACGTTGCAACATTTGATGACATCTTGTTTGCTTTCAATCCACGCTCCTTTGCAGCAAAGACCAGCAGTAATGGCACAGGGAGGCAAAGGAGACGCAGCAGGAGATAAAAGCCTTGAGGCCGCAGTGCTATATCTGTGCGTCTGTGCCTTTAAACCTTATCAGCTCCGGTTTTCTGATGTAAAACTCAAGGTTAATATGAGTTACTATGGGCTCTCAGTGATGTTGGAGCACACAGGATGATGGAGGCCCTTCTCACCCCCACTGACCCATTATGTTCCTGACAAGCAGCTCCACCACAGCCTTGGCTGTGAGACACATTAGTGGGGTATCACCAAGCTCACCAGGGCAGATCCAGACGGACGTGGTCACACAGCCCACAGACAGTTCAGCAGGAAGGCTATAATTAGGTTGCTGTCAAGAGGAGGGATAAACCTTCCAAGTAAAATCCCAGACGAGGATTTAAAGGCTCTCAGTAGTGACAGAGTCGGTTCTTTGCATGGATGCGCCCAGGACTGTCGGCATTTACTTGTCAATCTCTTCTGTGGAAAGAATCCTGCACAGAAGAAAGCAAGGCTTCCTGGAGCATCTCTGTTGAGTCTCATTCAGTAACCTCACTTACAGCAATGGGAATTTGGCCCAGTGAAGTGCTGCAGCAGAGCAGTTTTGATCCCGCACATGCACTGCAATCAGTGGGATGTTTTTTCCCGATAAAAGGATGCAGCAGTGGCCCTTAGTCCTTTTCTGACTCTTGAGTCTAACTGACGGTGAAGAGTCATTCACAGAAACACCGTTTGCATCCAGGCTCGTTGCAAACAGCCCCAGTAAAATACAAAATGAAAGCTTAGAGCCTGAAGAACAGCGATCTGCTGCAGAGGCCTCGCTTCTGCAACGTCCCCTGGGCAGCGCCGCGACTGCAGGAGTCTCTGACTATCGCCTGCTTATTTAATTTTGCATTAAGTTGATCATCAAAAAAGCAAATAAAATGTTGAGCTTCCCATCCGCATATGCATGCAGACAGATAAGAAGTAATGCTGCTGCACCATTTTGCCTGCACAGTGTCATACTTTTCATTTACCATTTAATTCTCCTAAATGGATGTTGCTCCTTTTCCCATTATGGATCTCCATCACTTCTGTGAAACATTATTTGCATAAAAGGAACTAAATAATTGATAGAGGACGTGAGCAAAAGCTAGCACACATCTTGGTAGGGGTTTGCTGGTAATCCCAGTGAGTCTAACACATAGCTCATAGCTTGTTTAATGGGATGGAAGCTGACAGGGTTTTCTTGTACCTCTGCTACAGAACTCATAGCTTCTGAATGACCTCCTTGTACTTAGCTACTTTTCTTGTTGATCTCGCTGCTCTTTTCCTCCATTAGTGGGAGAATTCTTCAAGGAAGTGATACAGAGCGCTACAACTTGTGTTCCCGTGCACCATGAAATACTGCTGCATCTGAGGTCTGCTGGGTTTATTTTGTTGCTTTTAGAAGATAAAATAAAGAAGAAAAATCGTAAATGGATCGTACTATTATGGGCAAGGTCTGCAAGCAGCTTCCATTTACAAATTCATTTGATCTTGAATTCAAACCTGAGTTTGACCTTGGGGTTACAGGATTGGGTTTTCTTCCCACGTTAAGACTTCTGTTGGTAAAAATCTATTAAAGCTGTAAGATACGATATATACTGAAGGACTTCTGCATTTTAGATGTCTCCAGTTAGTGAAATGACTGTCAGAGTGAATATGTTTCTGAAAGCAGAATGAGCTGCGGAGGCAACAGCTCGTGAAAGTAAAGCATGTCTGTTGTCTGAAAGAAATGATCTAAGACTGCATTAGAATTGAATAATTATTCTTTTACATCATTATAAATTTCTAGAGTGTACGTTCTTTAATGCTAAGCAGCAGCATTGGGAGGGTCTGGAAGCAGCTGGGCTGTTTGGCTTGCTGAGGGAGCCATCTCAGCTGCTCTGACAAGCAAGCTGCCATTTTCAATGTGATCACTTCTGATTCTTAAAGCAGTTGGTTTTTTTTTTGCTCTTAACTTCGTGCGAATCCCTCCTGGTATTTCTCTTTTCAAAGTAAGATGTGTTTCCATATGCCCATAAAAGTTTCTCTGACAATTCCGCGTGTTTTTTGGAATGCCTTATTCCTGGTGGGCAATGTGTGAAACGAGCCTGCTTTGTTTATCAAGCGCCCGTGACATAATGTAAAACATACTGAATATCCTCAACCACTGCACAGATGCCTTTGTGCCAAAAGGAGACTCCAAGTTTTGCTGATCTAATCAACCTTTTGTTCTCTCCTGTTTGGAAAGCAATTTCTTAAAAACTCCTGTTGCTGATAAAGATGTTATTATGCAGCTCAGATGTTATTCTTAGAAATGAAATAAACAGTTTTCAGCCTTCTCCGAAGAGCAGTACTTGAAAATAAAAACGATTCTGGAAGAATTAATTCTGCCGTGTTGTCTCTTTGCAGCTGTGCTTTAGGTCTTTTGGGAGAAGTCTTTCCACGACAGAAACCTGCTGCAAAGCACGTTTTGTTCTTGTCTCCATATTTTGCTCCCCAGCATGTTTTACACACGCCATTTCCATTCCCATAAAATTAAGCAGCAAACAAATATATATCGGTAGCATTTTTAAATTTCAGCTCTTATTCCCTTCCATCAATTTGGCTGAAAACAGGTATTTGCAAACACTGCTCGCCTAATTTCTTATGGCCTTTCATTTTTTATGAACTGTTTTCAAAAGACTTCAATCAACCTTAATGGTGCATTTTTAGTTAAGGAAACAGAATGGAGAGAAGTCAATTTAAGCTCCCCAATGAACAAGTGTGTGCAGAAAAAAAAGGCACAAATGGGTTTAGAAAACAGAGCCAGTACAAGCAAAATGCAGCGAGCAGAGCGCTCGGGGAAGCCAAGATATAATGGAAAGAGTAAAATACTGCAGAGCTTTTTAAACTATATACAATTGGAACAATGGGCTGGACCCAGACATCTATGTTAAACTGTTAGAAGATAGGTGAAAAGCAAGCTGCAATTCTGAAACCAGGGCCAGAGAATACTAGAATGGAAGGGCTTAAAGCCGAAGCAAATGAACGTGGGGTAGTTCAGCTTGACAGAAATCAAGTCGAAATTGGTATATTTCACTGTTTAATTTACCATGTGAAGAACCATCTCCTGGCTTTCTGTATTAAAGGACTATTAGTACCAGCCTCCTTAATGAAGCTCCTTCTATGCCACCTGTGAAATAATAATACCTTGCTTTTTGCACGTCTATTTTTGCCAAAATACCTTAAAAGCATCGGCTAATTAAGTAACACAGCCACTGTGAGAACAGGCTGTGCAGCCACAAAACGTACACCAGAGAAACACACCTGGGAAACTATTACACGGTGATTGTTTAATTGCCTCCCGTCATTCAAACATGGCATTAATGATACATATAATACATTGTCCCAAAGCATCCAACCTTGCTGTTAAAAGGGTAAGCACATCAATATTAAAATCCAAAGACTAAAATAATTCAGCCCTGCTAAACCAGACTGATGTGCCCTCAGCTGTCTGGGCTCACCCTCCGCTTTGGCACACACTACTGTACAGAGCACCAGTTATGATCACTCGCACGGTAGTGTATCGGTTCTGCTTTGCCTTTATGCGTGCCCACAGTTGAGTTGCAGTGGTTTTTAATGCCTGCCTTACGATCCGATTCAATCCACTCTGGCTTAATGCAAAGATTTCGTAATGTACACAGCGACGAGTGGCGCTGAGGCAACGAGCGCGGAACTCATTATTCTTTTAACGGGAATGTCAACAAGAAGAGGAATTAGAGAGGAAATCGTTGTAACTCCAAAAGAACATCTGACTAACCACTACCGATGACATGTTTTTTCCCTTTTTATCCTCTTCACAATCCATAAAGGAGGATTTTTCCGAAACAATTAATTTGGTTGCCAAACCCTTCTTAATTCTAAGGAGATTTAAAACTCATCTACTTGGAGTCTGTCTCACGGAGCTAGACCCACAACCGGATTACAAGCTGCTCCATCATATGGCTGTTGTTAGCCCAGTTGCTGCTATGTGGTACATAATTGGACCATTAAAAAAAAAGAAAGGGGAAAAAAAAGAAGAAAAGACATATAACCCCCTCGATGTTCTTTACTGAGCCCACTGGCACTTCCAGCATTTTATTATTTGTGTTACTTTCTCCACAAAATAAAAGCCCAGCAGCCTGAGAGGAAAAGGATTTCCTACACCTTCTTCCAGGTAACCCTGATACTCAACCCACAGTACGAACATTAACGCTCTGAAACAAACCAACCAACAGACAGCATCGTGCGCTTCAATCCCACAGCAAAACCGAGGTCGAAGGTGAAAAAATGCCTCTTCTTTGTGTCTAGTGTTGGAGAGCATCTGGCAAATTTCCACTTAGCAGGAATCCTGGTTTGCAGCACAAACTAGGTCCAGTGTTAATTCTTTTAATTATTGCGTGTTTGTTTTGTTTTGTTTCTCTAGAGAGAATCAGTGACTTAAACAAGCCAAGGAAGACTTAAACCCAGATTCAGCCCTTTGTAACACCACTGGCTTAGAGCTGGGGTCACGGTCATGCTTTGTTTCTCTCTGCTGTGGTGCACAATGGTCGGCTCTTGATCTTTGCAAGCCAAGATGAGACCAACAGTTAGATAATGTCTGCACTGACAGCCACGGTCTTGGACCTGTGATGTTCCAAATTAGACGCACCTCATGAATGCAACAAAGCCACCAGCTAGGCACTGCACATGTTACCTTTGTGTGGGGATGGCAGAGGTGACGGAAGGCAAAAGGAATGTACTGATGTCTTGTCCTAAAACGGCACCAGAAGCACTTGGTTCAGGTGGTTCAGAGGTGCTGCTGGAGTACTCAGATGAGGGTTTCACATTAAAGTATAAAGCCATTGTTTGGTTGGCAGCCTCATAGCCTTTATATTCTTCTAAAGAAATTGCTTTATTCAATGTACTGTAGGCATATATGTGGTATGGAGCTTGTAAGCATCATCTGTGGAAGCCCATGAAGTGCAGCTCATGCCCATCTCAGCGCCAAATTTACAGGTACTGGCAGTCCCTGCGAGAATAACAAGTACGCTAACAGAAACATTTTCTATTAACTTTAGATTAGTAAATAAATCTGTAATATGCTAGTATTTATTAATGGTTGTGGCCTGACACGCAGATTAGACTGACTATTATCAGAGAGAACATCGTGGTCAGGGTAAAGTATCTGCCTGGAAAGACACTTCTGATTCTGCAAACAGAAGGGATGAAATATTTAAGACAAAGGGATGCTTCTGCATGCGAGGACCAATCGTTCAAGCTCCTGTATAGCAGCCCCATTTCTATATGGGGATGAACAACTTCATTTTACTGTCTAAATTTCAGCATGCCAAGAAAGAAACTGCTTACAGATAACTAATTAAATTCAGAGATTCTCTCTTAAAATATTTTCTTCAGAAACAAAATACATTTGCACCATACTTTCACCTTGGAGTTTTGGTTTTCCATCTTGCAAAAAGGCAGACGTCCAAGTGTAGCCTGTAAACGTTACCCTCGTGCCAGGAAAGGAGCTGTTTCACACTGCCCCTACTCAACTATGGTCCTCTTTGGAAACAAAAACTCAAGTGTGAACTTCTGATGAATTCCAGTTTCTGAATCCATGGTGAGATTTGTTCTCCCCAGCTCTATGGAGAAGGCTGGCATTCCTACTGCTGCTCTTTGCTGCGTACAGAAACTTTTTTCCACTAATAAGCAAAAGCAAAGGGGAAATCCATCACTGTTCCTCATTCTCACTCTCTCCAGGGCTCAGAGGGAACGCCCATTCTTCATTTCCTTCTTTTTGTACAGCTCAAGCCAACTCTGACAACACGAATTAATAATCCCCCCTTCCTCTCCCTGTTTTGTTTGGTACGTGACATCATCTAGAACCAAACAAACTGCAACATTTCCTCAAACAGAAATCGTTTTTCAAACATTCAGGCTGGCCAGCTGTGTGGTGTCCCCCAGCTGGGAGCACTGCCTTCAGCACCCACGCTGGATGCTCCTGCAGGGGCTCCACATTGCTCACCAGTCCGTCCATCTGTCTGCATGGTGTGTTGCCAGCTCTGAAGTTGGCCTGATCTTTATTCTGGGTACAAAGCGCCGTGGATCTGGAGTGCCAGTAGATTTGTCTGCTACAAGTCCCTCCGCCATGGCAGCATTGCTTCTCTTGTTAGAGAGACCTCATCTTGGTGCTTTGCTACTGTTGGTCTTTCAGCCTTCAGAAAATGACAGTCATTTGCAGAACGACAGAGTTACTAGTGAATTTAAAGAATAAACATAGTGTTTGTATATATCATCTTAAAGTGCATTACTGTATTCCTCAGTAGTTTGGCACCTGCACTACTTGAAAATGTAAGAAAAGTTTTATTATTGTATAATGTACAGACTAAGTCACAAAACTCCCACTGATTTCATTGAGAGCAGCATTTGCCCTTATATATATTTTTGCTAAAGCTGTTTTAAAGCAACAGTTTAGGACTCAACTTTGCCATCATTAGCTGAACGCCCCAAGGAAGTCCCATGAAACAGATGAGGTTTCTGCTAGGAAGTCCATCATGAGTCTTAGTACTGGGATATGCTTCTGGGAGCTGGGCATGTGGCTTCCAGCATTTCTCTCTTCCATAGGTCCATATATGACCGATGATTTAGCAGACTCCATTTCTGATACTCCATTGTGCTGCTGGATTTGTTAGAATTTACGAGTGACTTCCTTCCCAAACTCTTCTCAGTCTCAAGAAGCTCATTTGCCCTGAAGCCCTCGGATATCAACAAGGGATTACTTATTTTTTAGAGGCTGAAGTGGCTTACTCATTGGATGGAGGGCAGCAAGCACCATGTTATCACTGCAACCATAATTTCTCTCTTACTCAACTGTTACATTTAGAAAGGTAAAAGTTACATCTTTCATCAGAAAATAATTGACTGTGGTTCTTGGTTTTTTGTTTTCCAAGACTACCTGGTGTTTGCAGTTGATTGTATCTGAGTGAAGAAACCTTACAATTAACTTTATGTCCTAGATGACTCTATCAAAAGTTGATTTAACTATTATTTATATTTGGCATTAACTATCATTAGGAGGTTGGGCTCTTTTCTCAGCTGACGTGACAGGATGTGAGGAAACGGCCTCACCTTGCACCAAGGGAAGTTTAGATTGGACACAGAGTATTTTCCTCTCAGAGCAGGTGGTGAAGCTTTGGAACGGGCTGTTCAACGACATGGCAGAGTCCCTGTCCATGGAGATACTTAAGAGGATTGGATGTGCCACTAATGGGCATGGTTTAGCAATGGGACTTGGTAGGTCAGGCTGATGGCTGGAATCAGTGATCTTAGAGGTCCTTCACATCCTAGATGACCCTATGGTTTGCACCATGGGAAAGCTGGCCACTGAGGTGCTCATTTCTAGGCATCACAACGTAACATGACAAATCAAAACAGGGAGAAGAGATCTGGAAGCTCAGTGTGCTCCTGTCTTCACAAAAAATGCCTACCAAAGTGAGACAACCTGACCACTTCAAACATCTCTCCATTTTGTATCGAAATCTTTCCATGCTTACCATAAAGTTTTTGAGAAAGTATTCCCCAGGGGTTGTGTATGCTAGGGATACGTGTAGAGACAGGGTTATAATTAGACGTGTGTCTGTGTCTAATTACATTATTTCCAAAATTCCCTATCTGTATTCTCTCCATTTTTATGGGCTGTTTTTAGCTTGCCTTTATTTTCTGTTATTTTTTTACTACACAGTCTTTCTAAGATTCCTCATCAGATGAAGCTTTAAAAGAAAACAGATGCACAGCGTAGCACTGTTCCTCTGCTGTGCAGGAAACAACATGAAATTTGCAGCTACCCTAAACTACCCCAGTACTTATTCTGGCATTCAGGCTTTGTCAGTCTTCTTCGGGGGCAGTAATAACATTATAATGGGACTGGGAGACAAAACTGCCAAAGTCTTTCCAAGACAATCTTCTGTGCTCATCAGCATAGACAATCATTCTTTTCACTTCTGGAGTAATAGGAAGATTTTAAGCAATATCTTTTGATTTGAGTTGGACTTGAAAAATGACATAGCTGGGGGCCTTATTTTAAATGCAATGAGTCTGAAATGTAAAGTGCAATTTCCCATGCAGTCTGTGGAGAGAATGAGGCACTTGTCCCAGTTCTCTTAATTGTCTCTGATTGCTGTTTGTGTAGCACAGTCACTTCCTCGTCTTCGAAATCACCTTCAAGGGCTCCAACATTTTTCACTTCGCGGTTTTAAATCAGGAAGGGCTAAACACTCACCCATCCAGCCATTATGGCTCTTTTATGTTACTTATGCTGTTTATGCTATTAGGCTTTAAATTTTGTTTATTTAATTGGCCTTAACAAGTACTTAAGTCACAGTTTTGAGGACGCATCAGTGGGACTCAGCACATGTTGATTAAGGTGTGCTTAACCTGGCAGTTAATATTTGGTACCATTTTCCCAGCAGCCGTGACTGTTATGGAAGAAGTGCTAATTTTCCAAAAATGGTTAGAGCTCGGTTATTATGTCGGTTCTTTATTCACACAGCTTCATTATTTTGTTGGCGCTGCTCTGTGAGAGATGAAGTAGCACTATTATTTCTACTCCCAACTCCTTTCAGGCCTCTGCAATCACTGAGGCACATGTGTGACATTACTCAGATAAGCAATTCTGTTTGCCTTCAATGAGACCGGGTGCATGAATGCATCCTGTGAAACAGCTGCCCACCTTCACTGGTCAGCGCAGCATTTTCTGGCATACACTCGGGGAGATGAAGAACAAACAGCAAAAATCATGTTCCGCCAAATCTTTGTTTAAGTTTTCATTCAGAAGAGAAGTTCTGCCAGTTAGGAGCCCTCGGGTTTATGGAAAACCCGAACGGAGGGAAAAGGAGTCGAAACTCCCAAGATGGCTACAGGTGAGTGGAGATCAGAGAGGCCACTTCGGCCTCTAGAAGCAGAAAGGCTGCGTAGGCCCGTGGCTGGAATATTAGAAACTGGTACTCCGAAGTTACTCAAAACAGCAGAAGTCTAACTTATCTTTTACAACGAATTATTCATGGAAGTCAGCAGGAGCTGGAGATAAACTATCCATTTAGTGCATAACTATGTGAATGGACCTCTCAAGAGAGATCCTCAAGGTCCTGCCAAGGAAACAAGTGGAAGCATTTTGAGAATGGGAGTAAACATTTATAATTGAAACCACCAAAAGTGTTATTTTGGTTAGAAACCACCTTTCCTTAGATAAGTGGGTGGCAAAGAGAGCAGGGAAAGATCTGAGGGCTGGAAGGAAAGGAGTTACGATGCCAGGCTGCTTTTAAACATGACATGGCCAGAGCTCTGTGGACTCAGTTCCCAAGTCACCTTGACTCCATCAGAGAGTACCCAGGTTAGGCTTGCTACCTCCTTTATTTCTTCCTTAGTAGCCGATATCACAAGTCATAATACCACTACTGGCTTCTAGTGGAGATACATCTAAAATACTGCCTTATACAACCTCATATTCCTCAGAGGGTTCCCAAGGCCATTTACTGAGTAGCACTCTAAATCCATAGCAGCATAGTGGCAAACGAAAGGCAGGACTGTAGACAGAAGCTGTCTTTTCATGCACTGTACATGCATCCTGACCTAAGAAGCTAACAACAGGGCAAGAGACCACGGATGGGCAGAGACTAACAGACCAAAGGCAAGGGAACAACCAAGTAAGCCAGGTTAGCATGAGTCCGGGAGGACTCAGGACACCTGCACTTTCATCTTCAAGAAAATAAGACTCGAGAAATATTAAAGACTGGCAGTTTCAGACCACATAAACAACTTATTTTTTCCAACAATATGAAAATTAATGCCATAAACAATGTGATTTTTTTTTTAAAGAACTGAATGTGGCAGCGGGGAGAAGGAATAAAGGATGTTCTTAAAATGAACATTTCTGCTTTAAATAGAGCATCTGGAATGAAAAGTGCTAACTACTTTTCATACTTTACCCATAATAACACATTAAAGGGTTTCTTAGCAGTACTTGTGACAGTGGGAATAAGTCGGGGTTAACTTGGCAGAAACCCCAAACCACACTTAGCTGGTCCCTATTGTAACAGTGAACAAAGGTTTCATTAACATCTCACCCCTTGTTGGGCCCAAGAGTTCTTTTCCACACAACAGGAGCTTTGAGTCAATTTACAGCTCTGTGGAGGGGATTTATGCTATCAGGTTCAGCATTTCGTTCAGCATTTGTTTACATTTTTTCCCACCATCCCCATCAAAAATTATCCATGAGAAGTAGGGACTTTAAAAAAACAAACAAAAAAAAAAAAACCAGAGTCTTTTTAAAACATATCCACGTTGGGCACAAAATCAATGCATGAAAATCCTTCCAATCTCCAAAACCAAGCTGCACATAAAAGATGGGACAGAGGAGGTGCTGTAGTTCATGATGTCTGCCTTCTGTAGAAAAAGCAGAAGAAAATCAGAGCAAAAAAACCCTTCAGGATATCTTGTTCCCCAGGTACCTCTAAAAAGCACAGCAGTCTTGCTATCAAGAGGAAGACAAGGTGTCGTGCCACTTGCTAAGGTGACAAAGTGCAGCATTCATCAGCCCACTTTGTTGGTGGACCTAATCCGTGTGAGCCACCTTCTCGGGCAGCCACAGCCTGTGGTTCTGAAGGCACGGCCATCTCAAGCCCTCTGTGATTATCTGGTCTGAAGGGTGCTGCTGAAACAAAGAGATTTTTGTCCACTGAACATAACAGGCTGCTGCTATTGGGACAGTCAGGTGTGGCAGGAGGTCTGAAAGGGCTTCAACAAAACACAACCAGCAATTGCCTCCTGCATCTAACCTATATCAGATGGGAGTGGCCTTCAGTGACTCAGAGGATCCTGTGACAAGGTGACAGCAGAGGTTACACAGTGAGGTGAAATTTATCCCACTCAGCAGAAAGGGAGCCCACCGATAAAACAGCAAGCACCCAAAGCATATTCATCTGTCCAACAGGGTGTCCCTGCCCACCAACACTCAGCTTCCACCCTATCTCAGTCCAAAACAAATGTAATTCATTCAGTGACTCTCAAGGACCCACTGTACTGATAATCCTTTCCTTGTTGGATTTAAGATGAGGCAAAGGAAAGGACAATCTGCTGTCACACAGCAAAAGACGCTTCCAACCCGAGCCTCTGACAGTCCGGGCTAACAGGAAGCCTGCAGTCCTTCACAGAACAGTGATCATACCTCCCGGCCTGGCTTCCCCCAGCCAGGAGGGACAGGCACCCCACGCAAGGTCTTCCCCACAAGCATGGTGCCCTCTACTGAACTCGAAGCCAGCTGCTGGCCTTCCTAACGTGTTGAGGTTTCTAATCCCCTCATTACCCAAACACACTTCAAAGGAAATGAGCACACTGCAGGAAATTCACCCCTTCCTCCAAGGAAGCAGGCAGCTTTAGCTTTGCAGAGATCTGCTCTCACACAGGGGAGAAACGCCTTTGTGGCCTCAGGTGCTGCAAAGAAACAACCCCTGTGCTTTTTGTGTCCTTCCTCACCTTGCCTCTCGTGGGAAAAGTTGGAGACAAAGGCATCAGTGTGCGCTTCTAAGCAGGATCCAAAACCTACCAACTTTGTGTGGAGTTACAGCACTGTTTTTTTTCCAAAGCAAACTGATGTCTCAGGTTCTCAACCAAGGGCCGCGCTTCCAGTTCGCGTCCCAGCTGCTCTAAGATAGTGAATGAAACGAGCCGCTCTCCCACCTCAAGAGGGCACCACGAGACAGTTGAAAAAAGGAACAGAAGCAAACAGGCTTTACCTCAGGCCCCAAATACTCCTGTCGTGAGGATGTTCAATTACAGTAATTAGCAATAATCACATAAGCAACAGGAGCTTCCCTTACCTCCCTTCACCCCTCCAAAGAATGGAGTCTGCTTCATTAAAACCTCCGCTTCCTCCTTAATCCCCGGCCTCATTCCTGCGCGCTTCCCTCAGCCATGGGAGGACCTGCACCCCCACTCCCGCTGCCCAACAGTGTCAGCTGTCAGCCTGGAAGGGAAAGAAGTGTCCTTTGTGAGTCACCTGCCTTCAAAATTGAAAATTAAAAGGGAGTGGATGTCTTGAATGCTAACGGGAGGTACTCAACAAGCTGAAGCCTATCGCTCGTGCCTGCCGCTATGTTTTCTGTAACAGCCCTGACCTACTTCGAATAAATGAGCTGCCTATGAAGCATGATTTGTTGGTTGTTTTTTTTTTTCTTTCAATAATTATGTTTTCCCTCCTCCCACCCAATCCATTTATCCCGACAGAACCTAATTTGCAGGAGGAAAACAGAAGTCAGAAGATTTACCAAGGGTCACATGAAACCACATTTGTTCAAAGCCCACTTTTCATTCTTGGAAGCACCTCAGCTGAGTAACATCAACACAAATCCACTCTCCCTCCATCTGCATCAATGCTTCCCAGCAGTGAGACACAGGCAGCAAGGCAACACCAAGGGCACAAAGACATTACAAACCAAGCAAATATGTTTAACAAGTACACTACATTGATCTGCTAACACATACTCTTTGTGTTTGAGCAGAGAAGACCACGGAGTTTTGAATGAGCTTTAGTTTCTCAGGACACATGAAAGAAGAGGCCTGGGTGCTGCTGACCTCATATGCAGGCTGCCTGCAGCACCCAGGCACTGTCAGAAACCAGCACCACATCCCAGAGCCCTCGATGCACTGTCTGAGCCTTCCGTTACAGACCGGGAAGTGCGGATCCAAGGGATCACAGACAGAAATGAACCCGTGCTGGGCACGGACACCGCCCTGTGTGACCGACTGTGGGACTGGAGGCCGCGACCTCGAGTCCCTTCCAACCCCTGCGATGCTGTGAACCACTGCAAAGTGGGTGGCAGACAGAAAGGAACGGATCAACAGCCCCATCGCTCTGATCCACGGGGCTCTAAGTCTCATTTACCCCCCCAGGTAACAGGTAAAATGAGAAAGGCAAAGACAAATCCCAGATACCCAGGACATCTGGCTATCTGATGGAGATTCCAGCCTGAAACGTTTCATAGCAGCATCCCCTGTATTTCATATGCTCAGGAAACGACACAGATGTTTTCTCACCATAGGTGAGCTGAGGACAGAATTGGGGAGGCCTTGTTGGACAGAAACCTGCGGAAACAGAGTAGTACACAGAGGAAACTATGAATTTCAGCTGGATAAATATAACAAAAATAAGTGATTCATTTGTAACCAAGAGGCTTCAATCTATGCACATTTATTTTGGGGCAAGATTCCTCTCATTAAAGCAAAAATGCTAGAAATAAAAAAAAATTATGACTCGTTAACATCGAGAATTTAATACCTGTCTTTCCTTTTTCTGTGTGAAATTAGAAAGCAAATAACTTTATGGATGGCTTTTGTTTTCATTCTGTATTCATTGAGAGATCAGGATGATGATATGTGTTATGGGTGTGAGGGTCACGAGGCTGAAAAAGACAGCTTGTGGGAACCTGAGGTAATTAAATCTCCATCCCTCCAACTCAATCTGAGAGGCTCTTTACAAAGACTTACAGCCGCCAAGCAGCAGCTTCATGAAGTCCAACAAGGAGAACTGCAGAGCCCTGCCCCTGGGCGAGAACAAGTCCCAGATCAGGGTGGGAGCAGGAAAGCAGCTCTGCAGGAACACCCATGGGAGACTTCAAGGGCAAAACAGATGGAGTCAAAGCCAGCAGTGTGCCCATGCAGCAAAAGCTACATTAGGAAGAGCATCTCCAGCAGGCCAAGGGAGGTGATCCTTCTCTCCTCTGCAATCGTGAAGTCACATCTGCACTTCTTGGTCCGGTTCTGAGCTCCTCAGCATAACGGAGCAGAGACATTCTGGGATGAGTCCAGTGAAGGGCCATGATGATGGTTAAGGGATTGGAGCATCTGCCGTATGAGGGGAGCCTGACAGAGCCCTGCTGCGCCTGGAGAAGCCAGGAGCATCGTACCAGTGTGAACAAACATCTGACGGGGAAGAGTAAGGGCATGGAGCCTGATTCTTCTAAGTGGTGCTCAGCGAGCAGACGACGGACAATGAAGTACAGGAAACTCTATTTAAACATAAGTAAAAACAAAACAAAACAAAACAAAAAAACAGCAACCAAAAAGAAACACAAAAACAAACAAACAGATAAAAAAAAAATCCACACTGGAACAGGGTATGCACTGTCAGCCCTTGGAGATACTCAAAGCCCAAAGCCCAGACAGACACAGCCCTGAGGAACCCGCTCTGGCTGACCCTGCTCTGAGCAGCACGTGGACCAGACCACCTCCAAAGGTCCCATCCAACCCCAGCACTCCGTGGTTCTGCGGCTCTGAGGCCGTCCAGGTTATGGATATATTCTGCAACAGGAAGAGCTGCAAGCTGTATCAACAAACTTTGCCACTGAAAGAGCTGGATTAGTTGTTAGAATCACACCCCCCTGCTGGAGTGAAAGTGAGTTTCTGTTCAAAGCCCTGCCAATGTAAACACTGTTGTTGCAGAATTTGAGCTCCATCTGTGGGATTTCTGAACACGGACATCATTAGGCAAAATATAGGCAGCCCGAGGAGAGCTGCGTGGATGGCAGGGAGAGGGGCTGGCTGCCCCTCCTGAATGCAGCGCTTAGCTGAGCTTCTCCATGCAAACATGCAAACCTTCTGCATGGAATGCAAAAACAGGAGAGAAATAAGGAAGGGCTGCTCCTCCCCTTTCATCTCCTGCTTAAATGATGAGCTGCTCGGGAAAGAGACGTGGGATGTTCCGTTGCAAACTTTCCCTGCTTGGCCCAGAGTTTTTTTAAGCTGCCATTCATGGAATGCATTTCAGCTTTTGTTTTATCGAGGGTTAATGATTCCTGAAATAGAAAAAGCAAGGTAAATGCAATTCCTAGAGATGGGACACTCAGAAGCAATCCTCCCTCAATCACTAAATTGCTGAGCTCATTTTTTAAATCAGTCACACACACTGTGGTAGGAGGTGTGCAAATTATTTCCTGAGCGTTTGCATTTGAAAATACTATATTTATACTATAAACACTATATAATATAAATACTATATATAATACTATCCTAAAGGACACTGACTGTATCCCAAGGCCCAACTTTAGGCCACACAGCACGGTCTGTTACACCAGAGGAAGCCATTTCAGCACAAATAAGGTTCAGGTTTTAGAGCCCTCTTCTATCTGGGTGACAAAAAACCTAAGAAGATGAAATCAACTAGAGCTAGACACACATGAATGATTTATTCTGAAAAGATGCATTCTTAGTGAAGGCTGATTTCACTATTTTGATAGACCTGTTCGGGAACAAAATTAACTTCTACGCTGGTGTCATTTTTCATCTCAGAATATATTATGTCTGTGAACGTTGGGCTATAGTTCATTTCTGATCTTGCTGGTGTTTTTGCTGTACGCAGTAAATTAACATAGGAGAAAGGATGTCCCCTGCCTTGTTGCTGCCTCGGCAATTTTCACTTCAGACACGTTGCTTTTTAGTCCTGGCTTTCTTGCATCGTGCTGCACATCAGCTGTGATTACCGTCATCCAAATTGCAAATACAGCCTGTTTATTTCTCATATCCGAAACAGGAGCATGAGAATAAAGGTTGAGCTAGCTGAGCGTAACTGCAGTTCAAGAGAACAATGTCAATGGATCCAAACCTTGTGCAGTTTGTAAGCATATACTGAATCTAAAACACGCCGGTATTGTCTTTGAAAGAGCACTTCTAATGTTAAGGCTTCAGTAGCAATTCTCATACCTGAATGACACACAGGCCAAAAAACTTCACTGGACAGAGGCCTGACCTGCAACACTAAGCACAGCCCTCTTTGTCCTTCAGAAACCAAATTAATTCTCTTATTATTCTCACACTGCGGTGCATTCCTTAGACTTGGATTTTGATTTAAGATTTCAAATGGATAATATAAATGCAACATATACATTAAGTGAAATTTCAGATACATGGCTTTTTAACTTTCAAAAGCAGCTTCACTGGAAGTGGTTCCCTCTTAGCAAATTACCTCTGACAAGTCCGAACCTCACCGATCAACCTCTCTAATACTACACCTTCTGCTCAGAGGAACATCTAAAAACTCATTGTGCCCAGTCCTTGACAAAGAACAAGAATTAGATTCAAACTGAAAAGAGGCAATGCTGGGAGAGGCTGACATTCAAAAAGGGTAGGAGGATAAAAGAGAGAGAAAAATGACAGACTCGGTCTGCACCATTACTAAAATTAGATCATTTCTTTTGTTCTCCTGAACCTTCTGCTCTATTTGCCAGGAATCATATTAGCAACAGAAACTGTGAGAATCTGTCCAGCCCTATTAGAGAAGCTGGGCACAAAGAAATTATGAAAATCCTTTTTAAATGTACTTGTACATACAAAGGAAAAAAGCAAGAGTTTCAGAATCCTGAAAGATTAGATCAAAACCCACGTCAGAAAAAGTCATCATCAAACTAACAAAGCTTAATTAACAGTATTGCAGTACTCCGAGCACAAGCAAAGAACAGAACTTTACCATTTGCATCAACAGAGGTACAGTTTTACTGCTTCAGACAGGCTTAAACACGGGCATGCTCACAAGCTCCTCTCCTCCACAATGTTCAGCTGTGGTCCAAGCACTGCCACCTGTAAGAGCTCCAAAGGGTCAGCTCTGCTCTTGGGAAGCATTGTGCCAGCTGGAAAAGTGCATTTCTTCCCCATCCTCTTCCCCCAGCTCGGTGCCACCCCCTCACTAGCAGCGATAAAATTACACTCCTTGCTGCTAGCATGGTGAAGCACGGGGTGGATGTCATCAGCCTCTAACCGTTAGGCTAAGAAGGCATTTGTTTATATACAGTGGGAGATTCACCAGCAGGCCTAATGGCTGTGTTCTGCTATAGGAGCAGCTGATGTTGTACACAAATCACACACTCCTCAGTATCGCGGGAATTTCACAAGAATCTTCACAGTGAGATCCCAGTGGAGGCAACTGGAACCCAGCCCCTGATAACTAGGGGGTGTGAAGGCGACCGTTCTTGACTGGGTGAAGTGCACCCAGTGGCTTGCATGCAAGCAGTACACATTCAGTACTACGACAAGCACTACAACCTGTCCTGAAGCTCTGGCAGCGAGAGGCGGCGTGCTGCTGGACTGATCTGCCTCCATTCCTAACCACAGCATCTGCATGGCCACAGACCGTGGGATAAATGACAGCTGTGATGTCTGCATGGCCACAGGACTCTTACACCCTGTCAAACCAAAGACGCAGAGCACCCCACAGTCAATCCTGGTCTGTCACTTCCGATTCAAACAGTACACAAATTTGCAATTTGTAGTTCTTCTTCTGCCCCTTTCTCCTCAGATCAGTGACAGACTCTCAAAGCACGGCAATTGAAGGAGACTTCCAAGACAAGTGAGTAGCGGAATGGAAGGGAACGCTTTCCCTGACAAAACTCACCGCACAGATGACAGTTACACTGGCACAATCCATGTGGTTCAGAGATGCCATCAAAAGCCCTGGCCCCCAGGGAAAGACCTAGGTGTCTTTCCCACCGAGGAACTCTTCTGTTTGCTTGTTTTGTAAAGCAGACGGTTTGTTTTAAAGGGACAAAGTCACACGAAAAGAATCGAACTCTTGAGTATTCCAGGGCTTTCTGCCAGCCTAGGGCCACAGTGTCTAAAGGAATTACTTCCAAGGGAGCCGTGAGAAAGTAGCAGTGGATAACACACACCTGGCACACACAGCTTCATCGTTCTGCAAAGTATGAAAAGTATGAAAACACGCAAGATGATTTCTCGGAGGATCAGAATTAAGGGCTGTTTCACCAAGTAAAATGAAGCAAGGCAAAAAACAGGCCCTAAGTCTGAGAACAGCACGTGTACGTCTCAACTCGGGCAGACGGGGACTCGTGCTGGTTTCAGAGGAACCGTCCACACGCCTGCATAGAAGGTACTGCTGACCTCCATAGCGAAGAAACCCTGTAAGCACAAATCAGTGGGGTTTCTTCGGTAGCGTTTCCCAAGTTTTACACTGGATACCCAAATCTGCATTTTTGTTGCCCCCGAAGAATAAAGTTGGAAGGAACCTCCATGAAAAGTTACAACGCTTCCGACTCAAATCGCCGTCAGGATCAAGTACACCGGAACGCGTCGAACGCTGTCTGGGATTCAAACGGATGCGATCGTTGCTGAGCATTTATAACGGGAACACTCAGGCGGACAGAAGCACGCCCCGCTGCGCGGTGCGCTGCGGTCACGCGCTTGTAGAGACGAGTCCTGTTAAGGACTGACCGATCTGAGCCGCATCTATCAGTGGGGGTAAGGTGCGGAGCGCAGCGTGGCGGCGGCACGTGCCGCTCCTGCGCGGTTTGAGAGGACTTTCTTCACTCCAGCTCCTCACTTTGGGGCCCCGCCGTCAGGCCGCGCTTAGCGCGGGCCGTCCCGCCCCGTTTCACACCGGCAAGGCGGCACTGAGGCAAGATGGCGGCTGGGAGCGGACGGCGCCGCGCTCCGCCGCCTCCTTCCCGTGGCGTTCCCGCCCCGCGGGGCGGAGCGCCGCCGCCGTGCCGGTCGCGCCCCCTGAGGCAGCGTCGGGGCCGGGGTGCGGGGCAGCGCTCCGCCGCCCCTCCTGCTCCCGCCGCGGGCTCGGCCCCGTCCCCCTTCTCCGTGAGGTAGGTGCCGCCCCGCGGGAGCGCTCAGCACGGCCGCGTCCCGGCACGAAGAGCGGCTCAGCCCATTCCCCTGCGGAGTTAAACGGCGCGGACGGGCCCCGCGGGGCTGCGGTGTCTGCTCTGCCCGCAGCTGCGGTGGTTCGTGCCGGGCCGGAGCGCCGCGGGGCGCCGCCGTCCGCGTGGCCCTTCCCAGCGCTGCGGCTCCGAGGCCGGGCCGGGGCCCCGGGGCCCTGCCGGGGATGGGCAGCGGCCGTCCCCGGGCTGCTGGGGGGGGTAACCGGGCGACTCGTCAGCGCTGGGCCGGGCCTGCGTGCTAGGAATGCGCGCAGCGCTGTTGCTACGGCGCTGCGTAACGGGACACGCGAGAGCGCCTCGTGGGAGCCGGGCCGCGCTACCTGCCGCCTGGGGTCGGGAACGTGGCCGGCAGTATCGTTTCCATAGCGCTCAACTCTTGGGCTTTGTAAATAAACTCGCTTCCTTCCCTGGCTCCTCTTAGGCTCTGGAGGGCGGCCAAGTGGGGCTGCGTGGTTGACGCGTCTCGCACAGAGATGTCTGTTGTTGACACAGAAGGTGTCAGAGGGATGTTTTGTTGGCGTTTGGTTGGCAGTATAAAGCAACGCAGCGCAAACTGAAGCTCGAAACAAAAATAGCTCTTTTTACAGAGAGCTGAACGTCACAGCTGCCAGAAAGCTGTTTTTAAAGGAAAACCGTGCACCTTTCGGTTCTGTTTGTTTCAAAGCTCACCTCCTGTCCTTCACATACGAGTAAGGGAGCAGCTTACTTTTGTGTGTGTGAGTCACTTAACGTGCATTCTTATAAACAAGATTGGCTGAATTGTAGATTTTAAAAGTTGCATTAGGAAGTTGTTTTTAGTTGGGTGTGTCACTGTTACATTTCCAAATCCTTGAGCTGACTGCAGTGAACTCCCCTCTCCGTTGTCAACGTGTGTCTTCTCCATTATGACCAACT
Source organism: Oreortyx pictus (assembly GCA_036925125.1). NCBI lineage: Eukaryota > Metazoa > Chordata > Aves > Galliformes > Odontophoridae > Oreortyx > Oreortyx pictus. The sequence continues at coordinate 58,122,982 of JAUPFR010000006.1, forward strand.
TCTGCTTTCTCCTTCCCTCTGCTTTGGAGTTTTCATCGCCAACGTTGGTGGAGAGTAACTGTAAGCCTGCGAGGCCCCGCGCTGCCCTGGGCTGTGTGCTGGTGTAGTGTTCCCTGAAAGCAAGCCTCTGGTTCAGCTAATGCATTGGGATGGCCTGTGATCTCTCTCATTCATACTGTCTCTGAGTTAGTCCCAGAATGACAAGTAACTGCCTCTGCTTGAGCCATCAGTACGTGCCTAAACGTAACGAGTGAAGCGGGCTCTAAAGCACCTGAAAGGACTCGGTGTTGTGGAAGAAGGGATCGCAGTGGTTGGGATCTTCATGGTGGCCGATGTGTTTCACTGTATCAGCAGTGATGTCTAGTAGGTGTTCATCCAGAGGAAGGAAGGCAGAATTTCAATGCGTGTGCATCTCCCAAAGCAGTCCAGCAGCTCTTTTCAAGAAGTGTTCTTGTTGATGAATTACTTCTGCATTGCGTGACTTGTGCTGCTCCTGGGAGGAGCAGGAATGCTGTTCTACCCTGTGTCGTACCTTGAGTACCTGTACTTGTTAGCATCTCCCAAGAACGTCTGTGCTTTTGTGACCACTGGTGTAAGATCACCTTTGGATGTTAGAGTTACCTTCATTATTTCTGCAGTGCTCAGTGAGAACTTGTGACTGGCCCTTAGGTGATGATTCACTGTGAGGGTTTAGAGGCGTTTTCTCTTTTCAGCTTTCCCCACTGACAGGAGGAGGATGTGAGCTGCAGCAGAACCAACATGTGGACGACTACTGTTTATTTCCTTTATATATTTTAGGAGGCAGAAAGTGTTGTCTCCTGTGGTGCTTTGTGCAGTGAGGTGCTGTTCTGTGGCTACGTGGGGGAGACACTAAGAATGCTGATGGGAGTTAAAAATAGGATTTACTAAGTTTTTATGGTTTATTTTGTAGTGCTTTGATTTTGATAAGGACTTCAAGTGTGACTGTACTTGCACTTAGATGATTATTCGCCCAAATCAGTGACTCAGAATTCTGTTTGTCCATGGAGATCTCTAACAGGATTAACTGAAAGTGGAGCTCCATAGCAAGATGTGATTAGATGGAAAAGAAATCTGTTTGAGGCAGACGTTGTGGTGTAGAGATGAGTGGTTTTCTCACTTCCCAAGGACAAGTTAGATGATCCGCTGCCTAAAAATTTGGATTGTTAGCATGTTCTTTAATTCAGAATGGTCTTGTTCTCATCCTAGCTGCTTGCTTCGTAGCTGTATTCTAGCAGCAAAATCTCCAGGTGCTTTAGGACAGTTTCTGATACTGACATGTCAGAATCCCACTATAATCTGCTAAATGAGAACAGGACGAAAGAACGCCCTGTCCTGGTTTTGAGTCAGACTCAGTAACGTTTCCCTCTTTTTCTTTCTGCTCTCTCACAGGAAAAATGATAGTCATCCAGCATCCCTGAGCTGTAAGGATGGGTCCAGATGTTCCGCTGCTCAACGATTACAAGCAGGAGTTCTTCTTGAAGCGCTTTCCGCAGACTGTGCTGGGAGGTCCCCGGCTTAAACTGGGCTACTGTGCCCCTCCCTACGTATATGTGAATCAGATCATTCTTTTCTTGATGCCATGGGTTCTGGGAGGAGTAGGAACACTTCTGTACCAATTAGACATTATGAAGGACTATTATACTGCAGCACTTTCGGGAGGACTGATGTTTGTCACCGCGCTTATTCTTCAGATGGCAAATCTGTATGCAAAACAGAAAACGGTGACAGTAGAAAGAATGCAAATCCAGAATGCTCTAACAGATGAAGATGAGTTTGAATTTTCCAGCTGTGTCGGTTCAGAGACAGTAAAATTCATTATTCCTGGCAAGAAGTATATAATCAACACCGTGTTTCATTCGCTTCTGGCAGGGGTGTTGTGCGGGCTGGGAACTTGGTATCTGCTGCCAAACAGAATAACCTTGCTCTATAACAACATTGGAGGGACTGTTACGATCTTTGTGCTTGGATGGGTGACTGTATGCATTGCAGAGTATTCGTTAATCGTAAATACAGCCACTGAGACTGCTACCTTCCAGGCACTGGACACTTACGAAATCACCGCTCTGATGAGACCTTTCTATATTTTAGTCTTTATTGCAGTGGATCTAGCACACAGGTAAACATAATGCAGCAGTTTGCTAATTAAATTATTGTGTTTGTTTTGTTTTGTTTTTTTGAGAAAGATGAAGTCATTCTTCTGAGGGAAATTAATTGACTGTATGAAGTCCAAAAGCGTGTGTGAGATACTGGTGCTGTCCATCGTGTGGAAAAGGTTATTCTTGAATTGCTGTACTTTGCCACGTAAGTTAGGAAGACCCTGAGCAGCTTCTGGTTTAGGAACAGTTAAAATTGTCTCCTGCAGTGTCAATTTTGGTATTCTTGTACAAGAACATTTGCAACAAATCCTTTTAAAGGATATGTGCTCAAAAATATTTCCCTGATCTGGAACCATAGATTTAAACACTGCGAACTTCAGGAGTATTGGATTGATGTAAAAATTCTGCCCTGCAATATTTTCTAACTTCATCTCTGCAAAGTCACTGTGGAAAGCTATAAATTAAAGGTTAAAGTTTTTATAAGTGGATAAGCAAACGTGAACTTGGCTGTGCGTCTTTTGTAGTTATTTTTTACATCCTTTTGTAATGTGCATGGACTGCCTCATTCTGCAGATGGGAAACCTTTCCATTTTGGCTTTTCAGATAAACGATCGTAGCTGAAATATTTGTAGAATCTCTTAAAGCAGAGTGCTTTCAGTTTTACTTTATGCATTCTTTCTCCTTGTCAGGTGTTAATTACCTCACGTAGTCAGAAGATATGTTCATGTGACAGAGGTGCTTCAAATAGGGAAGATTTAGATCTTCTAGGGAAGATTTAGATTAGATTTGAGGAAAAATGTTTTCTCTGAAAGAGTGCTCAGGCCCTGGAATGGCCTGCCTAGGGAGGTGGTTGAGGCACCGTCCCTAGCGCTGTTCAAGAAGCATTTAGATGAGGTGCTGAGGGATTTGATTTAGTAGCTTGGTGGGTAGGGATGGTGGTGGGAGGATGGTTGGACTAGATGATCTTGTAGGTCCTTTCCAACCTTATGAATCTATGAAATGCATTATGAAAAAAAAAAAAAAGGCATGTCTGATTTTGATGTTACGAGTTTTGCACTTGAAGGTGTGATTTGCCCGAGTTGCTTTTGCAGTTGTAATGCGATAGTGACATCCATGGGCTTGGGCCCCAGATAGTTCCCTCTAAACTCATTAACAGAAAATTCAGACGTTCTTTAAATTCCTGAAAGCATTCCTGTGAGGCATGCATGTTTATTTACTAGGAAGCAGAGAGAAATCCAGGATCTTAGCAGTGTGCCTCTGAGTCAGTTTGCTTGCTGATGAACTAGATGTGGCTTGGAATTTATGCCGACTTCTAATACTGTTCTTTGTGCTTTCACAGAAAGCTTTACATCCTTTTATGTACAAAATGACATTTTTTACAATATTACAATTCTAAGAGATAGCTGTTGAGGTCTGGTAGATGGAAGAGGTCGTGTTTATGCTTCTGGATTGACTGTACTTGTTAAGCAGAAAGCCTTCCCACGCGTCAGCTGTATTTTTCCTTCACCAAAGTCAAATGCATTTCTTCTTTCCAGGTTTGCTGTCAACGCACCCATTCTAGAGCAGGCAAACCAGATTTTGCACGTCGTATTTCTTGGTCTGCCATTCCTGTGGGCAATGGGAGTTCTGCCCCCGCTTGACGCACTTTTTCTGTGGGGAATGGAACAACTGTTGGAGTTTGGACTAGGAGGTTCACCTATGTCAAGTAACACAAAGTAAATGTTGTTTACATAATGATCAAATATAGCAATATTGTTCATAACCTTTTTCTTTTCAAGCAAATCTTTTTTATTTTCTCCTTCACAGGTTGTTAGTAATGTTTCTCATTTCTGCTGGAACAGCAATAGCGTCGTATTTCATTCCCAGCACTCTCGGTGTGATCCTCTTCATGACTGGATTTGGGTTCATACTGAGTCTTAACCTAAGCGAGATTGGTTTTGCCTTCAGACACACCGCGAGCAGCCGGTTAGCCTCCAGCACATCTAAAGATATGCACAGTGCTCTTAGAACACAGCTGGGGTGGAGGGAGTTTGTTTTTTATCTGACTGTACTGGCACTTGCTCTCACAGAAGCTAGCCTGCTGCATCAGTTTGCAGGCTTCTCTCCGTTTTCCAAGGCCAGTCCCCAGGCCCTAGTGAGTTACGTTCTGCTCGTGTTACTTGTAACTGTGTGGATTCTTAGAGAGATTCAGAGAGTGTACTTGTTTGGAACCTTCCGAAACCCCTTTTATCCCAAGGATATCAGGACTGTGACTGTGTTCATGGAGAAGCAAAGAAGGCTAATGAAAGTTGGTGTTGTCAGGAGGATTTTACTAACACTAGGTAGGAATACACACTATCTGTTGTTTGTTAGATGATGCTTATAGGAAGATTGAAACAACTAGAATTGCTGTATGTGCAGGACTGTGAATGAAATAAGAAAAACCAAGTAGCTGCAATTGTTGGTTGTTCTTTTGCTGAACTGTGCATTGAGGTTCCGAATATTTGAAAGTGATAACCAGTTTATTTATTTTTTTAAGGAGTGAACATGAAAAAAATATAAATTTGAGATTACTAAAACTTCAGCTCAGAAAGCAAGGCCTTCTAAGGATTTGGGCTTAAAAAAAAAAAAAATAAGGCTTTTCTCAATTTTGAAAAAGCTGTTTGGAATCTGAAGTGATTCGAGAGTCTTCAGGTTTCCTGAATTTGCCAACAAACAGAACAGTCCCTTTCTGGTGGGGACGAATTTGTTTATTTGAGGAAACCAGAATTTGACCTAAATTTTGTAAAGAAGTGCCAGTCTGGGGAAGTGGATTGACCTAAAGCCTTCCCTTCCCTTCAGGGAAACAAAGAAAGTAACAACAAGTGAGAAGCAAGCACTGACAGAAATGTTTGCAGTACCACTAGAGCAAACATGTTTGATGTCTTGGAAGTGTAATACCAAGAGGAGCTTGCCATAACGAAAGAAGAATTCTCTTCTTACACCAAGATTTCTATTCTGCAGTAATACTGCTTACCTCTGAGCTTTGTTCTTGAAAGGAAATCAGTTATTGTGTTTCTGTTCCAGTGTCTCCATTTGCAATGATAGCATTCCTGTCTCTGGACCGTTCTCTACAGAATCTTCATTCTGTGTCTGTCTCCATTGGATTCACGAGAATATTTAGGATGGTAATTTGAATTTTAATTACATTAGCTTAAGAAATGCTCTTTAGCATGATTTAAGGTGACTTGGACATATCTGCATTTTTAGGTATGGCAGAATACGGAGAATGCCCTGCTGGACATTGTGGTTGTGTCCGTAGCACAAATGTTGGTGTTCAGTCCGGACCTCTGGTGGAACAGGAGCCTTGATACAGGGATCAGACTATTGCTGGTAAGTGTCGTCGTGGATATTCTGGCACTTAGTTGTAATCTAAACTCTAAATCTCCTTGTCTTCCCCTGTTAGAAACGTACAGAGTTCAGGATCTAACAGAAACTAAAAAGCTGTGTAGGAAGATGTGCGCAGGTCAATGATAACCATCCTTCAGTTATTCCAGATGAGGCAGGTGTAGGAGTGCTGACTGTGCTGGCACCAAGTCCAGATAACCATACACGTGCTGTGTGTGTCTCGTAGGTCGGTGTCCTGCGGGATCGGCTGCTTCAGTTTGCCTCAAAGCTGCACTTTGCTGTGGCCATTCTTCTGACGTCGTGGACAGAGAAAAAGCAACGTCGCAAATCTGCCGCCACCTTAATCACACTGAATGTGGTTTTCTTCCCAGTCCTGCTCATCTTCATCGCCATCTCTGCGCTCCTGTCCTCTCCACTGCTGCCTCTCTTCACGCTGCCAGTGTTCCTCATTGGGTTTCCTAGGCCCATCCGGAGCTGGCCGGGACCGGTGGGTGCCACAGCGTGTGTCTGCTCCGACACGGTGTACTACCAGCAGATGGTTCCCAGTCTGGCTCTTGCTCTGCAGTCTGCATTAGCAGCTGGTAGCCTAGGTAGGTACGGCAGCTACAGCGTGGCGGAATGTGATTAATGCTTTGAGAAATGTGCTTTTGCTGGAGCATGGCAGAAGCGGCATCTGGTTGCTGATAGGTTTCAAGTGGTTGGGTTAAATCTGACACTCGGAAATTTTTCATTTGAGGAAAAAATGATGACTTCCCACCCTTCTCATGCCATTATGCCTTATGTCTTTAAAATAAGCAGAAATAAAGTGGCAGTGAAGCGGATCAGTCTATACTGTTTTATACTGAACAAAAAAGATGGCATGAATTCATCCCACCCATATGGAGACAGTGAACTGAGGAGTTCTGTTGACAGTGGAGAGAAGGTGTCAGACTGCTCTTTGTGTTTATGTATCTGCATGCCTTTCTCTTCGTCATTCCCATTATTTGGGGGCTAGAAAGTGATTTTACTAATTTGGTTATGTTAACTATGTAGGACGAGTACGGATGGAATGTCCATAAGAGATGTGGTGTAACCTAAGCAGCAGTAGCAGCTGGGACCAGAACCAGCTGCTGAGACTACATTGTCGTGTCCCATGCAGTCAGGGTAGGGCTGTAACACTTCTCATCTTAAAGCTGTGGAGGACATGATGATGGGCATTTCACAGGTTTCTATAAACAAAAGGGAAGAGATGCTGCTGCTTTTTTCCCAGCTGGAGACAGAATAGCTGTTGAAATTGCTAGCTCATTTTCTAGACGAGCAGTCTTTGCATAGCATAAATAATCAGGAGCTCGCTGCCCTTTGACAAAAGACAAACATTTACATAAGCCTCTCAGAAAATAGCTTAGGACTAGAAAAGTTGGACTGATATTTAAAGAGAGTGGAGGTTAATCACTTATCGTGAAGACTAAATGCAACTGCTTTACTAGGAAGTGTTTGCTGCAGTTTTCACAGGGCTAGAGTGATTTTAAAAAACAACAAAGCAGCTTTTTTCCTCTAAAGAAGAGATGTTTCACTGTCCAGTCCATCAGCCTCCCTGTGCTTTCTCCATGGCCATTGTGACTGCGGTGCCATGCATGCCTCAGGTTAAATAATTAAAACTTGATGGATAAAGTGTCTTTAATGGGAAAATCTGTGAATGAATATCTTAAAGCAAGAAAAAATCTTGTGTTCTCAGATGAGTTGAAATACGAGGACGTACCACTTTGTGTGTCTCTATTTTAATTTACAGCCATAGTTTTTTCTGTGTAAAGAAGTTTTAGTAGCTTTAAATTGAAGTCTTTGCAAAATGTTAGCAAGGAAATGCACTTGGTTAGCTCACCGGGATGGAAAAGGTTACTTAAATTTTAAGTGCAGCTTAACGGTTGGTTTCACTGATTCCATCTTACAACGTTCTGAAACTGAAATGCTCCGTGGAGTGAGTGCTCACTTGGGTGTGAGTGAGAGCAGAAGCAAATCATGAACTGCAGCAGAGGTACCTGTCAGACTCAGCACCGCGTGAGGAGCTGACAGCGGCCGTGGCTGCAGTACCTGGTAACTGCCAGCTGGTGGCAAGTTTGGCACTGCCTCGCCTACTGGAGCAGGTTAGAGGACAGAAACACTGCGGCCGTCTTTGGGCAGAAGGTCACTGTCATTCTTTGGAGTATTAATGAATTTGATCTGTGCTCTGATGTTCAGAACTTAGTTTTCAAATTTGAGTTTGTTTGTTTTTGTTTTTTTTTTTTTTTTACTCTTTTGGTGATGTCAAACTTATAACGTCCGATCTTTGTTTTATTTTCTTGCCCTTATTAAACCTCATGCAGTCGGTGGCTGCCCAGCCCTCGCCTTGTCCAGATCTCTGCAAACCCTCTCTACCCTCAAGGGAATCAGCAGCCACCCCCAACCCGAGCAGAATGATTTAAACTCCGTTATTTTGTGTTCTCAATAATACTTTTTTAATCACTCTAATACAGACAAATGAGTTCAGGATCTGCTAGCATAGATACCAACTTCCAGCGAGTTAGGATGTTCTTGTTCCCCTTTACTGCACAGTAAGCAGGGCCGTTGAGATACCCATATGCCAGATGATGGCTCTTCACTGTCTTCCACAGTCTCAGGCATTTTGTATCTCTTGTATCAGCTTTTGCTGATGGAATGCTGCAGTTGGTTTGGGGTTTTCCCTTCTTCTTGCCTAGGTCTCTCTCTGCCTGGATCGCATTACTTGTGCCGCTTTCAGGACAGACTGATGTGGATACTGGTGCTGGAAAAAGGCTTCACTTACTGTGGTGTTAACATTAAGGTAACTGCATGCTGAGGATTTACTTCTGAATGTTTTGGAATCATGCAAAGGTTTTGCTGTATGATTGTTGAACACTGATGTTACAGTCACTTTGTTACAACAAGTGTTACATCTGTATAAATGCTCTTGCAGCTGACATGCCCACCAGGTGTGAAACTGTTTATTTTCTGTCTTGTAATGTATTTATTCGCTGATAGAGGTTTGCCCTAGACAAACCCTTGGCTTTTTCTGAAGCCGTTTCACTGAAGCCACTGCCAACAGTGTAGTGAGCATCCAGTTAGATCTGTAGCAGCTCCACTCTGGAAAGACTGATATTGGAGCACATCTTCATTTTGTTGGGAAAACGTTGTAAGAAATCAGAGGATATGGATCAGAAAAGGCTGAAACCAAATTGTCATTTGTGCTGTAGGGATTAGAGCTGCAGGAAACGTCCTGTCATGCTGCCGAAGCCCACAGGGTGGATGAGATTTTTGAAATGGCCTTTGAACATCAGGAGCACGCGAAGGTTCTCTCTCTTAATCATCATTTTGGACACATTTTGACTCCTTGTACTGTTCTACCTGTGAGACTGTATTCTGATGCCAGAAACGTATTATCTGGAATAATTGACTCCCACGAGAATCTAAAGCATCTAAAAGATGATTTCATTAAAGTGCTTGTGTGGATGCTTGTCCAGTATTGCTACAAAAAGTCCAAAGCATGGGAAACCGTGGGCAATGCAGGTGGGAACAGAAAAGGACCATTAGCAGGAAATGAGCACAGCGGCGCAGCAGGAGCACCCAGGGCCCCGAGGGACGAAGAAAGCTTTGGTGCTGACACTGCTGAGGACTGGACTGATGACAGTGACGTTTTTGATCTCGAGCCCAGGGGCAGAATGAGAGACAGAAAAGAACATCGACATTTGGGAATGACACCAAAAGTGCATCTGTCTGTTCCAGGATCTGTAGAGACACAAAGCCCAGGTGTCCCGCAGGACACGTTGCTGGAAGATAGGTTACACAGGGCTGTTGTGCTTGGGCTTCCTGCTGTAGACAAAGGAAAACAGCAAGAAGTTTTACCTCGGGTTGAGTTCAGTTGCTCTTACTCAGAGCTGCTGAGCATCCCTGAAGAATGGAGAACAGCTCCGGTGCCTCCTTCCAAAGTCCATGAAATGAGGCAGAAGTTTCCAGAAGAATGGTACCACTTCATTTTGAGCCAGCTGGACTTTTTCCACCTGAAAGACAAGCCTTCCAATTTACTTGATGACCTTATGGAAGATAAAGCTTTGAAAGACGTATACGTGCACGGTGTGCTGTCGTGCTGTTTCGGCCTGTTCGGGCTGGATAACACGGTGCCTGCCCCGAGCCACGTGTTCAGAGCGTACACTGGTGGCATCCCTTGGTCTGTAGGCTTGGACTGGCTGACGGGCAAACCAGAGCTGTTCCAACTTGCGTTAAAAGCATTCAGGTAAACACAAAATATTCTCTCCACTTTAAAAAATGACATAGGGAGTACTGAACTTTAAGAAGAGCAGTTCATTTTAACACCTTCTCGTTTAAAGGCATTTGCGGCTTCTTTCTGCATTACTGCTGCCTGCGACCCAAGGCCACGAAGCCTGTGGTGCAGTTTCCTTCTTCATTCACTCCCTGCTTGCAGCTGCCTCCACCACTTGAAATTCAAACCCATTTTTGCTGCCCACATCACCTGGGAGAATTGTGATGGAGTTAAATGTTGGGCACTGTCTGTCATCGGGTGGGGTAGCAGTGTTTGAGGGGAATGGAAGATGTCTCAGCTGATGTGCTTTACGTCTGGCTGAGCTAAAAGCACGTGCCCTCCAACTGCTGGTTATGCAGCTATCGAGAGGGGCTGACACAGTTAGCACTGCTTGAGAGGCTTCCTGCCTGCCCTTTGTAGAAGCACTGCTTCCTCGATGTTTTTCTGTACGTTTCAGATACACTTTTAAACTCATGGTTGACAAAGCAAGCCTGGGTCCGGTTGAGAACTTCAAAGAGCTCATTAACTGTCTGGAAGAATACGAAAGCGACTGGTACATCGGGCTGGTGTCAGATCTTGAGTGGCAGCAAGCAGTTCTGCAAGAAAAGCCGTACCTTTTTTCTCTGGGCCATGATCGAAATATGGTAAGAAGAATTATGGCAAGCAGTGTTGAAGTCTGGCTTTCTCCTCCACTGTTTCTTGGTTTGTCTGGTGTTCTGTTTTGTCTGTACGTGTTTCCTGTGTGTTTTTTGGTCTGTCCTTTGTTCCAAAACACGAAAGCTGTGCCACCAAATTGTCCTAGACAGGAGCTGACATCACCGTCGGTGAAAATAGCAAGGCATTGTTCTTCAGATGCTGTAATATTCGCTGGTTATGTTCCAGGATGGGAGAACTGAATCGAGGAGCCTGACTGATGCACTTTGCATGAGAAGTCCCAGAGCTTCAGAGCCTCACTCAGTGCTTCGTAACCGAAGTGCCTGTGTGACTCTTTGAGGAAAGTAACCAACGTTTTCATGTTTGTTTTTGAAGGGAATTTACACTGGGCGAGTCCTCACTCTCCAGGAACTGTTAGTGCAAGTGGGGAAGCTTAATGCTGAAGCTGTCCGAGGTCAGTGGGCAAATCTGTCCTGGGAGCTGCTGTACGCCACCAACGACGACGAAGAGCGCTACAGCATCCAGGCACACCCCGTCCTCCTGAGGAACCTCACTGTGCAGGCTGCCGACCCACCTCTTGGATACCCCGTCTATTCTTCGGAGCTTCTGCATCTGCCTCTGTTCTAGGCTGTCTGTAGCACTTCTGTGTCATCACCTTGCATTTCCCACTCCTCTGCTGGCAGCGCGCTCGTGCTGTGTCTGTGCACTGGCAGCAGGGCTCTGAGTGGTGCTGGGAGGCAGTGCCACGCCAGCACGTGGACTTTGCACAAAGTGGTGCTAGCAGAGCCTTCAGCAGGCAGGAAGTTTTGTTTTCTTGCTGCTGGAACGTTTGAGACGCCATTGCCTGCGTGGCTCACAAGCCAGGAGATGCTGAAATTCTCTTCTCCAGGTTAGAGAAGAGCAGCGCGATTCTGATTGTTAACTGCATCTGTTTTTTTTTTTTCCCCATGTAACAGCTGGACAGGTGACTTGCACTGGCAGGTTACAGCTCACTGGGAACATCGACCACACAGCTGGTAACCAAAGTGTACATATGACTATTTATATTTTTTTTTTATTCCGGCCATTTTCTATTGGACTGAGTTCAGTTTTAGTGTTTGTTATAATAATATATATGACTTGGGGTGACCTTTAGTTGTAGTAAGCTCTCAGCTGTGCTTTTGTGAAGTCGTAAGGGAGGATCTTTACCACAGTATGTGCTGTGGGGGCAGAGACATCATATAGAGCAGTGTGCACTGTGACACGTTAATAACACGGCCTACTGGGGAAGGGGCACGTGTGATTAGGGGACAGATGGAACTAAGTCCAAATGCATTCATTGTATTTCCTTCCCTCCATACCCAGCTATTAACCTGAAGCTGTAAGCTGCTGGGTGTAACTGATGTCCCATCACCAAGCAGTCTTCCAGTGAGTGTGTGATGGCTGAGGGTGGAGCAGGGTTGACAGAACTATTATGTCGTTTGTTTTAACCTTAGCAGAGCTTAAAACGTTTGGCAGTTGTTTCGCACTGTTCCAGGTCTCCTTTAGAACAGGGCTGGGTCATCTCTGCAGCGGTTACTTTGTCCTGCTCGTTACCACCCGTCGTTAGCACGTAGCTGTATTTTCTCTGTAGCTCTGTAGGTATTGCTGGTGTGCGGTGAGCAGGATGTCAACACTTGTCTCTCTTTAAGCTGCAGAATCAATTTAAAGCACACCCGTAACTGGAATGGTGTTGGTTTAGAGAACCCCGCGCTGTGCGTCCCGCAGTGTGTATCACTTCTGCCCCTCAAGGGCACTTTCCTGTTGGATGAAGTTTGTCACAGGACTGTGCTCCACGTGCACAGTTATTAACTGTTGGCCTTCACCAGTGCAGGATGCAAACCCTGCGTAGGAATTCAGAAGTGGAATGCCCACTACATATATATCCCTCTCACAGCACAGTATGAAATTCACATGCAGTACTGGTGGAATCAGCTTTTAGAAAGTGATTGTTGGGTGTGCAGGAGCACCAGCAGCAGAGTGCTGATAACTGCACCAATCCTTGCCCTGGAGACACAGTCACGGAGGCAGCTCTGCTGGGGCTTTTACAGAGCACCTCCGTCAGCTCCCTGCCGTGAGGGACTACTCCTGGCAAATGTTTATGTATGCCTCCCACTGACTTCCCAACACAGAAAGCTTAATCCTTTTGTTTTTCTACTTTGTCTTCTGTAAACGGAATAAACTGCTTGAGAAAGGACTGCAGAGAGCTGCGACTGTTTTCTGCTGCTTCCCCTGGTACCCAGCCTTCCTGGAAAGCACTGCTGCCCACTGGGGTTGCTGGCCCTGCTGTTCCAGCAGAGATCTCTGTAGCAGGTGGGGGAGCAGAATTAGCTGTGTGCAGAATTCCTGTTCGTGATGCTGTGGCTGTGACATCCTCCCCCTGCCGTGCAGCAGCACGTCCTGCCGCCCCTCACTGGTTCGTTGAGCCCGTTCACGCACTGAGTTACGCCATGCAGCAGCACGGCCCTGATCCCTGCTACCATCCTTCTGTAACCCTCTTCACAACCTGTTTCTTGGCAGAGCCAGCAGTTAGAGTCCCTCGGCTGGTACTGCAGATGGATGTGGCTGAGCACCTCCGTTACGTTGGTTCCTGTGTGCTGCCTGAGCAGTGCCGGTGGTTTCAGAGCATTTCTTTGATGTATGGGAGCTGAGGGCACCCTGAGCCAGGTCTGTGTGCAGCCCTCAGAGGCACATACACTGCTGCTCATCTGAGGGAACGACTGCGGATGCAGTGTCTGGTCACCGTGTGACCCCTGAGAACTGCTCTGCCTTCTTAACAGGGTATGCATCAGCTCTGCTCTAAGCTCTTAGCAACACCTGCTTGCTTTGCAGATTGCAGCTGAGCTGGATGTCAGTTAGATGGTATGAGTCTGAAAGCTGCAGTCCTCAGTTCCCTGCCCCTGCTGCTGTTCAGCACCAGGAACACCTGGGATTTGCTTCTGCTGTGTACAGAGCAGCCGGTGTCAGCAGTGCTGCCCGAGCCACCTGCAGAGCAGAGCTGAGGCCGCCTGTGATGGAGCTGCAGCACATCACTACTCCCACCCCACTGCCCAGCTCTCAGACTCCAAGCACCAGCCTGAAACCGGAGCGCAGAGGGCTCTGCAGTGGTCCTTGGAGTCCTGAAGAAAAAGGACTTCCCATCAACATTTAGAAGTGATCTCCTTTTTCCCAGAGGAACAATTCCCAAACACTTCCTTTAGCCGCAGGCTTCTGCCTGTGCTTTTCTTTTGCTAACAGCCCATGAGGAGTGAAAGTGTAGGAATCTGTAGGAATCCCGTGGGTATGTAATTCATAGCCTGCTCACAGTGCTTGCATGTATCATAGCAGCAGGAAAACAAAACACTGCTTGGCCTCTGTCTCAGTCAGTGTAAGTTTAAGCACTTTTAAAACCAGGTATGTTTACAAACTGAACTTTATTTAGCCAAGCGCGTGTACAGCTTGATAGATTTGTCAAGTTACATGATGACAAAGGCACAGAAGATAAAAAAGTTTTCGTTGGCAGCCATGCAATATGGAAAAGTTTCTCCTTAGCACGAGTACAGCAGGATCTCGGACGTTTCTCCTTACTTCTTCTTTCTCGAATAAGAGGCATCAGCATCCTGGAGCGAGAACACACCATGAGCCTTTGCCCTCCATGTTGCTGTACTGCTGCCCCTGACCCACGGCGCTGCTTTGCCTCGCAGCCTGTGACAGCGGGCAGCTGCAGCCCAGCGCTTCCTGCCTCCACAGTGCCAACGCCGTGCTCCACTTCCTGATTCTGGAACGCTTCAACACGTTACTGCATACCAAGTTCCACAAGAACACAGCAAGAAATGCACCATCTGCCAAGGAGTGCTGGCGGGATCAGAACGCTGTGCTGCACATCTGAATTCTGGGAATCAATGGGAGGGGGAGGCCTGACACAGAGCCACAGCGCTCAACCAGTTTGGGGGAGTGCTCCGACTGCACGCCTGATGGAAAAACTAGACAGGGCCCACACAGGGTCTGTCAGCAGCCTTCATTTCAGGCCGCAATGCATAGTTCACGCTGGTGACTTACAGCTCAGCCCTGCGCTGTGGCCGAGCGTGAACTCGTGGCCTGCGTGACAAAGACCAGAGGCAGAGACCCCTGGCACTACAGGGCGCGCTGACTTCACTGCTCCGCGATGTGATGGCGCTGCAGTAACCCTACGCTGCTGGGCGCGCAGCGACGGAGCTGAGCCTGCCGCCAGCTGCCAGGGAAGTGGGGAGGAGGAAAAGAAACAGATCCCAAAGTGCACTCCCAACATTCCTGCAGCTAAGGAGTCTGTCAGCAGAGTCAAAAAAGCAACGAGTGGGGGAGAGAAGAATAAGCTTACCACCCCGCTTTTGAAGTTCTGTATTCTCCTCTTGCCCATCCTGTTCATCAGCCACCAGGCCCAGGTGGGCGCGTACTGCCACAGGTAGCACACTGCCAGGTAGGGGTGGTCGCTGATCCACGCCTCCTTCAGGTCGTTGGCCGTGCTCACCAGCGTGAGCCGCACGCAGCGCTCCGTCGGCATCTTGTGGGACTGGTCACCACTGTTCTCTATGGACTGCAGGAGAGAGGGGGCAGCGGTGAAAACTGGACGTCTGGTTGTGGCTGACGGGACAGAAATGGCCAGGCTCTGTGCAGCAGATGTGCTGTTCTTCAGTTCTGCACTGTGTGCGTGAAGGATAACCCACGAGCCCCTGGCTTTGTGTGTGGGAACGCTTGCCACCTCCTTCAGCACATATGCTTAAATAAAGCACCTTTTTAATTAATGCCTACATTGATAGTTCAAAGAAGGTTAAAAACGCCTTCAAAATCTCTTCTGCTTTGGCGTGAAATTACAGTGAAGGAGACAAACTGGGACAAACTGCCCATTCTGCAGCTGAGGGCTCTGAGAAATGCGAACTTTCCTGTTCCCAGCTGCCTGCCCTGTTGTACATTACAAGTTAATCTGTAATCAAATTAGTACAAGGACATGTCCCCCATTAACTTAAAACTTCCTGCCAGCCCTGCTCTGTGTGCAGTTGTCTCAGGAGAAGAGCAATAGGCTTCTTTGGTGGCAGCAGTGTCTTGTTTGATGTCCTCTCTACACACCGTGTGGCATCACGCAGTGAAAATGATCTCAACTCTGTCAGCTCACACACATCCCACTCCAGCAGTAATGGACCGCTCCTATCACCCTGTTCTGTTTCCTGGAGCAAAAGCAGTTCTGGCTCAGATTCAGTCTTCCTCCTAGATTTCAGCGTGGCAAAGGACCTAAGGGATTTGTTCCGCAAGATCTCCAGATTGCTGGAAAAGTACATCTTTGCCTTCGTGCAAGTATGCAGTTTTGCAAGCCAAAATTCCTTTCAGAACTCAATTTAACAACGGGAGAACTTTCTTCCCCTCCTCTTACTTGTGGGTTATCCTGAGCTTTCAATCGACTGAATTTATGACATTACCCATATATATCACAGCTACAGTTTCTGCCAGCTATTTTGTGAGACAGCCTTTGTTAAAAACAACTGAGCAGTTGGGAGGCTTTGCTTTTTGTCCTTGAACAACCACTAACAGGAAAAGAATGCATGCCTCCCATCAGCTGACCCCAGTGGCTTTGCCAGCACTTACACCAGAGTCCAGCAGCACGGAGGACACTGAGAGAAGGGCAAACAAAAAGCTACCTGTGCTGAAACACTGCTCTGCACTGCACAGTGGTGTCCAGGAAACGGAGGCCTTTTCCCCAGAGCAGCAGCAGGGCAGCTGCACAGTACCTCTACAAGGCGTGGACTGTGTGCATTGGAAGAGAGAAGGCATAACGACTCTAAATTTTCATTTGGTGTGGACCTGACACCACAAGGCACTACATGACAATACATGGCTGTGCATTATCCAAAGCGTTTCTTGCTAAGAAAAGGGAGGCTGGTGTTTGCTCGGGAAGCAAGAAAATCACAAAAGGATCACTTCTGCCTGTAGCAAGAGTTGGATTTACTGTAGTGGCATTTCGAGTCCTTACCTTGTCAAGTTTCTCCGTAAAGACATTCTGAATAATCTTGGACTGTACAGGTCCCGGGCAAATGTTGATGACACTGATGTCAGGGTAGTCCGTCAGCTCAGTCCGAAGAGAATTAAAAAAACCCTGCAAGAAAAGACTGTAATGTGATCTTCCTTTGCCACACTGCTGCATGCAGCAAGGCTTCGCTGGCTGCTTTTTTAAAATCTATTTCTGAAATTCCTACTGCTTTGACATCCAGTGGCTACTCGAACATTTGAGCTGCAATATGTACATCTGCTTATATAGCAGTAATCACTGAGGAATCCCTGACATCCCAGACAGACAGTAATTTCTCTAAGCCACTGCCAGATTCTGCTGCCCCTGTACCACCAGCAAGTCCCTCTGACAGCGTGATGGGAGGCGTCCAGGCAGACACAAAACCTATTTCAGCTCAGGGATACACTAAGTTACACACTAATTACAAAAGCTACAAGCAATTCTTTAAGCTACCAGGATGCAAATGTTCTTAATCTCTGCAGCAGCTCATGCTTAGGCAGCTGCTGTCATGAGGACCGTGACCCTTGAGGAAGGTGCCCCTACCCAACTTGCTGGTCCAGCACTGCTGAGCGAGGATTTAGCAGCCAACGTGCCACCTCTTATCTTCCATCTCCCTGTATTTATTCTAACACAATTCCATGTCACAACAGGAACACAGGGCTAAAACAGGCAGATAAACGTGTCCCACCGCAGTACAAATTTACTGTTTGCAGTCCCATCCAGCTCGGGAAGAGGGCTGTCTGCCCTGAGCTCTTACCCAAAATGCACTGTAGGGCAAACACAAACACGTCAGACGTGTCCTCCTGTGGTGACACCAAACACCACCATGGGGCAATCCACAACGGCCAGGCAATGAGCTGCATACCTGTGCACACTGGCAACCCACAACAGTTCACGGGCTCTGACTGCCCCATTGCTGGTGGCTAATTTCAGCTCATAGACTGCATGCAGGCTCTGCAGCTACATTCTGTAAGAACACGAACCACACCTTCAAACTTACAAGCACCTGCAGGCCCCCACCAGATCATCAAAGCAAGTTATCTAAGATGTGTAGCTTCTGGAGGACTAATTCTAACGTTAAACACGTGTGTATGTCGAGCAGCCTGCCTCTGGGCAGATCTGGAAGCCTCTCAGACGTGCCAAGCATTCAGATGACTCAAAACCCTGGGCTGTCCCCTGGAGTACTCCTCCACCCCTGTGCACAGCTTCAGTCACAGCACCAGCACTGCTGGGCTTCACCCACTGCTCTGCCCTCACGCTGCAGCCCACACCTGAGCTCTCCACATCCCCTCCTTTGCCCAAGGGATCCTGGGGACACTTAGCTCAGAAGAACACCTCAATCCTCAGTTTGTACAGTTCCATCACAGCAGCTGTGCTGTCAGCCAAGCTACGTAGAAAGGAACGTGCCAAAGAACACTGGACCTTACAGGGGAGAAGGGGGCAGCGTATCAAGCTGGTAAGGACAGCCAGCTCCATCACGAGTGCTCTGAATGCTATTTACTGCAGCAAGGGCTCTCATACAGACACCCTAAGCAGTAAGCTATGCAACCATATTCCCTGCCACACGCAGTCATTGGCTCCTCCATCAATACTGAGCTGCATGAGCAGCACTTAGAGCTCTTCTCCCTCCTATCACTCCATGGGGATTTGGGACACTGGGGGGCTCTGGGGATACAAATTCTACCCAAAAACGGGCACAATCCAGAAGAGGTCAGCTCTGCACATCTTCAGACAGCTTCCCACAGAGGGCTCTGGCACACTCCCTCAGATTGCTGCTTCCCTGCAAGCATTAACAGGAGCCTTCATTGCCTTGAACAAACTGCAAGGTAGCAGAAGCTGAGCACTGGTCCCGTGAGCCAGAGCTACCCCTGAAGATCCTGTCTAGACACCAGCCAAGCACAGGGCTGCTGAGGCTTTTTTCAGTGGTGTTTAAGTAGTGGGGTCAATGTCAGTGCTATTTATTGCAGTAAAGGGCTGCAGACTCTGCAAACATGAAATCCGCCAAGCCAGAGAAACCAGCAAGTTGCTGCTTGTACCTGAGCACCTCGCTACCCCTCTCCATTTAAAGGGGTCTGTGTGACCCCTCCCTCCCAGCCAGGGCAGTTTTCACACTGCAGAAGAGGTGCAGCCCACCCAGAGCACAGGGCAACTGGCACACCTGCTCAGGAAGAATTCAGCAGATCCTCCTGAAGGCCTCCAGAACTCTCAGTGCTCTCTGGAAGCTCTACCTACAGAATCTACAGGTTCCCTAATGCCAGCCCTTATTGTAGGTAGATTCCCAAGAAAAAGATTTAAGAGACCCAAGACCAAAATATACGAGCAGGAAAGGAACTCAGCTGCAAAGGGAATCATTCCCACCAAGCCCACGGCAGAGGCAGCTCAGGCAGCAGGAGCTGTACGAGGCTGAACCAGAATCACAGAATCTTCCCCTGGAGATCATCAGGTCTGACCGAGCTGCTAATGCAGGTGCCCCACAGCAGGCTGCACTAGGGTCTGTACAACAGGGACTGCTTCAAACCACCTCTGGGCCTTTTCATCTTCGTAACCATATACTAGAAGATGCTGCAAAAGGCAACACTGAAAGGACTTCTACTGAGACAGAATTGTACTTCAGAAATTCCCCCAAGGATCAGAGGCTGAGTGAAGAGGGGCAGCAGCTCCATGCAGCCCACGTGCTCACTGGACAAGCTCCTGAGGGAGGTACATTTTCAAGATCACCATTTCCAATCCAACTCCACACACCACCAGTTTCACACAGCACAACCAGATGAATGGCACATCACCTCCATCACCTTCATCACATCAGGAGAGAAACTGCAGAAAAGGCCATTTTCCTCAGCTCTTGAACTCCTCCTTGTTCTAAAGAGTGGCACAAATCAAGGTGTGCTTGTTTGACTATGAAACAGATGTCAGACAGGGACATACATTTAGTAACTGGCAGACAAAATGCAGTCTGCAGTTCAGGACGATGCAAGGTTGATACATGCTGGGAAAATACAACATGCAAGGCATCACTTTACGCTTTGTGTTATTTTTCCCCAACTCCTCTCTGGTTGTTTCCTCTCTGTCATCAGAGATGGGTGTCTGCTAACTGCAGAGGACTGTCATTCTGACAAATCTGCTTTATCTGAGCTGTATTGGTGAAGTCTGGTATTTCAAAAGAGCTTTTATAGCTTCGGAGGGCTCACGCCCACATCTACCCATAGCTCCAGACTGGGAAGAACCAGATTTCAAAATCCACATTGTAAATCACTTGCAATTAGTACTTGCAGGCTTACTGCAAAAGAAACAAGAAAGAAGGTTTGGGGTCTGGCCCAGTTATTGTGCAGAGGTAGAAATACCAAAGATATAAGCAGTTCAGTTAGCTTGTTTTTAACTAGTCCAGACACTGTAGGAAACTGTTTCCTTTTAATTTTCTTCCACATTCTCGATCTCCACACAAAATTCAAAGTTCTGGAAATTTTTAAAGCAATGTGTGAATTCCCCTGCAACTAACTAGCACCGACCGACAGCACCACAGCCAAAAGAGCACTGAAGTGAAAGAACAGTTTCAAATAAAGAAGCATAAGTGAATGCAGTCTGTGCTTCTGCACATCACATTCTTCTAATTTAAACCTACCAGACCTAAGTCAAAGGCTGGACTCTAATGGGCAGTTTCACTGCTACCACCAAAATTAAGAGTAGAAGCTCTCTCCCTGTCATTAACTGGAAGTTTTCTATAGGCAGAGATTGTCTTCTAAATCCTCATTCCTACAGGTCCCTAATGGCTCTGCAATGTCAGCAGCCTGTTACGTGTTTGCTGTTGGTGGTCAAATTGCCAAAAAGATCCTGATCCAACAGGCTAAGCAGAGTTCTGTACTCTGTTTGTGCACTTCAATCCAGCAGGGAGCAAGAACGTGCCAGCTTTTTGTTATTAAAATCATTTCTGAGTACAGCTGAACTTTGGCTTACTGAGATCAAAGCGTACGTTAGCAGGAAGTCAAACAGTGGTGAAAGACAAATACGTCTAAATAAATTTGCTAGCCAAACAAACGATTCTGCAATGCCAGAGGCAGCCTCTTCACCCTGCAGACATTTTTCTCAGGTCTTCTGTTTTCCTGCACAAGTGAAATGGCTTTCAGAAATCTTTCCAAGCAAAACTAAAATTCAGTGTTACGCAGAAGACAGGAGGACCTCCTTCCTAAGACACTATGAGCTGCCAGTTCTTCACACCACAGCAAGATTCAAAACTACTGGGAAAATTCTTTCAGATCTTTCCAAGACCAAGAATTTCCCTTTCTCCTGTCAGTCTGCTTTACCCATCACTGCTCTCACTTTACTGTCCTCAAGATTTCCTATAGTCTTTTTGTAGTTTTCTCTCCCTGGCTGAACTGAGCCTTCCAGCAGGATGCCCCCATTCTTGTAGCACACTCCAGGACACGTGCACAAGGACTTTGCTCAGCTCAGCAGCTTTTGCACATGGTGAGCGTGACGGGTCAGGAGAGGAGGAGCAACACAGCAACCCCTTCTTCCACATTATCCACACATGCACATGCAGTTCAGAAGAAGTGTATGGAGTGCTTCTGCATGGCTGTTTTGGGCTTTTTTGTTTTTTTTTTTGCTCCAAACAAAGCAGACTTTCTAACAGTGCACTGCCAGTGCTGTTAGCTGAAGAAGGTCTTGAAGTTCACTTCAGGGGTATTTTAAAGGTTACACAATTAGAAAGTAGAGAAGGGGTCCACACACTGGTCTTCCACACAAGACTTAATAAAGCTCAGAAACATGACTTACCTGCAGAGCATGCTTGCTGGCACAGTACCCTGAGGCAAGAGGAGCGCCCATGATCCCCATCACACTGCTCACAGTCACAATCTTTCCCCTTCTCCTTTGGATCATGTGATTCAGGACATGTTTTGTCAGAGAGATTGTGCCTAGGTAGTTAAGTTCCATTATGGCACTGAAGACTTCCAGGTTCGTATCCACAAACAGAGAGCGCTGGGAACGTCCACCATTGTTGACCAAAACATCAATCTCAGGAAAGATAGGAAAGATAAAGTGATAAATAAATATGCCATGTTTTCTTTAATGTTTATCCTTCCTCAGATAATTGCTAACTGACTGCTCTCTTCCCTCCTGCCTCCCCAGGATGCTGCTCCTTTGAAATGAGGCTGGCTACTTTTAAGCAGGGACAACAAAACAGGAACAGTCTGATGCCAAACATTAACTGCTAGTATAGGAACAACGCAGCTGGAAACCAACTAGATTAAAGAAGAAACAAATCTGGTACCAAAGGCTCAGAGGACTAAAGGTGTAGCTTGAAGTTTTGCCCATGGTACAAAATGTTAATTGGATCTGCCTGGCACTGTCTGAACTCTGGACTCACAGTCCAAAAGACCACACCAAACAAGGCAAGCACTTGTGCCTGATGTCCACTTTTGTTCCACATAGCTCTGAACCCAAATTACACATTATAAAAACTACAAAATAAAAGCCCTGACTTTCATACACAATTTTAAGCCTAGAATATACAGATGAGGCTTGCTCCACTTGGTCGGGAAATACAGTGACATCAAGCAAGTTAGCTTTGAATTCTTGGTAATGACCACTGATTGTTATTTGCTGTATCTCTGTAAAGCTGCCAGCATCCAGAAGCAAACAACAGAAGGGATGGGAAGCTAGGTATTACTTGTCATGTTCATTACTGAAACTTAAACAAGATGTGAATGTAAGCATCAGTAAACAAAGTGAAATATAGACATACATGCAGAGATAGGAGAGGAGGAGATGTAGAAATTCAGCCCCAGAAACACTCCCCACCTTGCCAAAATGCTTAACAACACTGTTGGTGGCAGCTTCATGAGAGCTTCTGTCAGTCAGGTCGAGACGTAGAACAAGGATATCTTTGTCACTCAAGTTGCTGATCTCTAAAAACAACCATAAAGCGAATGGGAATCAGTAAGATTGCTAATACAACAACTGCAAGAATTGTGCATTTAAATGCAATCACTTTCAGCAAAAAGACACCAAGAAACCATTACGTTAAGAGGGAAATCAAATGCTTTGTCTTCACTTTGACCTCCATATAGAATCCATTTTTTATCTGTTTCTATCAAGACTTTTTCTCGTCACTATGTTTTTGCTCGTTAAAGGCTTGACTTTATTGAACAGGTTTGCATATCACAACACAGGCAATGCAATTCTCCAAATAAATTGCAACTGGCAGAAGCAACACGTTATGAGATTACTACTGGCAGCCTTCACATCTTTGTAGGTAAACTGTTCAACCACGTTTACTCCCTGTGATGGGAACAGTACAGTTGAGGCCAAAGCCACAACCCGAGCTCACAACGTGAGCTCTGAGGCAAAATCTAGAGAAGCTGGTTTATTGCAGGGGGAAGAAGGAGAATAATCTTTGCTAGTCCCTTCTAACTTGGGACATTCTGTAAGTTTTCTGTTTAACTTAGAGTTCTCAACACATTCAACTCCTAGAATAAAAGTCAGTTGTCATCAAGTTCAAGTCATTATGCTGAGTGTTTCCAACTCTGTCTCTTCAGAACAACTGACCTTTTCCACACAAAGTACACCTACAGCTGCACTGTGCTACTGTGGGGCCTGGGGGCATCTGACTCACAGAAATAAAATCTTTGATATTAATCTTCCATCTCTCCAGATATTTTTAAAAATGCCTTTATTTATACTGAATTCACAGCGCAATTTTTGTTTCTAAACTGATTCCTAGTCACAATTACATATACCTGCTTCCCTTTAACCGCTGTGCTCTTCAAACACAGCGTGGAGTTTTCCATTATTGCTTGCATATATAGGTCCGGTTGAACTTTGTCTCTGCAGTGGTGCACAGATGAGGTTACTGAAACCCATAGCTTGCTTGTGTTCAAAGGTCACTAGTATTTAGGCAACTGGATGGATATAATATATGCATTTGTCTGCTTTAAAGCCACCATATTTCGATGTACAGCCCCGCCCAAGACCTCTCCTTTCCCCTCCATGCATTTTCCCCTCTACTTCTTTCATTACAGACAGCAATAAAACCCTGGTAGGTTAAACTACACCTCTACCTCCCACAAGCAGATTAGAGTGAGCATATCCTACTGAGACAGGCCACAGGGCTGGTCAAAGGGCTTGGAGCACCCCTCCCATTGAGAGGGTGAGAGAGTTGGGGATATTTAGCCTGGAGAAGGCATTGGGGAGACCTCACTGCAGCCTTCCAACACCTAAAGAGGCTGCAGGAAAGCTGGGAAGCAACTCTTCATCAGGATGTGTAGCAATGCGACAAGGGGTAACGGCTTTAAACTAAAAGAGCATAGATGTAGATTAAACACCTCCATGATGGAGGTGGTGAAGGCCACTTAGAAAAACCGTTTCAGTCACACAAGTTGTTATACACACCATATAGTTCAGATCTGGCACCTTCTGACTTCCATCCCTTTGTGCTGATGAAAGACAGACCTCGTGGGCCACGCGCACGCCCAACACTGTCATAGCAGCTGTGAGGTCACCTCAGATTTGTCCAAGCACAGCATATAGGCTCTTGTTCACCACCAACAGAAACGCACAGCTAACAGTAGTGACTACGCTGGAAAACAGCGTTCTGTAAATGAGAATCTGCTCCACCAAACAGCGTTATTGTGCTCCTGGCATATGTTGCCATTTCCATGGAAATAAATAGGAGGAACTATTTGTGAAGTGACCTATGCAGAATGATACCCCTTCATTTGTTTCCTTCCTTCCCCACTGTATTTATTTAGTAACTTAAACATGGAATTAGTAATGCGATTTTGAGGTAACAGCAGCTCTTGAAGGCACTCATACCACATGCTTCAGTTATGCACAGTTTACATTCATCACAAAACGTACTCCTGCGCTTTGTGGGTCGCTGTTTCTGTAGCACCTCCACCACAGCAAGAGTGGAACTGCCCACACAGAGCAAGAACTTGTACTTACGAAGGCACTTCTTTTTCACTCTTTCCAGCTCATCCTCTCTTCTTGCTGAGATAGCAAGCAGAGCTCCTATTTTTGATAGCTGGTAAGCCAATTCTTCTCCAATTCCACTTGAAGCTCCTGTCACCCAGACAACTTTGCCACGCAGTTCATGTTCTGTCAAAAGAATCAGGACAGAAGTTCACACATTGCCAATGCTAGAATAAACATAAGTCACGGCAGTCTGATACTGTTTGTCAGACCTGTGCAAAACTTTACTGGCTGTTACAAAATCTTGACTTATTTTTTGGTCACGTGTAGTTGTGAAATTGTTCGATGCTGTTCTGCTGCCACTTGAACTTTGTTCCAAGGCTAATCTGAACAAACATGGATTATCTACCTGAGAAGGTATTTGACTGCAATTCTGCTGCGTCGTATTTCCACAGACCTGATCAAAATGAGCTTCAGAGGAAAAAAGGGGAATTCGTGGAAAGGGCAGAAAACTGTTACAATACCTCAAATCCAAACAAAAAGGCTGAGCAAACCTACCTCAAAAACGTTCCTGAGGAATTGCTTAGAGAAGCCAGTTCCCTGAGCACAGAAGGCTTATCAAAACAGAGTGGTGTTCATCCGCTCTGTTTTGTGTCTGGTGCAGGTTAACTCTTGCATTGGTCAGAGTACAGCACACTGAGTTCCCAAGGTGTAAGGTCATGCATTAATCTCCTGTGTGCTCACAGCTCTTGCTCAGGTATGCTTTTCAAACCTCTAGTAAAAGTAGTACCTTACTGTTCCTCCTCTTATAGCCTGCTCCCCGTTGTTTGGGGTCATTCCCTCATTCCCACTCCAAGATACATCTGCAATTTGTGAGAAAGTTTAGCTTTCCAGGGATATATCCAGAATCATCAAATAAAAATAGACTGTCAAAACCAAGCATGTAATTCTAGAACACACTTTAAGCACTAACATCAGAGCACTTTCAGCACATACTGACTAAAGCTTGCAACTGTTTCAAGATCAGTCAGTGGAAATCTGGGAGTGCTGCTGAGAAGAACTCTCCCTTCCATTTACCAGATACATACAGAGCATTCAAACAACTTTTAGCCAAACAAGAAGGATTTCACATTATAATTCAATTAGTACAGCCAAATTCACTTCCTGGGATTTAAAGCCTACTTGATTCTCAAAATAGCCAGAACAGCATTTTTAAGCTCACTGAACCTTAACCACTGACTCAGTTTAGCAAAAAACCTCTTTTTTCACTAAAGTCAATGACTATGACAACTTTCACTTCCTGCTTCAGGATCAGTTTCTGCTTCTCTGCACTAAACTACCTCAAATTTCTACTTCCAGAGTCTTCATGACAAAAATCCCATGAAGAGACGAGCATAGAAATCTTCCCCTCTGCCTGGAAGAGGCAGAGAGCATTCAAGACAATCAGAGCTCAAGCTGTGTTTGCAGGATTGGCAGTGGGCATTATCTTTCTCTCTTTTGTTTTTCTTTAAGCTGACTGTAGCCAATGAACGTGTATTTCCTTTTGTTAAAAAATAAATAAAAATAAAAATCACTTTCCCAAACCAGAGATGTATTCTACGGTTATGAACATGGGAGGTGGAAAGAGATGTCACTGAAGTTGCAGGAATAACTTCTATTAATAACATGCTGCCACTTACGCTTATTTACACACTTCCTACAGTTTCGTTTTAATATATTCCCAATTCCTTTTATTAACCACACATCTCTTATTACTGAAAGCAAATCCACTTCTTCCTTTCACAGTTCTCCTGGTCTCAACTTGTCCTGGGCAGCTTCACTGAAGTTACTCAGGATCTCGTTCTGTGGACAGGATAGTTAACTGCGATAAGGAGAGTTTTCCACTGATTTCTCAGTGCTGATAGCTACCAAGCACTGAGCTACTGGGAGTTAACATAATTTAAGATCTAGTTCATATGCCATATCCAAACCTAGTTGGCTCTAGAATAAACGTCCTGTTGATACTGCAAATAGGCTTAAAAGTTAACCGTACCAAATTGAAAAATAAAAGGAGATTATGCTTTTACTATCCATTAACTACTGTGTTACAAGGCATAACAAACCAGCAGTTGAACAAAGTAGCACTGCAAGTCTTACAAGACATGCTTCTGTTGTTCAGCTTTATTTGGGTGGTTTTCCATCCCTTTAAAGCTCCTATCACACAAAGTTGCCACTTCATTTCATTCATGAAAACATTTGGGGTGGAAAAGCCTTAAGCAGAACACCTTCCCCTTTCCCATAAAGAATCATGCAATTACTCTTAGCTCAAAGAGTAAGGAGTAGGTTTCCACATATGTAAACACTTGCACACAAAAGGATCCAAGTAACACCATGCTGGCTGTGAGAAACACTGTTCAGAGTGACTGCTGACCTGCTAACGAGACGCAACACGAAGAAAGTCATCCAGTACCCAGTAACCCTTCTCCTGATCACACTAATATTTACGTCATGGGAAATAAAACAGCATCTGTGAATCCAGACACTTCCCTACAGAAGTGAATGAACAAAAAATAAAACCAGGTCCTACGTGAAGGCCAATTTTTGTAATTACAGTTCACAGGATAAGGAAACACCTTTGCTAGTGTTTGTCCCTTTTGCTTCCATCACTGAGGGGATACAACCAGCACTACCCCATATGTACCTGGCAGAGCTATCAGCAAAGTGTCACTTAAATGCCACCACCTCAGCTGCGTGCTTCAGCTAATGACAAGCACCAGTGGCAAAACACAACAAATCTCTCTGCAAGTAAAGAAGTTTACAGATACAAAACTGACTGATTCTTCCCAATGAGCTGAAACAGCTCTATCAGAAAACGTCTACATTGCTCTTAACGTGGGACTAACTAAAAAGTCCCAAAGCTCCCAATGACACTGAAGGCTACTGTCAAATAACAGTGGTCAGGTGCTGGAACAGGCAGTCACCATCCCTGGAGGTGTGCAGATGTGCAGATGCTGTATTAAGGGTTATGTTGTAGTGAGGAAATACTGGTGGTAGGTGGACAGTTGGACCAGGTCTTTCCCAACCTTGGTGTGTGATTCTGTGATTACACCATGTACCTGAGAGCCCCTAGATCTCCACGTGTGTCACACATAGACTCTCGCAACAGCACCTCTGCAAAACAGTTTCTATTGGTGGAGATGTCTCACGTTTCTCTGCCCCGAGTCTTCCCATGAACTCTGCAAAGACTGCACAAACAGCTGTGATTTTCTCATGTAGTTTTTTTTTTTTTAATAGTAAGGGAACTACTAGACGGACTTAGTATAAAACTTCAGCCTGCACACATAAAGAGTTACAGGAGATTTACAGCAGATTTTCACATATTTTGTATTCTCAGAGCTGTGAATTATTTGTGCATGCTTTTCTGTTCTGTTCTACGAAAAGCAGAAGACAGAACTGCCTCAACAAACCTGGGGTAAAAACCAACAGTCTTGACACTCCCAAACCTAACTCTATCATAGAGAAATGACCTTAGTCTTATCCCACTTCTTCTGCACCTGAAGAAGATGGCCTCCATCTTCGCCCCTGGTTTGCTGCACATCGCATTGCCTGTTCACAAAAAACAGTCTCACATTCGCATTCCAAACAGCTTTCTTGCCAAGCTCTTCACAGAGTTTGCCCTGCTCTTCTCTCAATTCCTTCCCAACGCCAACCTCCACCTGCACCACCATTATCAAATGAACCGCCTCAAACTCAAATCCTCATCCCCGTGTCGTCCCCCCACCCCCCCCGGACACATTTTCTGGATGCTGCTTCTCCCTGCCTCAACCCACCTTACGGTTTCATCTCACACCCCGCACAGCTTACACTTTTCTGTCCCATCTCACATCAGCTTCTCCATCTCACCAGTCAATGCAAGAGGATGCTGTACAGTGACTTACGGCTCTGGTTCCATTTCCAACTATCCAAATCCAGAGCTCACAGCATCCCAGAACGAGCTGGGTGAAGTATTCCAAAATCCGTGGCTCGCCTGATCAAAAGCCGCTATTAAGCAAGTAAAAAAAAAAAAAAAATAGGGTTTTGACAGATCTCGAGATGCCTACAAGCGGGCAGAATTACAGACAGATTAGAAAGGCCAACACAAGAGGTTCAAATCGCGTCCCACAGCTTTGTAGAGTCTGCCTCCCCGAAGGGGTCACGGCCGCACGCAGGAGCCCGGGCTGCCCCGGGAGCCGCCCCGAGGCGGGAACGCATCCCCCGTCCTCATCTGTCACCCCAGAGCCGGACGCGTGACCGGAAAAGATGCGAAACAATAGTTTGGGGGAGACCTGCTTTATTCACAGCTTCCCTGCGCGCCGCCCCCGCAGGGAGTGCGTGCAACGGCGCGCACGGCCCGCGGATAAAGGGCTCGGGCCGAGTTTTGTCCTTCCCCACGCAAACCCGTGGGGCGGCAGTGCTCAAGTTCACGGAGCCGAGGCGACTCGGTGCCCGGCTCCCGAGGAAACCCCGCACCCCCCACGCAGCGCCGCAGCCCCTCCCCCTCACGGAAAGCCACCCCGGGATCGCCTGCCACGAGCCCACGAGCCGGCCGGCCCGGGGCTGCCGGCCTTACCTGGCTTCTTCCCCCGCCACTCCGCCCACAGCAGCGTGAGGTCGCCGTCGGCGCGCAGCCAGCGCAGCAGCTGCAGCAGCAGCAGGGCCAGCAGGGCCCCGCCCGCCAGCAGCGCGCAGCCACACGCCATGGCTGGGCTATGCTGGGCTACACGGCTGTGGCTCTGCCTGCGGCCGCCGCCCGCCGCGCGCGTTTATGAGGGCCTCTGCCGGGCGGGAGCCGCGCGCAGCCAGCGCCGGCCTCCTCCTCCCCGCCTCTCGCCTCCCCTCCCACCCGCTTTCCCCGCCGGGCTGCGGTGGGCGGCTCCGCGCCGCTCTCTCCTAGGCCGTGGCCCGGTTGGGGCCGGTTGGTGACGGCCCCGCGCTCGGCTGAGGCGATAAGCGCTGCGCCTGAGGGGCAGAGGCCGCGCGTGTGACGGCGGGTGAAGGCCGCTTCTGGGAGCGGGGCCCTCTTTACCCCAGCGAGACGTGTCCCCGAGGACAGTAGAGCTTGTAAGCACACATCCCCGGGACATGCACGGAGATCCAAACGCAGAGCTCACCGTTAGCAGCCTCGGGGGGATACGGCATCCCTCTGCTCCCCAGGCCGTCTGTCATGGCGCTTGGTAGCTCAAACTGCAGCGCTGAGGCCATCCCCACCCGCATCTGGCAGCTGCTGTCACATGCCTGGATAGTGCCTTAGACATAGTTCCACAACACATCCTCACCTCTAAACGAGAGAGAGATGGTTTGAAGGCTTGACTATTTATTTGGTGGATGAAGAATTGGCTGGAAGGTCACAGCCAGAGGGCTATGATGAACGGTCCAGTGGAGGCCATTCACGAGTGCTGCTCTGTTGATGTCTGTCATGGAACCAGTGCTCTTCCAAAACCTTTACCAGCAACAAAGAGCATCTCTTCTCAGTTGGATATTTGGTGTTGGATTGGCCAGAAAGTCTCTGGAAGGAAAATTGATTGTTTATCCTCCTCTTCCACCAGCTGCTGCTCCGGCTGCTGCTCCTCCTGTTGCTCCTCCTCACTGCTGGAGCTCTCCTCATAGTTGTCTTGAACCTCCTGGAGCTCTTTCTGCATCTTCCACATGAACAAACACAGAAGTCCCAAAACACGAAGAACACTCACAATCTTCCTGCATGGCAACACAGCGAAGAGCAGGGCTCGCATGCCCATCCTGCTGTGGTCCAGGTCACTCTGCTGTACCTCCTGCAGCGGCTTTGTCATTGCTCTCACAGATACACATCACGCTGTCATTTCCCATAGATCAGCAGAGTTCTGAGCCGATCATGCAGCATCTCCATCTCATGCAGCGCCTGCTCATGTCTGTCTCGAGCCTGCGCCAGGCGCCGGAACAGGTTGGGTGGTTGGGACACTCGGAATTCCCGCGGCAAGATAATCTCCGCAGGCACCGCCTCATTTCCTATGAGGAAGTGGTCCAGCCGTTTCTCCTCCACGCAGCACTGCAGGTAGCGCAAGATGTCGTCCATCCGCTGCACGAAGTACCTCCGACTCCAGCATTCCACAGGGATGGCAGTCAGGAGGTGCATGAACACTGTCTTCAGCTCGTAGGAGGAAAAGTTATAGCCCTGCCGGATATAGGCACACACTTTCAGACATTCCAGGTGGAAACTGTCCTCCCCAGCACGGGCAGCTATATGCTTGAAGAACTTTGCCTCTGCCACTGCACAGGTCTGTGGCCAGGTTGTGCTGTGTGTATAGGCAGCCTCTGTCTCCTGGCTGCTCAGAAAGATGTCAGTATTGCCTTGCTGAACGCCAAAGACTACGTCAATTGCTACGAGTCTTCTGTAGGGATACTGCACCCGAATCCTGCAGGAGCGCCTGGTCAATGTCACGTCCATGCTGTGTGTTGCTGACTCAGGCATGCATTTCCAGGTATTTCTGAATAGCACCATAAACCAGCATGCAGTCTTCTTCACATCTAGGTATGAGCCAGTGCAGAGATTTTGTAGGGTGCTGGGGTGCTGATCTCCCAGTGTGTCCTCAGGGGTGTGGACGAAACACAGCATTTCCTGTTCCTCCTCCAGCCTGCATGTGCATTTCAGCTCTACACGGATACGAGAGTTCCTCACTGGCAGCTCCCCTGCGGTGTCCAGTTCTGGCTGGAAAACGTGCCCAGGGGGGGCCGTTAAGGGCACAAACAGGTAGAAGACACGTTCCTCCTCAGTGACATGCCAGCCTTCAAAGGAAATGCCCACCCCGATGGGCAACTCTGGCACTGGATAAAAAGTACCTATTGTGAAATACTTGGCGTACATAATGAGGTCATGCAACAGCAAGAGTATGTCTTCACAGTCGACTGTCTGCTGTTGGACTGGCCAGAAAATCACTGGAAGGAGAAATGATTGTTTATCCTCTTCCACTGGCTGCTGCTCCTCCTGTAGATGCTGCTCACTACTGGAGCTCTCCTCATCGTCGTTGTCTTCATCCTCCCAGAACTTTTTTTTGATCCTCCACATGAACCAAAACCGAAGGCCGAAAATACAAAGGACACTCATGATCTTCAACAACGGCAACACAGCGAAGAGCAGGGCTCGCATGCCCATCCTGCTGTGGTCCAGGTCGCTCTGCTCCACCTCCTGCAGCAGCTCTGTCATCTGCTCTCGCAGATACACATCACGCTGCCGCATGCGGATGAACGTGTTCTCATCCAAGTCGTCGCCAGCATGTGGCAGTGCCTGCCCCAACAAGGCGAAGATAAATGCCAAAGCCATGATCTGGAAGAAAAGAGAGAGGGGAGGTCAGTGGGGCTGGGTGGGAGTTTGCTCGTGGCTGGGAGGGCCGGGCCAGGAGCCACAGCCCCTGGGGGCAGGGAGGAGCGGGGCGAGGGAGCTGGGAGGCAGCAGGGGCTGAGGCCAGCGCTGGTGCTGTGCCCAGAGAGCCGCTCACAGGGTCCCTCCCCTGAGCGCTGGGCCATCAGTGCGGGCTCCAAGAAGCCCTCGCGGGCCGGTGCTTGCGCCTGGCCCAGCCCAGCCTTCCCCGTGCTGCTGCACTCACCGATGGCCCAAGCCAAAGTGGAGCAGTGCTTCCTGCTGACGGCCCCAGCAGCAGCCCCGCATTGTGACGCGTCCTCTGTGATGTCACAGACGCCCCAGCCCCACCCTTTGGCCCCACCCGGCTCAGTTCCTCTCGGCTGTCACGGCCCCGGCAGCGCCCGTGTTCAGTGGCACGGGGCTGCGCTGAGCTCCCAGGGAGCGAGCAAACTTTCTGGACAATGTCTGTCGAGCGCCCTGGGACCTCTCTAAGAACTGTGGCCACTGCCATGGAGTCGGAAGCTGATGCTTTATTTTCCGCAAGACGAGGTCACGTACACCGCTGGTTTTATGTTTCTTGTTGTTGTTGATCACCTTGTAAAGAATAATATATTTATAAAAGCCAAGTTTTGTTCCTGGTGTACATTTTCTGTGCGGCTCAAGACATCTCCCCTTCACTCCATGTGGCCCAGGCAAGCCTGGAGGCCGGACTGCCGTGGCATACGTAGAAATGCCAGTGGCCACCAGGATAGGGATGCACCGCTGCAGGTATCTGACATACAAACTGCCATGTCAAGCACGCCTGGCCACGTGCCTGAAGGGCTCTGCGGCCTCCTTGTGCTGGCCGTAACGTCGGCCTCTGCCTCCTGGCTGCTCAGGAAGATGCTGTACCCAAACCTTTGCTGTACCCAAACTGCCTCCCCGCGGACAGCTCTGAAGGCATCCAGCACCTGGATGGAGCGCATCCTCAGAGCACTGCAGGAAGCACAGCATGCCTCCCACTGGCATCTCGACAGGTGAAAGAAGGGGGTTCCATTTGCACAGCTGCAGCAAGCTCACGAGGAAGCCGACGGGGAGCTGGCACCGCGACCGCGGGGCCTACAGCTGCCCCCGAGGCACCGTTGCCATGCCTGTGAATTTCTGATTCTCCTAATCCCCGATTCTCTGATTGGTGAGACTCCCCTTGTTGACTCTGTGGCACCATGTAACAGTCCGATTGATGTCTGAACCTAGCATGCCAGTGTGCATTATTCCTGAAAGTTATACCAGTGATACTGGCAACAATGGAGATAAGCGTAAAATAAGATGCAATTAGTCTCCTAAGAAATAAGAGAGAAATACTTATTTGACTAGATTGCTTTTACTATTTATTTATATGTATTCTGCAGTCATGAAGTATTAGGAATATCTTGCGCGGAAGCGCAGTGATACAAAATCTCAAGGGATCTCCATTAAAGAATATACACTACTAATAATGCCACTAAGTTAAACACGTGTCAGTAGGCTGAAAACAGACTCTACCAGTCCTTCCATTTTGTGATCCTAATTAGACCTATTTTGGTAGGGCTTTTTATTTAATACCTACACAGCTTTTTCTGTGTGGCAATGTTGATAGCGTTTGAACTGTTAGGAACAGAAAGAGTATGATAAGAATTCAACACTAAGAAAAGATGAGATTTGTCTTCAAATTTATCTGCCCACCGCACCAGAACTTTTAAGATGTGTGAACTGTAATAATTTCATATTCTAGTTCTATTTGCAAATATCCATATTGTACCCTGGACCCAGACGTGAGTGGAATGATTTTCAGAACTAGCATCAAAAATTAATCAAATTTTAAAGCAAAGTTAGGCAGTGCGTAATCATCATATATAAGCTTATAAATATGCATATGAGATGTGTCAGAATGTGTCACCAGAGTGCATACAGATTTCCTACAGAGTTCCAGATGCCCAGAATCCTGTCATTTCTCACACTGATTTTACTGTACTGTTTTTTACAGAAAGTGGTTATTCATGCTGTAGATGCTAACATTCTTGCAGCACGCGTATATTTTTCCTTGTGCCATTACACGTTTGGGTCGATATGCATCTTTGGGGTTTTCACTGACTTCTGCAGAAGTAAGATGGATGTTGTGCTTTCAGTGCTGGAGATGAAGCAGCTCGAAAAGTGCATAAAATGGGCAAGTTTCAGCTTTTTAATATGAATGAGTGAGCGATACACCAGTCTCCCATAAATCCTCCTCCTCCTGTGGAGGCCAAAGAGTACCAGTGTACATGTTGCAAACAGAGCGTTATGGGAAGGACATCCGTTCATGGACGGGTATTATTTAAGTCACAGCTGGCAAGGCACTTCAGCATCTGTTTCAAACCTTCCTTACTCAGCAAAGCACTTAACTATGCTTTGAACAGTATGCACGCACTTACATGTCTTTGGTTTCTGTTGGACTTACTCTGTGAAGCATATGTTAATTATTTTTTTTTTTAGCCCTGTAACAGTCATATGATTAAGCTGTTTTATTTTAAGGATCAGTTTTACAGCAGTTAATTATATATTACTTAGGTTCAGGTAATGGAGACAAGTCCTACAGTTTACGACAAGATGTAGTTAGAAGTTGGCTGTATTTCTGAAACAGAAAGAATTCTGATCTATTACCAATGTGATATTTTATTGGGTTTTTTTTCTAGATTTGCAATAAAAGACTCACAGAGCTTTCTGATTGTCTTAATAGTCACTTGAATAGACAGGCACTGCCGTGAAGACAGATCAAGACTATATGAAATTATCTCCGTTGAGTAATGGCTGGCAGGGAAGGAAAGAAAAAATAGCGATCAGAATTTTTACACACAATACCTGGAGTTGGGTCTTTAAATCCATATGCAATCACACAAACAAGCTGTCTCAAGTTCTGATGACGTAAACATCCATATTCTAATCTGTTCAAATACACAAAGTTCTCTACTGGTTTAATTAACTGCATTCTTCTCTAGTTCACTTCAGGTAGATGTATGGGGACTGTTGAATCACAATCCTGAACCACTACAACCTGGAATTTAGCTGATTTAATGGTACCAAATAGGAGGAAAAAACCTCCACAGGTGTCTCAGGCTACAATGCCTGAGCCACCTGTGGTAAAAGATCTCGATCTGGCAAAATTCCTGGAGTGACAAGGAACACTGGTTCCCTTAGGCCTCCAGATGGGACCGGAGGCCCTATGAAGAACTGTCAATATTCTGGTTAGAAACAGACGTGAGAAGAGTAATGGCTTTCGTAGACACTGGTGCAGAAACAGTGATTATATAGAGAGAGATCCATCAAAATTTAAGGGTAATAGAGTGATGACTGGTGGGTTTGGGGGACAGACCATTCTGGTCACCCAAACATGGCTGAAATTGGGGGTTGGGCGTCTGCCACCCCAGGAGTATAAAGTGTCGATTGCCCCAGTCCCAGAATACATCTTGGGTATAGACATTTTATGGGGTCTGTCTCTCCAGACGACTGTGGGGGAGTTCAGACTTCGGCAAAGGTACACTGGTATTTGGTTGATACAGACAATATTGAGGAGCCATGTGAAACATGACCACATTTGTTTGCCAAAACCACGCCGGATTATTAATGTAAGACACTATAGACTCCCAGGGAACAAGATGAAATATCAAGGATGGTGCAGGAACTAGAAAAAGTAGGCATTATACGACCTGCACACAGCCCATACAGTTCCCCCGTATGGCCACATCTTCATCTCTAAATCAGAGAGAGATGGTTTGAAGGCTTGACTATTTATTTGGTGGATGAAGAATTGGCTGGAAGGTCACAGCCAGAGGGCTATGATGAACGGTCCAGTGGAGGCCATTCACGAGTGCTGCTCTGTTGATGTCTGTCATGGAACCAGTGCTCTTCCAAAACCTTTACCAGCAACAAAGAGCATCTCTTCTCAGTCGGATATTTGGTGTTGGATTGGCCAGAAAGTCTCTGGAAGGAAAATTGATTGTTTATCCTCCTCTTCCACCAGCTGCTGCTCCGGCTGCTGCTCCTCCTGTTGCTCCTCCTCACTGCTGGAGCTCTCCTCATAGTTGTCTTGAACCTCCTGGAGCTCTTTCTGCATCTTCCACACGAACAAACACAGAAGTCCCAAAACACGAAGAACACTCACAATCTTCCTGCATGGCAACACAGCGAAGAGCAGGGCTCGCATGCCCATCCTGCTGTGGTCCAGGTCACTCTGCTGTACCTCCTGCAGCGGCTTTGTCATTGCTCTCACAGATACACATCACGCTGTCATTTCCCATAGATCAGCAGAGTTCTGAGCCGCTCCTGCAGCATCTCCATCTCATGCAGCACCTGCTCATGTCTGTCTCGAGCCTGCGCCAGGCGCCGGAACAGGTTGGGTGGTTGGGACACTCGGAATTCCCGCGGCAAGATAATCTCCGCAGGCACCGCCTCATTTCCTATGAGGAAGTGGTCCAGCCGTTTCTCCTCCACGCAGCACTGCAGGTAGCGCAAGATGTCGTCCATCCGCTGCACGAAGTACCTCCGACTCCAGCATTCCACAGGGATGGCAGTCAGGAGGTGCATGAACACTGTCTTCAGCTCGTAGGAGGAAAAGTTATAGCCCTGCCGGATATAGGCACACACTTTCAGACATTCCAGGTGGAAACTGTCCTCCCCAGCACGGGCAGCTATATGCTTGAAGAACTTTGCCTCTGCCACTGCACAGGTCTGTGGCCAGGTTGTGCTGTGTGTATAGGCAGCCTCTGTCTCCTGGCTGCTCAGAAAGATGTCAGTATTGCCTTGCTGAACGCCAAAGACTACGTCAATTGCTACGAGTCTTCTGTAGGGATACTGCACCCGAATCCTGCAGGAGCGCCTGGTCAATGTCACGTCCATGCTGTGTGTTGCTGACTCAGGCATGCATTTCCAGGTATTTCTGAATAGCACCATAAACCAGCATGCAGTCTTCTTCACATCTAGGTATGAGCCAGTGCAGAGATTTTGTAGGGTGCTGGGGTGCTGATCTCCCAGTGTGTCCTCAGGGGTGTGGACGAAACACAGCATTTCCTGTTCCTCCTCCAGCCTGCATGTGCATTTCAGCTCTACACGGATACGAGAGTTCCTCACTGGCAGCTCCCCTGCGGTGTCCAGTTCTGGCTGGAAAACGTGCCCAGGGGGGGCCGTTAAGGGCACAAACAGGTAGAAGACACGTTCCTCCTCAGTGACATGCCAGCCTTCAAAGGAAATGCCCACCCCGATGGGCAACTCTGGCATGATGAGGTCATGCAACAGCAAGAGTATGTCTTCACAGTCGACTGTTTGCTGTTGGACTGGCCAGAAAATCACTGGAAGGAGAAATGATTGTTAATCCTCTTCCACTGGCTGCTGCTCCTCCTGTTGATGCTGCTCACTACTGGAGCTCTCCTCATCGTCGTTGTCTTCATCCTCCCAGAACTTTTTTTTGATCCTCCATATAAACCAAAACCGAAGGCCGAAAATACAAAGGACACTCATGATCTTCAACAACGGCAACACAGTGAAGAGCAGGGCTCGCATGCCCATCCTGCTGTGGTCCAGGTCGCTCTGCTCCACCTCCTGCAGCAGCTCTGTCATCTGCTCTCGCAGATACACATCACGCTGCCGCATGCGGATGAACGTGTTCTCATCCAAGTCGTCGCCAGCATGTGGCAGTGCCTGCCCCAACAAGGCGAAGATAAATGCCAAAGCCATGATCTGGAAGAAAAGAGAGAGGGGAGGTCAGTGGGGCTGGGTGGGAGTTTGCTCGTGGCTGGGAGGGCCGGGCCAGGAGCCACAGCCCCTGGGGGCAGGGAGGAGCGGGGCGAGGGAGCTGGGAGGCAGCAGGGGCTGAGGCCAGCGCTGGTGCTGTGCCCAGAGAGCCGCTCACAGGGTCCCTCCCCTGAGCGCTGGGCCATCAGTGCGGGCTCCATCATCCTCGCGGCCGGTGCTTGCGCCTGGCCCAGCCCAGCCTTCCCCGTGCTGCTGCACTCACCGATGGCCCAAGCCAGAGTGGAGCAGTGCTTCCTGCTGACGGCCCCAGCAGCAGCCCCGCATTGTGACGCGTCCTCTGTGATGTCACAGACGCCCCAGCCCCACCCTTTGGCCCCACCCGGCTCAGTTCCTCTCGGCTGTCACGGCCCCGGCAGCGCCCGTGTTCAGTGGCACGGGGCTGCGCTGAGCTCCCAGGGAGCGAGCAAACTTTCTGGACAACGTCTGTCGAGCGCCCTGGGACCTCTCTAAGAACTGTGGCCACTGCCATGGAGTCGGAAGCTGATGCTTTATTTTCCGCAAGAAGAGGTCACGTACACCGCTGGTTTTATGTTTCTTGTTGTTGTTGATCACCTTGTAAAGAATAACATATTTATAAAAGCCAAGTTTTGTTCCTGGTGTACATTTTCTGTGCGGCTCAAGACAACTCCACTCCATGTGGCCCAGGCAAGCCTGGAGGCCGGACTGCCGTGGCATACGTAGAAATGCCAGTGGCCACCAGGATAGGGATGCACCGCTGCAGGTATCTGACATACAAACTGCCATGTCAAGCACGCCTGGCCACGTGCCTGAAGGGCTCTGCGGCCTCCTTGTGCTGGCCGTAACGTCGGCCTCTGCCTCCTGGCTGCTCAGGAAGATGCTGTACCCAAACCTTTGCTGTACCCAAACTGCCTCCCCGCGGACAGCTCTGAAGGCATCCAGCACCTGGATGGAGCTCGTCCTCAGAGCACTGCAGGAAGCACAGCATGCCTCCCACTGGCATCTCGACAGGTGAGAGAAGGGGGTTCCATTTGCACAGCTGCAGCAAGCTCACGAGGAAGCCGACGGGGAGCTGGCACCGCGACCGCGGGGCCTACAGCTGCCCCCGAGGCACCGTTGCCATGCCTGTGAATTTCTGATTCTCCTAATCCCCGATTCTCTGATTGGTGAGACTCCCCTTGTTGACTCTGTGGCACCATGTAACAGTCCGATTGATGTCTGAACCTAGCATGCCAGTGTGCATTATTCCTGAAAGTTATACCAGTGATACTGGTAATAATGGAGATAAGCGTAAAATAAGATGCAATTAGTCTCCTAAGAAATAAGAGAGAAATACTTATTTGACTAGATTGCTTTTACTATTTATTTATATGTATTCTGCAGTCATGAAGTATTAGGAATATCTTGCGCGGAAGCGCAGTGATACAAAATCTCAAGGGATCTCCATTAAAGAATATACACTACTAATAATGCCACTAAGTTAAACACGTGTCAGTAGGCTGAAAACAGACTCTACCAGTCCTTCCATTTTGCGATCCTAATTAGACCTATTTTGGTAGGGCTTTTTATTTAATACCTACACAGCTTTTTCTGTGTGGCAATGTTGATAGCGTTTGAACTGTTAGGAACAGAAAGAGCATGATAAGAATTCAACACTAAGAAAAGATGAGATTTGTCTTCAAATTTATCTGCCCACCGCACTAGAACTTTTAAGATGTGTGAACTGTAATAATTTCATATTCTAGTTCTATTTGCAAATATCCATATTGTAACCTGGACCCAGACGTGAGTGGAATGATTTTCAGAACTAGCATCAAAAATTAATCAAATTTTAAAGCAAAGTTAGGCAGTGCGTAATCATCATATATAAGCTTATAAATATGCATATGAGATGTGTCAGAATGTGTCACCAGAGTGCATACAGATCTTCACCTCTAAACGAGAGAGAGATGGTTTGAAGGCTTGACTATTTATTTGGTGGATGAAGAATTGGCTGGAAGGTCACAGCCAGAGGGCTATGATGAACGGTCCAGTGGAGGCCATTCACGAGTGCTGCTCTGTTGATGTCTGTCATGGAACCAGTGCTCTTCCAAAACCTTTACCAGCAACAAAGAGCATCTCTTCTCAGTCGGATATTTGGTGTTGGATTGGCCAGAAAGTCTCTGGAAGGAAAATTGATTGTTTATCCTCCTCTTCCACCAGCTGCTGCTCCGGCTGCTGCTCCTCCTGTTGCTCCTCCTCACTGCTGGAGCTCTCCTCATAGTTGTCTTGAACCTCCTGGAGCTCTTTCTGCATCTTCCACACGAACAAACACAGAAGTCCCAAAACACGAAGAACACTCACAATCTTCCTGCATGGCAACACAGCGAAGAGCAGGGCTCGCATGCCCATCCTGCTGTGGTCCAGGTCACTCTGCTGTACCTCCTGCAGCGGCTTTGTCATTGCTCTCACAGATACACATCACGCTGTCATTTCCCATAGATCAGCAGAGTTCTGAGCCGATCGTGCAGCTCCTCTATCTCAGGCAGCGCATGCTCATGTCTGTCTCGAGCCTGCACCAGGTGCTGGAACAGGTTGGGCAGTCGGGACACTCAGAATTCCCACAGCAAGAAGTAATCTGTCTTCATCACTAATGAAAGAAGAACTCCAAAAGATTCTAGCCCCAGTGACGTATCGCAGTGATGCACCAAAAGAAACCTTGGTTGCTCCGCCACAGAAGAGTCCCGTCCAGGAAGGAAAATATCCCATTCCTGAAGATGCCTGGTACACAGATGGGTCCAGCAAGGGCAACCCAAGCAAGTGGAGAGCAGTAGCATACCATCCTGCCACAGATACAATATGTTGAAGAGGGGGATGGTCAAAGCAGCCAGTGGGCAGAGCTGCGGGCCGTGTGGATGGTTATAACCAAAGAACCTGGTGACAGCGTACTGAATATCTGCACAGATACTTGGGCTGTGTACCGGGGGCTCACTCTTTGGATCGCACAGTGGGCTACCCAGGACTGGACTATCCACTCCCGACCGATCTGGGGCAAAGATACGTGGTTAGACATATGGAATACAGTCAAACAGATCTGTACGTGTCTACCACGTTTCTGGTCACCGAGCCCTACAGTCACCAGGAAATGATGAAGCCGACACACCGGCCCGGGTTAGATGGGTTGAGAACTCACCATCTGAGAACATTGCCTACTTGTTACATCAAAAGCTGCGTCACGCTGGACAGAAGACCATGTGGGCAGCTGCCAAAGCATGGGAACTGCCCGTACAACTATCAGACGTAGCTCAAGCATGCCAAGACTGTGATGCCTGCTCCAAAATGAGACCGAGGTCGTTGCCTGAAACAACAGCCCTGCAAGACCTGAATGAAAGACCTAGAGACGGCAGACCCAGTGCCTTGATAATGTTACAAGCAACATGGGCCTCCCCAGTTAGGATCCAAATTACAGGCACTGATAACTAAGTACGACCTCAGACCGTCCATGAGAACAATCTTCTGCTCCCTGCCCCTGAGAACCTAAAACCAGGCATCAACCAAATTAAATGGCCTTGGAAGGTGCAGGTGGGACCACGATGGTGTGGCCTACTTGCACCTTGGGGGAGATTATTATCAGCAGTCCCTCCGGTAATTGGTACATGGCCTACTGATATTGTGGTCAACACTCCAGTCTTTATTGCTAAAGGAACCCCTAACATGTCTCTGTGGCAGATCAGGACACCCCCTTTGGTACCTGATATAATCGTGCAGCCACAGACATTGGGCCAAAAGGTTTGGTACAGGCGGCCAGGGCATGCCCCTGTAGAAGCTGAAGTGTTGACCCAAGACAGGAATACGGCCTGTATCTCACCCTCGAGGGCAGATCTCCCCCTCCTGGTACCTTTGAAATACCTATATTACTCCCTGCGAGTCTATGAGTCACCAGAGGGAACCAAATGATGCTGAAGTGTTCCAGAGTTGCTATAAGATCAT
Source organism: Oreortyx pictus (assembly GCA_036925125.1). Lineage (NCBI taxonomy): Eukaryota > Metazoa > Chordata > Aves > Galliformes > Odontophoridae > Oreortyx > Oreortyx pictus. The sequence goes on from JAUPFR010000006.1 coordinate 58,164,426, forward strand.
ATGCAACATGCATAAGAAGAGAACCTGCTCTGAGTCCTGCACTGAAAGATTTCCTCTATCTCCTTACACAGAGGCAGCTATGGTTAGCTTATCATTAAAGTACACTACAGCTAGCATGTGAGAATGCCTCCCAAATCTCACAAGCAGATGGTTCAGGGAACCTATTCTTCAGTGACTATTGGCCAGCAACTGGATCAGGTAACCAAAACTCTTTCACCTAATCAAAATCAGTATTTTTTCCTGAATTGTTAGTGCTGCTTTTTTGACAACTGTGCAATTTTCATGGCCAATTAATTACCTTCTATTTTTATTAATGTTTTGGTTTTAATAGAGCACTAAATTAAAGTTTGCATCTTTTTTACTCTTCTATATTCAGATTTCAGAAAACGTCTGGGAATGGGGTTTGCATCTTACACAGGCACCCTCTGCTGGCCTTCTCAGAGCAAAACAGAAAGTATCAGGGAATCTTCGTATACAACAATGGCTTTTAAGACAAAAAATAAAAATAAATAAATAAAAGATAAATTTAAAAAACAGAAAACAGATGTCTGTGTTTCTATTTATTCTGGCAGTAAAAGGTCTAATCAGCTTCAGGGCTAGGTTTTGGTGGTTTTTTTTCCGATGAATTCAAGAAAATAACTGCATAATGAAGCATGTGAACCTGTGGAATTTCTAAGGCAAAAAGTCCAAGTGTGAACATGGCCTAAAAAGCTGATCACAGTCTGACTTGGCTCTGTGTAGAAACCTGTGACTGGTATTTTAATTCTAATGAAGGCATTATGTGAGGAGCTCCTGAAGTACATGCTACTTGTTGGCTTTTTTTTCCTCTGTGTATCCTGTTGAGCAAAAAGCAAAGATAGTAGTCTTCCACAGACAGTACAACTTCTAAGGAGCTAAAGAGTGAAGGAAATGCAGTGGATAAATCGCTTTGTTTCCAGTGAAACAATAAAATGGAGAGTTGACATAATTTATCTGAGAAAATCCCTGGATGTCAGAGAATCAAATTGGAGCACTGCACTTTGTGAATCCACTGAAGGATAGGACTTTGGTGCTGGAAGATGATGAGTATGGTGTACCCAGTGCTCCCAACAGTCCTTTCTGTAAACAAAACCAATAAAAACTTAGCTCTAAAACTGCTCTGAATAGTACCAACATCTAAAGAAATATCCCTGCGCTGCCCAGGATCATGCAGATGTGATGTCAGGAAGATGACACTGTTCCTCTCTGGTGGTGTATAGTATGCTATCCTGCAAGAAGCTTTGATTAAAATCTACAGGAATGTAAATCCAAGATGTACATATGATCCGATAAATATCTTACCCATTACACTTCCTGAATTCAACCTTTACTTGTGTAGGGCAAATAACCCCTAAGAATAGCACCCAAAAGAAATAGTGCCAAAGATGGTATACTTTTGATGGGCTTAAGTAGATGGTATACAGATAATTAATAAGGAAAGAGTGGCTCACCTTTGAAGGCGGTCAAGGCTTGCCAATAACTCCACCAGGGAAGGATCTCCAACCAGAGATCCTTCCCTGGTGGTGGTCAGCCCTTAAATGGGGTCTTGGGAGAGGTGGAGTCAAACTCCACCCCTTCCAGTCACACTCACTTGTGCCCCTGCGGCTGACCCAGTGCTCGCCTCAGGTGATCAATCAGTGGTTCAGGCCGTGATTCAACAATTGCCATACAACTTGACATTAAGCTTCAGAGCGAGCTTTGTAGGTCCATCAGCCTTCTGTGTAGGGCAGCGCAGGTCTCAACCCAGAGAGGGTCAATGGAGTCATAAAAGATAGTAACATCTTCTTTTGAATAGTTGAGTTTTTAAATGAAGTTAAAAAGCATTTTAGGAGACAGAGCAATGGGCAAAATATTAACCTTAATGAAAGTTACGTAAGCAGTCTCATGCTCTCCTTCCTGGGTAAGTAGATTCTTCAGCAAACAGGAGAAAGCGCAGTGGATGAGCACCATGGTGAAGACAGAGAGCTGACTTCGTTCAGCTGTAAGAAGAGAAAGATAACGGCAGATTTTATTGCTGTCTTCCACATGGCAGGAGGATACAGAGAAGGCAAAGCCAGACTCTTCTCAGAAATACATAGTGACAAGACAAGAGGAAGTGGATGAAAATCACAACACAGTAAACTCTGGAAGCACTGAAACATGTACCTAGAGAGGTGGGATTTCTAACTTCCAAGATACTCAGACCTCAGATGGACAAAGACCTCAGCAACCCCATCTTGTCGAATCTGCCTTTAGCTGAGGGGGTCAGACTCCCTCCAAGAAGGCCTCCAGAAATCTCTTCCAAACAAAATTATTCTTTGATTTCATGCTAAATGAGCACTGTATTGTTAATCCAGTTTAGAGTGATGAAAATAATTTTGACAGTACTACTGCTTCCCTGGGCAAATAAGAAATTGAAACTTAATCCAGACGCACTGAAGTCGGTGGGAATCTTTAGTTTAACTTGAAAGGCATTGAATCAACTTCAACGCTTTTGAGGTTTGTGTTCAGGAAAGATCCTAAGTTACATTTTTGAATACAGCATTAGAAACTTCATCAGGGTGTTGTTTTTTTCATTATGGGTTGCTCAGCAGGTTGCTGTTGCAGGTGGATGAGATTGAAACGTTACACAACCACTATCTTTGGGTGTTCACGAATTTTACCTAGAGAATGAATAGCAGAATTAAGTGTTTGCTGAGTGCTCTGAAGGTATGTTACTGTGCTTTTCAGTTTGCACTTGCAGGAAAATACCTAGATAGGAGGCTTATTACCAGTAACAGTGAGCAACTAACTTGGGTTCAGCTCAGGTCAGCTGCTGCATTCATGTTGAATCAGTGTCCATAATTAATTTAAATTCATGTCGTAGAATGGCAATCCTGGGATCTCTGTGGAGTGAGCGAAAGATTCCAATCCAGTATTCAGCACAAATTAGCATCACCAGTGCTTTCCCATTTTTACCTAATCATTTTTCCCATTGTTGTCAGACAAGCTTTTTGCCTCTTCTGTATCTTGTCTCTTACAATGGTTTATGTTGCTTATTTTGAACACACACCAGAGTAAAACAACACAAGGGAGGAATTAGAATATGACACGATAAATGTCAGCTACTAGCCAGTTATTTGATTGGCTAGGAATCTACAGAAGTTTTAAAAGAAAGCTAGTTATAAAAATACAGTAGTGTCTTTCATATTTTTATATACATAAATATAACTCAAATACAGACTTATTTAAGTAAATACATAGCTGGTACACTGCAATTAATGAAAACAGGTGAGAAAACAATTGTATTTCAAACATCTAAAAAAAATCAGATGACAAATTTTTTTAAGAAGTAGTCAGACTCCTGATCTATTGGGTGAACAGAGGTTCCCCAAGAAGGAATAATACTTGGGTTATCTCCACGTACCATCCATATTTTGAGTACTACTTTGATATGAATTGCATCACATTATTTGCAGTAGATATCTTAAGTGCTTTATGAAAGAACATAAACTAATGTGTCCTGGCTTATGAGATCTTCCTTTTCTGAAACTGAACAACATGGAATTGTGGGTTTATTTTTTAGTAACTGCCTTTATCACTTTGCTAATATTTTGTCCTGCTCTGTCTCAAGGAAGTATAACACTGGCACAAGGCTGGAGGTGGTCATAAAGATGCTAGAATCTGATAGTAACAGGAGTCATCATCACATATGGCTTTGATCTCATCCATGTTTATCATGTCCATGACACCAGTAAGTATGAAACGTCTTGCTTCTCACAGACATACTATAGCTATGCCTCCATAATGAAACTAAATTTAAACCTTAGTTATGCTATCGGTTAAAAAGGGCCTAAGTGGCAAGAATCAGGGACAACTGATTGAACAGATCTATGTGAATGAATGTAGGAAGAAGTTTTCTGGTTGTGCACAGAAGGCAACGAAATACAGCTGTTTACAGAAGGACTGGTAACAAAAAATGGAGTCCACGGAGTATGAATCTCCTACTCACCTGGAAATTCCAATCTTTATTGAACTTCAGAATCTCTTGCTTGAACATTAATAATTATAAAAGTCTAAGGGCATCACAAGATTCCTGATGACTCAGTATGATGTGTTCCTATGTATCATCAGTCTGACATGTAGTTTCAGCCATAATTGCTAAGCTAATCTTTAGGTTAAACAACAAACAATTGTATCCAGGCCCATTGAAACTGGGGACAACAGCCGTTTTTACAACATGCTAATGACTGAGGGTTTGATCCTGCAACCCTGCAGTCAATGGAAGCTTTGTACTGACTTCAGCAAGGATACAGGCACGGACTACTAATAGCAAATGAAAACAACAACTTACATATACCCTTACATTTTAAAAACAGAAGAACTATCCAATAGATGAAATGGCCTGAAGCCTAGCTGATAAAATATTCTGATTGTTCTGTAACTCACAGTGTGTCTTACAGATAAAAAAAAAAGTATCTCAAGAAAATCAAACTTTCAGCAACTAACAGAGTCTTGTACATGTTCACCACTGACAAATGAAGAGTCAATAAAGCATGACCCCCTCAGACTGGAAGGAACTGGAAGAAATCATCTGTGCTGGAGTCCTATCGTGTGAGAATTTAGTACTCTTCAAATCAATTGGAGTTTTTTACTGAGGTCACTTCCAGCCATTGCACAGTTTCCGTGTTGAAGAGAAATGAAGGTGATCTCAAGGAGACCATTTGCATCCTACTGTCGTGAATGTGGAAGACACAGAGTGGCCAAAATGAATTGGTATATGTTGGTCTGCCATCCCAGAACTTCTCCAAACGACAAATACATCTATTCTGTCCCTATTTATATAGTGGGTTTGGATTCTGTTTTTCATTTCAACCACTGAAGCAGCCAAGATTGAAAACGGAGGGAGAAAATACAAGAATAAATGGAGTCTTGAGTTTGTTTTTTATTATAAAAAAATACAAAATGGTTTCTTTAAAATGCCTGTAGACTGCAGCAACATTAGTTCTTAGTTTCCCAATTTCACACAAGCATCATTCGCTGAACACCAGTTCTTCAGTGGAGTTTGGCTATAGGTCAAAGGAGCTGTTATTGTTTTTTGTGTAAATTTCGTATTTTTGGAGAAATGGAGGTGTGATATTTTCCCATTTTTCACCAAAAAAAAAAAAAAACCTTTCTAAAGTCACTGTCTTACTGAAGCACGGTGTTGTTTGCAATGGTGGTTGGGGGATGAAAAGACAGTGCACAGCCCTGCAGAAAAGGACTGTTGGATACTGGTGCTGGCAAGCTGGACGTGAGGCAGCAGTGCCCCCTCACAGCCCAGAAAGCCAACCATGTCCCTGGGCTACATCCAAACGGGGAGAGAAGGGATCTGCCCCTCTGCTCTGAGCTGTGAGAATCTCTTATATTTAGTCAGCTGCCAAAGTAGTGTCCAATGCTACCATTATATCTGGAAAATACTCTGCAGAACAACTGAATTACAATCTTCAAGAGCAAATCTTTGTTACAAAGGTTTCCTGCTCGAGCCCATAGCTTCCAAGCTTTTCATTCCCAAGTTTTGTTGGGAAAACCAAACCATACTCCATAACTCAGCAATATCCTCCTAGCCAGCACAGTTCTGACATAACGTATCAGCCCAGATCTGCCTTAGTGGGGAGCAGACTCTGATCCATAGCTAAAATGGAAAAGATACAAAAAATACACTTTTTAATTGTATTTGGAATAACATTGCCAATGTGGTATCTCACGAGTACAGACACATGAGAAATCTACAGATAGAACATGAAGACTTGGAGGAAAAAAGAAAAAGGAGAGAAAAATAGTAACAATATTCTAGAATAAACCTTCAAAGTAATTTTCAATCTAAAAATGGTTTTCCCTCTGTTGATATTTGGGTCTTACTGTGCTTTTTTTCGACTGATTTTCCAGAACTGTGTTATTGCCATCAGCAAATTCTCAGTAGAATAACAGAATCAGTGAGAATTGCTTTCTTTCTGTTAAGCTAGAATCAGAAAACCACATCGTAATGCCCTAATGATTTTGTAGTCTGCAAAATACAAGTTTACAAAAAAAAAAAGAACAACTATCATGAGAGCGTAATTATTTTTCTGTGAAGGCAAAGTGTGGCAGTTTGTTCAGTTCCCTACGAGAATCTAGCATATCAGAACTGCTGCACTTTGAGAACACAGGACTTTCGTACACCATGCTTTTCAAACATCCAAAGTCTTTGTAACATCTTTCAAATAAATTCCATTTGTATATAGAATAGTGTGCATCCGATGACTTAAACGTCATCTGACTGTTAATCATTACTTCAGTACTGGCATTTTATGGAGTTCCCAATGGCTCAGCTGCCTGAGCAGGTACCCACGGATGTCATTATGCCAGGGTGTTGCAGCAGTAGCACTAAGAAGACACACAGTCTGCAGCACAGCCATCCTGCTGGCTTTTACATTCTAAAAATAGGCAGAGCCCACTGGAGAAGAGCTGAGGAAGGGCCAAGTGTAAGTATGTCATGGTTTTGTGGTATCTGGCAAGTTCAAGATCACAGTATTACAAGCTTCACATATTAGTATGCAGATTTACATTAGACAAACTCTAAGCACCACGGGTAAATAATTAATATGAGCCATCAAAAAATGTATGAGTCTAGGCTGTCATCTCAGCTTCTCCTGTATTCAGAGAAACTGTGGGGGATAAAAGTCACCTTCAGCAGGCAAACTGTTTGACCTGCTTTAGGCACAAGGGTAAGCATGGGGAGAATGATTATCTGAATGTACCTGATTTCCTCCACTGATTCAGGACAGCCTGGACAATAGTTCACCTATTTGTTTAATATTTAGATGAGAATTATTAATATAAGTCCTATTCCAAACTAAACAAAAATCCAGAGTCTATTAGCTGTTTAGGCTGCAAAGTAACTTCCAATGTGTTATTTGCCATCTATGTCAAACATTCATGGCAGATTCTAGGAGAAACAAGGAATATAACTAAGAGAAGCTGAAACAAAAAGGCTCTGTTTTTCCTGGCCTTTGTGATAAACTAAAATGTGGGCCTACAGGAAAGCTAGGGAGGGTGTTTTCTTAAGGGCTTGTAGCAACAGGATGAGGGGAAATGGCTTTAAACTGGATGACCATAGATTTAGACTGGTTATTAGGAAGAAACTCTTTCCTGTGAGGGTGGTGAGACACTGGAACGGGCTGCCCTGTGAGGTTGTGGATGTCCCCTCCCTGGAAGCAGAGTCCAGGCTGGATGGGGCTGTGAGCAACCTGCTCTGCAGGGAGGTGTCCCTGCCTACAGCAGGGGGCTGGAACTGGATGATCTTAAAGGTCCCTTCCAACCCAAACCATTCCACGATTCTACGACACTGAAAGGAGTGTGTCTTTTTCACAGAGAGATCAAGAAATCATGGAACATGACAGTTAATATTAGCACTAACTACCCCTTCTCTAAAGAACATGCAGACAAATCGTGATATGCCTTATAATGCCAAATGTTTAACCGTAAGAACAGGTCTTAAAGCTGAAAGAATGAAATGCAACAGTGGGCAACATCAACTTCTGCAGAGTCATAAGAAAACACTATTGCAGTGAAGCTGTTTCCCAAAAGAAGCTGAATTGCCATATTGGTCCCAGCAGCAATTGTAGTCCCCCACCTGTTTTTTATGGAATTATGTCATAGTGAACAACCTTACTGAACAAAATGTGGACTTTTCAAGTTCTGGGGTATATACTGGAGAAAATTATCTTCCTGTCTGCAGTAATCAAGTGTGCATATGTGGTACATATCTATTTAGATACAAAGATCTTAAAAAATATTCTTGGAAAATGCTAAATATTGACTTCTAAATACTTTCTGAAGTTGTAACAGGAAGCAGAAAAATACTCTCTAAAAATACACAATGGAGCAGCGTGTCATTTTAAACGTTTCTTAAAGCTAAGCAAAGTTCCTAGCTCTAAACAATGAAATACAATTCTTCTCTGTAATGCAGATGTGATTCATAATGCAACATGGGAAGCACTTTACGATTATTCTCATTACTCCCTCCTTGACAGTGGAGCCAAGGCTTCTGGTGACTACATGTCCCAGTCATCTGTTCCCCATCTCAGCCTACAGCTAAAGGAAAAATGAGGATTTGTGTGCTGGGAGATGTAGTCTCATCAGCTAAAAATATGCACAGAGGTTGTTTAGATTACACGCTGCTCTGTTTTATCCTACTTAAATGCGGTGCTTGAATTTCTTGTTTATATTGATTGGCATTGCCAGTACAACTGGCCAGGTGAAACTAGAAAAACTAAATACAACTCACACTTTAAGAAAATACTGTGGTAATTTGATTCCATCCAGTTTCCCAGGGAGAGCACAGATAGAAAATGATGACAGCAAGCTCTCTGCTGTCATTTCATTTTTACAGCTTCAATCTAGGGCTGTTCATGAACATTTTTTCATTTTAAAATGCAAAAACACAGGTGTAGGAAATACCAAATAGAACTGAAATACAGAATCACAGAACTGTAGGGGGTGGAAGAGACCTCTAGAGATCATTGAGTCCAACCCCCCTGCCAGAGCAGCTCCCTAGACCATGTTGCACAGGCTGCACACCAACTGCAGCTGTATATAAATCAAAGTGTTAGGAGAGATTTATTAAAGTGTAAAAGAAAAATGAAAATTATTTAATGCATAAAGTGTAGTGGTTAAAGAAGCATGACTGTACAAGTGTACAGAAGGCACGTGCATTCTGGAATGTCTCTGCGTAACCTTTCCCATGGCAGTGTATATAGAAGTGTTGTAGAGGAAAAGAAAGAAAGGGAAGGAAGGGTGAAAGGGGAAGGGAAGGGAAGGGAAGGGAAGGGAAGGGAAGGGAAGGGAAGGGAAGGGAAGGGAAGGGAAGGGAAGGGAAGGGAAGGGAAGGGAAGGGAAGGGAAGGGAAGGGAAGGGAAGGGAAGGGAAGGGAAGGGAAGGGAAGGGAAGGGAAGGGAAGGGAAGGGAAGGGAAGGGAAGGGAAGGGAAGGGAAGGGAAGGGAAGGGAAGGGAAGGGAAGGGAAAGAAAGCAGTTTTTCAAATCTGAGCTGCAACAAAAGTATAACTAATTGAAATTCAAAGTAGTGTTGGTTAAGGTTATAGGAATTTGTCTGTGACCTTCCAAAAATGTCCATTTCTTTGTGGAATACACTGTATATATTCTGCTCCCACCTCCAGTATATTTTCAGAATATTTTGCATTCAGTTTTCCTTAAAGGCCTGCTTCTAACTAAAGAATTTGTTGCATTTAACTGCAATATAAGGGCCTGAAATGGTTAAAACAACACCGAGCACTGAGTGTTGCTCACACTCATGCTAGCATGACTAGGATGAATACTCTGAGACTGAGTCTGAACATACCATTCCGTCACAGTCAGCAATGGAAACTGCACATTTTGAAGTCACGCTGAGACACAGTAACTTCATTACAGGAAAGCCCAGCAACCACGAGGTTTTGTTACATTCTTTGCATCTTTCCTAGCCCTCCCTAGGTCTTCTCTGCTTTTGTAGGTCTTATCTGTACAAGAACCCTCAACTAACTGCCACCTGCTGCTGCCACACTCCAGTTAAAGCTACAGCGATATTATCAGCAAGGGCAGTGGGAACACAACCAGCAATTTGAGCACTTTTCAAACATTCGGTTTAGGGAAACCTTTTCATATGGCTGTGCATTCTGATTCTTGTCAAAAATGGAAACCATCTCAACAACCTTCCAGATTCTTTAGCTAAGTACCTAATTCAAACATTTCTTTTCTGGGGGGAAAGGACAGAGCACAGCACTGCAGAAAAGGACCTGGGGGGACTGGTGGATGGCAAGCTGGATGTGAGCTTGCAGCATGTTCTCACTGTTGGGAAAGCCAACTGCATCCTGGGCTTCATCCAAAGCAGCACGGCCAGCAGGGTGGGGGATGGGATCTGCCCCTCTGCTCTGTGCGGTGAGACCTCATCTGGAGCACCGTGCTCTGACGGGGAGTCCTCAGGAGAGATGTGAATCTGTTGGAGCACGTCCAGGAGAGCCACAAAACTGGTGCCAGGGATGGAACATCCACGAGGGCAGGCTGAGAGCTGGGGCTGTGCAGCCTGGAGGGAGAGAGGGCCGTCCGGTGAGCCGGGAGCGCGGGGAGCGGAAAGAAGGGGACCTTCAGTGCTGTGACGGGACAAGGGGAAACGATTTCAAACTAAAAGAGGGGAGATTTAGATCGGGCGTAAGGAAAGCGTTTTTCTAAGGGCGGTGAGGCAGTGGCACAGGTTGCGCCAAGGTCAGGACGGAGGGGCACTGATGGAGCTGTGGGTGTCCCTGCTCACCGCAGGGACTGGGAACAGAAGGCCGTTAAAGGGTCCCTTGCAACTCAAACGAGTTTCAAACCGTGCCCGGTCCTGAGGCACTCTTTCAAAGCAGCTCTTCCCACATCCACTCCGCCTCCGAAGTCCTCAGCTCGGGACCGGAGCCGGCTGCGCCCGGCGCTGCCCACAGAGCAGGACGGGAGGCAGGGCCGGGGCAGCGCGCTTTGCCTCAGCGCCCGTCACCGGGCGCGCCCCCTGCCGGCAGGGCGGGCTCCGCCACCGGGAGCCGCGGCCGAGGCACCGCCACGCCCCGCGCCGCCGGGCGGGGCCATGGTGACGTCACCACCCCGAGCTTGCGCCCGGCCCAGCGCCCCCCGCGCACGCTCAGTGCGGCTGCGCGGGTCGCGCACGCAGGGTGATGTAATACCTCCCTGCCCCCCGCTCTTCGCAGCCCCGACATCCGGGCACCGCGCGCGCGCTCCCGCCTCCCCCTCCCGTCTCCGCGCCTGCGCAGAGGAGAGGAGAAGGAGGAGGCGGCGGCGGCGCAGCGCGTGCGCGAGCGCGGCGGGTGACGCTCCGCGGCTCTGCGCGAGTGGGCGCGGAGCTCGGGAGAGCGGGGGGGGGCGGCGGCGGCGGCGGCGGCGGCCGAGCGGTCCGGAGCAGGAGGCGGGATGAGCGCTGGGCTCCCCCTGGGCAGCGAGCCGCCCTCGGCAGCCGCCGCCTGTGAATGAACTGAGGCGAGGCCGCCCCCCCTTCCTCAGCGTCCTCCTCCCCCGTTCTCCCCTCCGCGGCCCGCCCGCCCTCACCCGCCGCCGGGAGCGCGGCCGCGCCTCGCCGCCGCAGCCCGTGCCGTCCCCGCCGCGGCCCGGAGGGGGTAAGTGGCGCGGGGCCGGGCTGAGGGGGGGGGGCACGTCCGGGCGAGGAGGGCCCTGAGGCGCCATCCCGGGCAAGGGGAGGGGGGGGCGACCCGGGGCTGGGCGGGGGGCAGGGGCGGCGGCGCGGGTAGTAGCGCGCTGCCCTCCTCCCCCCTCCCTGGGCCGCTTCGGAGTTCATTTAATAATGGCTATAAACAGCCTCCTCCTCTCCCATCGCCACCCAAACGCTCGAGGCACGGAGCTGGGAGGGGAGTAGAGAGAGAGGGAAAAAAAAAAAAAAAAAAGCGCATCTATTTATAAAGCACCCCACCCTAGAGAGGGTCGGAGCATCGGGCGCTCCCCGAGCAGCGCCGTGCTGCGGCGGGCGGGTCCCCCCCGGCGGCGCCTTTCGGCCGTTTTAAAGTTGGAGGGCGGTTCGGTTCGCCGCCTTTGGAAACGACGTCGTTGCGAGCAAAGGTTGCGCTGTGGCCGCGGTCTGCCGCGGGGTCGGAGGTGCAGCCGCCGCCGCTCGAAGTTGTGCGGTGCTGCGAAGCTCCGCTCCCGAGCCGCAGCCGGCCCTGTTGTCACGTCGGTTTGCCTCGCCTCGGTCTGACGGAGGCACGGGGCTGGCTCGTCCTTTCGGAACCAATTTCGTAGGCATCTCTTGGATATCTGCGTGTTTGTTTCGTGCGCGTTGAAGTGTTTCAGTGCTGTGCCACGGGTATGGCAAAATCCGGTTGTTGCAAAACCACCTAGCGCTCGTGAGGAACTTATTTTTGCACGGTACCTTTTGTCAGATGAGGAAATGGTGGTTGTGTGACACAGACAGCCTTACTCTGACCACACTGAAGAATTGTTTTCCTCCTTTTAAGCAGATGGCAATCTTAGACGAAGACCTGTGAGCAGTAGTCTTTAGATCTGTTCTCTTCAGTGGTAGGTGATTTTCTGTAGATCATGATGGATAATGTCACAATAAGTAGATTTGTCTGGTAAAGTAGAGAAGTTCTAACCCTTGTGATTCTAGGAACTTACCTTCCAGGTGGGATCAGAGTGAGCGTTTGCTGAGTCTGCATGTACTGCTTCGGTGCCCAGGTGGCTGCTGGGTGATTCATGAAGCCCCAGTGAAGTTAAAGATAACTGCCGTGCTCAGGACCCTGTGCGAGTCTCCAAAGTAGCAGGAATTAATTGTGCAAGTTCTGCCCACATTTCTTCTCTGACAGCTTTTCTTTGGATACTATTCATAGGTTTTCTATGAATGAGATCGGAGACAGGGAAGGGGTGGAGGAACGCATGGGTCAAAGAAGTTGTATTCTTTCCCTGTGTGATCGGAGGAGAGGTATTGAAGAACAGTTCTGATAGGTATACCAGCATTTTTCACCATGGCAGGGAGAGCTGCTCCGAGAGCTTTTCCCTCCAGTGCTGTCTTCCTGGGCGTATGTTTTGTACGTGTCACTGCTCTAAAAGTAAAAGTCTTGCTGATGCATTATGCCATTTACTAATGTTTTCCTCACAGTCATATTTATCTGATAAAACCCTCTGATAACTGCAGCTTGTACTGGAGAGAGCTGGTCTGTGCTCTCACTCTCTTCAGATAGAGCTTTATTTTTCTAGCTGATAGCCCTGGCCTGGCTCTGCTTTAGTCCTTTAGTAGTCTCTCGGTAAACGTTTCCCCTTGAGGTGTGGTAGAAAACTGTACCTGTTTTCCAAGTACTTACTTAGCTGTCTGTAGCTGAGCTTGAGATACTTTGTTGGAAACAAGGAGGAGAGATGGAAGTGCCAAAGGAATGGCGAAGTTTGCAGGTCTAAACAAGCAGAGCTCACTTGGTGCAACTTGATTCAAAGCAGAATACAAAAAAGCCTTTTCTATAAAATCAAGCTGGTTGCTTCTTATCTGGAGTGCAGTTTATATGGTGAAGTTGAGTCACTCTTGCTGAGAGAGCATTTTAAGAACTATCGTTAAAAAGCTTAGATGTTTAACTTTGGCACAGTATAATTTGCACACTTATGTAACTGGTGTGGTTTTGAATGCAGCTGTCAATAAGAGATCTTATTGCACTCTTCCCTTTTTAGTGGAACTAGGAATATAAAGGAGCTACTTTCACTAAATGACCTAAATAAGTAATCTAAGAATAGCATATTTCTTACTAAGATATCAACTTTGATATTGGCTTTATTTTCACGTGCTCTGATTGTAATGTAAAAATATTAGCCGTTAGCCAAAGCCAGTGTAAAAGAACATCTACGTAATCACAGGTTATTTACAGACAAGTTTTGGAGTGGGAAATAGTGTAAAATAACCGTATTCATTTTGTCTTTGCAGACCTGCAGCTCATTTTCGTAAGACTTGAATAATGTTTGAAGTCAAGGCGGCAGCAGCTTAGCCTTGTTACCGTTGCGAGTGGTTGGTTGTTGCTCCTCTTTTCTCTTAAGCCATCTCTTTTTTCATCAGAAGATGGTGAGCCTGTATGATCTGTAGCTCACCTTAAATGATTAAACCTGTGGTCAGGGTTATTCTTTTGAAAATTAAGCTATTTCTGAGTGTTGGTTTGTTGTTGGGTTCTTAGCTGCTGTTGTTTGTGTGGTCGTATGATCCGATTTTCAGTAAAAATGGTAGGATAAGAAGCAAACTTCTAAAATCTGAGTGTTTAATTGCAGTGTTATTCGCTGAAAGAATGACAAATTGCAAACTACGAACTACAGAGAAAAATATGTGACGGGGAAAAAACCTGTTAGAATGTTTAGAAAGTCCAGTTTATGTGCAGAAAGTTTAAGAGCCACTGCATTAAAAAAGCTGTTCAGGAAGAACTCGTGTGTTTGAGCCGCAGTGTGGGATGGATCTGTAGGGGTAGCGTTATCTCCTTTGGGCTTCTTTTTTTTTTGCTCCCTTTCCTGTTTGTGCAGGAGCAACTTCGTACTTACTAAGACTTAAAACTGTTAGAATAAATCATTTAAATCTTACAGAAAGAGTATTTAGGCCAAGAAAATGGTGACTGGGATAGGAGAACGGGTGAGATAGCATGCTGACTGAGGGAGAGCGCTCACTTTTGTTCCTGGACAGAGGTGGTGCACTGCTGGGTGCTGTAGCTGTGAAAACTCTGCTCTGAGGTCTGCCTTCTGAGCTCCTGTTTGCCAGGCAGTGCTCTTGTTAAGCTCCGTACTAAGTTAAAGCTATATCAAGTCTCTGTTTTTGTATTTCTTTGTGTGTTTAGACTGAACAGGCCTTTGTTGAACTGGGTGTTTGTTTAACTTTTTGGTTGTTGTTTTCACATACCAGTAAAATTAACGAATGGTTATTTCAGCTTGCTACCAGAGTCTGCAGAACAGAGCATTTATAAATATATCAAACAGTTGCTCTGATTTTTCTAACAGCTCTTCTAGAAAGGTGTTCATATGTGACCAAAACAACAGAATAAACACTTCCTCTGTCTATAAATCATACCACTGAAGTAGACTTATACTGTTTAGAGTTGTAAGCTTTAGAGCTTGATATTACCAAAAGAGCGTCTTAGGAGTGATAGGAAGGTAAAGCAAAGCTGGCTTATCAGTTTCAGTATTGAAATTGGGAGAAATGTTGTAAGTTTGCACATAGAGGAGAAAATATGTTAGCTTCTCGATTGCTAACACCACAGTTTCAGTTCAGGTAGTTCAGGTAAGAATGTTTTAGTGGTCTTAAAAAAAAAAAAAAAAAAAGCCTTAAATCTTCTGGGAAAATCACTTGTAAGCCCAGGAAACTCAAGTATAATGTGACTGTTCTGATAGCTGCAGTTTAAATAAAGCAAAGCACTTAAATGTGCTTACACTGATACGCAGTGTGCAGCTGAATTATGTGGGACTGCTTAGATGTGTGATGTAACTCTCATACTTACGTGTCTTACTGGATTGTGACCCAGGGGATGAAATGTGCTTTCATGTTTGGGTCTCAGCTGTGATTTCAGAGATTTTCTGTAGCTGTGCTTAGCATTTATACTGTCGTCTGCACTCCTGGTATGGAATTTGAACAGCAGTCTGAATTCTCCTTGGCTGCATGTTGTGCCTGTTAGTGCATAACACTCAGCTGGTTTTAGATTAAGGGAATACTCTAAAATTCAGCAGCCACGGGAGCTGTGTAATCTGTGCCTAAGCTGTTCATGTTTGGAGATGATTATAAGGAGTTCACCAGTTGTCTGCTAAGTTATGTAAAAGTAATCTTTAGAAAGGGATTCAGAATACAGAGAAATGTGGGCAGGTAAGTATTAAAATGTAAAACATTGCACGAAGGGAGGATCAGTTTCTACCTGTAAATGACTTTCTTGGTTTACAGATCAAATACCGTAAGCATTTGAACAGACCCTTCTTACAGATCCAGCACAGCCTCTGTCTGTGGAGGCTGTCAGGTCAGGGCCTTAGCCTGGGGAGTGCTGGAGTTCACAGCGCTTCAACTTCTGAAGAGCAGGTGGATCCCACAGCGTCCTGCTTCAGTGACCGAGGTGTTTTGAACGGCAGTGAGCTCTGGTGGGGACTCAGAGCACCACCTCTCTGCCTTAATCACCACGGGCAACCCTGTTAGCCCTGGCTGTGCTGGCAATGCCAGGAGTGAGCTCGGTGGGCTGCTGGACTCTCGGAGGAAAACCTTCTGTCCTGGAAGTTCTCGTCTGCGTGGAAGGGCTAAAAATGACTTTTAAGTGGAGGGTGGGGGGGGGGGGGTAAGATCTTTATTCTAGCAGTGATTTGTTGTCCTCTGAATGAGAGAAGAATGCTGGGGATGTGAGGGCAAAATGGCTTTGTTAAATAAAAGCTCTCTGTGTGTGCAGATGACAAGCTCCAGCTTTTCCTAAGCTTTGAGGGTTTGACTTCCAGGTCTCATAGTGCTTCTGGCATCGTTTTGATGTAATTTCCTTGCAAGCAAGGCCAGGTTACAGCTGTGTACTTCAGAACATTTCCTATTTTATTCTCATGTGTAGTCAGCAGGTTTTAAGTCTCGCGTGCTGCTTTTCGTGTATCCTCACCAGAGCAGTGGTAGTGCTACTGTGATTGGAGCTGTAAATATTCTCTCACAAAATTTAAGAGACCTGTAACTGGTGTCGGACGTTGAATTGTTTCGAGATATTGAGTACTTGGCTAAGCAGGAAAATGTGGCCCTCGTGGAAACATCTGATCATGAGGCGAGTGCTCGTTGTGTACAACTCGAGGGACAAGGGCTGAAAATTCAGGAGGTGCTGTAGTGATTCAGCACGTGTGGTTTTCTTTGTGCTGTGTGCAGCAGTAATAATGCAGTGTCCGTTGTGGTGAAGGGATCGGTTGAACAGGGCAGCAGCATCCATGGGAGACAGGTGGTGGGCTTCTGGAGGAGTTTGTCTGCACGTTTACATAACCACAGCTGGCAGCGCTGAATGACGCTAGCAAAAAAAAAAAGGGCTGGTTTCCTGAGTAGGAAACTGCCTCATGGTGTGTGTAGGTTTGTTCTGCTGTGTTTCAGGAGTGCTTCAGTTAGTGCATTTGGTGTTGTGATGTTTTAGAAGTTGTTTGCCTCTCTTTTTTTTTTTTTTTTTTTAGAGCCACAGTGAGAGGACCTTTTTCCTGATTTATTTTAGCACCTTAGCTGAAACACTGGGTGTAGGGGAAAAAAAAAAAACAAGCGCAGATTTGCAGCTGCCTGACTTTACTGCAGCCGGCTTTGAAGGACCTGAGCAGTCCTGGTGGTTCTGAGTAGCTCTTCTGGTCTCCAGAGGTTGGCTACCCAAGAATGTCGCTTTCCTCTTTTGGGTGAATGGTGGCGTGGCCTGACCTCAAACCCTCTGGTTGTTCTGAATAGGGTTTGCTGAAGTTGATGAAAACAAATGCTGTTTTGTTTTGTTTTCTTTCTGACTCAGAAGTAGCAGTGAAATAGTGTGGTTCTTCCACTAGAGAAAACATTCCTCTATAAATCTTCAATATATCTTTCTGTAAATGACAAGTGCTGTTTAGTTGGTAATGCTCGCAGGGAACAAAGATGCTGCAGCTTCAAGCTGTGACTGATGGAAAGAGTGAAGCTTAAGGAACAGATTCATTCAGCTGATACTTGAAGTACATTCAGATCTGTTCAGTTCTTGGGCTCGCAGTGGGTTATTTTAGGCTCACAATGTATAGGAATGGGGTAGCATTCCTAATGGTGGTGGTAGGTGACATCAGTGATGCTCTGTTGGGATTGTGAATACTGGAGAAATTAGAGTTCAGCTTGTATGACAGCATAGCTGTTTTCCTGCACGTTGTCCCTTTCCCCTCCCCCAGCTCCCTGTGCGTGGTTTAGTTCTTGCAGAGCTGCAGTGCTGTGTGTGGTTCTGTTGCTGTAACCACGTAACACTGTGTGCTCTTCCTGAGAAATCTTTGGACTGGAATTATTTGCACTGTTTGCTTTGCTCTTTCAAAAACGTTGGATCTTGCTGCATCTCATTGATTGCTGTACAAAATGAAGCGGGGCTTTTCTTCCTCCTGACTTCTGTCTCACATAGAATGTTGCTTCCTTGGATCTCGCAGTTCCTTTCTACAGAGCTCGCCTCAATGGGGCTTGGAGTTCTGGCTATAGTCTGCAGGAGTTTGTGCGCCATTAACAAAGCGTTTGTTTAATCTCTGTGCCTTAAATGTGTGCCTTTTGTTTATCTTCCAACGCTTTTCTTTAAAAAGAAGCCTTTGAAAAATGAGGTATAACTGTAAAGGTGCTGCAGCTACACAGCATACGGGGGAGGTGTTTTCTGCTTATTAATTTTTTCAAGCAGGAGCTTTGGGTTTTCATTCCCCTCCTGCTGTTCAGACAGCAGCCTATGAATTTATGCAAGTACTCTGAAAATCAATGAAGTTGTTCTGCAAATGCCGTTTTGGTTGTCTACACAGTTTTTCATAGCAGTTGGGCTGCTTGTACGTTGATAATGCTGCCTCGTGCTTTTCTTTATGTTCTCCTATCTCTGCTTTGTAGCACAAATGTTCAGAAGGAAGCAAGAATTCTCTCTGGGCGAAGAAATATTCCCTTAATTGTGTTTTGAGGGTGCTGGTTGTGCCGGGATCTTAATGATGCAGGTTGCATCTCAAAATCGATGTAGTGATTTTTCTGCTCCCAGCAGTGGTCCAGGTGGTACCGAGATGTAGTTATTCTCTTCAGCAGCTGTCCGTAGAGAAAAATAACTCCATGAAGAAATCATGAGGCTATGTCACTCTTCCATAATTCCTGCAGAAGTGGTTTGTAAGGTAAACTGTTGTTTTGTTTTCTCCACGTTCAGAACTTTTCTTTTCAGGAAACCAGTGCATACAACTTCTGGGAGAATTCGGACTTCAGCCAGCACGCGTGCGTATTAGAGCAGCTCCTGGGTGAACCGTGGAACAGGATCCACGGTCTGGAGAAAGGGTAGATAGCAGCAGGAGGTGATGCTTGGTATGGGGGGAGAGGAGTACATCTCCTTGCCTCCTGTTTCTCAGGAGTGTGGCTTTTTTCTTTCCTTTTTGTCACATTTACCTTTCTGACTGTCTGCCTTCTCCTGCTCAGCTTTTCCACCATGTGCCATCTCGTAGCGACAGCATCTGTCCTAAATCGTATTAATCGTTAGTGTTCTTAACTCAATGGGAAGTTTCCTCTCACGTATTTCTATTTGCAATTATTTTACCAGAATTTAACACAGTCTACGGTTTCATCTCTGAGAAGAAATATTCTGGTGGGGAAATAGTGTTGTTCCTTGTTTATTGAAATGGCTCTACTTCTCTATTTAAGTTCTTGTCCTGCTTCTTTTTCAGAGACAATTCACGTCTCTGAATTGGCCATCTATTCCTACATTTGAAAGTACACATTCAGAAAGATCAGCTCAGATTTTCAGTGCTTTATTGATGTTGGTGAGCCGTGAATGCCAGAAATTCATGGTACGGCCTGCGATAGTTCTGAAATAGTTTCATTGGCATAGAGCTTTTTCGTGACTTCATTCAGCCCGTGACTGTGGTGTAATTATGTCTCCTCATCCACGCGTTCTGTTTTATTTTAGTCATTCTTCTGATCCTCTGACATGTTATTTGGTAATGTTAATTGATTTGGTGCATCCAGTATGTGCTTGTTTTTCATTCAGCAGGAGCTAACTTGGGAATTGGTTCCATATTTGCACGATGACGTGCTGACTGGTTACTGCATCCTGCCTGCTTAGGGCACGGGAGAATGCCAGAGATCAGGTTGGAGCTGAAAGGATTGAGTGCCCCTCTTCTATTCAATAGCAGTATGTATAATTCGGTGACTTTTTCTATGTCCTTTCTGTGTAGCTTAAGTAAAGATTGTAATCTTTCTTTGTGTGCTCATTCCAGCACACAGGGCATAATGTCACTTAGAGAATTGTTCCAGGAAATTGTAGTATGGGGACACTTCTTGGCTTAGTTAGGACAAATAGCTCCAGCCTCAGTGTGGTTCATTTAAGCAGCTTATCCTAGTGGAAGAAATACAATTCAAACATTGTTTTAAAAGGATTATTAAATTATCTATTGTTAAAGTACAAATCTCAGATGGTGATGTCGTGGCTTTTCTTGAATAAGATGCTCCAGTCTGTGTTCTTTGGAGGAATTAGTATTTTTACAGGGATGTATGGAGTTACATGAACTGTTTACAATTTGAGACATCTTCATTTGAGCCCTCAAGAAAATAAGGGTAGGTAAAATTTATTTTCACATGTATCAGGAGGCGATATAGCTGCGCCGAGTGAATAGTATAATTTGAGGGACAAATGAAGGGGCAAAGCGATTTCGTGCATTCCGGTGATGTAACTGTGGTTGTCCATGGATGTCCATGGTCTGGTATACTAATTACCCTCCCTTTCTTTGCCACTCTGTTCTCCAATTGCATCTGTTTTCAAAGGTTTTAGCTGCTGACTCTTTAGCATGCTCCATTCATTATTTCAGTTTTGTTTCCAGTGCTGCAGTCCTTTGAATTCTGGTGCTCTTGTGTTTTATCCAAAGTTTTGTTACTTGTGTTATTTCTCTTCTGTAGGCCTGTACAGTACTCCTGCTTCTCTGTCTGCAAACTGCAGCTTGAGTTTTTCAAGCACTTGCTATGGAGGCTGTCCTTCAGTTTGACCTCTACGAAGTCAGCATTTCGGAAGTCAGGCTTTGGATGCTGTCACAGATGCATATGGATACATCTATGTGTATTCGTATTTATGCGGAGAATCCATTCTCAGACAAAATATTTTATCTGATCTGTTTGTCAGAAGCTTGTCTAATTATTCTTGGGAGCTAAAATCTAGGAACTTTGGCTGCAGAAAACTTTTTCCTTTAAGGGGGACTGGTGGGAGTTGTAGGCACTGAGGCAGTGAACCAAAAGTTGATTTAAGTTAGAAATGGAGTTTGGTCAACCATTAGCAATGCCTGATGGCATTTCATTTACCTCTTCGGAAGAGAGCTTTTTGCCTCATATTTTTACAAGTCACTCTGCTGTAGGAACTGTTCAGAATCATCCTCAGCTAAGAAAAAACCATGAGTATTGTATGTTTGCCTGTAAATGCGTCAGTAAGATTCAGGATTGAAGTGATTTTTCCCTCCCCTTTGGCTGTAGCAGAGTTAGGAAGGCCGTCTGGCTCGGTTCTCTGCGTTGGTCAGGCATTGTGAAAGCCAAGGACTCGAGAGCAGAGGCTGTAGGTTTGTGTCTCACTGTCAAGCTCTAATTTCCCACTGTTGCTTGTTGATCACAGAACTGCAGCTGGTTTAAGAAGAGTGGGGGGGAAGGGTTTAAGGAAAGAAGAGCTCCTATTAATTGAAATGACTGAAGATATGTAAAAGACAAAGTTGAGCCACTTTTGCTGCTTTATTGCAGATCATGCATGCAGTCTGTTCCGGGTCTGACTTCTCTGACTTTCATGTTACATAACAAAGTCATGCTGCAGCTTGGGTGCTTGCTCTGCTATAAGTTAATCTGATTTGCATATGGAGTTACATGTGCTTAATTAGAGTTGGAATGACACCTTAAGCGGTACAGTGCTCAAAACTCTTCATGGAAGAATGTATAGAAGAGTGGTGATTTAGGTAGGCAGTGATGTGTGAAAGCTGTCTGTGTGTCTGCAGGCTCAAAAACAGGGCTGAAAGGCTGTTATTTTAGTAGGAAGGGGACTCAGCTTTCTTATATCAGCCTCTGGGTGTTTTCCCCCTTCTTAAACTAAAAAAAAAAAAAAAAAAAGATATGACTTTCAAAGTTTCAGGTTGTGGCCACATATTGATTATATTGAGCTCACGTTCTCCCAGAATTTCCATTCTAGTCCAGGAAAACGAGATGCTTGGTGCGTTCATTCTACCTGATAAACTGTGCTTTCTCTTCAGATACAACAAGGATTTTGGAAGTCTGGCCTGCATGCCAAGAGGTGCAGTCTGGTGGTAGGGTTGGAAGAACAATTAACTAGAGCATGGCAAAGAATGTGACTGCAGTCTCTTGTTATCCTTCTCAAAAGGGGAATACTTTATGCCACGGGCTCTGAATAATTTCCTAAGTAGAAGTCAGACAACAGCATTGTGGTTATCTTGCCTGCTTGTATTCACATCTCTGGTGGGTAGCTCACATCCCTGAAGAAGCGTGTCAGCATCTCACCTACAAGGCTTAAGTTAGAAGAATAGCAGCAGCTCATGCTTTGCCTCCTGGGGAGGGGTAAGGCATCTTGATTTTAAATGAAGAGTTGGGCTTGTGAGTTTTTGAAGTGATCCAGCAGTGTCTGAGTTACTGAACTGTATGTGATGTGTCTGGAGGTACTTCTAATCGTGGTTTAGATGACAGAGTGATGAACAGCTGACAAAGCACAGCTCTAAAAGTTGTTTACCTACTAGTGCAAGAGGTGAGAAGGAAATCTGCTTTTCCTGGTCCAAGCTAATAGTGCTTGTGGTCAGTTTAACTGTATCCTCTTCTTTTGTGTTTGGTTGTTTCTTAAACACAGTAATAAAAATTGTAGAATACTTCACAGAATGTGTTATATGCCTGATGCTTTTTTACTTTTTGAGCTCTAAATTAAGGAGAGTGGCTCAAATTCTGTTCTGATTTCTTCCACAATAGAACAAATATTATACATTAGTTCAAATTTTGCTGCTGACACTGAGTAAAAAGTGTGTTCTGTGAAATAATTCCCTGTTTGCTTTGCGGTGGCATTCAGTAATTATTTTGATCACACTGACTTCATTAGAGCTATATGGCAAGGTAAAAATGTGAAGTCATAATTGTTCCTGGCAGTTGCAGTAATGAGCACGTGTGCATGTGCTTAGGGTACGACACCAATGCGTGCCCCATTTTGTTGGCTGCTTTTGGTTTGCATGAGCATTATGTTGTGTTCACTTGATCCATCCGTACAGTAGAGTTGTGTACCTTTTGGCTTTGTGCATGTGACCAAAAAGTGTGCGTCCAGTGCCTGTGCCTCGTATTTCAGTCATTGCTGTGATGAGATCAAACGTAAACATTTCTTGACTGCTGTTATTAACATATGTTGTATGATAATGTGTTGGGAGAGACATGCTGAAAGGCTTCGTTAGGTATGTTCTTTCATGTATAGCTGGGTTTTTGTTAGAATAATAATGTTATCAAAAATGGTATCACAGAGGAAACCAATCTAATATATTTAACATTCACATTAACACCTGAAATCCCTGGACTAACCTCTGTAAGTGCAGCAGCTTAGCTGGGGCCTTGGGTGAAATGTTGCTCTGGTGTTTGACTCACAGTTGATTTCTGTCTGGCGCGTTTGAATTGAGCATCTTGTGCTGCTGTTCCCTTACCTGGTGTTGTGTAACAGCTATTTGCACACTCTTTGGTGCTTGCTGAATTCACAAGTATGTAAAACACGTGACCTATTTTGTGTAATTTTTTAAAAATATCCGATGTATGCACAAATAAACTGATGTGGATTAGAAGGGTGGGTTGGATGTGGGTGTGAGAGCCATGAAGATCAACTAGTCATTTTACGCTGCCTGCAAATGTAATTCTTCATCTCTTAAGCATGAATACTTGCTGCATCACACCTCAGTGATGGGAGGAGGATAGGGTGGTGACCACTGTTGCCATCTGCATACCCTGGCACTGTGGGACCTCGATGGGCAGCAGAGCTTGTTCCGGAATTGGAGGGTGGACTCAATGGTCTGTGGAGGTCCCTTCCAACCCTGTGATTCTGTGTGCAGTACGTTGGCCTGGCTTGGAAACAAAAGAAGCATGAATTGACAGTATATGTGGTTTTATTTCCAAACAGGTTTCATTAAACTTGTCAGGGTTAGTTCTCTTTCTTGAAAGCATGAACACGTTAAGGTTTTAAGTAAATCTGCTGCAATGGCATCTGAGAAGCTTACTGTGTGGTTTAACTGAAAATGTAAGGATGGACTTCTATGAGATGGCTGGGCCGTGCTAATGCCTTGCTGCTGCCTACAGAAACAGCTGCTTCTTCCTTCTGTGTCTTGCTCCTAGTTCTCTGGTTTGCCACTGTTTTTAGTGCATTCATCTTCAGCCCTTCAGACCACTTTACCTGCTGTAACCAAATGAAGTTAAAACCTTACCGCCCAGAGTAAAACCTAATAGTTTTCCTTTCGTTTCCACACCACCATCGTAAAACCAGAAATTGAGGAGGACTCCGTGGCCTGGCAGTAGGGACCTGGGCAGTGCTGCTGTTCTGGAACCATTGAACTGTTGCAGTGGTGCAGTAATAATAGGGAACATTGCTTCTCAGATGTGTGCCAGTCTTTCTAACGGTGTTACGCATACTGACACTAGAGGCTTTTATCAGATTCATTACTGATAACGGAATGTAAGTTTCTAGTAGTGTTATGACTATTTATTTCTCAAGTTCTAGGTCATGTTAATAACCCTTTTATCTTTCTTTTTAGACCAGAAGGAAAGTCATCATGGGAGCATTTTTAGACAAGCCAAAGATGGAGAAGCATAACGCCCAAGGGCAGGGGAATGGACTTCGTTATGGTCTGAGTAGTATGCAAGGCTGGCGAGTTGAAATGGAGGATGCACATACAGCGGTGATTGGTTTGCCAAATGGACTTGATGGATGGTCGTTTTTTGCTGTGTATGATGGGCACGCTGGGTCACAGGTTGCCAAGTACTGCTGTGAGCATTTATTAGATCACATCACAAGCAACCAGGATTTTAAAGGGCCAGATGGGCCACCATCTGTGGAAAGCGTAAAGAGTGGCATCAGAACAGGTTTTCTGCAAATTGATGAACACATGAGAGTCATCTCTGAGAAGAAACATGGTGCAGACAGAAGTGGGTCAACAGCTGTGGGTGTCATGATTTCTCCCCAGCATACATACTTCATCAACTGTGGAGACTCAAGAGGTTTACTTTGTAGAAACAGGAAGGTGCACTTCTTCACGCAGGATCACAAACCCAGCAACCCTCTGGAGAAGGAGCGTATTCAGAACGCTGGCGGCTCTGTAATGATTCAGCGTGTGAACGGCTCCCTTGCTGTTTCAAGGGCACTTGGGGACTTCGATTACAAATGTGTCCATGGGAAAGGTCCTACAGAACAGCTTGTCTCACCGGAGCCTGAAGTTTATGAAATTGAGAGATCAGAAGAAGATGATCAGTTCATCATACTGGCTTGCGATGGTATCTGGGATGTTATGGGAAATGAAGAGCTCTGTGACTTTGTAAGATCCAGACTGGAAGTCACTGATGACCTTGAGAAAGTTTGCAATGAGATAGTTGACACCTGCTTGTACAAGGTAGCCAGACTTGAGGGGAGAAGTTTGTGTTTTCACTATTAGAAGTTTATAAAAGTTAATGTTTTGATTACACTCTTTTTTTTTTTTTTTGTTAATACAATAAATAATGACTACAGTTACTGGAGAGATGGCAATAATGGCTAAACAAGCACGCAGTAGAAATAACATGGATTTCTGGGTACCTTTGAAGAGTTTAAAATCACGTACAAATATGTTGTGATACCTGAGAAACTAGAAGCATATGGGCAAGCCAAGGACCGTAACTGTCCTTGTCTGGTTCGCAACATACGTTAAAAAACCTTAGCTCTTTAGTCAGAGTAGAAAATATGCTTTCCCTTCCTCTCCTGACCGTATAGTAACATTACTGCCATAATCAGGTCAAGATGAATGCAGAGTGATTCAACTCTGACTTCATATAGTTTGAAATTCTGTCTTGACTCTGTGAAGATCTGACTTCCTGAATCAGGGTTTGTTCTGGTTTAATTACTGTACTTTTCATTCAGTGTTGTCATTTGGCTGTTTTGTTTAACAAATCTCTGCAATTTTCTGCGTGGTGGCTTTCCACCTTGTTTTAATAAACGGTAGGATGGCATGCTTGAGAGACTTGAAATGTTTAATTTCATAACTTATCACTTAGTTCTCTAAAGGCAGGCTGTAACTCATAGTGTAAAACACACAGCTTTTCTTATACTAACGAGGCAAGACTGTCTATCAGCTCATGCCACGTGGCTAACAAGGTCATTGTTTGCCTTTTGGAGAAAAGAAATTTGCTTTCCAGCACTGTGGAGGATTGATGAAGCATATGTTTTTGTTTACAGTTTTATCAGTTAGTCTTGAAAACAAGTGCCGTGGAATGAACACTGTCTTATGGATGCTGTAAATTTTTCAGTAGCCAGCTGCCAGCACCTTCTCCTATATCCGTACACCGTTGTTTTGTGTGCTTGTTTTTGATCTCCTGACTTCAGTGCATTTACTTGCTGATGTTAAGCATAGATGCATGTTTGTAGACAAGAGCATAGGAGTACTGAAAACAAACTAAACAGTAAATTTTCTGAAGTGGAATGTGTTTGTATTTAAATGTGTTTTGAGTATTAGGACTGTATTTACTTGGAGTTCTGAATGCTTAATGCTTCTGTAATGGCCAGGGCCCTTTCCAGCTGGTCTTTTAATAGATACTCTCACCTGTATTTTCTTTTCCTTTATATAAAGGAAAAAAAACAAACCTTAGTCACTAGCGGTGTTCTTAGGCCAAAGTGCTGTCTGTCTTCAACAACTTGTGTACTGCATTAAAGCAGTAACGGTTTTCTTTACTGATTAAATATTTCATCTGTTTTCTTGAAATGACTGGGAAGTACTTAAAACAGAGGAAACCCAGCTTTGTCATTGTACGGTCACTTATTAGCAGTATCATTTTAAAAACACTGGGCTGTCTGTAATTGATGCCAGGCAGTCTTCATAGCATGAAAGTGGGAAAGAATAACAATGTCTTAAAGGCAGTTTTTACTGAATGAACAACTGGAATTTTGGAAGAGAAAGAACAAGCCGAGGCTAATAAGTCCGTATTCACCATTCTGCAGTTGAACTTCTGCGTGCTTATGTGTAAAATAGTTTGTTTTCAGTCTGATGTGTATGTGTTCTCAAATCTTTTTTTTTTTTTTTTTTTTTTCCCACCAGGGAAGTCGGGACAACATGAGTGTGATACTGATCTGTTTTCCAAATGCACCAAAGGTATCACCAGAGGCGGTGAAAAGAGAGGCAGAGTTGGACAAGTACCTGGAAAGCAGAGTAGAAGGTGGATCATTTAAAAAAAAATAAGTAACTTTGTTTCTAAACAGACCCCTTGGCCCCTTCCCTTTGCAACAACTAAACTTAATGCATAAGAGCTTTTTAATAGACCGTCAAGTGCCATTGGCCATCTAGTGTACATCTCTGAAAAAGGCACTCTTGCAGTCCTGCTGTGTGACCTGACAGAATTCTGCTATGCAAGTGCAGTAGCCCGTCGCCCTGAAAATCGTTCAGGATGACAGAGAATTTTTGTTGGCGCTCATGAGTTGTTCTTCATGAGTCCATTGACAGCAATAACTTCAGGCCAGTAAATCACTGTTCCTTTTACACGGAGTTAAATGATATAGAATGTCTTGCCAAGTGTCTGTGAAGATGGTAATTTGCATATCATTCTTCTATGTAGTTCTGTCTGCAAATTAGCCATAAAAATTTCGTTATGCGATTGCAGCTTGATTACTGTTATGTTTAAGGCACCTTCTGACGTGTACCTCCAAATAAATGTGTCAGAAGTTTGCTAGAATTAATCTTTAAGCATTCCTGAAGAAAATCTGGGAGCATATCGTGGATAACCACTTCAGAATTTTGTTTTAATTTGTTTTTCTGGATGATTTAAACTTTGAGCTGAAACTCAAGTCATAGGTGTTTTGGATCACCTTAACTCAAAGTGATATTTGAAATCAGTTTAATTTCAGAGATTTCTGATTAAAGCTGGATTTTATTGTGCCTTTTGAAATCTGAAGATGAACACAGCTTGGATTTTGTTTCTGAAACGTAAGGTGCTGTATGCGTTGTTCACGTAGGCTGAGTCTTTTTTTGAGGTGAACTCTTCTAGACCTGGATGTTCCCAGTCTACTTATGGGTATAGACTGCAGGACTCCTTAAGAGTACACACAGCACAATATGCAGAGTACTTAGCAACGATGTTATCAGTGATTAGTATGTTATAGGAATAATTGTGCACTTTTTTTTCCTCCTGAACTTGCACAAAGGTAACAGAAAGTGCAGCTCCATAAGTTCCACAAAGGACTTGTCTACATGGGAGTTCTGGGTTCACACAAGTTAACGTGAAGTTCAAAGCACTTACAGTTGGTGTTAAGTGCTCCTTAAGGAAGGAATTGCCTTCTCAGAGACCTTGTCCCCAAGGTCATGGCAAACTACAGCTGTTCTGCCTCTGAGCAAATATTCAGATAGACCATTTCTCTGATTTAATCCAACTTTTTCCTAGTAGGAAAAGCTGGTGCTCATCAAGCTGTAGTGTGGGTTTATTTGACCGTGTTTCAGGAGTATCTACAGGTATGGTAGGACTGCATGAGTTAAGTGTCAGATAGCTTTCTCCATTTCAGAGCAGTGAGTGGCAGGCATTTGAAGAGCTCGCTGTGTAGGCCCACTCACAGAACTGCTGAAGAGCAAGTATGCTGTGAAGTCACACGTTAATTTACAGCATGCTAACTTTCTAATCTGGGCAAGTATTGCCTTCACACCTTAGCTGTTTTGTCTTAGTTCAGACAAACCCATAACACAGAATATGAAGGTATCTTCAAGCTATGGCTCCATCTTCATCCAGCACCATTTACCCCTTAGAATATTAACGGTGGGAAAAGCGAGCGTTTTGTACAGACACCTCAGTAAGTGAAGAACCTCACGCTGGATCTGCATGTGGTTGTGGTACATAATTGAATTTGGCTGCCAATTCTTTCTGTTTATACAAATAAAAAATTTCAGGAATGAGTGAAGCGTCAAACTTTAATAGAAGCAAGCAGATTCTGTGTGTAGTTACAAAGCACTTTAATAGAAATCTAATGTCAGTTTGCCTGAGCTGCTTGAGGAAACGAACTGTACTTCCCCTCAAGGGTCTTTGCTTCTTTTTAGTGTTGTCCTCAATCTTTTGTCTCTCATTGTGCAAAAAATATTATTTAAACTTACAAATATGTAGTAAACACTATTCAGTCCTATGCTGATTTATATCAGCTGTAGACAAAGCTTCCCCTTTCAGCTCTCGCTTGAAGGAAAGTTGAAAGGCTGAACTTAAACACAACTTCAAGAAAAGGTGACAGTTGTTACATTTAAGTTGATAACTCTCCTGCAGTTAGCTTGTTTCTTGCTGTAAATGGATCCTACAGAGTTGGCTAGTAAAGTAGGACTGCTACACTATCTGAAGTGTTCAACACTACAGCAACTATTTTTCATGTTAAAGAAAGATACTTTAGGAATGATATTACTTGACTTTAAAAGCCTAATCTCTAGGTGAAGGAAATTGAAGATGTAAATACTACTTCTAGAATTCTCTTACTAATTTGTAATATCTATTTAAAATTAAAATTCATTAAAATGGAAACCTGGTGAAAACACATACAGTGTATTTTTATGCACTCCAGCATTCAGTGTAGTCTTAACAGCTCATGAGATTTGATTTTTGCCAATGTGG
The DNA here is from genome assembly GCA_036925125.1 of Oreortyx pictus. Lineage (NCBI taxonomy): Eukaryota > Metazoa > Chordata > Aves > Galliformes > Odontophoridae > Oreortyx > Oreortyx pictus. Next base: position 58,193,438 of record JAUPFR010000006.1, read on the forward strand.
GTTCTTCCTAGTCGTACTCTAGCCTAGAACACATTGTACTGTTGAGAAGTAGTACAGGTTTTATGACTGAATGGGGCTTTTTACTGATGGTCCCTTTGAACAAGAGAGAGCTTAGAGTCAGCGGATCTTTAAGGTATTTTCCAGATGATTCTGTGAACAAGCAGAGATTATTCAGATTTAAAGAAAAAAAAAAAGAAAGATTTCTACTTTCTACGCCACCATCAATCTCAATGTGTTTGTGATCCAGATTTGTAACTATGATAGCAATGGAAGAGGAAGCAAGTGTGGAGAAGTCTTCTTCCCATTACTTGCAGTAAATAAACGTTGCTCCAAAAGTGTTATGTGATCTTCCCTGTAGAAATAATCAGTCGTTCCAAAATGCATTGCTATTATTTGCACTAATATGTGAGTTATTGATGTGTTGACTTTAAAATGACACTTGTCTAATCTTTTCTGTTCTCAGTTTTACATATAAATGTTCAGTAAAAGATAATGGTAGCAATATTTATATCTATCTAGACATAAATAATTTTCAGTTAGCTGTTACATGTTCCCTCTGTGTTTTCACAACATTGCAAATCTGAATTTTCTTAATTGTTGTGTGGAATTCCCATTCAGAAAATGAAATGAGCAGATATGTTTGGAATCCTTTTATTTGTAGGGTTATAAGTACATTCTTCCTGTGCTTGATGCCATGAAAATGTTTAGAAGGTTTTAAAGTAAATTGAATAGGTGTGGGGCTCGTAAGATGTATCGCAAGAAAGTAATTCCAATAAATTAACACAGCTAGCAGACCGACTCCATTTTGTGTCATCAGTGTTCATTCAGTCTGTATCTTTAGTTATATCGAAATATAAATGTATTCATTTAGTGGAGACTGTATGTTACATGTACTGCAGTTACAGGTTGTGATACTGTGTAGTATAGGTGTACTACAAAGTCCTTATTTTTGTACGGCAGAACTCTAGCTCTAGCACAATGTAGAATATACTAGATGTTCAAAATTGCACAATAAAGAAACTTGGCAAACCAAATCTGAGATCTTGCTTCTTATTCAGATTTACGAGCTTTAGATTATTTCCTCAATGTTAGATGGTAAAATGAATTTTGGCCATAGATTTTCTTGAGGAAACTGCAAATTTCTGAGGTATCTGGTGTGTGGTGTCATATCTAAAATGTAGGTTCTTATTTGACCAGGTTAAAGTTTTGTGTTACAGTCTGATGCTGGTTGAGGACTAGGCAGTGCTTCCATTGTACCTAGCAAATAATTTGCACAATCTGCCTGCAAAATAAAGCTGGTTCTTTCTGTAAACATGCATAGCCCTGAAAAACTACTGCATGCACAAGGATCACTTACTATTTATGGATCATTTACTATTTATTTATATGATCTATTTTTCTAAAAAGGATGGGGTGTGTTTCGGTTTTAAGCTGCAGTGTGCCATATCTCACTGATTAAATTACAGAGTGGAAACTTGGTATGCTATCTGCAATTATCCTTTACAATAAAAAACAGAACGCTGAAGTATTTATTTCAAAAATGGTACTGATGAATTCCAGCTGCTCCTCAAGTTGTATCAATACTTAATTACACAAGGAATAATGTGTGTATGTATAGACATACCTATTGTATATGGGCTGCAGTATTCACTTGAAGGTCAATAATGCTGAGTCTTAATAATTCTTCTCATTTTCTAAGCTTGTATTTACAAACTGCAGCGATGCACTGTGGAAAAAATAGCTTGTTTAAATTTATTAAAACTCCTACAAAAATGGAATCTTTTCAGATGTGCTATAGGGAAATCTCTTGTGATTTCAGTCGTGCTTAGTGCTTTAAAAAGGAAATTAGACCTAAGAATAAAACAGTGCAAGGGCTCTCTACCCAGAAGTTGGAGGAGCTCAGCTTTAAATAACTGCCTAGTAGTCACGTATTCCCTGAGCTGAGTGAAGGGTTGAGCTGTCTCTTAGCTCCAGTGTCCCTGGCTTTTAATTTGTACGTGATAGTTCCTAACATTGCATGTTGCAGTGGTGTGGTAAGGTACAGGTATTGGATTATACACCTGCAGCCATGTGTACATGTAGTGGGGGTCATTTTAATTTTGTCTGATGATGAGCTCCATTTCTTGAAAATACTATTGCTTTCTGTGACTTTCTGTGATGGTGATAATCGTTAATCTTCTGTTGCAGTGATAAATCTTTGCCTAATGCTTTTTTTTTTTTTTTTTTTTTTTTTTGGAAGATAAAATAATGCTATAGCAGGGAAGCCATTAGACTTGTAATAGTTAGCTGTGTATTTCTGAAATGGGTGTGCATGTTAACAGCTAGCAGGGTCTCTTGTGTCGGGTCCATCACGGGTCTTTTCTGTTATGGAACCAAGTTAACACTTACCGTGTTGAGTATGGTCTGTCATTTATTTCGTATGTTAACAGAAGTTAAGCTGCCTTTTTATAAAACTGAGTATTTCAATCTTTTAAAGTTAAATTTGGACTGCACTTACAAAAAAAGTACTTCTGATTCCCAGAGATCATAAAGAAGCAGGGTGAAGGAGTGCCAGACTTAGTCCACGTGATGCGTACGTTAGCAACTGAGAGCATCCCAAACCTCCCGCCAGGGGGTGAATTGGCAAGCAAGTGAGTTCACATCAGTGTACATGTGTTTTTATTATTATTATTTAAATCAAAACTGAACTGTAAGGCCACTCTTAAAAGCATGGGGAGGGAGGAAGGGCACAGGACAAATGCGATCTGTTCTTCGATTTTTATTACTGAATTGTTCTGAATGAAAAGGGAAAGCACAAGAACAGAGTTAACTGTGAATCAGTGTTAAAAATTAAATGTCAAAATGTAGTTTTGAGAAAGACCGAGGGTGTTTTTTTTTGTTTTTTTTTTTTAAGGGTGGCCTGAGTGTCTCTGTTTTTTGTAATTAATTGGGTGTCTCTGGGTGGGACGTGGTTTGAAGGTACAAAAATAATGCACTGCCTTTAGTAGCTACTTGGATTTATGGTTCTGCTCCTCAAAAAGTTTTATGTATTTGATGTTTTGCTTGGCAGCTTTCTTTCCTTGTCTGTAGCTGAGGCAATGTGATAATTGCTTAAAGTTTTGCTTATGCATCTCTCTGCTCTTGTCAGACACAAAACCAGGATAGAAGTCTATCAGAACATTAAGTAGAAGTTTAAATAGGCTGTTTTTGAACTTGAAATTTCAGTGCTGGTGCTTATGAGATCTCAAATTGACGTTCAACAGTTCAGAAAGAAATGCACTTAGCTTTTCTCCACAGTGAGTGCTTTTTGGTTCAGAAAGTCATTCGTGAACTTGTACTGTGTATATTGAGCACATGTGATGTGGACAGTATTTTTAATACTTCAGTGTGCAACTTTTGTGTTGTTACATGGGAACTTGAAGTCTGGAGGCACATAGGGGAATAAATGATAACTGGGCTGTTAGGATGACTTCTACATAACAAAATTCTTCTTTTATGATGTAGGAAAAAAGAGATGGCTATTATATATAAATAGTAGGATCTATTTAGGATGTGTTACAGTCATCTTGAAGCATTGATGAGTCAGTTACTCATAAAAGATGGCATACAAGTTGTTCATCAAGCTCAACTGGCCAGCAGCAGCATTGTGGTTGTGAGGCTTTAGTAATGTTATCTTGAACAGTAATTGACAGAAGTATGGATTTAATTGTATTTTAGTGTAACTTGAAGCAGTACTGACAATTTAGAAAGAAAACAGTGCTTTTCAAGAAACTTGGCTTTATTTAAAATCAGCGATACCCATCTCTGAAAGATGAGAGCAGGTTTGTTTGTATGTGCTTTGTACTTTGGGAATAATTGCTTGCTTTTATTTCTTTAAATTCAGCCTCTTCTTCCATGCTCTGTGATCATTTACTAGATTCTCTGATGTTTATGCTGCTGTGTGGTAGTACCCAACTCTTCAGTGTTACAGGAAGATTATAAAAGCTGCCATCTGCTTTTTTTATATATTTTTTTTTTTGCTTCAAATGCACTCTTTTGTGTTTCCCCTGCATGTATTCATGAGCAGTTAAGAAGTGAGGTTGTATCCGAGTTGTAGTGTGCTATTTTTGTCATGCTTGGTTGTGCAAATTGGAGTATCTGGAAGAAAATTGCTTTTGACTTCTAATCTATGATTCCTCTCCTTTCCCTGCTCCCCCTCCAAAACTCTTTTCTTATGTGCTGGGTAAGGCAGAGCTTCCTTGTCCTTCACCTTCCCTTTTTTTGTGTCACTTTTCTTGAAAGCCTCTTCTTTAAGCCCTCCGGAAGTGCGGTCATGTATGCAGTACTGCAGTGCTCAGTGGGCGCACAAATGGCCGTGGCATTCAACTTGTGTCGGGTTCTCTGGTTCCCCCACCTTTTTTTTTCTCTTTGAGAGACTTATCTCCAAATGAAACAGCACTGCAGCCTCATCTGAATGTTTGGTTGTGCTTCTCTTCTGTTGAATGCAAAGTGCTCATTCAGCTTTCTTTTTCTTGAACTTGAGGGTGTTAAAGGATTGGGATAACTGTGGTCAGTGTTAATGACTTTTAGGACGACTAAGTTGCAGTGAACTTGGTTCTGCGAATGTAAAACCTTTACGAGTTTGCAGTTTAAGTTACAGTTTTTGCCCAAGGAGTTTGACTTAAAAGATAACCTTACAATGTTACATTTGTCTTTTTGTTGTTTATTTTTGATCTAGGCGGAGTGTAATTGAAGCTGTTTATAACAGACTGAACCCCTACAGGAACGATGATACTGTAAGTATCTCTTCTCTTGCATTCTTTCCTCCCACCCCAGTAGTAAAGAAACATGTTTCCTGTTCTTTTTTTTTTTTTTTTTTTTTTTAAAAAGTGCCTTTGTGTTTTGTTTTTGGATGTATTCCTCTGGTTGTAGTCTCAGGACTCCAGCATGAGTCACTCATTGGTGTTGGAGTTCCCTGATTTGTATCTTGCAGACGTGGTGTGGAGGTGAAATGCATTCAAACATAAAGCTTTGTAACTGAGTGCTGCTGTTTGGCAGTTCTCTCAGTACCTTTAGCCTAACAATGCCTTAATGCTAGCTGAGAAAGGATGCTTTACATTCAGAATACTTCCTGCAGCAGTTACTGTTCCACAATTGAGCGGTCAGTATCTTCATTTTGTGATGATGTTTGCAACTAGGATACAGGAATTCACATACTGAATAGTTGGCATGCAGCTCCTGCATTTTCACTCACTACTGCTTTTATTCTGCATCCTTACCCTCAGAACAAGCATAACCATTTTAGTCTTTCATATAATGGTTCTCCTTTGCTACTTCTGGTTTTGAAGAAAAATCTGGGGGTGGTACTCTTGCAAAGAGTAATTTTAGTGATCTTGGCTTTTGTACTACACCTCTGTGCCAACTGTTCTTCTTTTTGGTTTGTAATGAATTCTGTGTGCAGATTTGAATGACAGTTGCAGAAATTTAATGCTAAGAAGTAGTCATATGTGGCATTGCTAAAGACTTAGCCTCTTCCCTTTCAAAGGAATCAGTAAAGCAGTACTCTCAGAGTAGTACTTCTGTCTCCTGCAGTCTCAGTAACGATAGGGATGTGCATCTGTAGGAGTACCAGCTGAGACTGTTGTTAGAGCCCATCATGTCTCTTTGCTATTTATGGGAAGATAGTATGTAATGCTGCAGCAGCCCCAGATTGCTGCTGTACGTAAGCAGTTTGCTCTGCTGGCAGTGCTGCTGATTTAACTGTTGGTTCAGCTAGTGAGCTGTGGCCGTACTTCCTAGTTGTGTTAACATAGGTACCCAACTCAGTGGAATGGATGAGGCAGTTAGATGGAGCCAAATGTAGAACAGTCTACATGAGGGGAAAGCAAAAAGTTTGAGTGTTTCCATTAATCAGCTATACAAAAACCCTCTGTTGTATGGGGGCCTAAATGGACCAAGTTTAAGGGTTACTTAGGTACTGGATGCATGGATGTGGCCATGTAGTAATGATTTAAAGGCTGTTGTGTCTTTGATTCCAATTCTGTATTATGGAATCCTTTTTCTCCTTGCAGTTTTATTACGATTCAAAATTAACATTTCTAGCAGTTACTGAAACTACACTTCTCTAACCTTAAAGTATAAGAAGTAAAATTGATCTGAATTACAATAATGTATTTGTTAATGATTGTCTTCCTATGCAGTGAGGAAGGACTGAAACATCAGAAGGTGGTAATAATAACAGCAAAAAGTACAAGGGACGTCCTGGGCTTTTAGTGTACCTGTGTAGTAATCTTACGCATTTGCATTACTTCAAACAATTCTGGGAGTGGGTGTGAATATTATTCCTGGGATATTATTGTCAGGATTGGTAAGCATTTGAGAAAACACTTGATCAGATTTCAAAATGCTTGCTACTTAGTGCTTTGTTAATTAAGCATGTTAAAGTAATTAAGTAAAAAAAAATTAAAAAAATTAAAAAAATTAAAAAATTAAAAAAAAAAAATTAAGTATGTGTTTTCTAGATGCCTCTTGAATGTTGTTTCTGCTGTTTCTGAAAGGAGAGAGAAAACAGGCTCCTAAAATGATTCAAGCTTTTTCCCTTTTCAGTCTGGATTATCCAGAAACTGCTGTAACTGTGGGCACTCCAGACTTTAAAGGGCTCCTTCTTTTTTCTTTAAGGATTCTGCCTCAACTGATGATATGTGGTAAAACTGCTCACCTAGCTGTGGAGTTCACGTTTCATTCTTCAGATGGAAGTGCAGCCCAACCTCAGTGGCCCTTCTTAACATCCATCCTCAATATTAATTAAAGAAGGGAGTATGATGTGTTGGTGAGAGTGACTGCAGCAGAAAACGACAGCAGTGTGACATCTAGCCCAGGAACTGATCTTTTTTTGTAAAACAGACTTCAGTAAACGTGATTTCAAACCATAATCCATGTTGTAAATCAGACTCCAGCAATTTATGTTGTATGATTTTGTTTTTTTGTAAAGTGCAATTGTGTTTGTACAAAATGCTCATATTTAATTATGAACTGCTTTAAATCACTACAGAGGTTAGAAAAAATGTTTGACTTGTGTGATGCAACAGTATATATCCCTTTAAATTCATGTTGTGGCTCTGGATTGCGAGGAGCAGCAGCCTAGCCAGCTAGGTGCTCGAGAGGTGCACAAAGCTGTAGAGATGACATTTTGTCTTCTACGAAAGCTGATCTTGTTGGGCCATGTTCCCAAAATTACAGCATGTGAATTTGCTTGGCAGTGGAAAAAACAATGGAGAGTAGTGCACATTCTTCAACAAGTGGATCTTGTTTTCTCAGAGGTACTCCTGCTCTCACATTGAGTTGAAGGGAGTTCTGATTTCGACTTCAGTGGGAGTTAAATCATGCTCTATTAATAGTAGCGTGTGTTCATAAGCATATGAACCTCGAGATTGGAATGCCTCAATTCTCTGCACCACTTTTCATTAACCCTTACCTGAAAGTACGAAGCACTGAGCACAAGCAGGCAGCTTCCTACGTACTGTAGGAGTCTGCAGCACTTTTACAATCTTCATCGGCTGGATCTGCTGCTGTTCCAAGTAAAATACTTTGAATTCCATTTTATCAATAAAGCTTGGTTTAACAAACAAGAAATTTATCCATAAATGTGTAATTCCTTTGTTTCCTGCCTTTTAAAATGTCAGTGCCATTGTAAATGATCTTTTACACATGGAAGAATATTTTTTATTAATTGGTAGCGCATCTTTAAAATGGGAAGAGTTTTGATGATTGCCCAAGACATAGCCATATGCAGAGGATGAAGTGGGATTCATCTGTGACCCTATTTTTTACAAGTATGGATTTTTTTTCAGGCTTTTTTTTTCCTCCCGCTGAAGATGTGCGTTGGTTTGAATTTGCTTACTGTTTGATAAAAAAAAAAAATACATTTGTCAAAGCCTGACAATCTTTAACATTTTATGATGTGTGATTTTAATTGACCCACTTACTTAGAGCGAGAGACTAGTGGTTAAACAGTACTTGTGATTAGAGACATAGCATGTTGATAATATCTGTTTATTGTTTAAAATTCTAATTTAAAATTTTATAAGAGAATAAACTAATTTGATCTGAGGATAGCTTTCTCCCACTGAACATGCAAAATCAAGTTTTGAAGTCAGATGTGTTTGCAAAACTGATGTTTTGTGCACCTTGTATTGTCTTTTTGGTTGAGAATATTGTATTTAATATGTAGTTTACTCATTTAGTAGGCAGATTCCCCAAAAGGAAAGTCAGTAAAACAAGTAGATTGTAACATTTACTGCAGTTAAACAGGAGCAAAACTTGGTGTATAATTATTTTGATAGGAAAACGTAGTACAATGCATTTTGCTATGTGTCTTTCCCTAACTTTGAAATATACATATTTGTATATATAGCCTTAAACTAAAGCAGAGTTAGGGAACACTGAACAGTGAAAAAGTAACTTATAGTGTCTTGGAACTAAGCATAGTATATACCAGCAAACTCTTCTTTTTATCCCTCTTGTCTGTGTGGGGTGCTTAAAACGTAACTTCATTGTAATCAGTTTGTAATCTGTTCGAGCATGAATGAAGAAAACATAAGCACTATTTGTATTTATAAATTTCTAGCAATTTTTGCTTAAAGAACCAGTTCCTTCCCTACCTACGAATAAATGCTTAAAATGTCTAATTTTGTTGTAGAGTGCAAACCTGTAATAATGTTAAGTTATAGCTTCACAGGCACCTAATTAACAGGCATATTTAATGATACATGGCGGATTAGTGCGAGAAGCTAAATGCAGTTTAAGACTAGGCAGACAAGGTTCTGTCCTTTTTCATATAGACCTAAGTTTAGTTTTGTAAACTGCAAAGCCTTGAACTGGACTGTGGAGACTTTTTCAGTTTTCAACTTTTAAAAATCGGAAGCGAAACTGTGGTGTGTAAAGCCATAATTCATAATCACTTAAACTGTCTCAGCGACAGATTTGTATGGCTGCATCCTCCTCCTGTGAGGCCGCCTCAACGTTAGGGAGGACATAGTTCTGCCGTTGGGACGGGTGCTGTGAGGAGGCTTGAGGGCAGTGGCAGAAAGCCCGTTTCAGGCCTTTCTCCCTCCACCTGCCTTCAGCATTTGGTGAGGTCAGAGCACTGAGTCTGTTACGTATGCATAAACACTGCCATTTTAGATACAGACTTTGATTATGGAATACACTAATGATATAAAGCATCCTAGGAAAGAGGCAAGCTGTACTTTTCACTGCTCTGAAAAGGAAAAGGCACTTTTGCACGTTAGTGCATCTCCTTCTTGCACCAGAAACTTTTTGTTTTTAATGCTAAAAACATTAGCACCTCAGGGGCAAGGCAGCAATTTATTATTTTTTTCTTTTGAAGTATTGTGTGCTATTTATTTCCCTCGTGGAAAAAGATTCCTGTGTGACAAAAATGAGAATTGTGTGATGTTCAAAGATGTATTTTGAAATACATGTTCGGATAGGTTGGTCCCAGTTTGCTGTTTGTAAAGCTACTTGGCTTTGTGTGCCGCGCGGCTTTGTTTTCCTTCTGCGTTTCGCAGCTTCACTGGCTGCGGGTTCTGCGAGGTCTGTTGCGGTCAGATCAAATGTGTCACTGGTCATTCTGGGAAAGTACCTGTACTGCTTTATAGACAACTGCTTCAAGTAACAATTCTCACTAATTCAGCATTGAAATATGTTCAAGGCAGAAGCTTCTAAAATGCGTTTTAAAACCAGAGTTGGGTTAACTGAGTGTGACTGCGTTAAGCAGGGCCCAGGCTTGTGAGGCTTTGTGGATCCGTTGTGTCGTCACATCCTGGTACCCACAGTGGGCAGAAATGAGGAGGTCCTGAGCCAGCAGCAGCCCTTTGCCTGCCTGGCACTTAAGCAGTCTATAAGCAGCTCTGCAGGCAGCCTGATGTGTGGCCATTACTCGCTGTAGTCTCCAGCAGAAGTCAGAATTGGAGACGGAAATTTCATCTCCTTGTCATTAACCCGTGGTGAATTGTGGTGATTCCAGGTTGTCACGTGCTGGCTAGATGCCTGCAGCGTATTAAACAGCAGAGGAGGAATTGTTGCGCTGACCTTGGTGGGTTCGTGCAGGTGCCAGAGCTGTTCGTCTTCACATGTGCTTAGGATACTGACTTGAATGGCAGTGAAATTGCTTACCATGAAACCGATCCTGGCTCAGCTGTGTAGGTTAAAATCTGTGCTGTTGGGCTTAATTCAGGAATTGGAAACTTCAGGGTGATTTGTAAAACTGGAGAGTAATTTGCACTGCAGTTGTTACCCTGATAAGACTCTCGTTCTGACTTGTTACACTGGGATAATACAGGCTCCTATTTGTTTTTTTTAGTCATTTATAATCTAAAGATGTGGTTTCATGGGCAACTATTATCAGGACTGAGCAGCGGCTGTAAGTTTCCTTAACACTGCCTGGTTTGTGCCAGCAGCAGTGCTTCTGTGGCTGTGCAATTGCAGGAGGGAAAGAAGACCTGTGCTGTTCAGCTTGGAGAAATGGCTGTTCCATGCACCTGGTGCTAGCTCCAGGAAGGCAGGGCTGTGAGCAAGGGAGTGGTTGCAGCACCCCTTTGGCCACAGCTGAGGAAATCAGAGCCTCAGTGCAGATAAATGATGGACCTATGTCAGAAATACCAAAACCTTCGCAGATCTTTCCCCACACTGTGCTTGTGACAAATACTTCCCTTTGGTCAGCATTCTTAAAACTGGAATCATGAAACTTTGGGCTTAACGTCTGGTACGTGAGCCCTGTGCTGACAAACGTTCTGTTGGCTGGCTGTATTTAGAGGCAGCTCTGTCTCCAGAGAGAGGCAGCATGGCAGTCACGTTTAGGTTAATGAGAAGGCTTATAGAGTTTGCCTATTTTCAGCGTAGAGTAGGATTTCATCATGCTAAGGCGTTCGCTTGAGTTTCTACACATACATCCCTGGATTGCTTTATCGCTCAATGACGTGGTGCATTTAAATTTCTTTATATTCAAACTCGGCCATTTTGGCAACAGGTGATCCTTGATCAGACATTTCCCTTTTCCTCATCACTGGCCAAATACAAGATACCTGATGTACCTGGTTTGGATTAAGAACCAGCAGAACTGCGTAGAGCCAGGAAGCTGTACTTCACAGCCTTATTTCCTTAGGAATTGGAGTTGTTACTCCGTGCCAAGCTTCTGGAGGTGGAAAAATGTCTTCATGGTAATTGGTATCGCTCCTTGTTGCTGCAGCTGTGTCCATTTGAGATGAAGATGACCCAAGCCTTCGTATGACATTACAGAGTGTAAAGTCTACTAGGCTGGGTAGATTTTTAGCTCTTTAAGTGGTAAGAAGAGGCTCCATACATGAGTTTCTAGGATGTTGTAGTGCGTAAAATGAACGCAGTTCCCAGGATGAGCCATTGAAACACAAATTTCACTCTGTTTTCATAAGGTAGCAATCTGGGCTGTGTTTCAGGTAGATGAGAGGGTGCAGTCATCTTGTGAGCTCTCCTGAGCTGCCTCTGGAGTTCTTGCACAGTCTGCAGATCAGGCATTGCCTTTGGAAGCTTTTTGTACCCTTGTTTTGCTTCATACTGGCGTTGCTTTGTGAAGGAGGTGGCAGTCACCTGGGCCATGGCATTTGGTCACAGGAGCCCAAGAGGCTGTAGGAGAACATAAAGCTTTTCTTTACGCTCATAGACAGCTAAATGCTTTCAAGTAGAAAAAGAACATACTGAAAATTAGGTTTACATCATCTCCCACTGAAAATGAATTTCCAGGAAAATCTTCAGAAATGTGATTAGTACATGAAAAAGCCAGGCACTTTAATCTGATTATGTTGCAGTTGTCAACCTATAGTGAGCCGTATCTTTATTTCATTTTCCTTTTGAGCAGCAGTAAAGCAGTCGTTTTCTCATCCTGTAGATACTCTTACAGTAGTGGTCTTTGCTTCCCCGATAAGAATCCAGGAGCGGTTGTGGTGCATTAGGAAAAGGGTTTCTGAGGAGACATGCTTTACTTACTACAAAAAACCTTGTAAAAACAAACAAACAAACACAAAATTTGGAAAAGTGGGCTTAACTTAAAGAAGTCTTCTGTAGATTTAGTGATATGGTTCTACTCTGAGAACTTCAAAACTTCAGCAGGGGTGGGATGATAGGTCAGATCTCAAGATCTCTATGTTACTATGCCTAACCAGATTTTTATGTTTAACTCCCACTGATTCCTGTCTGAATGCTTCTTAAAATATTTTTTTTATGTTGAAGTAAATAATAATAATAAAAGAGAGGGAGAAGACCAATGATCCTTCCTACTGCATGACCAGTAATCTGTTTGCAGGGATGAGTGCTGTGTCAGACAGAAGCGTTTTTCTCTTAGAGCACTGTACCCACACTTCTCAGCTCAATAGCATTGAGCCAGCACTGAAATTCATGTTTGCTCCCATTGACTGTCTGGCTCTGAAGAGCTGGTGGAACCATGTGTCCTTTATGGCTGAAGTAGGTGGGACTCTTGACATACATAGTGAGTAAGCCTCCAGCATGAGGGAGATGCCATTGTTATTTCTCTTGAGAACTATCCTTGTGGATTAAAATGAGAAAACAGACTTGCAGGTCAGAAAACATTACGTGCTTCTATCGATGCCTGTAGACGAGGTCTTCAGAGTTTACTTGCATTTGTATTGCTGAATTCAACTCAGTTTGAGCAATGGAAATTCCAGTTGCCAATTTTCATTTTCACTGTTGGGTCTTCAGGCTGTAGCTTGATATTTTAGTTTACACAACAAGGGAAAATCGAATTAAGATGATCTTAGGAAAATCAAGTGCTTAGTTAACAGCCTGCTGCTTTTGATGGGGAGTCAATCCCAGTACACAGTTGGCACAAGTATTGTTGCTGCCTTGACTGTCTCACTTTTGTTGGAATTAAATGTAATCACTGTTTGGATTTGGTTTTGAAGAAGCTTTTCAAAGCTGGAGGGGAAGAAGGTGGCAGTCCTAAAGCAAAAGGGTAGATTAGTTAGAATTAACGATGTCCTAACTTTGAATATGCATGTCAGCAGTTTTTTTCTTTTAAAACATCAGAAGGACAAAATGTTAGAGGTTCTGGTCTTTCATGTACTGCTTTTGGCTTTAAAACCAAAAGGATGGAACCCGAAATGGGTTGGGAATGCAAAGAGGCCCTAAACCCCCAGGAATAAATGTGCTGAATATGCAGAGCATCATTTCCACGTCCGCTAATGGAACTACTGAAAAATCAGTGCTGGCATTCTAGGCAGCTTTTGTTCTTGCTGAGTGTTTGATGCTGGACTCCCAAGTCTGCTGCATGTGAGATTTCCAGGCACATGCATGGGAAGCTGGGCAGTATGCGATGTTCCCCAGTCTGCAAGGAGCTGCAGGAGCCGTTCCTGCACCTTGTGCTGCTTGATGCCATAGGAATGGTTTGATGCTGGAAACTGGCATTTCCTCCCGTCTGCTGCTGGTGTTGTGATTCATGATGACCTTGAGTACCAAGAGTTCAGTTGTATTTACTAACCGGATCTAACGTTGTGGTGCCAGGAATCTGGTTTTTAGAGGAAGTGCTGAGGTTTGCAAGTGTTCGTAGCCGATCGTGCCAGAGGGTTCAGTGCTCAGGTAACTGAATCACTGCTGACAAAGGGTTCATAGGAGACACGAGCTAGGTTCTCCTGGCCAGGGAGTATGGACGTTTGAGAAGCGTGAGTCAGTAGCATTTCCAGAACCAGCTGCTTCATTCATGTTTCAAAGCCAAGATTTTGGTTTTTAGCATCTGTCTTGTTACTAAGACTATGTACAAACATGCTGAATTAGAGAGTTTCACCTGCCTCCTCACAGAGCTAACTCCACGTCGTACATGAAAGTCTCATTTGTAGTGACATGCTGTGCCTGTCTTTTTAGAAAATTCATGACCTCTTTATATCTATTTTGTGGAAAGTGTACCTTTTTTCATTGATGACTTGTATAAATGTGTGTTACAAATCGAGAGATTTAAGCTTGAAAAGCATGTTTGCAGAATACACAGCTTCGTTATGGAATTTATAAATTTAACAGAGTAATATACCAGAGCATAACTATTTTCCTTAAGTAGAATGTATAACAATATATAATAAATTATTCTCCGCATAGTTCACCGATATTTACAGTTTTACACAATTCAAACTGTGTGTTTACAGAAAGTTCAATAAATGTATATTTTGTACTATGTACAGATTCCTGGTCCCAAAGAAAATGTGTGAACTTAGTTTCTAACTTTTGAGATTGTACCTTCTCTTTCTTTCTTTTTTTTTTCCTTTGGTTTGGAATCAGTCGAACAAACTGCATTACGCCTGTCGATGGTGGAAGCTTGCTTCAGAGTAAATGGGAATTGGAAATATCTCTAATCTACAACAGCGATTCCACTAAATAAAACAGGCAATGACACTGTGTGTGTGTATTTGGTATGCTATAAACCATGTTCACATCTGCTTTATTGTCACTAAATTACAAACTGCTTATCAGGCCTCGTTCTGTTTTCTAATTCAAATAGAATATGGAGTGCTTATTTTCATCATTTGTTAATTATGGAATTAAAAATCCCCCTCTTTCATGTTGAAATTCCAAGACTGAGTGGTGTGCAGATCCACCACTGGTGTTCCTAAGAAGTCTCCTGATCTGGGGTTTTCAAGAGGGCTGGGGATGGTCAAGATGCCCACCTTCAGGAAGAGCAGCTCACACTGGAACAAGATCTTGTGTCCCGAGCCAGTGCCATGAAATACACAGCAGACAGCTGAGTGTTAGCTGTGGTCCACACAAATGGAGCAAAAGTGGGAGACAAAGTTACATCCCTTTGTTTTCTAGTTGAAAGCTTATGGAAAGAATGCTTTATCCCCTGCTTGGCATGTAATCACAGCTTGGAATGTCACTAGTGGTGTTTAGAGAGACGTATTCACCTCACTCAGCGTGTTGTTGAGTTAATCAGGCAGTATTCACCTCACTCAGTGTGTTGTTGAGTTAATCAGGCAGCATTTACATGGGCTAATTCTAAAAAGGTGAAACAGTGAAGCGCAGATAAATGATTTAACTGTGGTTTCACTTTTGGACTTCAAGAGTAATGCGATGGAATTCTTAAGGAATGGAGACGAGTTTGGCAAGGAGGGGCAAATCAAATTTAGAGTTTAGAGTTGTTGGAAATAATGTTGATTATCCCTGCAGTTGTGCATACACTGGAGAGGGGGTTGAGTGAGTTTGGTGCGTGGCTCGTGTTTGTGAGCTTGCAGGACTTGAAGTTCGTCAGCATAAATGGAATTCATATATTGAACAATGTACTCTTCCATTTTATTGGAAACTTTGCAAGATTTTTACTAAAAGTGGGAAAACTCAAATGAGCCACGTCCTTCCAGTGATCCTACTTACAAGCCATAGTTCTTGTGAGAAAAAGTTCTTTTCCCCATTAGATGCTTTCTGGTGCTTGGCCCCTACTTCATGAGAACGCTTGCTGGCTGGGATTTTAATCCTGTTAGGCAGGGCTGCAGACCTTGCCATGGCCTAACACAAAGAATCATCCCAAATTAAAACTTTGCTGAACGTATATTCAAACCTGTGAGCTTGTCTGTGGGGTAGAGCAGATACAAATCAAATCTAAGTTGCGCTATGTGTTTTCTTTAACAGTAGAAGTGCCAGTGATGGTGCCCAGCATCCCGCTGCTTCTCTTTTGTAAGTGTTGTCTTGCTGACCTGCATTGCAGCTCTTCTCCTTTCCTCTGAAGCAGCACTGCACAGTTTGCTACAGGCTCATGCATACCAAGTATGACTTGGTGGGAACAGTCACCTTCCTCTGAAACTTGAATCTTGTCCCATAAATTATAAAAAGGTACAGGATGAAACAGCTCTGTATCATTTGCTTCAACGAAACAATTCAAAGTATGTCACAAGCATGCAAAAAGAAAAAAAAATTAAGGAAACAAAATCTTTTTTGGTCTGTTTTTCAAATAATCCATGGTGTCCCTAAACTACGATCTAAACAGGAGTAGGATATTTGTACGTGGCTCACCTCCAGATCTTTTGTAGCTGTGCACCATGGATAGAGTAGGAGTCTATTACTTGAAGAGTATGAAGCAACACCGTCAGCTTGGTGTTACTCCTAATATGGTTTATTTCATATTGTAATTAGTCTAAAGCATGCTCTTCCGATTTTTTTTTTTATGTCATTGCAATATTTTGTTTATTTGGGGCATTTTAATGCTCACCTTCAATTATCTTACTTGCCTGTTCCAATTCTATAGTCTTCCAAGTCACCCTCCAGTCCAGTGTTGTTTGTTCCCAGTAATGATCTGGAGACTGCCATGATTTCAGAAACGTTTCAGCAAAAAAATCCTGACTGCTAATTTTAGACGACTAACTAAAAATATCAGTAATTAATTGTACAGAATGAATCAAAATAATATCAATATTTAGTTTCAGATGTATATTAGCTGAATGATTTTAGACTTCTAAAGCTTACAGGAGGTTCAATGTAAAAACTCCGTTTTCCTGTTAGCAAACATTAATAGGTGACCATCCTAATTAGGGCTGAGTCTTACGCTAATTTCAGATGTTACAGTGAGGGTGAAGATCTCACTTTACCTGCACCTGACAACTGTGATGTGGGCATGAGTTCGACTGGAAGAAAGCTGCTCCAGGCCACAGCCCCTTCTCTTGTTTAATAGGTAACAACAAGCTTTTCTATTAGAATTTGGACTGGGCTTGCGTGGACCAGTGGTCTTTTTCAACCTTTATGATCCTATCAGTTTGATGAGGGGCTCTACTTGGTTTATCACTGTGCTTCTACGTAGACTGCAGCCTGTAGTCTAATTGTGATATCCTCTTACATACTCGAATTTTCGGGTCTTATTCTGTGGTTGGTTCTTGCTTTGTATGCAGTGAAGTGCATTCTGTCTGCCACCTCTCACACACATCCCCTTGATTTACCTTCCATAACCACCTCCTTTTGGCCCAAAGCTTAGACCCTTGTCCTTTTGCACGCAGCTGGCCATGTTGACTGCATCCTGCAGCATCTGCTGAACATTCTGTCCCAGCTGAAGCTGGCGAGATGCTTGCATGCTTAAAAGCAAGTGCAGTCAGATGTTTTTGTGGCACTGAACCCGCAGTTCATTTCCTCTGCTGTTGCTATGGTTTTTTTTTAAAGATGAAAGAGAAACAAAGGAAAACACAGTCGTGCAGTATACATTAGCTAAGGCAAGGAAAATTAATGGAGCTACTTTTTCCTCTATTTTTATTTTTATTTTTATTTTTTTTAATTAAATCTTCAGTATTGCTTGACTTGAAAAGGCTTTGCAGTGTTGCCTGGAACTTGCTCAGTGAACCAGTGCTGGTGCTCTCCATGCTGTTATGAATGTGCTCTTTTGAGAAATGTAATCCTGGTGCCCTGATTTAACACGTTTTTGAGAAGTAATGTTCTCCAACCTCGTTCCCAGTTCCTCCATCTTTCCCTCTTTAAAAATGTTTGTATATGGGTAGTATAAATTCTTATTTGTGTTTAAAGCACTGTCGGAGAGAGTGAACTCAATGCACGTCTGTGCACCAACAACTTCATAAGTTCCTCTCTGTTGAAGATAACTGAAGCAGCTGGAAACAGTCTCTCTCCAGTTGTATCACAAGAATCACTTTGCTGTGTCTACTTGGGCACTGTAAGTCTTAATACTGCTATTTATTTGCTATCCAAGTCACAATTAATGATTTTCTCCTGTGTTTGAATGCTCTGCTCAGTGGGGACAAAGCCCTTCATTTTTGTGCTCTGGTCACAGTTTCTGATGTCAAAGCAGAACAGCTTTAATTGAGCAGTATTTACAAATGCTGATGTGCTCAAGCGTCCCTACAGAAAAAGGAAATGCTGGGTCCAGATGAAGCTCCCTCCTTTCCACCGCTCCTAATTCCCCTGTACTTCCAGCTAGAGAAAACCTGAAGACAAAGACACTGGGCTGCCCAAGCCTTGAGGCCAGCTGTCTCTTTTGACATATATTTCATCAGGCAGTTGTAGTTCCTGAATTACACACGTTCTTTGTCTGTTGCGTTGTGACCCATAGCGCAGCTGGTGATGTTTCTGAAGGGAAGACCAGGGATCGTCTGCTCTGATCTCGTGGAAATCAGATCTTTGTGAACCGAAAGCCAACATTTTCCTCACGTGGTCTGAGGAAGATCAGCTGGGAGATACTTTCTGTTGGTCCCCTCTTGCCAGCCACCACGCACATCTTGGGCCAGGAGCCCTTATGAATATTAGCTCAGAGAACATTTAGCTGTTTTCCTCTTGATACGCATGGATAGGGTCATTGACTCCATGCAGCTGAAGGCCTTCTGTAATCGATTTTCAGAACCGTCTGAGGTCGTTGCATTCTGTGCCCCAAGGCACCGCAAGGATTTGTATATTGTGTGCTTTGACCTGATTCTTTTCTCCCCTCTCTCCCAATATCCCGAGGTAGATTTATGATGCTTTGTTGTCCCTCACGAGTGTCTGAGGGGGGAGGGAGAGAGTAGAGATTTGATTTGATTTTTTAATTAATGCTTAGAAATCTACGTGTAGAATTGCTCTTGTCTTTCCACTGCCCACAGCTCGGTAATACCACCTTGATGGGGCCTGGGCATGGTGTGTTCAAACTGCTTGGACCAGTTCTGGCAGTACCTTCACAGAAATATGAAGACACAGGACCAGACCATGGGTCTTTAGGACGCTGAAAAAATGCACATTTTGAGTCACGTGCTTTGCTTCCTACGGGGATGGTGGCATTGTGTACACAGATCCCCAGGCTCAGCCAGTTAACAGAGTGTTAAAAAGAATTTTCTTCTTCTTTCTCAGCTCACAGTGTTCTGTTTTAATTCCATACTTGTGCCAGTTGAAATGTTTATGTGGGTCTGTCCGTGCGTGTGGCTGGTGCTTGACTGTCAAACATGAACAGAAGGTGTTTCACACAAGTGTAGGGAAAACTTTCAGAAATTTATAACAGGAAAAGACAAGTGTGCTGCTCCTTTGGATCGAACATCAGTTGGATAGATTCATACTTGTGCAGACGGCATCATATTAGTTCTTATTTGGTAGAAGTGAGAAAATGGGACAACTACTTTTTAAAATGCAGTTTGACAGAGCGACATATTCCCGTAAGGGTGTAAGATGCGGTCTGTGCTCAGATGGAGTCACCATGCCCTCAAGAAGGGGTGCTCAGAAAGTCCAAAGGCAGCACCCAAGCAAACGCATGCCTGTGCCCCAGCCTCATTTAGGAGTACAGTCTCTAATTGCAAGAATGCCTTTGAAAACTGTACCAGGAATTTTCTCCATGAGCAAATCATCTATTTTCTTTTGCAGAAGCTAACAATGGAGAACTGACCTAAATACACACAATTATGCAGGAAATTTTGCTTCGGGGCACAAAATGGAATTGTAGGCCGGGTATGAAAGTTAATTTGAATTTCAGACAGAGTCCCAACTGTTGCAGAATGGAGAGTCACAGGAAACTGCATTTCAGGGTTTTTTCCATCCAGCTGTGAACACTGAATTTTCCTGCAGTAGTTTTCTTATAAGCGAAACTTGTGAACGTTTGTACAAGAGGCTGTCACTAGTGAAGCGTTCTCACCCTCTCCCCTCTTATGCTTTAACTAATTGTCTGCCTGTTCTCGGGGAGATGTCCTAGAAGAGGGTGGCCTCTTTCTCCTGGTTGGTGGTGAATGCTGGGTTGCTGCCACCAAGCCTGGCTGCTGCTGCACTCAGCCATAGAAAATTCAGCCGATGTGAAAACACAGTCTGGACATCTCAGCACCACTGCTGCTCTTTCTCTGAGCTCCTAGGAGAAATTGGGGCCAAAAAAATCGAGAGTTAAAATGCTGTGCTTGCCTTCTCTTCTTTTTTTGCAGGCAGGACAAAAAGCAGCAAAGATCCAAACAAGTTTACAAAAAAGAAAACAATTGCATGTAATAAATGGGAAGAGGCCAGAACTGTCAGTTCATTTCAACTGATTATAATGAGGAGTGATGAAGAAAAACAGCAGAGGAACCAGAGAAGTTAGTGGAAAACTAGAAGCCAATGGCCTCCTGCTGACGTACATTTTAATTTTTGGTAAGAAGCTTGCATTTGCAGTGTGCTTCAGAAATCAGGACACTGCAGTACAGTAAACCTGCACCGGTGCCCCGCAGTGATGTTTCTTACTGAGGAAAAGCCTCCACGTAGGGATGTCAAACCTTCCCAAGGGCAGGATGCTGTTAATGCTGCTCTTTGGCTGTGGAACAGCCATTTCTCTTCTGGAAGAGTGAGACAGAGGTGGTTACACGAGGAGATGGGGTGGGACAGGTGTTCTTGTGTCTGGGACCCACGTCATAGTTTCCAGTCAACCTGCAGAGTCCAAAAGTGCTGCAGCACAGCCTTGTACCCATTTGTGTGCTCTTAATCTTGGAGCAGCTGGAAGAAAGGGAAATCTGTGGGACCTGGCAAGAACATGGGGAAACAGTCAAGCAAAAGCCTGGTGGTGGTGTAAGTACTGCAGAGCCCTCATCTCAGTGATGGGCCAGTTTCTTAGAGCACTTGAGTTCCAGTTCCATTCAGAGATGGATGGGATTTGTTTTTTTAATACTATTCATTTTCAAAGAACTTGTTCATACAAGAGCTATCCACTGCTTCAAACAGCAAGAATGAGACTGCTATTTCAAACACCCTACAAGAGAAGTGTCCTTCGATAAAACTCTTCTGAAAAGCTTTTGAGTCACCCACGTGTGCCACGGAGAAGTGGCAGTGCTGTGGATCCACTCGCTGATGCCATCCCAATGAGTGCACAGATCGCCCTGGGCTTGTGCTGCCCCAGGAGCGTACAGCAATGCAGGGGGCATGCAGGTCCCAGGTGAATCAAGACAGGGCTGCAAAGGCTGCTTTGGCAGTCAGGGTGAGGCTGTAAGCCCAGTGCCAGGGGAGGATGGCAGCAGAGGTGTGCATTGACTGTGAGGAGGGAACAGAGAAAGGCTGTGGCAACAGGGAATACGCAGGACAATGATGAGATGGAAGCACAGTGGTTGAGGCTGGGAGGTGCCTCTGGAGGTGTCTCAGTCCCCCCCCAGGCTTACAGCAGCATCAGTTTGGGCAGGCTGCTCAGAGCTGTGTGGGGTTGTGGTTTTAATATCTCCAAGGACAGAATGTCCACAGCTTCCTTTGTCATGGAGGCACTTTCTTACCCCATGGGCAACTTGGTATCCACCAGGGCCTACAAGTACTTCTCTGTAAAGGTGCTTTCCAGCTGGTTGCCCCCCTGTGACAGCCTGCGCTGGTGTTCTTCCCAGCTATGGGACCTGGACTCCCTCATTGCCTGGATGTGCTATAGCATCAAATCAAAGGACAAGAGCCGCAAAAGGAAATGATCCCATTCCTCACTTTTCCCTCATTATGGTTGTCACTGTGGGTTTGTTTTACAGCTGTGCCCAGGTGTGTCTGTCAGGGCACAGGTCTGGCCTCATGTGCATGCAACAGGCAAATCCCAGGAGCTTCAGTGAAACAAAAAGCCAGTGTCGCAGCTGCCACGAAACCTGAGTTTCCACAGCACTTCTATTACTGCGCCTGATCCTGTGTGCAGCCATCAGCAAAGTCAGTGGCAACTCTGTGCACAAAGCCCAGGCTGTGCGGCCTGAACCAAGCAGCCATGGGGCATCCTCCATTCAGGGACTGGGAAGGGCTGAGCACTACTCAAGTTAAATACTCTGCAACATCTCTGAGGCCAGCTAGAATCATTCATTAATTCCAACCTTAAATAGCCACGGCAGCATTTAGTGCACAAAGCACCATGCTTGCATGGGTTGCTGCAGGTGTATCTGTCCCCTGGCCGTGCTGCCATGCTCACAGCTTTCCTATGACCCAGGCCTTGTTGTCAGCAGAGACCCCACAGCCCACTCTGAACGGCCTCCTGGGGCTAGAGGCAGGATGCACTCCTGCCCTTTCTTTGTTGCTTAAATTCTATTTCCCTTTCCATTGTGCCGTGCTGCTTGTCACTGTAAGGTTACACCGGGGCTAGGGGACTCCCACAAAGAAACTTCGGTGAAGGCTGGCAAATTACAATCCTTTACTTGTGAATGGGGATGTCATGAGAGATGGGTTGAAGCAATGCACCTGGTGTAAATAATTACATGCTTGCGATAGGGGGAAAGGGCTGAAGGCAAACTAAATGCCAGGTGATTGTTTGGGATGGCAAAGGAAGAACAAATGCACTGCTCTGGAGTCTGGTGGTGATAGAGTGATTACCCTTTTCTTCCTCATTCTTTCCCCCACTTTTAGGGTATTGTTCATCCTCTGCCACTTTCCCTTTTTGTTCTTGTTCCCAGAGCAACACCTGGAGGCAGGGGTGGTCTTAGGAGAGGAACCCCACTGCGGCACATTCCAGCCAAGATTGTATTTCAAATCACCTTGGTCTCTGTTTCTTCCAACACCCCTTTGATCTACAAACTATTCCTTAAATGACTGGAACAGGAACCTGAGCCCCAGTGAATTGGCTTTCCCAGCCCTCTGAGATGAATTTCTTAGACCTCCAGTAACTCTGATGTGGTCAACGAATGTTTGAAGTGGTGGTGCTGGTCCTTGCACAGAGATGTGGAAGGCAGCTGAGCCTGACACAGTGTAAGCTCTCTTTGTGGTTACTTCCAACAGCTTCTGTAGTGCTGATACGGGTAAAATACAAAATACAGGAAGATCTTCTCTTGGGAGTGTTGGTCCTTCAACAACTCCAGCCCACCTTGCAATCCTGCATTTCCAGAAGAGACCGTGAAGAGCTGCTGCGATGCTTCCATGACTCTTCCAGGCACAGTAGTACAGGAGAGGAGAATGCCCAGAGGCCAATGCGTGAGGCTGAGGTTCGCTTTGCAGTGGTGGAGTGATGAAGGTGATGGTTAACAAGCCTCTGTGGTTGGGCGTGGGGAAACCCGCTGTGCATTGCTGCTCTTCCAGATGAATTTTTTGACCCTGAAATGAGCAACATGACAGAACAGGCATTGTGGAGATAAGACTAATGATGGGAGGTAACTCAGCCCATCAGCAACGATTATTTATAACCCCTTAGACAAGAGAAATGTAAATTCTTACACAAAACTCTTAATTTGCATCTTGTCTTCTTTTCTTCGTGTGCTTTGTTTTTCCAGATTTTGATATAAAACATCAAAACAGCATCCATCATTGGGCAGTTTCCCACTGCATGATTTGCATTCATCCATTTATCTGTGACTGCTCCTCCCTCTCCTCTCTTCTCCTCCCCCTCCACCCCCATCCTCTCCCCCAGAAATCACTGTAACTCAAGGGAAAAGAGTCAGGATTCTGGCAAAACCTGTTCCTAACTGAACAAGTGAAATCTTGCTCCCACTGACACCACTGGTGCATTTACGTTGCCTTCATTTGGGGCAGTTCCACCAAATGTGGAGTTAAGACTGTTTACATTGGTTACTTTGGAGCCAGCATCAGAGAAGAGAATTCAGAAGAAAAAGAAGAAAAAAAATGAGAGACCTATTCCCCCAGCAGCAGTTCAAGAGCAGGTTTAAGAGGACACATAGCCTGAGCAATGGCCTCTTTGAAAGTGGAATCAGCAACAGGAGAGCAGTTACGTGTAGGCTGATGGCTATTTCACCACCCCAAGCCTGGAACCAACGCAGAGCTCTTGCCTGATCCTCAACAGAACCCGGGAGAGCAGAGTAGCTGGTGAAACCTGGGCAGCTCCCCGCTCACCACATTGCTTAGCTCTTGTCATGCTCTGCTTCTTAGCATCGCCGTTACGAGTGACTAATGCGGCAACACAGCGCTGAGCGTGGCTCTCCCTGGGGCTGGGGATCTCATGGCAGGAGGGTACGATCCAATTCACATTGAGATGGATACATTAAATCTCTTTACTCAATGCCTTGTCAAGAAAAGCCGATCAAATGCACCGAGAGCGCCCAAGCCCATAAAAGTAGTTGTGTGTGCTCACTGATACAGAATAGATTGTCACTAAACCTTTCAGGCATTGTTGTCAAGGTCAATAATGCTGATCTATTTTAGCACAACAGGGGGGTAAAAAAGGGATTCTGTCAAGACATGACCTTTAAAAGACCTCATCTTTCGAGATGCAAAACAAAAAAATGTGGAAAGGGTATGATTTTGTTACCTTCAGTCTGATCTGAGCTGGCAGTAATTATACACATTAGCAAGAAAACAGCTCAGGAAATGATTTGGTTAGTAGCAAGATGTTCCAAATAACAAAGCAAACAGCATGATAATTTGATGAGTTCACATAAAGGCATTTAAAAGTACATTTTTCCTGCTGTGATTTTTAGCAGTGTTCTGCTAGCTTCCTTTTCATGCAGCATGTCCAACTGCTCTCTGCTTGTGGCTGCCCTTGACCTTGCCTCCTGCTTCTGTTACCCAGTGCTGCTCTTCTGCTGGTTTAGAGCTGACCATTAACAGACTGCCCAGAGCTGTGGGCGCCCCATCCCTGGAGGTGCCCAAGGCCATGGACGGAGCTCTGCACAGCCTGAGCTGGTGGGGGGCACCCAGCCCAAGGCAGGAGTTTGAAACTCAGTGATTCCTTCCAACCCAACCATGGAGGAAGTCTTCAGCCACGGAGAAGGTAAAGCCGAGATTGTGGGCCCAGCCAGATTTATTGTATAAGCTGAAAGCAGTTTAGTTGTTTTAAGATTAGTCTCAAATCACCGCTGAGCCCACTGCTGGTGTTGATACAGACGCTGAAAAAGAGTTCTTAATTTCTTATACACATCCCCTCCCAGGTTCCTGAGGTGCAAGCGCTTTTCTCCAGTTTTTTGTTGAAAGCAAGCAGGTTTTGTTGTGCTGTTTTGCAATTTAGCACTGCCAGATATGGATCAGAACGTGACCTTACAACCTTTTTTTAGGTACATGATTCTTTCATCACTGCTTTTCCTCCCTTCGTCAGAATGATGATAAATGGGGATGAAGTTACATGTCTAAACCCATGATTCTCTGCCAAGTCCTTTAACTCACACGCGTTACATTAGTCAGCATCTCTAGACATTATAATGTCTAATAAAAAGATCTGATATGCAAAATCACCACGCTAGCTGATCTTACTTGGGAAGAGCTATAGGTAGGAGTAAAACAAGTGTGTAACACAAGCAGTTTTTCCAGCCAGCATAAATAAGTTGTTGCCTACTTTGCTCCAGGGAACTAATTTTTCATGTGCCACCAACACTGGCTTTTTCGCTTGACTTGATCTGTATTGTGGCATATGCAGCAAGCCTTTCTCCCTTCCTCTATGTTACATTTATTTTAGGCCAGTATAAATGCATCTCCGGAAATACGCAGAGGAGAGAGTCTAAAGGTCCTTCATGCATTCTGTTTGAACTGTTTGATTCTTGCTTGGATGGGAGAACCTTTGGGAGAACAGGGGAAAGCAATGGTTTTCTTTCTGTACAAGGAACAAAGAAATACTGTGACTACTTCCCCATCTTTTGGTATACATGCAAGAAGTAACACTTAGGACTCTGCCTATTGAAGGAATGTATGTTATGGCATTTGTCTTTTTGCACAGTTACCTCATGATGAGGAGCTTTCAGCAAGAAACTGGCTCAGAGGTCACTACCTCAGTGAATCTGAGGCTGAAAAGAATTTCCTCCCTACATCTTTTGCTCTTGGTCCCTTAAACTTTCCTGAGAGAAGCCAGGAACAAACCAGCTCTCTCTTGATGTTCTTCAGCCCCTCAGCTTGGCCTTATCCCAGCAGCAGAACTGTTGTCCCAAGGCTGTCCCAAGCCCACTTCAGTTCCAGGCCATACTGTGGAAGTCCTGTTTCTTACATTTTGGAGCAGGGCAGCAACATTGTTTGACTGGAAGGTAGTGCATGCGTCACTGAGCTCAACTTTCGACTACAGGGAATCACATCTGTGATCCACTTGCTAGACCATGCCTGTGGCAAGGGAGTTGGAACCTGCTGAACCCTGAGGTCCCTTCCAACCTGAACCGTTCTGCTATTCTATGACAGACGTAGGCATCGGTGAGCAGGGAAATGGCCATTGGACTTGTTGGACGGGCAGACATAGAAGAGGATCACTAATTTAGAGCAGGGAATAACCACAAAATAGCAATATTTCTATAGTCTTGGGAAGTTCAGGCTATGTGTGCTTTTTTGGTGTCAGCAGAGATGAAAAGTGGAGGGTTTATAGGTCAGCTAAGATACACCCATGGAAACTTGGCTTTTGATAAAGCAAACACATGCGGTGCTGTCTAACAGAAATATTCTGTTAAACCCATGCATTATACTTTCAAAAGAGAGACCATATGTACAAATACGTGATCGTGACATATCTGAACAGAATCTGTAGGCTTTGCCAGCGTCCTGAACCATGAAAGCTGTGGATATTTATGAATGTCAGCAAGATCTCCAGTGAAACCGTAACATATTTACTTCAGGACTTCATTACTATTTATTAATGTATGAGATCATGGATCTGAAAGTATAAATACATGGAGGAATTTTCTGTGGACAGCAAAAGGCATGGTCTAGAATATATTTATCTGGGATATGCAAGTGATGCATAGGAGATGTTAAACAAAGGCTTTTTCTTGGAAATCTTTTTGTAAGCTCTCATTCAGTTTATATTTCAGCCATCACAAACAAGGCTTGAGCTCAGGCTAGGAGGAATTATGTAACTTTTTAATTATTTCCATTATTTTACTTGATGTATTTAGAACGGCTTGAAAAATTAATCATGACTCATGGTCTGATTCACTAAAGTTTGTCGGCCGGTTTGCCCGCTTGCATTTGCAAACCTTAATATGGTGGCTTTGGTTTGGGATGCCTGGACGCCTTCTAACTCAACCTGCTGCAGGGGAGGGCTTTGGCAGGGGTTGCACTTGATGGTCTCCAGTGGTCCCTTCCAACCACTACAATTCTGTGCTTCTGTCGTGATCCTGCGACCTGCTTTGTCAGGAGCTGTTGACTGACTTCTGATTCCCTCCTCTCTGTCTATGCTAAAACACAATACAACGACCATCATGTCATTACAATTCAGATCTAGTCAAGCACAAATACACTTGGTCATGTTGTCTTTTTTTTTTTTTCCTTTTTTATTTTTCACCATCCAGATAATTTGTGCATGTATACTTCAATAAAATGGATAATTCCATTGGGAGCATTCTCCCCTGATTTTAGATCCAGAATTGTCCTCTGTTAGGTATTCCCCATATGGCTCTGAGGGGATGTTCTCCAAGTGTCCTGGAATTCCTAATGTACCCACTGGATAATATCAGCTCTTCAGACCATCTGTCCCCAGCAGTAAATAAGATTCAGCTTCAAAAAGTGCAAAAGAACTTGTCATTTTTCTCTCCAGGTTTCCAGCGGCTTTAGCTCCTTCACATTACCTCCCTGACCTCCCTGTCAATTCTCATGTATTCTCTGCAGCCCTACGAGCAGGAGCAGCTCGTGACATTGCAGTGCAGTGTCACAGCTCTCCCTGACTTGCAGGCTGCCCCCGGGCCCCACGTCAGATGCTGCTGGCTGCTCTGTTTTGTGGTGCACATTGCAGAGGGCTCCTTGCACAGCAGCAAAGCCGTGAGCTGCCTGAGGACTGCGGCACACAGGCTGTGCTCCAGTCCTGCTGTCCTGCCCTACCTCTTGGCTGCATGTAGCTTGCTGAAGTGCTGTCAGCTTCACACCCTATGATGTGGTACCCTTCAATGAGTCGTCTCCGCTCCATTTGCCACGGCCAGTATGTTTCAGCACCGACACCACTTTGTCGTCTTCTTAAGCCAGGAGCTCTTGATTTGGAAGCACCAGAGATGACCCTCAGCCATGAAATTGGGGTGAACCAACTGATTTTTCGATGAACAAAAAGCAGTGTGGTGTCATTTGGCTCCACACACAAAAAAACTCACCGGTCAATAAGGAAACACTCATCCAGACCCACTGCTTTCAACCTGGACCTGAGCTACTTCAGAAAGGAGTGATGGACAGCAATAAGGCAGGGGTTGGAACTGGATGATCTTGAAGGTCCCTTCCAACCCAAACCGTTCTGTGATCCTATGACTACATGAAGGGAAGACCCTTTCCAACACAAAGCCAAAGGGAATCTGAACCTCCAGCAGAGGACTTCAGGGAATCTTGAGTCTAAGGAGATGTTCAGTATGTATGCCGAAACACTCCACCAACAGCACTACTGAGCTCATGAAGTTTTAAATAAAGAGTTCCAGGAAAAAAAAATTAAACTAAATTAAATTAAAATAAAATAAAATAAAATAAAATAAAATAAATAATAAAATAAAAACCAAGGTAAATACAGATGCTGCAGTAACAACTACACAGGATATTTAGCTCAGAGCCCCAAAACTCATCAGGATCCCTGGGTAGGACTCAGAGAAAGATTTGTCTGCAAAATCTCTCCATTGAGACAAATATCAAATAAATGAACAACCAAGGGATCACTGGTTCTGACATTTCAGAAAGTTATGAATGGCATAGGTTTAATCAAGCTGTTTGCAAAAGGCCATTTCAGCACTGACAAAATCAGACATTTTAATTTCTGCAGGAATTTTTCATGTTGAGTTTCCTTAATTGTAAGGAAGATTTCGAGGTACTTTAAAGAAAGCAGAAGTTTGCATTTCAATTTAAGCTGAGGACTTCATGAAAAGTACAAGCAAAACTTGGGTCTGCAGGTGATGAGTTTGATTTATTGAAGACTTTATGTGGTGGGAGGAGGAGCAAGGCACATCAAAGCAGAAAACCTCATCATTTCAGTTGCAGTTCAAGTTTTTCAAGACTTGAGATTTTTTAGACTTCATCAGCAAACCAAAAATTCCTCCACTCACCAACAAACGTTCTCAGGAACGATAGAGCCATGGTGCCTCTGCAGCTCAAAGTAAAGCCCAGCGAGTAGAGGGACTTGCTGTAACCTCAGAGCAGAGGACGGAGGCAGCAGGTCTGTGACTCTGGCAAATGCTCTGCACTCACTGCATTGTACCCCTCAGGGGGGGCTTAAGCTGTCAGCCCGGCAAGGAGGCAGCCATAAACTGTTTATAAATAAAAAGACAGCTTAAAGCAAACACGGCCGTGTTTATAAATGCAGTCTGCCATCTCAGCTTATGGTTGTCCTTCTATCTTGGTGTCTCTTCTGTTGGGTTATCCTCATGGTGATGCTGTTCCTAGGAGGTCTTTTCTGGGAAATTACCCAAACGCTGTCCCACCTGAAACCAACCCTGCCAAATCAGAGCAATAACTCATCACATTCAGCACTATATTTTCTGTTAATCACATTATTTCTTTATCTTTGCCTGTGTCGTGCTGCTGACTTCAGAACCTCGCCCGCCCTGAAGCGACCAGTTCATGGCATGGTGGGAAGGACCATGTCCCTCTGCAATGGAGAAGGACTCACACCACCCCAATCCCATTTTGGTGGCAGAATGTCCCCCACCAGAGGTTCATGAGGTATTTCTTAAAACCCAACTTTTGCTTGAGGTGCACTGAGCCCTTCATGGGGCACGAGGGCACTTGAGGAGGCCCAGAGCTGGGGCTGCACCTCTGGCATGGGAAAATCCTAACTGCCCTGAAGCTCTGCCTCCAGTACAGGCAACTTCAGGAAGAAGAAACCCTTGGTGACAAATGTTTCATTTCAAAATCATAGAGTCACAGAGTCATAGAATCCTTAAGGTTAAAAAAGACCTCTGAGACCTCTAGTCCAGCTGTCCACCAACCACCAATGTTGCCCTCTAAACCATGTCCCATCTACATATTTCTGGAACACTTCCAGAGTTTAGGAGCATCTCCACCACCTCCCTGGGCAGCCCATTCCAATGCACGACTGCTCTTTTGGAGAAGCTGTTTCTCCTAATATCCAGCCTGATATCCAAGAGGTGAGTGATAACGCTGCCACACAGTGTGTTCCACCTAAGGACAAAGCTCCTATCTGTCCCTTCCTAAAATTTTAAGAAGGTAAGTGGGAAAGTACTGTAATCTGGACTGTAATCTGTTGGCTTGTCTCAAATTGCCTTAAGTGCAAATATCTGAAGTAGAGAGTTGTAAATAGGGCCACGGCACACAGTAAAGGCTCTGCAGAATGTTCAACATGCTACTTTATTCAAATCAGCAAGTCCCACTGCAGCACAGTAATGTCTTCTGTCATGCTCATACTTCCCTGCTTTGTCGGAGCTCAGACACACAGCTGCTGTTTGCATGAGGTAATAGGACCCCCATCTCAGTGAAGGTACTGTGGGCATCAGTTATTTCCACTTCAGCTGTGCTGTGGTTAAAGTCAGCAACTGCACTGTGGTTTTTCAGCCTCTCGTGCTGTGCAGTGCAGGCACTAAAGCAGAAATACCTCTGTGTTATCTCTCTCAGCTGTGATCTTGGAGAGTAAGGTACAATTTTTTTCTATAGGTGTTGTGTTTAACCACACGTAGAGGAAGTGCATCACTTGCTGAATGCTCTTTTTGTCAGATTCTAATCATCATCGTTGACATATGGTGAGAACAAGGAAGCAGAACGGAGACAGATCAAACATGACCTTTACCTGTACTGAATCTTTCTACACTGCAAACCAAATGTAGGCAGGTTTATTTACATGCCTTAATGCTGCTGGGTGCTCTTATTAATGCTTGCTTCTTCTTGCAGTAGAACAACAAATTAAGTATGTGGTTAGCAGGCAGTGTTGGTGGTAGGTGAATGGTTGGGCTGGATGATCTCAGAGGTTCTTTTCCAGCCTCAGTGGTTCTATGGCTCTAACTGAAAACATCTGAATTTTCAGGGGGTGTCTCAGTAGCTCATGAAAAGCCACATTCCTCTGTCGTCTTACAGTGGGGAGCTTGGAAATCTCTGCTCGCTGTGGAGGATCTTGATTCACAGCTTTGGTTATCTTTCACACAGGAAATGCACTGCCTTGAGTTGGACTCGGAAGCAGAGAAGGTCATGTGCAGTGAAAGCAGCGAGATGCACAACGTTCACACCTACTCCTTTGCTAGTGGTATAACCATGCAAATAGCTGCTAATAGAATGGCCCCAAAAGGAAGACACAGAACTAGGATCCCTGTCTGGAGACTGTCAGAAGCAGTCTGTAGGATCTGAATGAAGCCCAGCCGTCACAGTTCTGAGAGGTGCCTGAAATGTGCCTGCGGTAGGAACAGCATAAAAGCGTTGAGCAGATTGTTATAGCAACTGTCCTCAGAAGCGGGGATGGCTGAACCCCGCCGTGCCTCCGCTCCTCCAACTTTGCAAGCTTCAAAACTCGACACAAGAGGGCTCCAGTTCCATTCGCCAGGAGAAATCCGTGCTGCTGAAAGGAGCGCTGCCCGCGGTGACAAAGAGCAGCGTGGCAGAAGGTGTGTGCCGTGTGCCTGGCTCGAAGGTCCCCGGGGGAGATGGGAACAGGAGCGCCTGGAACAAGCACAGCACGAACGGAGCTGTAAAAATGAATGCAAACACGCTGTGCGTGAAAGCCTGAGGTTTTGTGCTCCAACACCGGCACTCGGGAGAGGTCAGGAGGAGTTCACTCCGCTTGCTCCAGCTCCTGCAGCCCGCAGCATCATTCAGTCCTCCTCTCCTCGCACAGCTCCGAGCCAGGCAGGCCAGCAGCGGGTGCTGCCCTCAGCACTCATCCCCGAGCCCAGCGATGGGCAGTGCGGCTGGGAGCTGGAGAGAGCCGGGATGGAACCTGCAGAGCCGCAGAGCTCACAGTGCAGTTCTGGTCCGCTGCCACCTCCTGGCTCTGCTCGGTGCTTTGCCTCGTGAAGGTCTCTGTGCCGCACCCCTCAGCACCAGGGTTTGTCCCTGGAAGGTGGGTACTGCGCTGCCCCTCACTGTCTGCCCTGCAGGACTCATCTCTCTGCTCTTAACAAGAGCTTTGCAAACTTCTTCCTGCTGCCTTAGCACGCTGTGGATAAACTTGTACAAGTGGTGGAGGGCCCGTTACTGCATGCAGGATCTCACCCTAGATGTGTTCTCCCCTCACATCATTCAGTGTATGAAAGAGCACTGGCACGAGGCAGTGTATTTTCACAGGACTTCAACATATCTTTACAAGGAAGAAGCGGCCGTGCTTCTGAAGGGAGGGACTGTGCTCAGCAAGGTGCTGAGCAGTGTGGGTCCCAGCGAAGGCTGAAGGTTAATGGCACCGCTGAAAATCACGCCCGTGCTGAATTCCTCTGGACAACGTGGTGCTGTCTTAGGGCGCAGCTCTGGTAGTCCACAATTTGCAGGGTTTCGTGGTGCAAGCTAGTAACCTTTCCAGTTTAGCTGCTGTGTGCAGCTCTGCCCCCTTAACTGTCACCTTTGTACAAGCCCCATGGCCTGACCCTCCTAAACTGCGAAGATCCCTAATGAAGTTCAGCTTTAGAAAAGGCCAGGTGTTGCAGCACCTGCCTTTACTCTGACAACACTTTAGTGCAATTAGCTTCCCCAAGCCTTACTGTATGGGGAGGGAGAGATGCACACGAGAGCTCCAGGCATCGCTTTAAGCGACAAGTGCCTCTTTTCTTCACTGTGCCAGAATTAAGAGACAAAAAGTTTCATGGGTGGTCCACAGTGATGGGAGAAATCTTTTCCTTTCCTTTTCTTTTCCATCCTCCACAAACAAGCGGCAAGAATAAGTTGCTTTCAGCAGGCAGAATGTCCCTATCACTTTTAATTGCACCTTTCATTGAATTTATCAACTGCTCTGTTGCCATTTATTAGCCAGGGGCCAAAGTGTGAAAGGTGGTGATCTGAAGTGTGCTTTGTGGGACTGAACTCACTGTGAGGGCGGTGACATCCAGCCCTTGGCTTGTTTGATTGCACCGTGCCCAGCCTACGGGACACATCTGTGACCCACAGTAAAGAAAAAAACAGAAAGCTGTAGTAGATTTGGTTTCTCCCTTAGGGAAAGCGGCTGCCCGTATTTGCTTGGGTTCAAAGTGGATTCACAGAGTCACTGAATCACACAATGCTGCGCTGCCCATAGTACTGACAAGTCTCACAGAAGTTAATGTTTAGTGGACGCCCTCCCATCCACAAGCCATTGCTGCAGACAGGACTTGCCCAGCCTTACCAGTTTGGCTGTCCCCTGGGGATGGATGTGGGTCCCCATTTAAACATGCTTTTACAACCTGGTGACCGTGGGAAATCGCTTTGGCACGTTCTGATATTTCAGAGTGTTCCTGTGAACAGTGAATGCCTGTGTGTGTCCCAGACAGATTGTCCTCCCACATGGCCCAGTGTCCAAGCAGTGATGCTGTGTGATTGGCACAGCTGTGATTTGCAAACAGGGATGGATGAAGCTCGGGAAGCTCGCTCATGCCTTGCCTCGGCTGCAGACTCCCTGTGGGTTTCGCACGTCGTGCATGGGCACCTGCACTACCTCTGAGCACCAGGGACTCAGGGCATTCTTTGGGACTCACTACTCACTTGTCCTTTGTAGAAATGGGCGTGGGCAGATGGGAGATGCCCCTGCCTCCCCTGCTTCAACTTGCTTTGATGTTCACATTCCTCATACCATCACAGCAGCCAGAATCTGACCATCAACCCATCTCTGAGTCTGCTCTAGACCATGTCACTCAGTGCGACAGTGAGGTGCTAAATGAGTGAGTTTTTTGTCTCAGTTTTCATGGTAGCCAGGATTCTTGGATTTCTTACATCCCTGAGCCTCTAGATACTAACTGGGGGAGTAAATCCCCCCCGCTGTAAGGGCAGAGCAAGTCTGAGACTGCCTCATGAGACTGAATGTATGCAAGTCTATGGGGCTGGATAACATGCATCCCAGGGTCCTAAAGGAGCTGGCTGAAGCGGTTGCTGAGCCACTCTCCGTTGTATTTGAAAAGTCATGGCTGATAGGCAAGGTCCTCATGGATTGAAAAAAAGGAAACATCACTTCTATTTCCAAGAAAGGGAGGAAGGAGGACCCAGGGAGCTACAGACTTTTGAGCCTCACCCCTGTGCCTGGGAAGATCATGGAACAGATCCTCCTAGCAGACATGTTAAGGCACATGAGGGATGAGCAGGTGATCCGAGACAGCCAGAATGGGTAAATTGTGCCTGACCAATGTGGTGGCCTTCTACGAGGGAGTGACATTGGTGGACGAAGGGGAGGTGACTGATGTCAACTACTTGGACTTGTGCAAGGCCTCTGACAGAGTCCCCCACAACATCCTTATCTCTGAATTGGAGAGAAAGATTTGAGGGGTGGACTATTCAGTGGATAAGGAATTGGTTGGAAGGCTGTAGACAGAGGGCTGGAGCACCTCCCCTACAAAGATGGGCTGAGAGAGCTGGGCTTGTTCAGCCTAGAGAAGAGAAGGCTGCAAGAAGTCCTCATTGCAGCCCTCCAGTATTTAAAGGGGCATTATAAATAGGAGGTGGATCAACTTTTTACTCGAGTAGACAGTGCTAGGGCAAGGGGGAATGGTTTTCAGCTCAAGGAGGGAAGAGTGCTGAGGTGCTGGAACAGGCTGCCCAGAAAGGCTGTGGATGTTCCATCCCTGGAGCTGTTCAAGACCAGGTTGGATGGGGCCCTGGGCAGCCTGGTCTACTACCAGATCTGGAGGTTGGTGGTCCTGCCTGTGACAGAGGATTGGAACTCGATGGTCCTTGGGGTCCCTTCCAACCCAAACCATTCTATGATTCTATAACATTTACCCTTCCTTTGAACACCTCCAGGGACTGTGACTCCACCACCTCCTTGGGCAACCTGTGCCAATGCATTAACACTCATACTGGAAGAAATATTTCCAAATACCTGAAACTTTCTTGGCACAACTTGAGGCCAACATCCTCCAAGAGTATTCAGGGCTCAGTGACATACTGATTCAGTAGCTGACAACCCTAAATGGGTGACCTTTGAGATCCCTTTCAACCCAAGCCATTCTGTGATTCCATGTCAGCACGGGACACTGCTGTAACAGGGGCCACCAGCCATTCTCCTGCAGCCCACATCCTCATGTGTGCACTCGCCCATGAAAGCACAGAGCCTGGATGAGAACATGGTGGTAGGAGAGAAAAAGACAGTGACAGCTCTGTCCAGAAAACATCATTGAGAAAGAGCTGGTAAGAAGAGACCCTATGTTGGAACGTATAGCCACTTTCCTTTACAGTTTCTTGATTTAATGGTCTTGCTGAAGTCCTTAAGAAACTCTAAACATAACATTTGATCCTCTGAGTTCAGCCCCATGGCAATACGATCCGTTCATAAGAGCAGCTCAGGTCTGAAGACCCATTATGCACAAAGCGAGCTGCCATCAGCTTTATTATTATTTTGAAGGATATCTGCTCTTTGCCTGAATGTTGAATTTGCAACGTCCTCAAGATGTACACTCTCAGCTTGAATGCAACTTGGACTGCACTTCAAAAGAGCTATTTAGGAAAGCAGAAAAAGACTGACAAGTTCAATTGACTTCTCTTACAGCCAGGTAAGGTGGTAGTGAATGTTGGAAATGATTTCACACGTACATTTCACCCTTACAAAGTGAACTGCATACAAGTGCGACTTCAACACAGAGGTCCAAGATGGGTGTACTGCTGAGCAATGGGCTTAAAGGGAACACAGACCCAGGCAGTACTACAGCAGTGGGGCTGTGTGTGCATCTCTGATAGAGATCTGCCTATGACACAGTGCAAAGTCAAGGGAAGTCTGGTTTTGGAGCACCCACTGCTCTTACCCCAGCGATAAAGGAGAACAGTGGGTTAAAAACATTTCCCTGTCTCATTTTTCCATTCCTCCAACATTAGAAAATACAGATTCCCTGATCAGTTGTTTGCATACGCTGCGATTCTATTAAGAAGAAATGGTGCATTTTTAAATGCTTATAGTTACATATTTATATCTTTCTCTATGTAGCTGTTTACTAGTACTTTGGTGCCTTTTTTTTCAGTTTCAGCTGTCCTGGATGCGTGTTCGAATGTGTCATTTCCTCCCAGGGATTATAATTTTTACACTGTGGGTATAGAAGTCCCAAAAGAATAAGATTTTTCAGGGAAAATATCCTGGGTACAATATCTGCTTTCATAAAGCCCTGGGCATGCTGTTTGCCATTTCCTAATCTTATCCCTGCTTTTTTTG
This sequence comes from Oreortyx pictus, assembly GCA_036925125.1. Lineage (NCBI taxonomy): Eukaryota > Metazoa > Chordata > Aves > Galliformes > Odontophoridae > Oreortyx > Oreortyx pictus. The sequence continues at coordinate 58,229,403 of JAUPFR010000006.1, forward strand.
TGCTATTGGAGACCGACTTCTGGTGGCAAAGTCCTTGTGCAGAAAAAAATGAATATTTTGGCCAATAGTCTGAAATCACACATTCTTTCATTGAAAACAGTTAATTAGGAACTGAGCTCTGAAGTTAATTTCACCAAGGTCACACACTGTTCTATTGGGTTCAGTGACCCTGTCTTAAGTAATCACGGCATTAACATACAAGGTTATAGCTTTCTTTTCAGTTGATGACATAATCTCTTTAATTGGTGTCAGGAGGCCTGCTTGTGAAAGAACCATGGAAAACACCTATAGACTATAATTTTACTTTCCCCATTCACGGAGCAAATGAAACAAGCCTTAAGAATGTACTAGAGGCTCATTACATCTCCTGGCCTGTCAACACAAAGCCCCTCCACTGCAGCCAAAGCATTAGGAATGATCAATTCTGTTTACTTCTAACTTCAGCCCGTGAACTATTAACCTTTTCAGCAAAACTGGTGAATAGTAAATGTCAGATAATCCTCTCTGAGAAAGTTAAGAGGGTGGATAATACATTTTAATTGATTAAAACTTTCAGGAACAGAAGTTTAAAATATCAACGAGAGAATCCCTCACGGTCCCTATTTTCGGTGGGACCCGATCCAACCATTCTGTGCTGACCCCATTGTCCGCTTCAATTTAGCCTTTCCAAGAGAAAACTTCCCCAAAAGTTGCACCTGAAAATTAATATCCTGCCTAGCAGAAATTCTGCTTTTTGAACACAAGGTCCCTTCCACAGCCGCTGTGCACCAGCTCGCAGGAAAGGAGCTGCAAAGTTTAGGTATGGCCAGCACTTGTACAGGTTGCTACTTAAGGTAGATTTAAAACAGCTATCCCTGTCAAACATATTTACAAAACTTCAGAATGGGTGTGGATACTTTCATGTGTTCTCTTCCTTCTATAGTACTAGGAGTTACTTTTATCCTAAATATCTGGCTACCTTTTTCTTTTTTCTTTTTTTTTTTTGAGCAATCTGGACTCCCACATTTCCCATGATTGATCCAACTCCTTCACAGGGGATTTTCTTTGTAACACCTATGAAATCTGACAGTGCTCTCTGACTGACAGAGGGGCTTAAGTTCTACTATAAACACCACCACACTCTTTCTGGAGATACCAAGATGCATTTCACCTCTAACGAAATTATTCACATCTTCTGATCTTTTTTTTTTCTTCTCATTGCACTCCTCTAAACCTGCTACTATTTCACCTTTTTAGCATCTCTTCAGAGTTTTCACATAATCCACTTCTCTATATATTTTTTGTATCCAAAACCATGTCGATGTGGCACTGAGGGCCATGGTCAGTGGGCATAGTGGGGGGTGGGAGGGGCTGAGGTTGGGCTTGGGGATCTTGGAGGTCTTCTTCAACGTTAATTATTCTATGATTCCACTATTACATATTATTGCCAGGTTGTTCTCAGCCTCAGGAAGCTACTCCTTATGTTCACATCTGTCGACTGAAATTATCTTCGCAATTTTTTCCAATTTTATCTCCTGGCAAAAAACAAATGAAGATGTTACTTACAAATGGTAAGAAAAGTATGCAAAAGGAATGGAATGCTTTCAAAGGAACAATCATTTTTTAAGAGAGGAAGTTTTAAATAGGTAATATTACTCATTTCTTATTAGTGAGGAGTTAGAAACCAGATTTTCCTGATGTTCCCTACATGTGTCCTCGGGCTCACTGGGACCAGCTCTCTCTGCAGTCATAGTTCAAGGTGCTCCAGATCATTTCTGGGTTTACCATTGGTTTAACTTGAGTGGCTCACAGGTGGAGTCAGCTGCCAGTGTTGATGTTAATAGAAAAATGCATCTGTTAATGCTGTTACCTGCCCATCCGGGTGTTGTCCCTCTGCTTCCTTAGGTGCTGTACAAAGACAGCAAATGAACCATTTCCATCCCAACTCTTGGTCATATCAGCTCTTGGTCAGGCACTGGAACAGGCTGTCCAGTGAAGGGGTTGAGTCATTGTCCCAGGAGGTGTTCAAGAAAGGTTTAGATGTTGTACTAAGGGACATAGTTTAGTGGAAAATATTGGTGGCATGTGGATGGTTGAACTTGATGACCTTGGAGGTCTTTTCCAATCTTGGTGATTCTGTGATTCTATGACTACAGCTAGGGTAAAAGCTCCACGCCTGCAGAGGGCTTGTTTTGCTCTGAATTTGCTGTGGGCACTGAGGTGAGAGGGCTGGGGCTGTAATTTGTCTCCCAATTCCTTTTGTCCACTTGTTTCTATCTTGTTCAGTGGGTGTGGTGCGGATGGGTTGATGATCCAACCTTAATGATTGTGTGATTCTATTCTGAGGAAGAGACTAGTCAATGTTTAAAACATTGGCCAAGACCCCTGCTGTCACCAGCTCTCCTGCTGGTGGCAGCAGTGGCACTGTTCGAGATACACTCACCCAGAGTTCTGCCATGGACTGGAGTGGTGTTTGCTGGGTCGGGAATGAGGTATTCTCTTTATCCTTTGTATTTAGATAACCATTATCTCAAAGCACAATGCTGACTTCATGTGGGTGCACAGATTGGTTAGAATCGTCTGCATGGACTCATGAAGAAAACAACTCTTCTTCTCAGACAACAGTACCTGTTTGTCACAGCGTTTATAAAACAAATTCAGAACAAATTCAGTCCCCCACACCTTCATTTTGCAGCTTCCTTCTGATGCAGAAACGCACCACAATTTTCCTATTCGTCTTTTCTTTTTTCAAACTTGTTTAAGTCTCTAGGAGCCGGTCTTGGCCATTTAGTTACAAAATGTGTGAGTGCGTGTGTGTGTTTCCAGTGAGTGAAAAGAAGGGAAAAAACCCACAGGTTCGAGTTTGTACAATGTTTGCCCCTTTTCCCAGCAGGGATGGGTTTTGAGAGCCAGGAGACAAAAAGCATGGCCTCAACAAGCTGAATTTAAAAAAGAACATCATTTTCATTATGTAGTCAATCTCAATTACAAGCAAATGTTTTCTCTGTTGAGACTTTTCTCTTTTCAGAGCATTATGCAAGCCTCTTTTGTGGGTTGAGAGAAAGGATCAGTGGTCAATAGGGAGCAGAGTGTTGTGTACAGTGGATTTTTGTATCCTTTAGTCTACTACATAATGCGTTTTGTCAGGAGAACAGCCCAACATCCTGAGCAGATTTGCTGAATTAAAGAGCACAGCAGGGATAGGAAACTTGTTGCTAGGTGACTGACAACTGCTGCATGTCAGTATCTCTGCGCCGGAGGTTACTCTTTCCTTTTCTTCCACTCCTCAGTCTTGCCTTTTAATCTGCATCTATAATTAACTCTCTTAATACTGCAGATCCATTTGTTTCCCTTTCACCGTGCTTCGGATGGCTCTATTGCCATTATTTCATTGCGAACGGAGGGAAAACTATTTAATTTTTGTGCTTGGCTTGGCGTGGGGAAGTTGGGGATTTATGCGGTGCGATGTCTCATGTCTGCGCTGCGATGAGATGGCTCTTAAAAGACATTTCAGAAGATATGGTCTTTGCTCATCTCATTGCTCAGTGAAACATCTCTGTGTTTACCATTCCCTCTAAAGCCTGTTTGTTTCGGTTCGACTTCATTGAAACGCGGTTGTTTTTAACAGTTTAGGCTTGGTGACCTTCCAAGCTCTTACACTTGTGTATTCCGCAAAATAGATTTTCTTTGTACGAGGCTCTTTCTTAAATGACTGGAAACCCAGGGCTGCATCTGGCCTAGATTTGTAGTGGCAGAAGTCAATTAAGCGACAGCGTTCTCCCCCCTCATTTTGCAGTTATTTTTTGTGCGCAGACCAAACCGTGAAGCTTGGCATTGTTCTGAGGGTGGACCTGCACTGAAGGATCACGTCGTCAGTTTGCTTCCATCCGTCCCTCTGGAAATGTGTTTCATTTCAGTTTTCATTCATAGAATCATAGAACTGCTTAGGTTGGAAGGGACCCTAAAGGCCATCAGGTTCCAGCCCCCTGCATTCTAGGAGTTATGCACAATCCATGGGTTTAGCAAACGTACTCATTGCGGGAATATGACCACGACCATTTGCTTGTTGCTTTTTATTAGAAAATGACGGAAATTACACAGCAACTTTTATTCCATGTGCTCCTTAAAATAACACTTCCTTCTGCATTGTGTGTGTGAGTCCTGTGGGAAAGCTGAATTCAAAAGTTTGAACAAGTTGAAGCAGCAGTGAAAGCTCTTATTTTTTCTTGGGAGTTTGTAACAAAGCTACAGTCATGGAAAAGCAGCTACCTGAGACAGTGTTTGTATGGAAAATTAGATGGCAGTGTAAGAAGAATATCCAAACAGATGTGAACAGTGCTGCTGGTGGAAATAGCAGTTGCTGCTTCTAGGGGACTATCACCTGTTCAGCCCAAAAACATGCTGAACCTGGGGAACTTAAAGAACAAAAAAATCCCCCAACTAAGTAGCATGTTTTTGCTCATAATTGTGCTGTGTTGTTTTTCTCCTTCCAAAGAACAAAACCCTGCCTGGAGGAATACATCCCCGAACTGGAGGAGGAGGAGAGGAAAGTTTGCAAGCTCCTGTGTTCAGAGCAGCACACGCAGTAATACATAGGGCCGGGAGGGGGCAAGCACCGAACAGACACGGGCATGGAGGTGTGCTGGTGTCCCGGTATGGAAAATTCTTCAGGGGGTGATCCAGAAGCATAGGAATCAATAAATGGCCAACTCAAATGAGTTGAGTCAAAGGTTTTCCAACCCAAACAAATGTTTCCATATTATTTCCATTCTTATCAGCTTTTTGGGAGCCAGAAAAAGAGATAAAGGCCTTATTTTCCAGCAGTTCAGAAGCCAATGGTGGTCATGAATGAAGCAATTTTGCCTTATGCTTTTCTGCTTTGAGAACAGAATTTGCTCTTTAGGCTTCATACAAGTCTCATGAGTGGGGGAGCAAGTATGTAGATCTGGCACAGCTGTGGGTGTCCTATCCCTGGAGGTGCAGGCTGGGTGATGCCCTGGGCAGCCTAATTTCAGGGGGGGCAACACCCAATGACAGAGCAGTTGGAACTAGATGATCTTTAGGGTTCCTTCCAACCCAAGGCATTCTACGATTCTATTCTATGGTCTGGTCTGGAGCAGGCTAGGGTGAGATATAGGGTCTAAAGGGTAGTATTTATTAGTCATTTTGTAGTCATTACATCCTTGTAATTGTGTGTTGTGGAGACATGGTTTTGTTGCATGGATTTCAGCATGACCTAATTGATTCACAGAGGTATTTCGCCCACATTTGTGCTGATTTTGACAAAGTGGAGCAACATTACTCCTTTCATGTAATGCTATGGATTGAGTTCCACCCTTTGTATGGGGGTAAATAGTCTCCTTGAAGCCTCCTGGAATAGGTGAGTTGCATTGCCTCTGCTACTTGGAGGACTGACTAGGCTTTCAAACATTAATTTGAGTTGTACTTTCCATAGTTGTTGATTGACACTGCAAACCTGATGATTCATTTGTATGCTGTCAGTGACAGAGTCAAGCCCACGGCAGTCTCCCGTCCTCAGGCTCACGTTGCGTACACAGGAGCAAGTTCCTGTGTCTCTCTCCCTGACCCATGAGGGTGATGGGTGCACCAATATTGAGGAAAAGCAGAAAAAGGGGAAAGTTCCAGCAAAGTAACTGAAACTTTGTCATTTTCCGGAGTGCAAGCTCTAACCCCAGAGAAAGCCACAGCTGAGTCACGGAGCCCATTGGTGCTTACCTTCCCTAAGTGCCTTGGTCCCTCATCCACCACTGATCACTCTCTGGACACAAGTTCTATACCACATGGGGCTGTTTACCCAAGTGTTACACATAAAACCTACGATCCCACTGATTGTACCTGTGTTGTCTTTGCAGAAGACATGGGATGGATGGGGCAAGGAGATCATGAGAGAAATGAGAAATGCCTTTCAAGGCCAAATCTTCAGGAGAGAAACTCGCTGTGCAATGCCTTGCCATGAAGCATGGATATGTGAAGCAGGGCAGCAAGACTGCACCATCAGCTACTCTGAGGTGGCACCTATTTGCCTGCCACCCTCCTCTGAGCAGGTAAGAGCCAGTCCTTTCTCCAGTTAGGGAAACCAATTGCTACTCATAGTCCTCTTTCCTTTCCTACCTTTCCATGCAAAGGGTCATTTCCTTGTCTGTGTCCTCATTTGTGCAGCATAGAAACCAGACTGTTTATTATTGCTATTTGTTTTGTTATCTGGAAGAAGTTGTGGAGTACCTTTACGCCTCCACAAAACATTCAAGATTAAAGGTTAAGTTCTGTGTGAGGAGCACCTAAATTACAGAAAATGTGCAGGCACCTGCTCAGGCTTCAGGTAGATTCTCAAAGATTGCTTTGCTAGGTAAGAAATAGGAAATACTGCTTATAGAAGAGCTCTTACACTGCTTATTAATGGAACCACAGAGTCATAGAATGGCTCAGTCTGGAATGATCATTTATTTTTACTATGAGACCACGACCTTGCCATATGTGTGTGCAGAGTGTTCCCTTACCGAAGTTTCCCTTCTAAATAGAGATGGTGTGAGCAAGGAAGACCCCACAAATCTAAAGACAAGGTGACAGCAAGAGGTGATGGCCATTGTTTGGGAAGGAGTTCAGTGAGGATTAGCAAATGGGAAAAAAGAGGGAGCCAGGGGGGCAGAGAAAGGCAAAGGAAGCAGTGTGATATCTCCGGGCTGGAGCAGCAGCCCCTCAGCATGGGGACATCCTGGGCAGGACTGCCCATCCCCTCCTTGGTGCAGGCTTTTTCCATAGCAAGGGGAAGAAACCTAGACTTCGACCTGGAAATGTGAGATTACAAAACATGTTTCAGATCCCAAACTACCCTTGACCCACTAAAAGGGGAAGGAGCTCCGCATCTCAGGCATTCTTTCCTGACTCGTCTTGATCTCTCTTATTAATAAATGTATGGATTCTAAGATGACTTGGCCAGACTGTGTTCGTGTCTAAATTTAGCAGTCAATTTGGTTTATTGCTTCAGGGCTGCACTGAAGAAAAACCAACAGAAAAGCATCTCTATTTTTTTTTTTTTTTTTTATCACTGCAGTTGAAAGCGCATTTGTGTGAAAATGGATCTGAGCTCAGAAATAACGGGATTTAATTATTTATTAAGCCCACGCTGGGGACAGACTTAAAAAAAAAAATCACATTGCACAACGTCTCTCCCACACAGTCACTCGTTTGTCCTTTGTCTGCTTGTCTGTGTGTTGCATGAGCTCTGCCAAGGATATTCCCTGGGCACAAACGCTGCTGCAGGAGGAAGCGGATGCCCCAACCCATCACAGGGCAAAGAGATCTTGGTGACCACTTGGCCAACAGCACGACTGACACCATGGCTGCTCTGCAGCACGTTTGTGCCATTTCAGAAGCCTATGATGCATCTCTTATATTTTAATCTGCTCCCAGAAGCTGCCCGGACGTGGGCATGGGCAGCATAATATAGCTGTCCCTGTTTGAGCAGGTTGGTCCCAATGACCTCCAGACGTCCCTTCCAGCTTCAACCATTCTGTCATTCTGTGCTTCAGCTGAGAAATAAAATTAAATCCTTTCAGTGAAATCAATATGACCAAGCAAAACTTCTCTGGAACCATCTGCTGCCTCGTTAGAACACAAAGAAAGACAGTTCCCCAAATTACTCACTCAATGGAAAATGAGCAGCAGGTTTTATAACAGAATTTGTCTTATGGGAAACCAATCAGAACAGCTTTTGTATCTGAACTTGGTTGCTGGCTACGTGTCTCATAATCTCTTACCAAGGCTTCAGCAACTGTGAAAGAGCCTGCTGTCTCATTCTGTTGAAGAAAAAACAGAATTGGGTTAAAATCTCCTCTCTTTGTCCCTGTTATCAGTCATTTGTACAGTTGTTGGTTCAGGTTCTATTTTAACCCATTTTCAAGGCTCAGGCCTGTTGGAGTGGCAAAAACCCTTGCTGTGTCTTCACTACAGTCCCCAGTCCCACCGTTTTTTGCCCCATTACGATAAGATTCACTGCCCTGACAGATCAGGAGCATCAACACAGCCATACAGCACTGCTGCCCAGAGCTGTGGGTGCCCCATCCCTGGAGGTGCCCACGGCCGTGGATGGGGCCCTGTGCTGGGGGGAGCAGCACCCACCCCATGGCAGGGGGTGGAACCAAATGAGCTTTAAAATCCCCTGCAACCTACACCATTGAAATGCTTCCCACAATGCTCTGTTGTTTTGCAGGTGAGATTTCAGTGAACATTCTGTGGAGCCCGGGCTTTTCTTCCTCTTTATTTTGGAAGAAATTAACAGTGACCAAACTATGGAAAACGAGCAATGCTGAAATTTCCAGTCACTGTTTTCCTTTCCTTTCCTTTCCTTTCCTTTCCTTTCCTTTCCTTTCCTTTCCTTTCCTTTCCTTTCCTTTCCTTTCCTTTCCTTTCCTTTCCTTTCCTTTCCTTTCCTTCCCTTCCCTTTCCTTCCCTTCCCTTCCCTTCCCTTCCCTTCCCTTCCCTTCCCTTCCCTTCCCTTCCCTTCCCTTCCCTTCCCTTCCCTTCCCTTCCCTTCCCTTCCCTTCCCTTCCCTTCCCTTCCCTTCCCTTCCCTTCCCTTCCCTTCCCTTCCCTTCCCTTCCCTCCCCCTCCCCCTCCCCCTCCCCCTCCCCCTCCCCCTCCCCCTCCCCCTCCCCCTCCCCCTCCCCCTCCCCCTCCCCCTCCCCCTCCCCCTCCCCCTCCCCCTCCCCCTCCCCCTCCCCCTCCCCCTCCCCCTCCCCCTCCCCCTCCCCCTTCCCCTTCCCCTTCTCTCTTCCCCTTCCCTCTTCCCTTCCCCTTCCCTCTTCCCTTCCCTCCCCTCTTCCCTTCCCTCTCCTCTCCTCTCCTCTCCTCTCCTCTATTTTCTCTTCTTTTTCTTTTTCTTTTTTTTCTTTTTTCTGTTTGAAAACAAAAATCTTCAGAAATGTAACCAAACTTGTTTTTGTTTGTGGAGCAGGGAGTTCTGATGCCATGAAATCAGTTGTGACATTTTAATGTAATTAGACAACATTAGTGTCAGATAAGATTCATTAAGGGGCCTTGATCTTTCATGGCTGTTCAAAATTGATTTTTTGCACTGGAAATCTATGTTGAATTAAAAATACATATATATTAGAAATTCACCTTTCTGCTAAAATGCTCAGCTAATTGACGTAAGTACATTAATGAGAGCAACACACTAATAGGATTATATCAATATTCTCCCTGCATCAGTCAGAGTGCCAGCAGCAATGGTCATTAATTACTGCCTTGTGGTAATCCTTGGCAGCTTCTGCAGGACTTGGATTGTCCCTCTTTGAGAAGATCTTTCTGCTTTGTTATTTTCCCAAATACGGGGCTTTGCTGTTGTTTGTACCAATGCAATCCCACTTGTCACAAAGTCAAGCTGCAGTTTAAAGGTACCCAGAGAATCACACCTAAAATGCAGGATGCATTTTAGATCAGAGCCTAACTATTCACTTGGAAGCATTTTGGAGGTCGGACTAGATGCTCCTCGTGGTCTTTTCCAACCGTAACGGTTCTACGATTTGCAAGAGCAGGTAACATGAGGGTTCAGTTTGTACTAGAAATAAATTTTTATCAAAATAAAATCCTACTTTTCCATGTCCAAGCTGAAAATGTTGGGCTAGAGATTTCAGCAGAATTACTTCTTGTTTATCCTAACACCTTTGTATCCCTTGCTTTGAACTGCATTACACTAAAATAAATTCTTAAAACAACCGAGTTTTTGTTACAGGCTAAAAGTGATAAAATAATCGGGGTATTTTTGAACTGACCGGGGTTTGTGATGTTGCTGAGAACATTGATATTTGATCTTAAACCACTTAAGGGTTTAATGATCACAGGTTCTTAACATAAAATCCAGCTTTTGTTTATCATCTCAGTCCATCCCAATTTCATCCCAAATACTTAATGTAAAACAAAGCACAAGAAACTGTATGTCCTTTTCCAAAACCACTCATCTGCTCTGGACAGCCAGCCTATATAGAGAGAAAATTCTCCTACTTATAAACCAGTTCATTGCAGTTAGATGTAATCCACATTTGGAAGCCCTAGGGAAAGAAATCCATTAACTCCAGGCTGGATCAGGCTCTGTCTGGGCAGACACATTTCCAGCTGCAGACAGTTTGACCAGCAACTTCCCTATCGAGTCTGAGTCTGAACTGACAACCTTCTATGAGCTCAGGATTTTGGTGTCAGTGAATATGAATCTCTACAAGATACCTTTGCAAGCATGAGCAAGCAGCTTGCAGTTTGGATATTAGGAACAATTTATGCTCAATGTGAGTGCTGATGCAGTGGCACAGCTGTCCAGGCCGTGGTGGGGTCACCATCCCTGGAGGTGTTGAAGAACTGTGGAGCTGTGGCATTGAGGGACGTGGGCAGTGGGCATGGTGGGGGTGGGCTGGGGATGGGCTCGAGGATCTTGGAGGTCGTTTCCAACCTGAACGATTCTGTGACTCTATGATTATTTTCTAACAAAGAGAATCAGAGGACAGAGTACAGAGCCTATTGGCAGCATACAACATCAAGCCCCTCCCAAGAGTGGAAAGAATACATAAGAACACCAAAAAGAGATGGGAAATTAAGTGAAATGTTCATGATTCAAGAGTTTTGAAACAGCTCGGTCATCCAAGTGCACAAACCAAACGAATGAAGGCAAAATAGAATGCAATGCAGTGCTGCAACAGTGGTGTGGGTGTGATGGTGTATGGGAACTGTTGAACCACAGCCTGAAGCACTGATGGATCACCTGAGGTGAGCACTGAGTCAGCCGCCGGAGCACAGGTGAAGGTAATGCACCTGTGACTGGAAGAGGTGGAGTCTGGCTCCACCTCTCCCAGACCCCATTTAAGGGCTGACCACCACTGGGGAAGGATTGCTTGTTGGAGATCTGTCCCCTGTGGGGTTACTGGTGAACCTCAACCATCTGGACAAGGTGAGCCTCTCTTTCTTCACTGGATGTCTGTTTACCATCCAGATAAACCTGGCAAAATATACTATCTTCCTCACTACTTTCTGAGTACACTCTTTTGGGTTATTCACCCTACAGATGGCTCTGAGTATTGTCCCTCAGATTTTTCCCCACAGTGGTGTGGGGAATGAACGCTGGGATCCCTTCCAATCCAAACTGAATGAAGAGGCAGGATATATTCCCTAACAAACTAATAGATAGAGATGGGACAAGATAGATAGAACCTATCCATTGAGTTCACTGTTAGGGATATCTTCCCAGAACTTCTTTTACATAAGCAACTCAGGTTTTTTATCTTGCTGAGCCTTAAGCATGAACTTTTAAGTAAATATCAGCAGTGGTATGAATTCACACAACTCTGCTCACTGGAAGTGAGTGGGTAGCTGCCCACCTGTGGCTTGCAAGTCCCCCAGCAACCATGCGTGTGGAAAACACTAAGGAAAGTCGGCCTTTTGTCAAAACAAGATGCAGTAGGATGGAAATCTCTGTTTTTACAGCAGCCACTGGGATGGATGGGCTGAGAAAGCATGGGCACACACAGCAGTGCTGAAGCTGCATATCCAGTGGGGCTGATGAGCAGAGGAGGAGCGGCAACTCCTGTAGCCATGTGCAGTCATGTAGTCAAGTGGATGGAGCCACCAGGAGTTGTGTTTATTTAAGGTCATGGAAGAAAAGGTTCTTCAGAAAATACTGAGAGTAGGTGAGGGGCTGACTTTGTGCAGCGCCTTGGGAAGGTGACGAGCAGTGGCAGCAGGGGAAATGCCAAGAGGTTCGCATGAAGCAGATACTGCAGTTGGTACACAGGGCATGGAGGAGGTGCAGGGGGAAGCAGGAGAAGTGGGGAGAGCTGAAAGAAATGCAGGGCACAGATGCAAGGACGAGGAGCTTAAACAAGATGCAGCAGAGGAAGGGGGAGTCAGTGAGTGACTGACAAAGGCTGGATTGATCTCAGCAAAAGCAGAGATGGATTTCAACAGCCATGTTTTGCCTGGGTGGCAGGGAGGGCAAAGAAAAGGAAGTTTTATTAAATTATGAATAAGCAAATAATTACCCTGGATTTTTTGCAGTGCCATCTGGAGGGCAGAAATAGAGCTCTTGTCATTCTCCTAACACAAATGCTTTGCTTGGTTCCTGGAAAGAGCTCTGGCATTTTATTTAGCTTTGCTTTCATTTGTATTGAATTTTTCTTCCTCAATCACATGTGTGATAAATGTTTTCATTTCATCCCGGCTCAGAAATGCTCTGGACTGACTCATACTCCGATCTTGCACTGACACAAACCCACTTCAGTTGGGATAACATCAGTTATCCCAAATTTTCTGTGGATGTAATGCAAGAAGCATCAAGCTCCTTATTTGGATCAGGAGGACTGACTGCCTCTTAATAGAAGCATAATGAAACCATCAAGAGTTTTCATTCAATTAGACTTCTTTTCCCTCTGGCAAATGATTATAACACATTTATAGCGTAATGGGCAATTACTTTATACTCCTTGTCTGTTGACATCTTATTAAGTCTACGTTTTCTGTCCCTAACAAAGAGATCAGATATAATTGTTAGGAACTACAAGGAAGACTTAAGAACTACCAGAATACATTTAAGCGGCATGAAAATGTATCTGTTAGTGAGCAGCATGATATGTGATGGCAGATTTCTCCACTCCTTTCTGCTCTGGGGAAATCTCCATTACAAATTCTTTTGTTTCTTCATACATTATCTCTTCCTCTGATGTCAAAGAATGATCTTTGTGCTGAATGGATGTGGATAATACAATGAATTCTGTATTTGTGAATATGAGTTCGAGAGATGCAGCAAAAGCTGCTGAGGCGATTTTTTGCCCCGGAGCCTTTGCAGATATGAGTGTTGTTGTTTTTTATTCCTATAGCAGGACGTGGGGCAGGCGGGGCAGGAGCAAGAACGGATGGAGCAGAGTATGATGTGAAGTGCAATGGATCATTCTAACAAAGCTGATGCTTTCTTTGTTTCCAGCCCGGTCAGGCTGAATGGGGCTTTGAGCACTGATGGAGCTGTGGGTGTTCTTGTTCACTGCAGAGAGTTGGGCCAGATGGACTTTAAGGTTCCCTTCCAACCCAAACAGCTCTGTGATTCTATGATTCTTTGGGTTCGTGGCATTTCTTGTCCAGCCTCTGAAGAACATGACACTTCCTATGGTGCTCAGCCACCCTGGGATATCCTGGTTTTAGGCAGCAGGCAGATGCATGCAGCACAAATAGTATTACTGGAATCCATGCCACATGTGTCTGAGAGCAGAATACAGCCTTTGGGTGGTGCTGCTTAGCAAGCTCTCACATAAGGATTTAACCATTAGGCAATGACTGAGGCAAACCGTGTGCGATGTGCCTGAGCTTTTATTAAGCTATGGCTCTTCAGAGAGGGCAGCAGACACCTAAATGGTCCTCCTGCTGTTCCAGCTCATTGTGCTAGAGCTTCTGGTAACTGCAGTTGTTGCTTTCCCTTTACTGCCAGATTAAGGGGCAACCAATGGGACATTCAACTACCTCTTCTACCTCCTTGCTCCTATGGTCCGTTATTTAATTATCCTCTGTGATTATATATCCGTGGATAACAGGATAATGAATGATCTACGTGTAGAATGACCTTCAAGACCATTAAGTGCAACCATCAGCCTGACCTACCAAGAAAAACACCACATCCTGATGCAGTTGCCTGGGAATCCTGAGCACAAGCCAGTAATTCCTCCTACTGTGGGATTTCTGATGGGGCTGATGAAATCAGCATCCATCTACAAGTCCAGAAACCACTAGTGAAGAATTCTTACCCAACCACCCATGTCCTCACTCTTCTTTATTTACTTCCTACACCACCTGGAGCTTGTGATGAGCAAGAGTATGCCAACAGTGAGCTGACTCATGTTGGTGCTTCTTCTTTCAAGTAACGGTGATTTATCACACGGTCAAAGTTAAATCCATGACAGACTTGGGGTAAGGAGTAATCTGTGGCATTGATTAGATGCACACGTGCTATGATTTTTGCTTTTACCCACAGTTTGGGGGTGAAGTCCTCCCAGTGCCATCCAAGTTTGTGTAGAAGCACACTAAAGGTGTTAATTTAGCACACTGGAGGTGCCAGATTTGCTGTTGATATCAGAGATCGTGTGACACAGAGGCCAGAAACAATGACACATGGGGACTGGTGCGTGCTGTGCTGTCACTCCCTGGGCCTCTATGACCAGGGTTGTGCAGTGGTGAAATCAGGAACCTTCCTCATGTCCTCATCCCCATCTTGGTGAAGTTGTGAGCCTTTCTCAAGTCTTTGTCCCCATCTCTCTATAAATTCTTCTAAAGAATAAGAATGCAAACATCCATGTTTTGCCTACTGTTCAGTCTTGTCTCCTTATCCCATGGATTCAGGCATTACTCTTCTCACACTTCACCTAAATTATCCACTTCACTCCCATTTGTCATGTATTTCTTTTATAAGGCAATTTTCTATATTTTCTTAAATCAGATACCTGTATGTATTCTGTTTTCTGAGTAAATATGGATTTCATTATGCTTCAATTATTGTTTAATAGCATCGTGGACAGGATGTTTGGAGGCGGTCTGTATTTTGATTCAAAATGTCAGGTCTTTTCTGAATAGCTCCTTCAACTGGAGACCTTTCCCATCAGCTCTTTCATAAAGAGAAAGGAGACAAATGGGAAGAGGAGCTGACTGAGGAAAGAAAGAGATACTCCTTCCCTTGACCTAGAAGCCTAACAGAACTCTTTTTCAATGCGGTGTATTATGTAGTGTTTTTCACTATTATGCATATATTTTGCAACTGTCGCTCACCAGTCTGCAAAGGGAACGAGGTGGTGAAAGATGGAATTCAAGGAAGGAAAGAAACACGGATGTTTTGTCTCTGCTTTTATACTGCGGATACTGTGCTGGAATATACACAAGAATTTATCTCCATTGTAACTTGGGATGCTGTAGCTTTTAATATCTTTGGCATCTCTCTATTAATATACTTCCTGGTAACATTTCTGAACAAAAAGACCACTCTGAAGTGCTGTCAGGACCAATCAAAAAGCAGCTGCAAAAAGATGCACCACAGTGCAATGGGGAAGGTAGGGCCTGCCAGAGAACATAGACCAACCCAGTCCTCATCCTCCAGCTCAAAAGCATGTACTGAGGAAGATGTCCGTGAGCTCCATTTTGAGCATCTTCTAAAGCACTCGAAATGTTGGCGTTATGGTTCCTCTTCATTGTTTCCAGCACTGCACGTATCACAGCAGCCACACATTTTGGTGATGCAGTGGCACAGCTGCCCAGGGCGTGGTGGGGTCACTGTCCTTGGAGGTGTTCAATAACTCTAGGGATGTGGTCAGTGGGCACAGTGGGGGGTTGGAGGTCTGAGAGGTCTTTTCCCACCTTTGTGGTTCTATGATTCTGTGAAAGCTCCCAACAACAGAATAAACCAAGTACTTACCAGGTGCTCGCTGTGGATTCACTCTCCATTCTTGCAATGCTCAGCCACCTAGTGAAAAATAAAAGCCTCCAGGTGAGCCTCCATCATGAGCCTCCCGTGTCCAGTGGCTCATACTGACCTTGTTCTTTCAGGGCCATGTTTGCTTATATTACAATGGAAGCTCTGCTCATTTTAGTCTCTTCTAAAGGCTTTTAGAAGCAGGGTGTGTGGCTCAAGTTAATTCTGTTCTTGGCTCTGCAGTAATCCCAGTAATGAGAATCATTTCCTAAGTTCACATCACTGACAAGAACTGTTTGAGTGGGCACTGAAGTGGCTGAGAAGCCTGTAACACCTTGCTACCATTGGTAGTTGCAGCATTTAGAGAACAAATGACCTTTCGGACAATAAAAAAAAGGGCTACATTTATTTTTCTTCATCAGAGTGATTATTGATTGGCTTACGGCAAAGCTGGTGACAAACCATATGGGGCTGCCTGTTGTACGACTGGATTAGGACCTGCATCTAACTGCACTCCAGCTCTAGCTCCAGGATCAATAGAAGATGAGGAAGAATGATTAGCCTTGCAGCTTCACTGGATGTTGTAACCCTTTAGCCATGTAGTAATTAGAAATAAATAACCACTGTCACTAAAGCGCCATTCCTCTGTTTCCTAAACCTGAGGAATGTTTAACAAACATCAATTGCAGATTCTTGTTTAGCTCAACACTCTGTTCTGCCTCTGCTTCCCAGAAGATGCACATCTGTAAAGGGTTTGGTCATTTGGCTATGAAGTTTATCAGAGAAGGAGATCAGAGTTCTTAAAGGATGGAGAATAATGGATCTTCCCCACCAAATAGTACAAATTCTCATAGATGTTCTGAAGCTCCTCCTGCATTTGTTCAGGAATACATCGCGTCCCCATTCTCCTGCTTTTAGGACACGGCTGAATGTGGAAAAATAGATTTTAATGTGGCAGAGCCCCCTGCCTCCTAATATGTGAGACGGCTTGGGTTACTAATCCTATTAGGAGGAGCAGATGCTGATTGTCCCGTTAATCAAAGCAAGTCATTAGGCATTAATTACATTTGGTAACAGAATAATTGCTTGGTTTACCTAAACTGTGCTAGGAATGTTTTTTCTTCTTTCTTAGCAGGATAAGCTTATTTAAATGACGTCATGCGCACTCACGGAACATAATGAGGGCAGGCCCAAGGCTGCTTTGGTTTATGCACGTGGAGGGGAGCTGGGCTACGAAGCAGTGCTGGCGGGTTGATGTACGCCGTCTGCAGAAAGGATTGGTGGCAGACGTTCTGGCAGAGGGTGCTGGGCACGGCCATGAATACTGCAGATAACAGGTTTGTCCTGCAGGGGCTCGGTCACATCTGAGCAACCAAAGATGCAATGTCCCCACTGAAACCAAGTCCAATTCTCAGCTTTCTTTTCTAACTAACCGTTCAGTCTAACGAAAGACACTGCATCTTCTCACAGGCCTCCTGCTATGTAAAGGCAACAATGACAGTGTCATAATTTTGGTTCACTGAGATACAGGAAAACTTGTGACTGGCCCTGAGACACACCCAAAGGTGTCGTGAAACAAACACATTTACAGCTTGGCCATTGACCTTAATAAAACAGGGCTGGCCCAGCAGTGGTGACACCGCATTTATGACTGTTTTTATTAGAAAATGGTCTAATTGCATCAGTACACAAGAATGCTAATGGCTTTCCATTCATCCAGCAGCTCACTGAGAGCCTGCACTGGTGCCAGGCTTCCCTCTGCTTCGGGAAGGAAGAGGCCGACACTGAAGTGAGCAACAAGTGGGAAAGTATCACCGTTAGTTTGTGCACATGAGCCTGCGCTTGCACACTTTCCTCTTGCGCAGCTAATTCTTGCTGCTTGTGAATGCTTCTGCAGCCAGTGTATGAGTGGCACTTACAGCATGCAGCGAGGATGGGCAGGAGCTAGAAAGTAGCTCGTCCTTGCTTCCCAAGGCTTTGAGAAGTATTAGCAAACAACACAACCAGACTTGGGTTATTATAGATCTATTTTACAATACAGAAACACAGAATCACCAAGGTTGGAAAAGACCTCCGAGACCATCCAGCCCAACCACCCACCTATCACCAATAGTTCTCCTTAAACCATGACCCTCAACACAGTGTCTAAGCGTTCTTTACATACCCGCAGGGTTGGTGACTCCACCACCTGATAAATAACAGAAGGACTTTTGGGGAGCTCTGTGGATCAAGTTGCTGGAAGCAGCTGGCACCCTGCAGAAGCTGCCTGCCTGCCCACTGCTGTGCCTCCCGTCCCCGTGGTGCTGGAGAACAGGTGATGGCAGCACGCGGTCCTCTATTTTTCATGCATGCTGTGCACATCTGTGCCACTCTGTATAATGTAATACAAACGGAACTGACGGGGGTTAGGGTTTTGTTTCTGCTCCCACTAAGAAATGCCACGACCCCCACAGACTCTGCTGAAACAGTCAGGCCTTAAACGACCCACTACTGACATCTGCAAGAATCCTCCCTGAGACGAGATGCTCTAGGTATGACACACAGAACCACATGGACCACCTTCTTTTTGCCTCTCACAACAGCTGCCAGGAGCTGTAATGCTGACTCTGATAGTGACAACAAAAACAAGCCCAGAAGACAGGATATTTACTACAGGAAAAATAAGACCATGTTCTCAGGCCACTCACCTGGCCAAATGCTGCTGGCTGCTCCGCCTTGATGGCTTGCACACGCACTGCAGGGCAAGGACATCACGAGCCACGCTGGGTGCCAGCCTGCACGCTGCTGTGCCTGTGCAGCTGTGCCAGGGAGCTCCCCTGCTCCTCCCCAGCACAGATCTGGGAGCTCTGGGGAATTGAATCACACTACATTCATCCCCACACACAGTCCAGGGATGAGAAGGAATTAACACACTGTATCCGTGGCACAAATTGTCAGTGCTTCTTTGATATCACAGATTTTATCGTGGCTTCTGTGACTCTCCGACTTGCTGTTGGCCTCTTCCCCTCACCAGATTTGCCCCTTGCTCATCATTCTCAGCTGACGTACACTGGAAAGGACATCCAGCACTTTGAAAGCTGCTGTTCTTCAGGTTTTATAAATTTCTCCCAGCTGAAGTTCTCGATGACAACCATGCTCAGAGTGTGGCTTGTCAGGAACACTGATCTAGTGGAAATGGCCCATTTGAGTGCGGTGAGTGATGCCTTCCTGAGACATCCCAACAAAACCTGGCCTGAGAGAGGAACTAAGATTCATTTCCTACACACATCATTTCCAAATGCTGAGTATTTCTTTCAAGGATTTTCCCCCTCTGCAAATACTATTAAACAAGCAGAGGAAAACATTACTTCGTTTATATTTTCCTTACAACAAACCCCGCAGGCTCGATGGCGCGGAGTGACCTGTATGGGATCCTAAACAGCCTCAACCCCACTGGGGGCAGAGGAAACCAACATGCTCAGCAGTGGTGGGAAGCACTCTGCATTCATGATCCAGCCCTCCGCTGTCTGCTCAGCCTTTGGAACTGTAAATCATGTGAAGCCTGGACTCTCACCGGACAGCCCGCAGTGAAGCTGTGCCCTCTGGGTACTCCTGCAACACCGCTAACTGCTGTGCAAGTCTCCCAGCTACAAATACAAATGAATTCACACACTTGCTTTCGCTGATGAAGGGACAATGGGAAGGATTGCTCTCGAATCAATCTTTTGAGACAGAGCAGCAGCAAAGTGCATCCAGCTCTCACGTGCAATAAATAAGGTCAGCCTATTCTTTCATTTAGTAGCTGTTTGCAAACAACTAAGTTTATTCTGATATTACACAGCTCCTGGAATCTCGCCCACATCATCAGAATGACACAGCAGCCATTGCTGCCTTCTGTAGCCAACACCAGAGTCCCATACTTGGTAACTCCTCCTATCTGAATTGCAAATACAGCACAACACAGCTGTACGTCTTGACATTCATGATCAGTCAGAGTGAAGAGTTAATCGCACAACTTCAGTGTTTGATCTCTGCCTTTCTCCCTTCCTTTAAATCATGGTACATTAACTAAACTGTACTCACATTACAGCTCTCAACAACAGAACTTTCTAACTACAGATAAGTGCTGCAGCTTGAGGCACAGTTCAGTGTCAGCCATGTGTTCCTCCAGGTTACAGAACAGTGCTGCTGGTCACCGTGCTGTCATACATGAAAAGCACACGTGTTCAAATAAGAGCACTGTTCTAACACCTTCTTCCGTGCAGGGATTTGTATACGTATTATATATATATACACATTATATATATATATATTTCACAAACCCAACCAATTCTCAAGAGCCATGCTCAGCATTTCTATCTTCTTTATTACTGCAGCTGCTTGATGCAACTTAAACACATCTAGGATTTTGCTATACCCACATTTAAGTGAGTGATAAACAATGCTGTGGAATTAACATTATAGAAGCAGACCCATTTGCTGCTCCTAATTCCATTTTCTAATTTACAAAGGCAATATATAAGCAGTGACCATCAACTGTCAGTCCTGATATGACATTAATAACAGATAACTTAACTATTTCTGAAGCTCTGAAAGAAATCACCAACCCAGCAGCACTGCCTTGTCAAAAACATCACCACAACTGACAGAGTAAGCCACAAAAGACAGAAAACAGAAACCCAAATCATTACTTTACTTTATGCCAATACTTGCAAATGATGGAAGCGCTCTGCCCAGCCTCTGACAATCTACTTCATTCCAGTGGTGTCAGCTCGGATAAGGCTCAGCGAAGGGAACTGAAATACAGACCCTGTGCACCCGAGCATCTTTCTTTCTTCTTTTTGTGATGTAAAACACTGTGCTAAAATACTGACACCACAGTACGTGGGTGAGCTGTGCCTAACACGAGAAGGGTGCTGTGCTGCTGCCAGCTTCACACTGCTCTCAGTGCTCCACTGACGTACTGGGAAAGACTCATCCTCAACATCTCGCTTTTGCTTTGTATCTCAGAGGTGCTCAAGGTAATGCTGGAGTGATTTTGGCAACGTGCATGTTCTGGTTTACATCCTTTGCACCTTCCTTTCTGTGATTCCATGAATTCCTCTTAACCAAAACCAGCACAGGCACTGAAGCTGAAGGTTGTGCAGATCGTCCATCAGTGCTTACTGTGATGGCATGGAGAGCCAGGAGCTGAGGGCAACCCCACAGACACTGCCGTTCAAAGGGAGCTGATCCTCATCACTCTGAAACTGTGTTTCTGATTTCACAGAAAAGAAACTCCTATGCTCCCTGGGTGCTGGCACAAGAATCTCTTGCCTGCCATGGTGCTGATGGGTTGGACTTGGTGATCGTATTGGTCCAAGGCTTTTACGTACATGTGTGACTCTTGGGAACATTACTACTGACAACCATGGAGATGAATGTTCTGTACCCATAGACTGTCCAGCAGTTCAGACTGCAGCAACAGATTCAGAAGTTCTGTCCTAATATTACTGCTTGTGACTTGAGAGAAGCCTGCAGCAATCCAGTGGTAACATTCCACCCCGAAATGTAGCTCCTCAGTGTGTTACTGGGGACTGTGGGAGGCTCAGTGACCACAGCCATGGGCCGACCCACAGCCCCTGTGCAACACAAGACCGCAATCCAAGTGTCCTATTGCTAATCACCACCAATACCTCAGGGCTATCTAAAAGAGCAGCCTGAACAATTAACCTCTTATGTGCATCCAATTACTGGCTTTCAGAACGGTTCTTCAGGAAGTCACAAGCAGCAGTTGCTCTGGTACAACCTTCTTACCACCCACAGCACCAGGCGCCCAGCAGACCTCAATCTCTCCACACCGTGTTTATTTCTGTTTGGCAAACCAGACCCACAAGCTGATGCAGCGACAATGGCAACCCCCCAAACCCCACAGCACAAAGTCCCTTCCACAGCTCCCAGGTCTGTGAAGTTCAGCTACAGGAGAAAAATCTCCTCAGCCATTCTTCATTCAATTCTAAGCACCACTCTTGTATCAGAACGACAGCAGTGACAAGCAGTCGGCTCAGCAACGAGAACTGGTGGCCGTGGCCTTGGTGTGACGCCTCACCCCTAAGATCACAGCAGCACTAAGTTGGCATATTTTTGAGAACCCCTTCCAGCTACGATGGAGAAGCAGACATGATAACTCCCTCAATATATGCAGCAGTGAGAAACACGGCGCGTCAGAAGCATCCAGGATGAGGTTCCCAAGGCAAAAGTGATTGAAGAGTATGTATTTTATCAGGTGAGGTTTGTCAAACCACGCGGGATGACGCGGAATTGGGGCGCACACCAGTCCCACAGGGGTAATGGCTCAGAGGCTGCCAGGACCCAGCACCTCCTGAGGTGCAATGTTTACACACCATTTGGAGGTAATGGTTAAGAACTGTTTTTAAGAAATTCTGATAGCCATGGCTTTGGGACACAAGCCCTTTCATCTGTAGCAGTGAGCAACATCGCCGAGCACAGCACTGTGCACTTTGTAAAAGCAGCCAAACGTGCCTCAAGAGAAGGAAGAAAACAGCAAGAACCCGCACGTAGCCAACGGCAGTCCTGCTCCAGCAGGAGGGAGCGCTAGAACTGAGGTTCAGAACAGACTGTCAGCTGCCACGCTTCCCACCAGCCGCAGCAGCTGGTTCCCCACCAGCAACGACTTTTTGTACTTAACCCTGCAGTTCTTTCCCAGATATTCCCCAGCCCAGTTCTCAGAGGGATGTGGAATAAGACATGCTATGAAATAATTCAGTGGCTGCTTTGTGAATCATGGTATGCAATGGAAAATTAAGTCAATGCTATTAGAACATTTGACCTTGTTTCTCCTAAGGAATCGTGGCAATCATTCTCTTAAGACCAAAATATCCACCTACTGGTGTCTTCTTTTACATCCTTTTGGCAGTGTCTGTTATCTGAACGAAATCTAAGATAGACAACATACTATTGTGGAACACGAAGAAAAAAATCTGGAACATAGCAAAGTAAGGGGAAAACTTACCTTTCCAAAGGTGACGTGTTGCAAGTGCTAAAAAGAGCATCATCCTCACATTCAATCAAGCAAGGTGCAGGATCCAAGAAACAGCACGCCAAGAGGCAATTTCTCAGCAAGATGTTAGCGTCGGAACACAAAGTGATGTGTCTGGAAGCAGAACTGCTGAGCTGCAGACAACCTGGGTGTGAGTCAGAGAACATTAGGACAGCGCCTGTCCACCAGGGATACAGACTTGATTGCATGTGACTTGTGTCAACTCTGGAGACATCAAGAACAGAACATAAAAGCAAGGCAACAGATAGATTCCTAAATGAGCCATTCAGCCTCTGAGGCAATGAATCTGGCAACAACTCAAGTTCCAAGAGAAAAAAGTCAACATTCCAGGTTCACGTTCCCTGGTTATATATCCTTCATTTGTTTGTTTGGCTGTTTATTTGGGTTTTTTTTTCAGGAAAAAGGTCACTGAAACATCCTGGCTTAAATCATTAAAAGACACAATCATCTCCTTTTAGACTTGCTCACAACTTTGAAAGCAGAATCCAATTGCCTGCTCAGACTCATTAGTGTCTTTGGATCTTAATGACCCACTCAGTTGCAGTAAATGAAAAACTAATCCTTGTTTTATGGCACTGACGGAGAAGGATTAGCCAACTCTTGCTACCCACGCCCTCAGTCTCGCGCCGGGAGATTACTGCCCTCTAATACTGTAAGTCTACACATTCCAATCTGTTACAATAAGTAGCACTTAAAGCTTATTTCCTTGAAATGCTTAAGCATATTAATGCTATCGTATAAGATGGTTTTCTTACAGTGCTATGATTCTTCTACCACTGCCCCTAAGTTTGCTCGTACCTACGTGCAGTGATGCCTCCTGACATCTGTTAAAATGGTCCTAAGCCATTTAGGGGTTTGGCAGACAGGCAGCGGCACAGATGACTGAGCTCTTCATCACTCAGGGTTTTTCAGGTAAGTAGAGGGAAGGGGAACTCTATTCCACTTTGGACTTCATAATTAGAGTTTATTGGCATACTGCACAGATTATAATGGTAGGATGCTTTTTGTCAGCCTGTTTCACCTAGTTCAGGTGTCCTTCTAACTAGCTTATGCATTTTCAGTGTCTTCTGCTCAATTTCCTGCAATATCTTCTTTGATTTCCTTTGCTTCCATTCCAGCACCTCGCTTGCCCACTGTTAGACAGAGCATTTGCTCCACACTAAGTGACTGAGAAACAGATTTCCTCTACCAATTCTGTAAGAGTTTCAAGACCTAATAGTAGATGCTTTACATAAAACATTAAAAAATAAAAAACCTCAAAAGCATTCTGGTATTTCCATCAAGGACCATAAATCTGGAAGCACTGCTCGTGGAGACGGCTCCAACAGACTGACTGTGCGCTGATGTGGCAGCTCACAACAGTCAGCACTCCTTACCGACCTGGTACCATCTTCGCTGCCAGTCATTCCAGAAGGAAAACCATTTCTGGAAAACTGGTAACTGTCTTTGCACTGACCACAGATAGACTTTGGAAACTGTCTGAGTTTGTACCTTTAAAACAAACAAACTACAACATCAGATAAAACAGAAGGGCGTTACTTTGCTTTCAGTGTTTTAAGCTAGAAAGACAGAAGTATTATTACTATGACATCATTTCACTTCATATCTTAAGAAATAACAACAACAATTTACATACAATTAATGACAATCTTTATTTTGAGAATTTAATAACAGATAACCAATTTAAGAACAGTAACTCCAATTCAGCTTTCTCCAGAACAATTAACAGTTACTTTTACCAGTGCTTAAGTCAGAGATTATAAGGACTCATCCAGAAGTTTGGATGCTCTCACAGATAATGAAATAATTCCACATGTTATTTTAAAAAGGCATTTCTGCTGCTTCTTAGAGTCAGTTTAGGTATAGCATATCATAACATTTTGTGAAAACAATGTATTTAGAAAATAAGAGAAATAAAAGCTGCAGCTCTAAGCACGCACTTGATGAATATACATGTGCTCTTGCAGCAATTGCAATAATGCGTTCTTAAGTGAAATGAAAGAAGGTGAAGTGCTTTGTACTTTAACTTACGAAAATGGAAACATTTGTCAAGGCTAAGTAGGAAAAGAATTTAAAAGGAAGTCAAAGGTATTCAAAAGAATGTAGATGGCTTTGCATTTTGCAAGGAAGAAGGAAAACCTTTCACAGAAGGAGACAGCGATGATCTCTGATCTTGTCCAAATGCAAATGGAAAACTGAAGTCATCTTTGCCATCTCCAAAAGCACGAGAAGTTGATTCCATAGAGAAGGGAAAGGCAAATGTATCCTCACTTTCTGATTTCCCAAATAAGCTTCCTACACGACATACATAATATTTTATTAGATTAGTTTTTACTGTATTCAGCATACATTTATTCAATATTTTTTTACTCCCAATATTTGCTGTGTCACAGGAAAACGTGGTTTATGATGTCTGTTCTCCTGTCTCACTTGTGCTATTTTCGTATCATGTACCTCCAAATATTTAAACTTATGATCTAGGCTTCTTTAATTGTTTGGAAACTATTTTCATTCCAGTTGTGGGGAGACTGAAAAAACAGGTCTGTTCTTTCAACACAGAGCTGGCAGCTTGAAGCTAAAAAAATGTATTTACCAAGTACTATAACTTCTACATTAACAGCACAGTGTTCTTTTTAGGAGTGAAAAAGCTAACAGAACTCTGACACTTAGAAATCCTTCTCCCCTCTCGCTATTCATCTCAGAAGAACCAGGGATTGCATTAGGTGTGTCTGAAACACACTCTCTCACATCTCTTTTTTGAGGACATCTCAGACATTTGAATTCCATGAGACAGGTATTTTGGCAAAAAAAAAAAAATCAAGCTAGCCAAAATATAAATTGACATAATAACCCAGTAAACAGGTCTACCACAGAGCAGTATATAACAAAGGAACATCTTTTAGACAACCAAAGGTGCCTTGTTAAGCAGAACCATGAGCTCACCAGCATGTAAACATAAACAAAATACAGCTGATACACACAAACACTTTCTAATACCTTCCACTGTTAAGACTTACCAAAATCTTTATGTGGTGACATGGGATTCAAGTTTCCCACAGAATAACCTTCATCTACCTGCAACGTAACAGTCATTTTATTTAACAAATGAGGAAGGGAAAACAAAGTCTAATGCTGATACATAAGTGAGAAAGACACTTTCCCAGTGAATACTGGCTTCTAAATTTAACTTCATATACCAAACCCTGAAGTTACAAGGTAAGCTCTTCAGCAAGTTTCGTGTTTTGTTTACATCTACAAATGAACACCTTCAGCCTTTCTGGAAAGGAGCAGCAGACTGTAACCAGGCCAAAACCCAATCTGATTTTCTGCTGTTTTTTAACCTGAAGTGATTCTAAATTCTTTAATTCTGCAACATTTTAGAAAACCTCTAAGCAACACCAGAGTTACAGCAGGACTTGATACTGCCAGAGAGAATGATAAAATAAGACCTACCTACACTCCAGAAGAGCTCTTAAGCTAGGTTTAGAATGGATAAGTAAGTACAAAACTTCCATCTAACTGCAGATTAAAGTGACCACTAGACACTGCTAAATTCCTGAGCTGTCACAAGATAACACGGGTTCTGAGAGCATTACTGGACTCACCTATCTACTCTTTTCACATTGTCTACACCCATGTCATTCCTAAACCATTCACAAACTACCCACCAGCCCATTCTCTCCTCCAGGTTGATGCCAGGTAGTATCACCAACACATTCTTCACCAAACACAAAATAAAATAATGTGTTTTTCCTCTCTCAGCTTTCACCTAGTGACTGAACATCCCCACTGAAATAGGAAATACCTGGATTCCATTCCCTTATTTACATAATTAGTTTTGAACATGCATTACCAGTGAGTGATACCTAACCACTGTACTGACACACGCTTGTCCTGAATATCCAATTACATATTACTAGCCTAGAAAGCAAACTCTAGAGTACTGCAGTTAGTCATAGGATAAGAAGTGTTAACAGGATTCCAGGCCCTGTTCCAATTAGCTAGCTACCTATTGCCCTCATTTAAAGATAGCTGCTAGTACACACTTACATTTTAATATTTCTAATAGATGAACCTTTCTTCCCTTAATGTTCTGCACTGTGTGAAAACTGGAGGATAAAAACCTAACATCTTAAGTAACTGATTCCCTGCTACAGCCAAACAACACCATACAGGTTAGGAAAAAGGGTTTCTGTGTGCACCTGCATATCCATATGGGAAAGTGCTTTGATCAGAGGTCATCACATGGCAATTAGCAGGTGAGGAGATAAGCATTTTCAAAGGATATGCAGTGTAAAATTAAGCAAGCTCTTAAAATACACTGGCCAAAAAGGTGTCTCACGAAAGAAACCATTCATAGTTATTGCTACTTCCTTAGCATGATTCTGCTTGTGGAAATTAATTTAATATTCTTAAGTACCTCATCAGATGAATTTTCTGCCCCAAATACAGACGAGTCGAACAAATTAAAGCCAGGTGACTTCTGGGAGATGCCCAAGAAAGAAAAGAAAGCAGGAGATTTTGATGTGACTTCTTCACAACCCACGTTGTGAGCGCTGTAAAGACAGGAAGGCAGGAACTACATCAGTGGTTTTTAAAAGTAGCACAGGTGGGATTCTTTTCTTTCTGACTTTCCTACATTTCTATAGCTTCCATCAATAATTGCTTCCTGTAAGATATAACAGTTGACACAACCCTTTAAAAAAGAGTGAGGTGAGGTTCTGAACTGATCCCCTTCCTTTCACTTTCCTGCCCCAAGAAATGATCCTTTAAAAAAAAACAGTCTTAGTGAAGGAGCTACAAAGAACCTGCTCACATATTTCTAAGGAAAGTCTCCCTCTTTCAAAAAGAAAAAAAAAAAGCAATCTACAGTTCAAGTAGAAATTCCATGCACAAAATCTAATTTAGAAAAATTTTGTCTATTTTGGAAGAGCTTTCAATGAAAGTCTTTCTATAACATCTTTCAAAACTCGTGGAAATACTGAAGCAATGAGCACCATTACAAGTTTGCTCACGAAACCCAAATAAAAGCTGTAATCATACAAGTCAAATGGATGTGTTTTAGAAAACTGGGTTTTCTTCCCCTTTGAGTCAGGTGTTCCAACAAACTCAGGTGTTTCAGGGGCTCTTAGAAAATGTCCTGCACTTTCTTCTGCTGTGTCAGGATTATTCTCATTTGGCATAAAATACTTGTGCACGTCCTGTTGAAAACAAAGATATGACAATGTTTATGGCCTACATAATTTCCCCGAATACTGTCAGTCCATTTCTACAAGCATGCTCATTTATGTTCTAAGGTTTGTTATTTTTATTTTCATGAAAAATAAAGGGAGTTTAATAAAGTGCTTCCAGTTGCACATTCACCATAGTTATGACTGTAGCCTTAATTTGACTTTAATTATAGATTGACTTCTTCCAATTAAAACTAAATATGAAAGATTTCATTCAAACAAAAGAAACATTTGAGTTGGCTGAAAACAATGCTTTGGTCTCTTTCTAAAGTATCTCTTAGCTAACGCTTTAAGTCACACCGAAATCCTTTTGATATTCCCTAGTGAATTAAAGGAACCGAGTCATCAGAACATACACTATCTCACTATATTTCTCTTTCTCAGGAAATGTTAACTGGGAATGTACACTTGGATTCTGTGGAGCAATTTCCACTGAACTCAATATTGTTTTAAAGACAATATTCTCCACGAGCTGACTGAGGGTCATGAGCCTGTAGTAAGCCAGCTAGAGGATGCTGAGTGCCTCAAACTTGACCTCAATATCACCTGTATATGCAAGCTGTACACAGAACTGGACTCAATAATATAGTATGATGAGCTTCAACTCCCGCTCCAGTACAGCGGATAAAAGGAGTTTAAATGAAGCCACACAGAGCCTGCAGCCAGCACAGAGCCCATGTGCCACACTTTTGTGGGAGAGGTGAGTTTCAAATGCAAAAATGAAAACAATGTTCAAATGCATCTTAGCTTACAAAGATGAAAACAACACACACCAGTTCTATCGAAAAACCATGATGTGCATGGGACAGCTGTCCTCAGTGTTCCATTGTCAAGACAGCATGAAAAAAAACACACAACACTCACATGCTCAAGATCACTATGTTAATAATCAGAAGACAAGAAATAGCTTTAAATGTTGGTTGCCTTAAAATGAGACATTTTGAGAATTCCTGAGAATCCCAATTACCGCTCACAAGAGATTCAAATGCATCAAGTTAGACTGACTACTG
Source organism: Oreortyx pictus (assembly GCA_036925125.1). Lineage (NCBI taxonomy): Eukaryota > Metazoa > Chordata > Aves > Galliformes > Odontophoridae > Oreortyx > Oreortyx pictus. The sequence goes on from JAUPFR010000006.1 coordinate 58,258,106, forward strand.
TAAATAAAATAATGCTCTGCTTACTTGAGGTATGTAGGAAGAATCCTTAGGCTCATCTTCTGCCTCTTTATCATCACATTTGGCCTCTTGGTCCTCTATGCAAAGAAGACAGTACTCCTTATATTATAACAGCAATTTAAATGGATAAATAAAAATTACATTGTGGGAAAGAATCCTTGAAAAAGATCTACCAACTTGGCATTGCTATTGAAAAGGAAGTGTTCTGACTGTAGTTTTCATAATAGCCCACTCTGTGGCAATTTTCATAATCGTTTCCTCTTGTTCTGCCACTTATTGTCGTCAAAGCTATACCAAGGCTGCTTCAGATTGTTTGGCGAGTTCTTCAAATTTAGCTGTTGCTCCCTAAGAGTGCTATTTTTGCCTAATCCATCTGTTACACTCTCAGAATGCTCGTACCAATCAATAGAGACCACATGGAAACAAAATAAAAAGCAAGCCCGCGAAAATGATGAAGTGTATCTTAAAGACCTGGGCAAAAGCTAGGAGAACAAATGAGAAGAATGTTACCCAAATTTCTGCTCTAAGATTCAGGTCATGCAATGTATCACACACTGTAAGTTATGATCTTGTGTTGTAAGACACATAATTAGGATTCTACTTATAGAAAAAAAAAAAAAAGGGACTATAATGTTTTTAAAATAGAGCTAAATGGAAAGTGTAATTAAGAAAATGTACATTTAAACTAAAGCTCAGTGCCCTGGATTTTCAGAACTACAGGTGCATTTGTAGATACTCTGCTTTCTTTCTCTGAGTATTCTGTGTGTATTTCTTATATTAATTTTCATTCTTAATAATCTTCATCTGATGTTCCAAGATTTCTATGTTAATTCCTATTCTGTAGCCCTTCTCTTTGCATTTTTCCATGCCTTCTCACTAGATCTGTAGACAGGTTTTCATTCTATCTAAACAACATGAGACTAAGAGTGTGGATTTACTAGAAATTCTGGGAGATCCCCCTCATCAGCAGTGGTCAATGAAGAACACATCCCATAGTACTGCATAGTTCAGCCTCCATTTAGACCCAGTCTGAGCCTGCCTGCTATAGTCACAAGGTAAAACTAAACAGCTAAACTGGAGAAGGAAAACAAATGGTGGTCCACTTTATGTCAGAGTGACAGCGTGGCTTCTAGAATACTCTGTTTCATCACTATGTGGTCGGCATACAGAAACAGCACATGTGATCAGAAGATGACAGCAATGCTTTACCTATGATGTTTGTTTCACTCTCAAACTGTTGATTAGTTGTCACTTGCTTTGGAGGCCGCAGCAGTCTAAAAGACAAAAATTGCACTTGTCTGAATGTGGATTATTTCCATAAACTTTCATCACAAAAATGAAAGCTATTTCATCAGAGAAAAGTTACCTGAACTGCATTTGGTTTTGGAGACTTGTTATTGATGGAACTTGGGCAACTTGTACATCAGTAGTCACAGAAGCACCAACAGTCATCTAAAACATTACCAAGAATCAAATGAGGCAGCAGATGAAATTGTCACTTGGACAGTATCCTTCAAATTTGTGCTTAGATTGCATAAATCCATTCCGTTGAGCTCTTTTAGGGATTATGCAATAAATACACTTTTTTACCTGTCTGCTTTACCTACAGTTTATCATCTTTTACTACACGATACCCAAACCCACATCTGTTATTTCTAACAAAGGTACATTCACAGCACTGATAACTGGAGGTGAATAACTTTTCAGTCATACAAATAACATGACACGACATACAAACTTTATCCAGGTTTACCACCACTGCAACCAGACCTGTCTCCACCTCCTAAGGCCTAAATGAGAATGCACAGAAGTACAAAATGTATCAGACTCAATTCAACTCAGGGTGGAGGATAAAAGTGCTGGGTATGCAGAATCTGTCCACCACTCACCTCCTTTAGTTTACAGCACCTCTTTTTGGAAGTATAAAAATTTCTTTTCCTCCAGTCTTCTCCTTCTACCTCCATCTTCTCCTTGCTCCCATCACCCTTTCTTAAAGTTTCCTTAACCCTGACTTACTGCTTCCCACTGTTTTTTTTTAAGTACAATTCTAGGTCCCAGATTACCATCTTCCTCTGGATTACCCTGGCAACAAACTTTCCATCACCTTCATCATGTTCAACCCTCAAAGCCTGTCACAAATCACAGCTACTTGGAGTTTATTCTGGTCCTGCTTCATTCACTCTAGCTCTTGCACTTCACACTGTCTTACTTAATTAAGGTGGTTTTGTTCCCACAGGCTCCCCCCTAAAGCATTTAAAGATGCACTCACAATAACCTCAGTCTCCTTTGAAAGTCAGACCAGTTAATTTTTTTACTTGGCAAAGTTTTGTTCACTGACATTTGGTTTGAAATAGGTCCAGTGACATATACCTTATGAAGTTTCAGTATGGAAACTTCCCCAGATTGCTGCGCAGCAAAAGCAGTTGCAAACTGTGTGTTTTATCTCTGATGATGCCACCTTTTCCAGTACTCCTTTTATACTTCAGCAATCCATCAGCTCTGTGAATTTTCTTTTACTTACTGTAATTTTATTAGTGGGGGGTTTTTTTGTTGTGTTTGTGACTGAAGTTATTCTTGCAGCTTGTTTCTTGGTTGTTTTACTGTGTTTGTGTACTTAAGATACTGAGCTGCAATACACTTCTTTTCAAAAAGAAGTCACAGGAGATATTTGCTCATGGGACAGAGAAAGAAGCACAGCTGTGGACTTCTTAAGTGTAACAGAAATGCCATTGAGGTTTTATTTCTCTGAGCCTTCTTTTCTTTTCTGAATAAACTGTAGACAGTCCCACAGAGCATCTTACACCCTTAGTCCTTAATGAAACCCCTTCCCACTGAGTAGATGACTGATGATTAATCAGCAGTCGAAAATTATACTCCTACTTGAATTTCAAGACTTTGCTGCACACAATCAAATGAATCTACAAAGGTTATTCTGTGTGTTTAAAACTCTCACATAAATTATTTGGATGTACAGTTCACCTCAATTTTGGAAAGGATTCACACACAATCATAGAATCACAGGGGTTGGAAGAGACCTCAAGAGATCATCGAATCCAGCCCCCCCCCCCCAATAAAACAGGTTCCCTACAAGGAACCAATATTAGAATGCTTAATGTAATTAGCAGTAATAACATGAATAACTTTCTATAATAACTTAGGCAGTAAGTAAGTATAGTAACTTAGTAACTTATAGTAACTTATAGTAACTTAGGCAGTTAGTTGAGTTAGAAATGGCACCAAAAGAAGATCTTTATCAGTACCAAATCTTCAGCATCTTGGATCCACCATTAACAAGTTTTGTGTAAGATAAAATAGCACTGGGTATATTTGAACTATTTTGTATTCAAACAACAACTGTACAGCAGATTGTACAATCTCACGTTTTACCAGAGGAAGAACTCATACCTGCGATGGATTTTCTGCGTGGTTGGAAGAACTGTCAGCAGCAACTGACTGTTCCACAGGATTTTCTTGTTCTTCTCTCCCTAAATTAACAAACATTACTTAAACAGGATTAAGTATCCAAAGTATCAACTGAGCTTGTCAGCAAAGTGTACAAATGTTCCTGTTAATGAAGAGCTAAGCCAAAGATAGCACAAAACATGGAAGTAACAAGCAAATTACTAAAATAATAGTTAACATTTACCATAGATTTACAATCACTGCTAGAAGTACGTTTCAGATTTTTTCTGATGCACTGTATTAGGGACACCTACCACATCTCTCTACTCAATGCACAGATGAGAGAAACCAGAAGTTTTCAGAACATAACAGACAGGTACGTACCAACTTCTGTTGAAAGCCTAGCTACATCCACCACAGTAAAAACAGCTGACTATAGTCACTGTCATGGTTTCCATTTATTTAAAAACACACACACACACACACAAAAAAAAACCTCGCCAAAATAAAAAACATAAAATGAAATTAAAATTATTAAATAAATAAATAGAAAGCTAATGAGAAGCACACTGCACCTGTTTCTGTTTGCTGCATAGAGAATCTAGAAGTCTGTAAAAACTGGACTGATCTCCGAGGAATGCACGGGAGTTGTAATGGTTTATACCGCTGATGTTTCTCATGTAACAAAGAAGGATGTTCACTCTCTTCAAATATCCTAAAAAAAGAAAAAGAAAAAAAGAAGCTAGGAAATCATAAAATCCAACAGCTTCAAGTAAGTGGAGTTCTCAGGGGAAACGCTAACTCTTTTCAGCTCCAGCTATCAATAAGACTTTAATTTTTCCTTAAAGAACACCAGACCGAATATCACTGAAAGCAGAGGACATGCAACAGTACTGAAGTGACCATAATAACATTCCTGACTTGAATTGTGTCAGTAGCAAAGAAAACGACCAGGAAATGGTGAAGTGTGACCATGAAAAGGTGGAATTCAAGATCCTTAGTGCATTAAAGAGGTGTGCAGCAAGACTGCTGGTCTGGACTTCAGGAGAGCAGGCTTCGAAGTCTTCAGGGAACTGCTTGGCAGGGTGACATGGGAGAAAGCCCTGGAGGGAAGAGGAGCCCAGGAAAACTGATCAGCATTCAAGGACCACCTCCCCCCGCCCAGAAGCAGTGCATCCTGAGAAAAAGGAAGGCAGGCAAGAAGGCCAGGAGGCCTCCATGGTTCAACAAGGAGCTCCTGGACGTACTTAAGCAGAAAAAGAAAGTCTATAAGGAGTGGAAGCAGGCACAGGATCGTTTACCTTCATTTATTTATTTATTTATTTTAATTATTTTTATTTTATTCCCTCTCTGACAGTCTTGCTTGGCACTTCTGTGCTCCAGTATTCTTGGTATTTTTTGTAAATAAGGTAAAGTGTAGAACAAACTTCGTGAGATGTCATGGAGTTAAATCAGTAACACTACTGGCTACAGCATAGCAAACCAGAAGCAGGGATGAAGATACTGGACTTTCTGATTAAGATACTTTCTGTAACAAACTATAGAAACTATGCATCATCAAATATAGCAATCAAAAATATATATCAAACAGAAATAATTTAAAAGTATCTGAATCTTTCAGTTACAGCAACTGCAGATATTACTTGAGTCAAGAATGAGTACTTCAAGAAATAACATGTTCATCTGACTGAGAATAAAATCAGATGTGGAGAACTTTAGACCAAGGAGTGGTTAAACCAGAGCTCAGCACAGAACCCTGGCTGAAATGGCTTCTTGGTTCAGAACAGTTTATCTGACCACTTTATCACAGTCATTCAAAACTGGAATGAACTGAACAAGGCTTCTGCTGACCGTCATGATTTAGATTGCCAGTAACCAGTTCTGTTTCAGAACTTACTGCAGATACAAAATTGTGTTTTTAAAAGCTCCTGGCATCAGTTTCTGCATGATTTCTGAAACCCAGAAGACAAGTCCCTGTATTTCTGAAAATCTGCCACACAGGAAATAAAGCACTCTTTTACAATACATATCTATTCAGAAGAATGGATTGATGGCAGAGCTGCAAACAGAAGTTAGAAGCTTTTGAGATATTGATTTTTTAAGTAACAAAAACTTCAAAAAAGCCTGCAGTTAAACTTTATAACTATGCAATACACCTGCTCCCCTCCCTCCACAAAAACATTATTTAAAAGAGTATCTGCCCTGACATTAATAACTACAGGGAAAAAAAAAATCAAACTGCAGCTTGAAACTCAAAATAATCTGAACTGCAGTAACAAGAAAGAACATTTGTCTTTTTCTACTTCGTTGTAAGTAGACACTGGAGGAGATAAAAGATCTTCATCTCAATCCATGTTGCAAAATATGTAATAAGTTCAGTTTTGATTGAAGTGCAAAAAAAGATACTCTAAATCAAAATAAAATTTCATTTCAGAGTACTCGTGGTTGTGGTCAGCACAGGATGGACTCTCCATTTACGTTTACACTTCAGAGTTCCAGAAACAGATTTGCAAGTATTTTTCCAAGAATTATACTGCAAAGCCTTTTATTTGGTCACTAACACCTTATCACTGATATGCGAAGATACAGAAAGAACTGCACCCATCCTCTACAGAATCTCCATCAGAAGAAGTTTCAGCCAAGATCGCTCATTTGGAACATGTGTTTTTGGTATTCAGGGGTGGAATTAATGCATAAACAAACTGGAAGAAAAAAAACCAACAACCAGGATTACAGAATAAAGGAATTAAATCTCTCCCAAACATTCTAGAAAAGCATAGGGAATGAAGACAGCACATTCCAAAGTACTGTTCAAGATTTCTAGGTAAGAAATATCATCTTTCATCAGGAAACAAAGGCCAGGGCTTCAAGAAAGTTGAAGACACAAGAGCAGCCCGAATTGCTTTAAAATTATACCAGAAATGCACTACAGTTGGCATTCCTGTGTGGTCACTGATGAGAACTTTTGATATGGAAATTTTAACAGTAATACTTCAGTATAATTCGTGTACTAAAAAAGTATAATCACAAAAGTACATTCCATCCACTAGTCAAAGAAAATAGGCTGCACTACAAAGCAATGACATCTGTAACCCTAAACTTAACACCAAATCACCAAATATTTGTTCAGAATAGTTAATGTATTCTATTTTTGACTGCAGAGTCGCTGTAACTGTAATTAAAAGCCATAAACTATCCACACAGATCCATCAGCAGAAGCTGTGAGGAGCGAAGTCTTGTACAAAATACCTTTGAAAAGTTATTTCCAGATAACACTTATTTTCCAGCAATACAAATTTGCCACCACCTTTCACTGAACACCAAGAAACACAACACTTCCAAAGTGACGTGATAAATCACACGGCTCAGGTTGGAGAACCCTGCCAGTCACTACAGAGCAACACTTCGTGCTTCGCTGACATCTGTGTGTGAGTACTGAGAACGAAAAGCAAGGAGAAAGGAACCATTTTGAAATGCACCTATCTTTAAATTCCTTTGGTTTCTCCAGACTTTTCAGAACTTTTCCTTCAATCATTTCTGAATTACTCTGATCTTCTGTGGTCTCTTCAAATGTCTTGAAAGATAAAGAACAAATAAACATCACAAATTAAAAAAAAAGGTGAAAATAATAGCCACGTGTTGTAAATGGTTTCTAAATCAGATGAATCAGTGCAAGCAGAATTTTTTTTGTACAACTGCAGAATTACTGAGGTTGGAAAAGACCCTTAAGAACAACAAGTCCAACCACCAACCTACCACTAATGAGTCACCACTAAACCACGTCCTTCAGCGCCATGTCCAGAAATGTGGAGAAAAACTTCCCAAACCTTTTCAAGCCTGGCCTGCTGGGCTATTCCAGCTTAGCAGAGACCTTACAACTCCCAGCAGAGGTCAAAATGCTGTCTTGACAAACTCCTTTTTTTTGAAGATTACCCTTCTGGAAGAGATGCTTCTCCTACTTACTGGGAGTGTAAAGCCTCAAATCACCCATCTTCCACTACTTTTTACCCTCATTTTTATTTTAAAAAGAATAAGGAATTGTTGTGATTCTTATTGTGAAGCATATTTAGTTAACCAAGTATATATTAGCAAGGCCTTTCTACTAATAGCAGAACTCAAAAAGGTTGTATAGGCACTAAGGTCCTGCTATACTTTGAAAAGTGTGCTCTGACTGTTGAGCTAGCACAGAAGCCATCGTGACACAATGACATGAAGAAATCACAGTGCAAACAGAGGTCAGCAGAAAGCAAGCGTTAAGAGTCCTAACAGTCATGGACTCCTCCTCCCCAGGAAAGCATAGATAATACTATAGAAATTAATAATTATCAATTCTAGTATCCGTATATAGTATAGTATAGAGTATTCTATCTATACCGTTGGTTCACGTGCTTGAAAACAGACTACTGTTTTTAATTCCATAAATACCTGCACATACATAAAACACACTTACTTGTTGTAAATAATTGATTTTCATTTCTAACTCATCCGCTTCTTTTTCTAGTTCAATTGATTCCTGCGTAGCGGTTTCAGCAAGCTTTAACATTTCCTGTGTTTCTTGCCTCAAAGAAGCACTTTCAGATCAAGGAACATATTTGGCAACGTGTTTTTTTTCAAGCAGGGGATGTTATCAGGTCCCTCAGTTCTACGCTGTAAGTGCAAGTGCCAGAGGTACAGAAAGTTCCATCAGTTCTACATTTGGGAGGACTACAAATGTAAGTCAGTCTTCTCCTTACTGGAGCACACTGACTGATAAGTCATTAAGTGAAACATGATTTTCTTCCTCAATTTTTTTTTTCCCAGTAAATTTTAACTGAGAACTACCATTTGACCTACAATTCCCCCATGGGGAAATGGCTATGCTCCCACTCTAAACATAACTGCTATATTTTTAAATAAAAAGACATGGAAGTTAAATTTCCCTTCCTGTAAACTGCATCAACATTGCACAGCAAGGATACATGTGTAACGCCCAGTCGTTAATGGACGTAAAAGGAGCAGGTTCTGTAAAAATAGAAGTTCGTTTCAGAACATTAACAGGTCTCATTTTCTTTACAAACACAAGATAAATTAATGCTTCAGGAACAGTTATCATTGCTCAGTGCTCATAAAAAGCATAGCAGTAATACAGAAAGCAATAACATTTAAAATAGCACACTAAATAAAGTATATAAAGAAATGTTTGAGAAGGTGGTTCTAAACTCATTTTGTAGTACAGTACAACAAAGATTTTTTATCAGCTTAAGGGAAACTTTGCCAAATCAGTAAGTGGATTTCTGCACAACGCAATTACACGCAGTCTACTACCACCAACAGGCTCTACTGCTGAAGCACTGATAACAGTAGTACCAAGAATGTCCAAGTCATCATCTTCTTTCAATTTGTATTGTTCAGACTGCTTCTGAAGTCTGCTCTGGATTTCCTCAAGCTCTTTCTTTTTTTTGTAGTACTCCTGTGCAAGGGCAGTTTCTGCATATTTTTCACGGTGTTGCTTCAGAATCTCTTTACACTGGCTTATGTAATCCTGATACATTTTCCTATAAAAACATATCATTCAGATACCATTTACAAAGAAAAGCTATATGGAATCATCTCAATTACATCTGCAGTTGTTCTGGAAAAGGTTAGACTACATTTTTTAGCATGTTTCTACTCGACTTCCAAGTTATTTTCTTCCATCTATTTCCAAGGAAAGATGTGCTGTACATAACAAAGAATACACCCATGATGTAACAGCCACTATCCTGAATCTAGGCCATCCCATGATGAAGGGCAGCTTAACAGATAACAAATGCTTCTTCCGTGTGCAATTATCATGAAACGCACAGCAAGACCAATTCTCTGCTCATGCTTATTGGCACTACTCCACATGCATCGGTGGAGCTGTACCAAACTTACAGTAAAGGAGCATTTGGCCTAACATCCAGTATTTAGAACAGCTGATGCACTGCTGAGGAGCTGCTTCCAAGGAAAGGCTGAGCAATCTGACTGCCTTAAAACACACACAACAGTCACACTAAAATAACAAGACTATACAAAGTTAAGGTAAAGCAAACAAATGTTTAAGTGGAAAGGAGCCAGAATACTCACCTTCTTGTAGGACTACCCTCTACATTAATCTCACACTGATGTAATTTCAGTGACATTGTGTGAGAACATAGCTACAAATTATTAAAGTAGGCAGCATCAATTAAGAGGTCCCATTAAGTAAATGTTCACGACATTGTTGAAGTCCAAATGAGCTTTTGAAAAACTGCTACAAAAACAAATGCCACAATAAGCAATTAGATGTAATTCATCACAAAGCTGAAAAAATGACCAATATTATGTTTGGAAAGAAGAGAGAAAGAAGTACTGTTGCACAGAACAGAAACTGTCTTGTGTTAAATCAATTGCAACTACGTTGGAGAAGATTCCTGGGTCTGTTTTCTCACTCAGCCAAGGAATTTGCAGGATAGCTTGCTAGGGACAGATCAAACATCTAACTGTGTGATGGGGAAGCATCTCTTATCACTTCAGTAGTGCTGCTAAGTCTAACGTGGGTTACAGGTCATTTCCAATGCAAAGGTCGGATCTTTAGGGAAAGCACAATAATTAAGAACACTGACTAATTAACAGAGGAACTGGTTCTAATTGTTAATGTGACAGGTAAAGTAAGCAGACCTGCAGGAAAGTGAAGAATTAACAGTACTTTAAGGTATCAGTAATAACAACCAAGGCCTGGTGTATTTCTCTCCACATTTGAAAGGAAAAGCTTAATAACTGAAGCAAATGGAAAAGCATTACGTTATTAGTACACCTGTACACTAACCAGAAATTCCTCTGTGAAATAAATGATGATGCATAACAGCAATAAAAGATGCAGACACGCCTGTCTGTCTGCAATAACGAACAGCTCTCTCTGCACCCAAATCACAGTACTCCTCTTAAAATAATAACTCTATCTCAGATAAACTGCTCTTGCTGATTTACTGAAGAACAGGCACTTCTGGCTGCCGGCTGGTTAGGCTGGGAAATGCAAGAGAGTAAAACTTCTGTCCATACACAACAGTAGAAACTTCTGCTCTTACAAAAGAAATGTAAATTATTTGATGTCATAGGAGAACATTTTAAGATCGTATTTTTCAAACAAAACTACGCTCCAGGCACTAGCTCCTGTTACATTGACTCAAGTCCATCACATCTGTTCTGGGGAAAGAAGTGGTAGATACACACTGCTGCGATTCAAGGATGTGAAAGCAAGAAACTGAGACTTCCCAAACATTACACAGAAAAGGACATGTTTTTCTCATCGTTTTTTCATGGACAGTCTTGGGAATCCATGAAGTTATTAGATTTACTAATAACTTGTGTACTATCAAGATAAGAAAGATGGAAAATACACACTTTGATTTAATGTAACAGATTCTACAAACAGTAGCTGAGCAATGACATTTGCAGATAGAAAATTAAGAATGCATTACAAATAAATTTCAAAAAATAAAAAACAAAGTCAAATAATTGTAAGTCACACCTTTCAGACTTCTGAATATCACCCTCAAACTTTAAATGCACTTTTTTCCCCAAACTCGTTTTCCACGGATAAATATTTATGGCGTTATAGAGTAGAGCACAGAATTCTTCAGGAATTGCCTCTACCTTCAGTATTTTTCCCAAGTAATTCACATCCTTCCGCTCACATAGCTCAACATCAGCTGTTGACAATTCAGCACTGTTCACATTAGTCATCTCCCAAAAACATCCTTCCAACTAAAGCAGCATGTCCTGAACGTTCACAAACTGCAGCCTAAGAAGGGCATTCAGCACACAACGTTTTAAACACACTTATTTTTCTTCCCAGTTGATATATTTAGAATCTGTTGAATGCACATCTTACTGATTTGAGTGTACCATCAAATGGTTCGGTACAGAGGGGCTGTATTTGAAAGAACTCTCTCAAGACAACTTTTGTAAAACACATAAACTAAATTTATGCCATGGTTTGTAGTCATGATGTTTTATAATTAAAAGCCCAGGAAAAAAAGCAAACACTTTCATGTTGGAACTGAAACTAGTTATCTCAAGAAGCAATTTAAAAGTAATGCTTCTTTGGCTTGTCAGCTCAAATTAGTGAAGGTCAAAGTGGCTCATATACTCATAGAAAGCCAATTTAACCTTATTTTTCACCAAATACAGAGCTCTGAACAGGAAGACAGATAAGCTACTAACAGAGTTAATTAAAGGCTGTCAGGCATTCTTCTGCTGCTGTCTTAAACCACTTGCGAGAAGAACACTAACATAAAAGCAGTGGCAACACTTTAACTTGCAGTTACCTACAGTATCACCCCTAAAGTGGAATTTAGAGGTCTAGATGGATCTGCCCTGATGTGGTTTTACACACGGCTAACCCACCTGTTCCTCTTCCCAAGCAGATCAGTAAAGGTGAGAAACCCCTTTAAAATAAAGATCAATTATTTTTCCGAATGTTAAACAATATTTCATGGCATTAACTTGTCACATCCCACTTGAAAACTTGAGTGAAAATTCTCAGGTGTTCCTTATCTCATTCACTGCAAGCAGATACTTCCAAAAGTAACCAGTTAGTTAATTTGCAGAAGCTAATTAATGAAGACAAAACACCACTTACTAAACAGAACTAGACACGCAGTTAATACTACCTGAACCCCTGCCTACAATTAGTCTAAAAATGGTTACAGACCATATGCTTTCCTGACCACCTGCCCTATTTTTCATGATCTAATATTGAACTCGCATGCTTTGTAGTTTTTTGAAGAATATTTTATTCACAAATAAAGAAAAACACAAATTATTTGAATGCATCTGTTGTCTCACTTAGTGCATACGTGAAAGTAAAGGCTTAGGCTCATTTTCATGATGCTTCTAAAAAACACAGAGCCTCAGTGTTTTCCAAAAAAGCCTCCCAAACCTTAACATCTGAAACTAAAATTGCAGTATGGGTGAAGACAAATCACAGTAACGGTTAAAAAATAAATCTGTGGATAAAATATACCCCTGCAAATATGGTCTGATATTTGGTATCTCTGTCAAAGCTGAAACACTGACTACCTTACTACTACCCAAATTCAGAGGACTCTTCTTGAAAGTGTGGGCAAGTAAACAATGCCCTGAAAATCCTAAGAGGGATTTGGAAAGTAATTGAATCTGAAAAAGCTGTATTTTATCCTACTTCATTAGCATCTACAAAGTCACAGATGAACTCCTAACAATGGAAACTGAATATTCTTTTATTACACTGAACTGTTCGCCAACACCTTCTGATGCAGACTCCTTATCTCTGTTGATCAGTTTAGATAGCACCGCCTTTAATTAGCACTGCTTCTAGAAACCTTATCTCATGTGATCATTGATACCTCTCATTTTCTGTAGCTTCTTCTAGAACTCTGAGTTCATTCTTCAAATATTCTTCATGCTTGGTAAGAATTGCATACGTGGGCTTCCAGCTGAGAGAAAGTACAAAAAAAGAAGTGTGTAAATGGCCTTCCTGATAAAAAGGCAACTAAAAGTGAAGACATCAACATCTTACTTCAGCTAGCTAACTACAGCAAGTCGCTTAACGTTCTGAAAGTCAAACACATCTGTTTCTAGTGTAAAAAGCTCCAGCTAAGTTAATTGCAGAGAACTGACTGCTGGCAAGACAAATTAAAACACTTTAAGCGGAACGCTAACATTTCAATTCACCTCATCAACAGTATTTCACCATTCCTTGTTCTTGGATCAGCATTTCAAGACCAAGTCATTTGAGCAACTAGATATTAGAAAATGTCATTACATTTCTAAGAATACGTATTTCTGTTGTGTCACTGTATTCTTCAGTTCTTTGTTAAACAGACTTCTATGGATTTTTCTAGAACTCACGACACCATCCGGATGCGCATCTCACGTACTGCATTGTTGGTAGACTTGCTGCATGTAAGAATGCAGTATTTTGTTCAGAGCCTTTGAACGTGCCTCGATATGATGCCTAGCAATCCAGACAACAAACAGTTCCTTTGAGAGCACTACTGAATGTTCCTGGCAACTGAACGTAATGATACACATCTCTGAATCAATCAACTGTGAGGATGATTGCCAGTCAAATACAGAACCTGAATTTACAAAATCAATGTTAGAAACTCGCCCAGAGTATCAACTAGGATAAATATTAGAAGTGTAAGATGATTCTAGTACTTTCTTTGTCTGATCTCACAGCTAGAAATTGTTTATTACAGTTTTCAGTATGCTGATGTATTCTCAATAACTGAAGACAAAATCTCATCCTTCTGCAAGCACTGTCTCTGGGAATGTATGAATCCATCACTGAGTCATTGATGGTTCGCCTTAGGACCTCAGCCAATGCCCTTTGAATTTAATGGTTCAAAATCTGGTCAGGCAGCTCTACCCTTCACTTCTTATTTCCTTGTTTGCATTATGTAACAGCGGATTTACAACTTTTTATAACTTAGGAAAGCAGTACGGAACGGTTTCAAGCAACTTTCAGAAGTGCTCATTTTATACTGCATTGGGGGCCAAAGTTTAGAGTACAAATAAACTGTCATTGCCAAGTTCAAATATTTTCCCAACTTTATATAACAAAGCTACACACAGTTACAGAATAACAATCAATGCAATCAGCTACCAACTAAACCTTCATTCAGTCACGACTCCTTTCTTTCTTCTCCTTGCAGCTCCTTTGAAACCTAGAAAGGACTCCGGTGCAACCTCCACTTCGCTTTTCATTCTTAGAAACCTCCTACAATTAGTTATAAATATATGCAAAGGATATTTATATTCAACCACTTCCCTTTAGGTGCAGATTTGCAAGAAAACAAGGATAGGATCTGCTAACAAATGAATTGCCAAGAGCTAGACTGGTTATGGAAAGATGAACGCTGAAGTGAAAAGACATCATCACACAACCTGTGCCAAACTTTCTGCTTTTCTTCCTGCCTTTTCTTTCTATCCTGAGATTTTCATAGAGAAACACTCTGTGGCAGTATGAAAAAATTCCTGGTAGCCAAATACTTGCTTGAGAAATTGCCAATCGTTAAGATACTAAAGTGAAAAATATAATGGAGCCTTACTGTCACCGTTGGCTTTAATTTTCTTTATTTTTTATTTTTTTTTAGCAAAGAGAATTCCTAATGCTCTCTACAATTATCAAAACTCAGATGCACACAAAATCAAAACACGGTGTTTCTAACGCTCGTGCTCAGCCCTATCACCTGAGAGCATTCGCATGCTCCGAACATGCTACCTGTGATCTCTGGACATCTGTGATTCTAACAGTGCAGCAAAACAAACTCAAATGCAGCCCACTTTTCTACCATTGCCTTTTTCAGAGGGTGCAATTTTGTAATGTGATGATTTACAAATAAAAAATGGTGAAATACCCAAGTTTTCTTTAACGTCACTCCTAGCTGAACACACCCATACGTATTTATATTACTTCCTCACTGACTTTCTTCCTGCCAGCTCTGCCTAAAAGTTCAGCTCGTATTATACTTACACATTACAGCTGTCCTTGCTGTTCTCATTTTGCTTGCGTAAATCAGCAATGGCATCATTGCAGTTATTTATTTTTTCCTGCAACCTAGCAATTTCATTCCTTTTTTCCGTGATTTTTGAAGAATACACTGAAAATGTAAAAACACGTTTAAGTATTTGCAACGTATCTGTGAAATAGAAAGTCTACATTCAGAAGGATTCCAAATGTCTTCCCAAGCGCTCGGTCTCAGTAGTACCAGATGAACGAACAGCCTGCAATTAAGCAAAGCACTAACAAAGTGAATGGAAAAAAAAAACAAAAGAGCCGTGTGCTCAGAACACTGATTTTCATTTAATATTTTGAAATTGGCTTTGGAAGAAAACATCAGTGCTGTTCCTGGACTGTCTGTGTAAAACTAAAGTTATTAACAGCAGTAGAAATTAAAATGCTTATAAACAGTTAATGTTGACTCTTCTCCAGAGTTCACAGAAGGACAAGTGTCTGCAGACACTAGAGGTAGTATACAGGAAAACAGTATAAGCCACTTTTCTTTCGGCAATGCTTGCAACTGGGGAGGCTGACTGGAGTACAAGAGTTGCTTAAGATAAGTCTCTTTAAACACGTCTTCATTCACAGAAGTCCAGAAATAAAAAAATGTTTTGAATGGGAAAGCTGACTTCAAGAAAGGAAAACTAAAAGCATCTCTGAGAACACATACACAAATGATGGATGGAATCAGGAACAAATAAAGCCGAATGAAAATGAATTTACACAAGTTGGAGAACCGCAATGCATGATGGATTCATATACTGAGTAGGAAACAGATGCCAATTAACAAGGAGCATCTACTGTAATGACAAATCCTCAGAACGTGGACATCACCAGCATTCTGTTTCACAAGTACAAGCTGTGAGAGATATTGTGCATATTCACAGAGCAAAATTAGGTGCATGGGTAGTTTCTTCCCTGTGCTTTTTATTTCTTACCCTTTCCTAGAGGTTCAGAACTACTTGTGCCAGATCTCCCTTGCCATCTCTGCTGCCCTGATAACAAAGATGGTACCACTAAATGAAGTCACTCCCTCAGACATCCCACCCCTTCTCATCAGTTTAACCATTTTAGCTGAGATGTATCTTCAGCAGTCTGAATTGCGGCTCTAGAGGCTCAGATCATCCTAAAGTTTGGGTGTGTCTTTGCAGTATTTGCTGTATATTCTCTTGCATTCCCATCTGGGCTGACCCAAGAGTACACCTGCCAGAGATCGACATCAGCACAAAGCAACAGAATCCCAGTGTGTTTTAATGTCTCGAGTAATCCTGAGTATATACAACATCTTAATACCTTTAAATTCCTAAAGTCAGCAGCTTAACACAAAGCATAACTAATGAACAAGAAAAATATGCTTCATTTCTGAAAAAAAAAAAAAAAAACCAACAGGCACACAAGGGCACCTGGAAGTAGCCTGCTTTAAGATTTACCATCATATAACACAACATTCTAACAAAATGCCTACAACATCAAAGCTATACGATGTGTATTTCATTTACTGTTTTCTACAGAGAAGCATTTCTGAGACAAGTGTGAATTGTTCTGTTCACTTTTACTTTTGTGAAGAGCCAGTGGATGAGATCCATCCCACCCAACTTTACAGTGCAGATATCTACATCACAGCTAGGCACGCGTGGCAGCAACTACACTCACTGCAGAGCAACAGATTTGTTAAAGCCACTAATTTTCGTTATTGCATGAAGAGAGAAAGAGAGAAAAAGCAACGAGGCAGAGGTGCAAATCAGGGAAGAACTTAACTTCAAACTCTTTTTATAGGGTGAGACAAATCACTTTCCTTCCACTACTCCAAGGGGACTTCAGCCAAAAGGTCTGATGAATCTCACACCAAAAGTCAAAGGTCAAATGATACAACTGTTCCCTCTGCCAATACACAGAGACTAAACTAAATAGAGTGATTTCTGGTTACATTTTTGAAAAATTTAACTGAAACTTTTAGAAGTGTTTCTTTTGAGTTCACACATGCTCTTAACTAACACTCAAACAGTTGTAGTGCATTGCTACACAGCCTTTGGACTTTAACTAAAACATGCTCATTTACAGTAAGCTCAAACAAGTTTTACGCCACAAACACCTCTAAACTTACACAATGAGACCAAACAATTATTACAGAACTCTGTGTGCACCAGATCTTGTGTAGCAGATGCTTTAATGTTTATCAATATTAGATTGAAGAATTTTGAACCTCTCAGTGTATAAGTACTTGCTTGCACATATCACTTCAGATTGTTAGAAATGCTGCCACCCATAGGATCCGGAGCACTCTCTTATTTCTGAAGCACTTGAATTTCAGCTTCTACCTCTGAGGTACCAGTGATGAGCACGGATTTCTTTAGGCTGTCTAAAGAACAGTTTCTCGATGTCCGTTCCTGTAACGGACTGATACAACTGGCAGGATGGTTAAAAAGATAATAAATAATAATAAGTCAAGACCTGAGTCCATAATATTATACTGTCAGTCCTAGGAAGAAAGAATTTCACGTGGAGTAAGAGTTTCCCATTGGCATTACTGTTTGGGATTTCAAAGAAAATCACCAGCTGCTTGATCACAGAAAAGAAGAACCAGGCTTGAGTAGATTGCAGCAACTGAGAGAACTTTCATTACTGTAGGAAGACAGAAAGAGAGAAGAAGCAGTGAGGCAGAGGTCCAAATTCGGGAAGAACAAAAAACATGAAGAGAGAAGGGCAGACAAGTGGCAGATGTACTGAGCAAGCACAGCTGAACCAAAGGACTGCCAGCGACTGTGAGGAGACACAGAGTCAGAGCAGGAAATGGCGCAGCACGAAACTGGCTGTCCATAGACAGCTGAGCAGCATTAGCTAAAAGTCGAAGGCAAAAGCAAAGCCTGCTAGGGAGAACGAGCAACTACTGATGGCAGCAGATGAGGTAGGGTCAGAGCAGGACACTGGACAGCTTTCACTATTGAGCGTGCTTCCGCCTCTGAAACTCAGACATGTATCAGGACCAGTGAAACAGAGTATTCAACAGCTAATAAAATGATAACTTATCACTACTCACAATTTATCTGTTGATTTACATGTTCCTTTGCATAAGAAATTTGTTTTAGCTGGAAAACTGAAAAGAAAAATAAACACATTTATCTACAATGAACTGTTAAACAAACGTTGTGCAACATTAACTGCACAAACATCAATTCGCAAAGACGTTCACGTGACGTCTACAGATACCCTTTCACACAAGCAGTTCTGCTATTCAGTCATTTGTAGAACCCTGCTCCGAAACATCATCACTCTGTACGTGATCATCCAAACCTTCTGATTTACACGTTTACTTGTAGTTAACATAACTGCATTTTTAACTTTATATCACTACATGCACTGCACTGGAAATTTTCACATTAAAAACATACAGTATAATGACCTACCGAATTGAAGCAGGAGTTTATCCAGGTTGGTTAAGAGTGTGTCACTCATCACGTAAACCTCAAGAGAAAAAATGCAGTTTACAGATCTACAAACACAATCCAAAGCTTTACTGATACAAGAAACAAGCCAAAATTCCATTTTAATGGAACCAACTTTTTCACCAACTGTAGTAATGGATTTACTGGATGTCTAAACCACAGCTAGGAAAAAAAAGGAAGTGTACAACCAAGGTAAAAGTTCCTGGAGAAGTTCTATCTCGGAGAGGTTTAGCGTGCTAACTCAGAAGGCAGGAAGAATGCAGTAAGAGATGCTCATGTACAAGAAGTGCAGCCTCTACTCCAGCTGGTTTACTAAGCCTATCAACTGCAAAGATGGTAATGGAAAAACTTCTTTTCCATTCTGTACAGTCCTCCAGAAATAAATGCAAAGTACATTTGAACCAGAAAGTATACATGTAAGTGGGATTAAAGACAGAACTAAAAAGCAATGGAAAGCAGAATATTACAAATTGATTTTTCTGTTTGTATAGTGCCATGTGCAGAAATTCAGTTATGTTTGTTCTGACCAGCTTGTAGTCACGTCCTCTTCTTAAAAGGATGCAATCAGTACCTAACCAGAACATCCTGAGCACGGGCAGTTAGCTCAGACACACTGAAACACAACTGTCCCACAACTGCTTTCCCATGGGTGAACGAATGCTTCCCTTGGCTGTGTGTAAAAACAAAAGCCCAAACCAACTGGCAACGGGGAGGAGATCCTAATCCAGGATGAAGTGGAATAGAAAACAACTTCAGAACTGAAATAAAGTGGCATTAAGATTGCACAGTGTAACACTGAGACTGTGAAAACAGCAGAGAGGGAAAAGGGGGGAGCATTTAAAACGCTGGATGTTTGACAGAAATGAATATGCCTAACAGTTATGTGAGGATCAGAGCTACTAATCCAAGAGACCAGATTAGAGCGGCAGTGATAAAAGCTCCAAGAAAGACAGAACAGTTCTACCAAATGTATTTAAAAGACTGGCACCCTAGTTACCGGTGTTTGGAAACAGCAAACAACATTTTAAGGAAAATATTAACTAAGCATTTCTGCTTTTGCAACAAGAAAGAAAAGAAAATTAAAAGAAAATTAAAAGAAAATAAAATAATTACAAGAAAATAAGTAATTTATTAAGAACTAAAAATTAGTTGGGAACATACGCTGAAGCTCTGTCTAGTGTGCAGGATGCAAGATGAAGCGACCTCACTGCAAGCACACATACATAAAAAGATTTGCTGTTCTAGATATTGTTTAAATTAAGTAACGAAACCACAAATGACAGATTTCTGTTTGTAAATTCAAAGGCTTGTGTGTCCCTGGTAGAAAGGGCTGAGAGATTTCACTGCACTGGTGATCTGTTAGATGACTGTAGATTTTAAAACAGCCTGAAACAAAAGATGTTCAGGGTATGACTGTATGATTCTTGGTCTTACTGGAGAAAACAGCATTAAACCATTTGCCAACCTGGGATGACAAAGTCAAATGTTCTCACGTGGGGCCGCTGTCTTTCTGATCTGAAAGAAGCACTACAGAGCAGAATCCACCAACTTCTGCTACAGAAAAATAATAATACGTAATACACAACAATGAGTAAAAACTCTTCAAACTAACAGATGATTTCTAATGGACCTCTCAGCTTGATGCTATCTATCCTATTCTGAACTCTGCCAAAAATTCATATATTAGGCATCTAGCCCTTCTGTACCACATCAGTAAGTTCAACTGTATAGCCCTCAATTTCATGAATCACAGGGCAGCACTGAGTCCAGAAAGCAGAAAAACTGCCTAACTGTCTGCTGAGTGCCTGCTCACTATCACGACACCGACATTAAAGGAATTCCTCATTGCAGATTTGCAGCTGTAGTTTAAAGTCCTGACTGGAAAGGTGCTTCGCTAATAGGTGATAAATACCCACAAACTAAGAGGTAAATTCTTTGTTTTAAATCACTTGCCCAGAGCTCAAACCACGCAGGCATCCTTTACAGACAGCTCCCTAAAACAACTGGTTGTGTATTATTTTTATTTACACGGCCCTTACTCTTCAAAACTCTGTCAAAACGCTCAATTCCACACACTGCTGCACAAAGCTATCAATTTCTGTTGGCTTTATATAAACGATTTTAATGCCAGCAAAGCTCTTCTGACGGTGAACTCTCTCTCTCCTGTGATGTTCCCTATCCGACAAGACTCCTCCACCGAACTGGCTATCTAGCTCCTGGAGTTTAGCCGAGTTCACATCTCTGCAAAAAGCCACTCACACGCCTCTGCTGCTCTCCCTTCGAGCTGTTACCCCTTAAATTCCTAGGGAATAAAACAAACAAATAAACGCGTGAAATTTTGACAAAATACGGGTAACCACCACACGTCGGGGGCCGCGCGGACCGCCACAAAATGGCCGCTCAGCGTGTGAGGGCGTGCGAGGGGCCGCGTCCCGGGGGACCACCGGCTCTGCAGGGCGGCCCTGCCCCGTTAGGAGCACTGACAGGAGGGAAAGGGCGGGAAGAGAGCCACGACAGCCGCCCCAGGGCCTCGGCCGCTGTCAATGCCCGCGGACACGGCCTCGCTCCTTCAGCGTCTCCTCCGCCGTCCCCAGGGGAAAAAGGGACGGCCTCCGTCCGCCGCACACCCACCCCAGGCGGGTCTCGCACCCCGCTGAAGGCCCTTCCCCGCTCCTCGGGCTCCTCGCCCGTCTCCCTCACAGCGACGCGCGCACCCCGCGCCATGAGGCGAGAAAATGGCGGGGCGCCGCCCCCCCCCCCCCATCGCGGCTCGCCCCACAGCCGGAGCCGGCAGAGCAGCCGCCTCTGCGGCCGCTTCGGGAGCGGCTGAAACGCGATGAGGATGCTCCACCTGGCGGGCAGAGCAGCGCGGCCCCGGGGCTTCTCCTCACGCCGACGTTCGCACGTCTCCCAGCGTCCGACGAAACGAGTTTGGGGACGGTAGCACCGCCACATCCCTCGGGAGCACGGCGCAGCGCCGCGCCCGGCCCGCCACGCTCAGGAAGCTCTGGAGGCGGCTCTCGTCCCCATCCCGGCGCACTCTGTGATATTTGAAGGGTTGTGTTGTGCGCACGAAACGCGTTTTCCTATGGCACCTCTCCCCCGGGAAGGGAACGGCTTTTCGCGCAGGAGCGTTTCCTACGGGGGGGGAAAAAAAAAAAAATTGAGGAAAAAAAAAAAAAAAAGGTGTGAAAGTGGAACTTCAGAGAGAGAACAACAAGAACCAGCAGAAACTCCCGTCTTTTTTTGAACGCTTCGTTGCCTTTTGTTCGAATTTTCAGAGAGAACCCCGATGGTGTTCAGCGAACCCCCCCCACCGCCGCCACCGCCACCACCGCCACCACCGCCACCACCGCCACCACCGCCACCACCGCCACCACCGCCAGCGCCGCCACTATGAGGGAGCTCTGCTGCGGCGTGGGGCACACAGGAGGGGAGGGAAACTTGGGGCGGCACAGCCGTCCCGTCCCATCCTGCCCGCAGCCCCGGCCTCTCCAGGCTCCGAATCACTCAGGGTTTCGTGTTTTCGGTGCTGGGTTTATTCTAACATCAACTGCGCTACCGATACTTCGTGTTATAGGTGACCGAAAAAATCCGCGGAAGGACAAAACCTTTAACGAACACGTAGCGTGAGTGGGAAGTGGGGGAACGTCAGCCCGACGGGGTTTTAAGGGACCCTCTGGTCCTTGTGACGGCTGTGGGCGCGGTAAGCCAGCAACTCAGCGTGCGCTGATATGGAGGAGCAGATCGCAGCTTTAAGCACAGCGCTTTTGGGGAAAGAAACGGAAAGATTGGTAAACGGTGTTTCAAGGATGCCACAGTAGGGATGGGGATGGGGTAGGGATGGGGATAGGAATAGGGATGGGCGTGGGGATAGGGATAGGTGCAGGGATGGAGATAGGGATAGAGGTAGGAATAGGGATGGGCGTGGGGATAGGAGTAGAGATAGAGATGGGGATGGGGATAGGAGCAGGGATAGGGATGGGCATGGGGATGGGGATGGGGATAGGGATAGGAGTAGGTATAGGGATAGGGATGGGGATGGGCATGGGTTGGGGATAAGAGTAGGAGTAGGGATGGGGATAGGGATAGGAGTTTGAGTCGGAATACAAATAGGAATAGGCATAAAAACGAGCACAAGAGAACCACCCGGAGCCACTCTTCTCCCCCCGCACACCGCCCGGCCCTGGGGCTGAGCATCCCCGCTACCCCGCGGCGTGGGGGAACCGCTGCTCCCCGCTCCCGGAGCAGCAGCGCCGAGCCCGAGCCCCCAGATCGCGGCTGGCTCCGCAGGTACACGCCCCGCGGACTGCCTGCACTCAGGCAGTGCCGCTGAGCGCCGCTTAATGAACTTCCACATCTCCCCGCAATCCTATCGAGACCTCTAAAGTGGGGCTTCTCGTTCCCGGGAGGGGATTTGTTAATGCAATACTTAACGCCAATCAAAGGCTTAAAAAAATGTATTCGCACCTCTGCTGCGTGCCAAACTGCTTCTGCATAAACCAGCCCGGGGACGGGGAGCTGGCAGCCGGCGGAGCCGATGCTGGAGGACTTGTCTGGCCCCGGGCCCCAGGGCACGGCCCTCACCGGCCGGCAGTGGTTTTGCCTATTTATTTTGCCAAGTGCCGTTTTATTCCTCCTTCTCCGCGGGGTTCATCCCTGAAGGGCTGACTCCCCACGCTGCCTGTAGCGAGGGGTCAGAGCCGCGCCCGACTGAAGGTGGCCGTCGTTGCCGGCTCTGAGTGGCACGAGCAACGCCTTCAGTTATTATTCGAGGAGGGAAAAGCCGCCGAAGCCCCCGGCTCCCCGCACGGGGCCGGGACACGGCCTCCCCCATGGAGGTTAACGCGGGGCTGCTGGCGCTGCCCGGTGCGGGCTGCTCTTCCCACCGCCAGCACAACTCCAGCGCTTCCCAGGCGCGGGGGGGAACAAAAGCTGGGAGCTGGTTGGGGGGTGCAGCCCCCCGCCCCGCGAGCGGCTCTCGCTGCTCCTAATGAGGATTCATTTCTTTAGCCTACGGTGCCCGCCTCGCTGTGTGCGCGGTCCTTGGGCTGCAGCCCGGCCATTCCCCCGCCAGATCATGCGCAGGCTTAAAAAATAATTAATTCATTAATTAAATAACTACAGTCTGTTATTAATCGTCATACTGCCGGCCTGAACGCGCTCCCCATCCGCACGGCATCGCCACCTCCACCTCTGGAGGAGCTCTCAGGGCTGCTCCCAGCACCGCGCCCGGGGATGCTCATCCCGAGCGGCCCCGGGGCTCTCGCCCCTCCCGCCGGGGCTGTGTGCCCCTTCTCCCCGTTCTTTCGGACGCGGGTGGGGTGGATGGGACACACATCAGCGTTTGAACCTCCGCGATATTTACAGGTGCTGTTTCCCCCTTCTCCCGTTTTTCCCTTCCTTCTCCCGGGTGCATCCACGCCGGGTCCGCCCAGCGAAGCGTCCCTCGTTTATTCTTTAAGTTTCTGCGGAGTGTCTCTGAACCCGAGAGTTCTGCGTGTGCTTTTCTGTCTCCCCGGCTCTGTCGGGTTCTATGAAAATGAGCAGTATTGAAAGCTGCTCCATCCCGCTAGCTGTGAGCCTCACATAAATGATGTAAATGGCTCCGAGGGTTTTTTTTCAAGTGAACTGTGTAGATCTGTGAAAATAATATCAGGGTTTTCCGTCAGAATGAGCTTAGCACTGTACTGAGGCGTACCATAATCTGACCCGACACCTCCGACCATCTGCGCTATCTATCTGCCTTCTGATTTACCAAATCTTCACGAGCAAAAGACAAATTGTACTTGATACTAAAGGAAAGGGGGCGAGCCCGGTGCGGCTCCGTTCTGCGGGGAGATGATGGGGGGGAAATCCGCCTCATCTCGGACAACCGGCGCAGGAGGAGAGAAAGAAAGCCAGCACGATGATAATGATAAAATACGAAATTCAAAAATAAAAATAAAGGAAAGAGAGAGAGGAAAATCAACAAGATACCGAGTCGTGGAAGCGTTCCTTTGACAAGTGTCTCCAGAAAAAAAAAAAAAAGACAAAAAGACAAAAAGACAAAAAGAAATGCGTGGCGAAGAACATCCGGAGCTCATCTCCGAACGGACGCTGCCTTCCCGAGCGCGGCCGCTCCCGCTGCCCGGAGCCGGGGCACCAGCCGCCTCCATCCTCCGCGCTGCCCGGAGGGGGAACGCCCGGGGAAGGGCCGCCTCGGGGTGAGCAGTATTTCAGAAGACTCCTGAAATCTGCTCCGAGTCGCCGTCCTGACCTGGCGGTGACTTCTCACTCCCCGCCGCTGCTCTCTGCGTCTGTTCGGGGCCGTTCAGCCGAAAACAATACGGTTTTCAATGTTGGGGAGGGGGTGGGGGGCAATGATAAAGCTTTCCCGGAGCAGCGAAGGGCGCCGAGACCTTCGCAGATAATTCCTCGTAGTGCCGGAGACGGGAAGTCACTGATAAGGGGAGACGAGGGGCAGTTTTTTCCCGAAATCTCAGCCCCTCCGCACCCACTGCCAGCGGTGCTCCCCCAGCACTGCTGCAGCGCGGCGCCCGGTCCGTGCGATCCCCGTCCCCGCTCCGTCCCGCAGAGCCCCACGGGGGACAGGGGGTCCCCGTGCCGCCCGCCTGCGGCCCGCTCCCTCCGCCTTTCCGTCGGCACGGGGACACGGTTCTCCCCTCAGCACTTTCTCACTCTGCCCGTGGGACCCCAGCGAGAGGGGTGGGACCCCCGGAATTCGGTGGGGACCCTCGGAAAGGGACGGGGACCCCCGGCAGTGGACGGGAACACACGGGAGTGGCACGGGGACCCCTGGCAGCGGGGCGGAGAGCGCTGGGAGCGAGACCGAGAGCACCGGAGCGAGTCGGGGACCCCCGGAACCCAGCGGGAACCCTACGGGACGGGAGAGGAACCCCTGAGAGTGTGGCACAGGGACCCCCGAGAGGGAGACGGACATCCCCGAAGCCGCTCGGGGATCCTCGGAGCTGGACGGGCACCCCGCGGAACGGGTCGGGGACCCCCAGGAGAGGAGTCGGGGACCCTCCGGGAGCAGGATGGGGACCCCGGAGCGGGGCGGGGACCCGGCCCGGGGCCGCGGGAGCCGTGGCTGCCGGGGAGGTGCCGCGGGCTCAGCGGCGCTGCTCGGCGCCGTGATTGGCAGCGGCTGACAGTGAGTGGCAGCCCCGCCATGGAAACCCGGAGCCAATCTGCCGAGCCCGGCAGCGAATCAGCCTCTCCCGCAGCAGCACGGCGGCGGCGGCGTGGAGCCGGGGTTGTGCCTTTTCTTTTTTTTCCCTTTTTTATTTTTTTTTCCCCCTTTTTTCTTTCTTTTCTTTCTTTTTTTTTTTTTTCCTCCCTTTCCCTTCCCTCCCTCCCCCCCACGCCCGCCCTCCCCCCTTCCTCCATCCTCCTCCTCCTCTCGCCCCTACCCACCGCCCCCAGTCGCCGCCGAGCGCTCCCCGTCGCCTCTCCGCCCCGCACCGCCCTCCCGCCGCAGCTCCCTCTCTCCGCCGGCTCCCGGCGAGGCAGAAGCGGGGCTCGGGGCTCGGGGCTCGGGGCTCGGGGCTCGGGGCGGCCGCCGGGGCCGCTGCCCCCTTCCCCGCCGCGGGGCTGTGCGAGCCGGCGGCGGGGGCACCGGAGCCGCCTCCATGTTCCAGCTGCCCATCCTCAATTTCAGCCCGCAGCAGGTGGCCGGGGTATGCGAGACCCTGGAGGAGAGCGGGGACATTGAGCGCCTGGGGCGCTTCCTCTGGTCCCTGCCCGTGGCCCCGGCGGCTTGCGAAGCGCTCAACAAGAACGAGTCGGTGCTGAGAGCGCGGGCCATCGTGGCCTTCCACACGGGGAACTACCGGGAGCTCTACCATATCCTGGAGAACCACAAGTTCACCAAGGAGTCCCACGGCAAGCTGCAAGCCCTCTGGCTGGAAGCGCACTACCAGGAGGCGGAGAAACTGCGGGGCCGACCCCTGGGGCCGGTGGACAAGTACCGGGTGAGGAAGAAGTTCCCGCTGCCGCGCACCATCTGGGACGGCGAGCAGAAGACGCATTGCTTCAAGGAGCGGACGAGGCATTTGCTGCGGGAGTGGTACCTGCAGGACCCGTACCCCAACCCCAGCAAAAAGAGGGAACTGGCTCAGGCCACGGGACTTACCCCCACGCAGGTGGGCAACTGGTTCAAAAACCGCAGGCAAAGGGACAGGGCGGCGGCCGCCAAGAACAGGTACGTGCTGCCCGCCCCGTCGGGGCTGACGGCTGCGGAGCCGGGGGGGCTCGTCCCGGCGGGCTGGGGGCACCGGGCACAGCCTCGGGGCGGTCCTCTGGGGGAAAAGCAGCGAGGGAAGGCGGGTGCGGAGGGAAAACCTGACAGCTTCATTTCTTTTGTTATTATCATTGTCATTACCATCAACATCATTATCATCATCATCACCATCACCACCACCACCACCATCACCATCACCACCACCACCACCGTCACCATTCCTTTTTATTATTATTATTATTGTCATTATTATTGTTGTTGTTATTATTACTTGATTTGTATCTTTATCCCTGCGGCCCGCCCCACGGGCGCTGTGCATCTCGGAGGGACCCGCCCGGAGCAGGGCCGTGCACCCCGGCGGGGCGGGCAGAGCCCGTCCGGACCCGTCCCGGACACACGGACACGTCGCTCGCGTCCGTCTGTGCGGAGCAGTGCCCGCCATGCGGCGTCCCGGCCCCATGTCCCCGCTGCTCGATAATTCTTGGAGCCACCCAACAACGCTCCTTGGCTCACTTTTTGTCGTTGTTTTGTTTTTTTTGTTTTTTTCCTTCCTCCTTCCTTATTCATTTTTATTTTTATTTTTTAACGTCAAGCGGGCACAGTCAGGCAGGCGGTGGTACTCGCCTGGGGACGAGGGGAGCCCGCTTGTCACCTGCCGCGTCGGGACGGTGGCTGCTATCACCACCCGCTCCGCCGGCGAGAAGAGCCCCCGGGTGGGCTCAGCAGCAGGGCCGGGCTGGGGCAACCGGGGAAGGGGCTGCAGGATGGCGGGGGGTGCTCCGCGTGCCCCGCGGTGACGCTCCGTGTGTCCTTGCAGGCTGCAGCAGCAGGTCCTAGCGCAGGGCTCGGGGCGCTCGCTGCAAGCGGAGGAGGAGAGCGGCGGGGAGGCGGGGGGGGGGACGGCCTCCAGCCCCGCCGTCAGCCTCTCCAGCAAAGCGGCCACCTCCGCCATCTCCATCACATCCAGCGACAGTGAATGTGACATCTGACACCGAGCGCCGTGACGAAGCGGGGGGGAGGGGGGGGGGCGGGGGGGGGGGGCTCCGCAGTGCCGACCGCTGCCCCCGAGCCGGGGTACCGAGCCCCCCCCCCCCCCCCCCCCCCCCCAGAGCCGCCGGGCCCGCGGCGGACTGCATTAAAACCCGTGAGAAAAACAAAACGAAATCGTTGTCGCCTTTATTTCCGAGGATTCGCAGAATTCATGCCTGGGGGAAAACAAAAATAGAAAGAAAGAAAGAAAAAGGAAAAAAAAAAAAAGAAAAAGGAAATAAAAAGAAAAAGAAAAAAAAAAAGGAGAAAAAATAGGGAAAAAAAATCCAGAAAAAAATCTTTTTAAAAAAGAAAAGAAAAAGAAAAGAATGGCAACTGCAAAATGCCCGAGCGCCCGTATCCGGAGGGGGGGAAGGAAGGAGGCTCCGTGTGGAACAGGCGCTCATCTCGTGGCTGGGTTTCGCTTTACTTTAAAGGGGTTTTTATACATATATATATAATGTTTATTTACTTATTTAAGGGATGGCGATGGTAGATTTTTTTCTATTATTATTATTAATTATTATTATTTTTTTTTTTGGCTTGTTCTCTATGTGCACAGGTGACTTGTAGAGCATGTGCAGGACGAAAACTGTACGAAGCAGCCTAAAAAGCGTAATAAAATATTTGGTTGAACGACGTTCGGATCTGCTTTCACGTGGCAGCGGTTCGGCCCCGGCCCGGCGGTCCGCGCAGCGCAGCTCCGGCAGCCACAGAGCGTGGGGTGAAGTGCCGGCAATGGGGGGGCCGGGGGGGCCGGGGGGGCCGCGCTGGGGACAGGGGAGCGGCCGCGCGAGGATGCGGTGAGCGGGGAAAGGAGCGGGGAGGAAGCGCTGCGGTCTCTCGGGTTAGAGATTTTGGGGGACGGCCGGTAGAGAATTAGTGGGAAGGAATGGGGAAAAGGATGGGAAACGGGGAAAAAAATAAGGAGAGCAGAAAGAAGGGTGAATTGTGCCGAGGCGGGGACGACGGGCTTCCTCCCCGGAGAGTGCAGGGAGGCTGGGAATGAGCAGCCCCGTGCCCGGGCAGGGCCAGATCGGGGCGGAGTGACCCCAGACCCCTATGTTACGGGGTCCCCCCCTTTCTGTTTGCCGGCCGTTCGGAACGAGAACAAGCGGCGGCTCCGAGGGGCGGGCTAAGCTTTTACCCTCGGCAGAAGGATTTTATATGATACAATTTGACACTGATCTTTAAATCGCCTGAGCTGTGCTTTTTTCGTCCGCTCTCTCCCATCGCGTTGGCTGCCGTGTCCCCGCCGAGCCGCCCGCTAAGCTGATCGCTCGCAGCCCGAGCCCGGCCCCGCACGGCCGGGGAGGGGGCACGGGGGCACCGCCGCTCCACGGGGCCCTTCCGAGGCCGCGTTTCTCTCCCCCTCCTCCCTCTCTGCCGCCGCCGCCGTCTCCCCGCAAGCCGCCTTCGATCGGCTCGGTGCGTGCGAGCCGCCGTTCCCGAGCCCGGGGCAGGAGCCAGGTATTGCCGAGCCGCTTTCCGACCCGTCCCCGAGCCCGGTTCCCCGCGCGGTGACGCTGGCGGTGCCGGGCGCCGCGGCCCCAGCTCCGCGTAGGGCCGTCCCCGCAGCCCACGGGGATGCTCTGCCCCGCGTGGCCGGAGCCGGGCTCCGCGGGTCGCCTTCCTCGGGATTTCTCCCTTCGGCCGACGGGCACCGAGCGGGGCGGCCGCCGACGGGCTCCCCGGCCGGGAGCTGCGGGGAGAGAGAAAATAATAACCTTCATTTCGGCCCGAGAACGGAATCGGCCGAAGCACGGCGCCGTTAGGTCAGAGCGATGTCGCGATTTTCAGCCCTTTCTTTTTCCTTCCGTTTCTCCACTCGCGTCCGCGGGCGCAGCGGCTGTAGCGCCTTTTTGCGAGGAATGACCGCTTTCGGAAAGACATAGATAGATAACGGAGAGAATGCTGTGAGCCCGCAGCCCTGCCTCCCCGGGTCACGGCTCCTTCCCAGCTGCCCAGGCCGGAATTCAGGCTCTGGGCAGCGGTGTGTGCGATACTTCCCGGCTGCTGCGCTGCCCGGAGCGCCCCGCGGGTCCCCGCGGATGTCCGAACCCACGGATGGGAGCCCGGGGGGGCCGAGCATCTCCCGGCCCCGCTTATCCCCTCCCGGCCCCGGCTCCCCCTTCGCAGCCCGGCTTTGCCTCTGCGGCCCCGGAGGAAAACCATGGATGTTTTTCGCCTCCGCCGTTCCCGTCGCCCCGAAACGCACCGCCTTTCCCTTTTCGCATTTCCTGCTTTTTCTTTTCTTTTTCTCCTTTTCGCATTTTCTGCTTTTTCTTTTCTTTTTCTCCTTTTGGCATCGGCCCTTCCGCTGTTTGAAAAATCATAATAATAAGCGGGGGGAAAGGAAGGGGAGAGAGGTATTGACATTAAACACGGCTCTCAGAATAGGGCCGCTAAAAGTCCGCCTTGACCCCTCTCTCTGCGGTTTAACAAAGGAGGAAAATATTGTATCAGAAGTGAAGCGAACGGGGAGGGCGGAGGAGAGGAGCAGCTTTTCCTCCATTCAGCCGGGGAGGGGGGGGGGGGGGGGGGGGGGGAGACACGGTGGAATATTTCCGTTTCTTTTGAGGAGCGGGGCAGCCCCGAGCGGGGCTGAATGGGAAAGCCTTGTGAGCGGGCTGGGAGGCTGTCAGACCGCTCAGGGTAATCACTGCTAATGAACGGGGCTCCGGCCTTCCCCGGGACAAAGGATGCTTACGAGTGCTCGGCGGGGCTGAATAGCTAATAAGTTCGCGAGGGGGAAAAATGAGGGAGCTGTCCGCAAATTGATTTCGCGAGAGCAGAAAAGGAGGAAAGCAAAAGCCTCGCAGGTTGGGGCGAGCCCGGCCCCGGTGCAGCTGGGGACAGAAGGCTCCACTTAGCCGGGCCGCATTGTTCCAGCCCCGGCCCTGCAGGGGAGGGAGCAGGCACAGGGAGGCCAGGGGGTGCGGGGGGCTCGGGAAAGCGCGGTGCTGCCCTGCACCATCCCTCGCTGCCCCGCCGCTGCTGCTTGCCAGCCGCCCAACTGCATTATTTGCCTTTCAGAACGAAATAAGGGTGGGGGTGTTCCCACAGCTTTCCCCCGGCTCGGCTCGCTGGCAGACACCTGGTGTGGCACGGAGCTGGTGTATCTCACAGCCGGGGGAAGCACGGCAGCCACTCGCATTTTGGACTTTTTCTGCATCCACTTAAAGGCTTGGGAGGATCAGAGTGCGTCTCACATCCAGTTGCCCCCAGCTGATGCGGGGGTAATACCATGAGAGAGCGTAACGCCTCCAGTGATGCTCAGACCTTTCCCTCAGCAATGTAGTGGCTTCTGTATATTCTTATTTATTTCTCTTCCAGGAGATACAAACAGAGAGAGGATGGAGGTCTGGGAGGCCACAGAGTAGCCGTGCCAAACCCGGACCCATCCTCTCCCCATGCCCCTCCCCATGGCACACACAGGGGGTCCTGAACCTTGGGCTGGTCTTGCTGTGCCTCCCCTGGAAGGGGGTGAGACCCGGCTGGGAATTAAGGGAAGGAACAGGCAGCGTTAGGTCCCCAGAGGGATGCAGCACTTTGCAGTCCATCTGCCTTCGTTCTCAGCACGGGCGTGGTGGAGAAAGCTCTTGGATTTTTGTTCCTTTCTGTTTCAGGACGGGCTGCGAAACCCCCAGCAAGGATCTCCTCATTTCAGTCCCAGTCCCCTCCGAAATGCAGAAATTCCCTGGGAAGCCCATTTTAACCTTGCTACTTTCTGATCTGCAACACAGACCATATAAGAAATCCAGCCTGGATGGCAGCTTCCAACTTCAAACACTGTAAAAGCAAAGTGGGATCACACACTCGTTCGCTCCAGCCCTCCCTGGAGGCACGGTGACACCACGACTCTAAGAACAGAGCCATTGCACTGCCCCCTCACAGCCCCTTCTCCACCTTGGGGTGGTCCCTGCCCAAACACACCTGGCTCCAACACAGGCTCCTCTTGGGAAACATCTGCAGCAGTTTTAGCTCATCACTGTCACAGCAGTACGGTGCCACCTGGCCCGAGGCACGCTGGGTTGGGGGCTGTCCTGCTACTTTAACGGGTGAAGTGATGAACCTCTGTGTCCTCGTGTGATTTAATATCTGTGCACAGATAAAGCTGGACTAAACCACTCGAGATAGCTTAAAAGATTTAGGTGCATCTGTGTATTTCCACTTAAAGCTGTTCCTCCGGATACTTTTCCGAAGTTCTGCCCCTCAGATTTCCCATGGGCCAAAAGCAGATTTCTCGGGGGTTCCTGCAGGAGACGCACAGCCCGTGCTGAGCTCTGCACACCTGCACACACACACACACACTGATAGCAGAATAAGCTCCTGCGCCTTACTTCAGTAACTCCATTGTAACTCACGGTGACACAGCACTGGGGCTTCACCAGGGCAAGCCTGAAGCTTTGTTCTGCCATCCCCTCCTCTCTTCCATGATCACTGACTGCAGTGGAGGGCCCCACAGCGGGAGAGCAGAACGTGAGTTGTTTCAGGTGGGAAATTTTGCAGTGCTGAATCTTTGATTCTTTGATCTTCTGATGTCCATCAGTGGCTCCACTCAGAATAAAGACATTTCTTCTCAGGAACAGTGGTAAGGCATCAACACTGGCCGCCCAGCGAGTGGTGGAGACACCATCCCTGGAGCTGTTCAAGGATGGTGGAAGTGTGGCACTGAGGGATGTGGTCTGTGGGATGGTGGGGCTGGACTGGGTTTGGGCCCGGTGGTCCTAGAGGTCTTTTCCAACCTTAATGGTTCTATGATCCTATTGCTACCAGTTTCACCTGGCTGGGTTCCCTACTGAAATACGCGCGCTTCTGCAGAAATGCTTGCGTAGCACAGCTGCAATACCAAAGCAACGAGGACACAGTGATGGCTCTTCTGGAACCTCACACTGGAGGATGATTCCCCATTAGGTACAGAGAATCCGGCCGCACATGGGGACACACAGCTCTAGTGTTTTCAGACACTTCCAAAAACCAGCATTTACATTGCAACCCCCCTTCAGGCCAAGCGGTTCTGTAAATCCATCGGAAGGCTCTGGGGGCCATTGTACAACATCACCTGGGCTCATGGTCACTTTCTTCTGCACTTGCACCTGCCTCTGCTTCCCAGCACAAGCCAGCAGCCCCTGGGGCCAGCTTCCCCCAGGCTGGGGCCCTCAGCGCGGGCAGTGAGACAGGGCCCGATCACGCACAGCCCCTAATCCCAGCAGTGGTAATCCAGCCCTGCCAATCCAGCTCTGTTGCCCAGAGAGACGCTCCCACCTCCTCCCCCTCCATCCTTCCCAGAGAGAAGATCCGGGCAGTGTTAACCAAGATCAGCTCTCTAATCAAGTTCCCCTTCTGCGAGAGCTCGTCCCTGCCTATTGACTGCAGAGCTAGATGAGACTCCCGAGGCCAAAGTTGAGTTTCTGTGAGTATTGTTCCCACTCATCCCGTGCTCCTTTCTATCATTTGACATCCTTAAGTGCTGGAGGAGCAATGCTAACCAATGCGATTGTTGTACTTAAGGCGCTGGAGTATTTCCCAGCAGCTTTGCTGGGTGGGTCACCCAGGGGTCAGAAGTACTCCCGGGCTCCAGCAGCGGGGTGTCTGCGTGGGGAGCAGCTCTGGAGGCAACACCAGAGCAATACCAGTTGGTACTTGTCAGCACACAGATCACAGCTCTTCACAGATCTGCTCATCTCTTTCCAGCTATTTTTCCCAGCAGTATTTCACTGTCTTGCCATGCAAGTGCTCACACACGTTCCTATGAAGTGTTCTAACCGCTCTCTGCCCTTTTCTCCTGGCCTTGCTTCTGCTGGACGCTCGCTGCCTCCAGGAGCCGAGGTCAACAGAGATGTTTCTTTGCTCCAAAAGCTCTTTGCTAAAAGGAGTCCCAAGAACCCCAAAGCTGAAAATCTCCGTGCCGGGGGTGTCCTTTGTGTGAGTGGGACTTGATGGATATGGCAGCCCCAACCATCCCAAGACTTCACCGCCCTTTGGGTTTAAGGGCATCCTCTCAAATGAAGTGCTTGTAGGCATGGAGCTTTTACCAGATGAAATATAAAAAATTAAGGTTTGTAATGCAGCCCAAGAGTAAAGTGAGAGAGCTGCTCTGGCTGTGGCTTGTTTTGTAGAGACAAGTATTTGTCCTTTTACTTATTGATGTCACTAATTGCCATCTGAGGACTGGGAGGGGAGGGGACACAGAGCCCTTCCGACACCAGTGGGCTCCGGGAAGTAACGAGTCTGCTGCAGTGCTGCAGCGTTGCATGGCGCTCTGCATCTCTCTGCAGGTGCTCAGCCCTTCCATTTCAGAAGCTACACATCCAGACACTGTCGCCTCCTCTTGAGGTTCTGAATCTGAAAACCTGGACCTGAGAACTCAGATTTGGGGCACTTTTAAAAAGAGAAATATATACTAATTTATATTTTCAATTTTAAATCCTTTTTCTCGACCCACCCAAGAACCCTTTGCTTTCCTGAACCAAAGCCAACAGCCTGCACACATCATGCACGCACACACACACCGAGGCAGAAGGGGGAGGAGGAGAGGAGGGAGGGAGCTCTTAGTGTTTGGACAGAAATAAATGTCCACTGCAGAAATAAACGTGCACAAAGGAGAATTAAAAAAAAAAAGCCATCACATCCTCATTAGATATTTAATAAGTTCTTTCTTTACACGTACACTATGCATCTCTTTATATGGCTGATATCTCTCGTATTGGAGCATGAACATTAGCCTCCTACAATTCACCTTGGTTTGCAAACTGTAAGAACCAATTCACCTAAGGCAGGCGTTCACATCTAGTTAGCTTTCTGCATTATCTCAGCTGGAGAGGTCACTAAAAATAGTTGTGTAGCACTTTAAATTTTCAACAGGGAGACTTTATTATCATTTAGATCCATCATCGTTACTTTACCTACCCGGGTTCTTCCAGCTGAAATAACGCACGGAGCTGGTAGTGGCTAAGTGTTTTCTGAGTTCATGCACTGATGAGCAGGACAGCTCGGACAATATCTGAACTGCTAGCAACAGCAAAGCGAGCAAGCTGCATGGGCAGTGTAACACGGCCTTAGTAAATCCCCACTGCTTCAGCTATTTCATCAGAAATGCCATTTCTTTGCTGCTCTCTCACACTGTGCAAGTGGCACCGAGCTGTCACCCTGTGCAGCCCCGATCCTGTACAGTGCAACCCCCACGAGCAGCATTCCCGGGCATCCCCGTGCTCCTGCTGGAGTCTGGGGGCTGTGTGTGTCAGGGAGGGGCTGCGGAGTCACAGCTGCAGTGTGTGAGGCTGTGACAGCTGCAGTGCTGCAGTGTGGGGTTCGGCTGTTTTCTTTATTACTCCGAACCATTTGCTGTGCTTTGTTAGGAATAAGTCACCTTGCTGAGGCTCTCCTGGCCTCCCAGGCATGGGAATTGCTGCTCACATGTCACCTCTATATGTCACTGTACATACACAGGTGCACGGTTTTTCTGCTCGGTTTTGTTTGCGTTATGAGGCTGGCCTCATCCAGCACAAGGTCTCCGGGTTTCACCTTCCAAGTGCACGCATCTGAGAGCTCAAGGAGCTCCCGGTGCCCGGGTCCAGCACTACCCACACCATCTGCATCTTTTGTCTTCAACAAAGCCACTGGGGCATGGCTCAGAGCAGCCACGAAACACCCGGGGGGGCAGCAAAGGATCAGAGTCATAGAATCACAGAACCACAAAGGCTGGAAAAGACCTCCAAGGTCATCTTTTCCAATCATCAACCCCCCACCCCCCCCCAATGCCCACTGCCCACGTCCCTCAGTGCCACATCTCCACGGCTCTCAAACACCCCCAGGGATGGTGACCCCACCCCACTCCCTGGCAGCTGTGCCACCCTTCCAGAGAAGAAATTCGCTGTGGAGCAGAATGACTCCTTGGCAGCAAAGTGGGTGCGATTAATGGTTCCATTTATTTGTTTAATAGGAGTGTAATACTTATTTGTAGCATAAATAAATGATCTTTCCTCTAGCATGGGCCGCTGAGCGCTGTGTTACATCTTGCTTTCATTTCATGCTGGATCTGAACACTCTGAAGATTAACAGAGAGGTTCCCGCTGACTTCAGCGTCCATTCAGCCAGATCCTAATATAACAACATGAAATCACCATTTTCGGGGGATGAATCAGCCAGACATTAAAAAAAAATAACTTTCTATCAAAACACATAGACCCTAAGAGGCACCTCTTCCCATCTTTGCAATTCTCCGTTGCAAAGACAGAAGCAGCAGTGCTGCTGGGCGTCAGGATGACCCAAGTATCCATAAGAAAACCCCCACTGCCACAGAGATGGGTGAGGTGGGCAGCAGCTGCTCTATGGGAGATGGAAGGGGTCTGTCCATGATGGGCACTTGTTAGCTGTGTCCATAAATGATGTTGGCCCAGATTTCCCAGTCCTCGTGGTATGTAAGCCAAATGAAACCCGGCTGCCATGCAGGGGTCGGAGGGTGTTCTCTACTGCCATCTTCTCCTGAGCGATGGAAGCAGTGCACTCCTGGGGTGCTGCGGGGTCACATTCCTTCCCTCATTTACAACACAGAGAAATGTCCTAGGAAAGGGCACTGCTGGGATTTGTTGCCCTGCAGATGATCACTCAGGAGGAGAACCCTTCAGAGCAGCGCTGACACAGGTCCGTGCTGACTGTGTCCTGCAGGCATCCGAAGGAGCTCGGCATCTCGTCGGGTGGCATTTGAGCTTCTTCTTCCATTCTGCCTCAGATTCACTACTGTGAAGGATCTGAGCGGAACATGGCACCATGCAGCAAATCCTGCACGTGGTTCCAGCTCCCTCGGTGCAAAGCTCTGCCTCCCTCCCAGCGGCCAGCACCAGCTCTGCCACGGGATGAGAACTGCGCTGAAACTGCACGGCTTCCCCTACATCTTCTCCATACATTGCTATGAGGTTTCTCGTGACCCTTCCTTGGTCTGGTGAGTGTTTGGGGGTACACACGGGAAGTCTCTGGGCGTGGCATTGTGGTCTCGATGTCTTTGTGATGAAAGATATGCAAGCAAACCCAAAGGTCAGCGTGCATGGGAGGGACCCAGTGCTGATCAGAACACTTTTCCATGGAGTTCACTGCTCCCCTTGGACACACTCCATGGACACTGCCTTTACATTTTCAGGAGTTCAGAGCAGCAGGTGAAAGATGTAACTAGCTGCTGGAGGAGATCCTGCAGCACTGCAAGAAATAGGGAAGGAGAGCTCCTCCTAACAAATGCTAGGGTCAGTTCTATGTTGAATTGCCAGCAAAGGCCATGAAGATGGTCGTGGTGGGAC
This sequence comes from Oreortyx pictus, assembly GCA_036925125.1. NCBI lineage: Eukaryota > Metazoa > Chordata > Aves > Galliformes > Odontophoridae > Oreortyx > Oreortyx pictus. Next base: position 58,295,066 of record JAUPFR010000006.1, read on the forward strand.
AGAGGGTGGGACAGACCCCAAAGCCACGTGTACCCTTTCTCCATTAGCCCAAGTAGGTAAAAAATGGATAAATTTGGACTGAGAGGAGATGGCACCAGGGGACACACACAAAAAAAAACAACCATCCAGAGGGGGGACTGTTCCTGTGCTTTTTGGGAAGGGGCGGCAGCTCAGTTCCCCATGAGATTAAGGTTAAACGGATTTATGCTTGCAGGACCCCAGGTCCCTAATTGGTTTTTTCTTTAATTCCTGTAATCCTGGATGATTTGGAGCAGATGCTTCAAGATTACTGCCAGGACCCAAGGGTGCCTGCAGGAGGAAAACAGCTTCTGCCCCACAGGAGCTGGGTGCTGGCCATACACCCGGATTTGGGGGGACCTGAAGTCACTTTCCAGCCCTGCCGTGGGGCCAAACCCCAGGCACCAGTGCTGCAGATGGGAAAGGTGAAAACATATGGAGTTGCCAGTGAGAATTTATTCTTTTTTCTCCTCCCTGCTGCCCAGCACATGTGAAAATCCCCTGGGTGTTGGCAGAAAGTGTCGCACCTGGAAGCCCAAGGGGAGGGGAGGCTGAAAACACGTCCCTCTGCTGCAGCCCCGTGGGTGAGATCTCTCCTTGTAACGGGTGGAAGGTGCTGTTGTGTGCAAGCTCCTGTGCACGGGCTCAGTGCCATCCAACAGCATCCCCTGTCTGGGGGCTTTCCCAGGAAAAACAAGGGATTGTGTTGGGACAGAGAGCCAAGGGTGAGTCTGGGGGTCTGGGGGACGGAGCAAATAGTGATCAAGTTTTCCCTCTACAAACTGATGATACCTTGGAAAAAAAAAAAAAAAAAAAACCCAGCCTAAAAGCATGTTCTGCATGGCATAAAGTCGGGATCTGTGGGCTCACCAGGACTGCTTGCTGTGCACTCAGTGCCCCATGCAGGATGGCCTTTGGGATGTGGCTGTCTGTCCTGATACAAAACATCGAGAGCTCCGATCCTAAAGCCGACCTCTGCTCATCCGTGCAGCCCAGCAGGAATCCTGCAAGTCTCCAGTGCTGCACCTTCAGGCTAAGAACTCCTCTCTGGTCTTAAATATATCAGCAAGACCCGTGATACCCGCAAGATTCATACTCAGGGCTGCAGGCTGGAGACACTCGGGCGTGGTATGGGGTTATGTGATGTCTTGTGGAGACCAGGAGGTTAGCGTTGCTTTGTTCTCAGTGAGTGTCACTGCACAGCATTAATCGTGGAAGCACAGCATCACAGAACGGTTGGAGGGGATCTTAAAGCCCACCCGCTGCTGCCACGGGCTGGGTGCCCCCACCAGCTCAGGCAGCCCCATCCATGGCCACGGGCACCCGCAGCTCAGGGCAGCAGTGCCACGGCCTCACCGCCCTCTGAGTCACTTTAACCTCCATCACCCATCTTTTCGTTCGAAGCCGTTCCCTCTTGCCCCGCCGCCGTCACACCGCGCACGAAGTCGGTCGTTCTGCTCCGAGGAGGGGCGGGGCCGGGGGAGGGCGGCCGCGGAGAGATGGGGCAACAGCGCCCCCGTGTGGGGAGCGGGGGGAGGGCAGAGCGGGGCCCCCCCACTGCCCCCCACTGCCCCCCACTGCCCCCCCACGGCTCACGCTGCCCGGGGCTCCGCCCACGGCCTCGGGCCCCTCCAGGGATGGGGCACCCACAGCTTCCTCGGGAGAGTGCCCGCAGTACCCCAGTGTGCAATCGGTGGCCGCAGGACGCGGTCACGAGTGCTGCTGCTCCGTAAAGGGCGGCCCGGGAGGGAGCAGCGCATCCCACCCCCACGGGCAGCCCTAAGAGCAGCCCTAAAGGAGCACCAGCGCCAGGAGGTGCACGGAGGTGGGGTCTGCGGGAGGAGCAGGGAGTATCAGATTTGATGGAGGATGAGAGCGGGGCAACAAAAGCTGCAAGTGGAATGACAGTACGTGGGATGAGGTCCAGCTCCCGTGCCCAGGAGCACACGCAGGCGGGCAGCTGTGCAACTTTCAGGGTCACAGAGGTGTGCGCTGCATCTCAACATGTGGCTGTACTGCAAAGCAGGCCAGAGCTCGTCTGTCAGAGATACGGGAGTTGTGTTTTCAACCTCCTGTCTCACCTGTGGGGTTTGCAAAATTGGAGCAGCTTTCCCTGCAAAGACGCTGGGAGGTGTGGGCTGAGCGCGGCAGCATTCCCCGGTGATGGAGGTGCTGTGTCCCCGTGTGCCCGCAGCCCTTCCCAGCACTGCCCTTCCAGATAGTACTTCTCAGATTGATTCCTGAGGCCACGGGATGAGAAGTAATGGCCTTAAATTGCACCAAGGGAAGCTGAGGTCGGATATTGGGAAACATTTCTTCCCAGAAGGAGCAGTGGCACAGCTGCCCAGAGAGTGCTGGGGTCACCGTCCCTTCAGGTGCTCCAGAACCGTGGAGATGTGGCACTGAGGGCATGGTGGGGATGGGCTGGACGGTCTTAGAGATCTTTTCCAGCCTTAATCGCTCTCTGATGCTACGACAAATCCCCCACCCTCCTCTTTTTACTGAAGGCAGTGGATAGGGGAAGCTGGCGTAGCAGTTGCACACTGCAGCACTGGGATGGAAACCAGACCCTAAGGTATGGGGGAACCTCCAAGAGATGCTCGCACTGACACGTGGCCATGTACCTGCCTGTACTCTGCGCGCAGTGATGGTTTCTGTGCCATCAGTGGGGCTGGGGCTGGAGCAGGACCCCCAGGGATGGGACGGGGTGTCTGCTCCCGCTGTGTGGCCCAGTGCCCCGTTGTTCTCCAGCATTCGCTTCCACCCCAAGCCACGAGCAGGCAACACAGTGCCCATCCTCCCTGCAGAATGAAACGTTCACAAAAAACACGCAGAGAACTTCACTTTACTGCCACGTTCTTGGCTGGGGGGGTATGCCCTGCTCCCTGCAAAGCCAAGCTCTCCTACTCGTCCTAGGACCAGATGCAGAGGGGAGAGCAAAAGCACTGTGCTTACATCCCAAATGTTTTTCTTTATGATTTTTCTCCCCTCTAAGCCAAAAGGATCCTCACTTTGGGCTGTGTTCACTGTTTTGTTTTTTTTTTTTCATCCGAAACCAACAATACTTGGACACAAAGTTCTCAGCCCACTCTTTTCCATCCCCCAGACCCTTAATGCTGTGTGTGTGGGGATGCCGTCGTGTGCCATGGCACACCTCCACAGATGGAGAGAAGAAAGAGCCTTTCCCTACCTGAGCGCCCGCTCCGTTATTGCACCGCTTTGAAGTCGAGCAATAAAAATCCCCATATAGAGGCACAGAGCTCCCTGCAGCCCTTTAAAGTCCAGAATGCAAACTTCAGGGCAAGAGGAATGCAGATGAACCCCAAAAGACAGAAATAGAGAGAACTCTGCGCCCTTGTGCTGGAATTAAGAATTGAGCAGGGGAACCCAGAACAAATGGGACGCAGAGGAGGAGTTCCCATCCCCAGTGAGCCCAGGAGCACAGCACTGCAGCTCCGGGGCGATGCTGACAGCCCTCCCCAGCTCCCAGCCAGGAGGCACCTTGGGAACATCCAAAAGCACACGGGGAGAATAAACATCCGGGAGAGGGCTAAGGAAGGAAAGCAAAACACTGGGAGAAGCCAGGAATAATAAGAACCAAAAACAAATAGAAAAAGAGCTAACGGGAGCAGCGGGTCTAAAAATAAAGCGAAAGAACAACATCAGGGCAGAAGGAGGGGGGCGGTCTGGGGGCTCCTGGGGCTGTGGGGACTCAGCCCTGTCGGCTTGGGGCTCACTCCTCTCTCCCATTCTCCCTTACATTGGGATTCCCTACTGGGGGCTCCCCATGCTCGGCCCCTTGTGCTCCCCCCAAAGCAGCAGTTCCATAGCAGGGATCCAGGAGGTGCTCTCTGTGGAGGCACAGTTGGGTGACCCAGAGGTGGTATAAAATAAAACACTTTGAATATCTCTAAGATCTATTTCTGGTGGCTGGGGGGGGGAAGGTGATTTTGTCTGCCCCACGCCAGGTACCAGCGCTCAGTCCTCCGCTTTCTGCTCTTGGACGGGTACTGGAACTGCAAAGCCTGAGGCCCAATCAAAACCGAGGAAGAATTTTAAAGAGAGGGGAAAATCTGAAAAATAAAGAAATAAATAAAGGAAGACGTGGGTCTGAGCAGGGAGCCAGGAGGACACATGCCAGGAAAGCAAGCTGCCCGCCAGCTTGGCACCCGGTGAATGCTTGGCCCGCAGAGATGCAACGGTGGAGCGGGGTACGATGGAGAGGCACTTATGTCTTTGGAGGGACGGTGAGGAGGAGGAGGGATGGGGCCACACATTATTTGCCCGCTCCCAGCTCCTGGCTCGCAGCACACAACCCATTCCAGGCTCCATCTCCCCTGGCCCACTGCCCCGGCTCCCCAGGACACGGTGCTGCAGACGGGAATGTGCCTGCTTCTCCGTGGGCCGCTTCCTTACAGCCCAGCGAGAGGAGCGGCCGACGCCAAGTTTCCCCTTGGTTTTCCTTTCCCTGCTTCCTTTTGGCTGAGCCCAATGAGAGGGGTCTAATCCCACCATCCCCTCCGGAACTGTAAGGAAACACCGTTCCCCAGATGCCCAATGGTGGAGATGCGCCAACGCCGCACATCTCCTCCGGGGAAAGGAGGGCTGGGTTGCTGTGTGGCAGCTCTCAGCTCCCCAGGACTCCTTCATGCAAAATGAATGCAATTCATGCAGTAACCCACGCAGGTAGAGGGCAGACCCCAGCCCTGCCCACCCCCCCCAGGCACCGTGTGCCCATCTGCGTGGCATCAGGGCAGCTCATGCCACAGAGCTGCACAGACACGGCTTTTCCATAGCAACATTCACTCAACAACAACTCACACATTTTCATGGTGACTATCTGGTTTCCTCTGAACTCCTTGTTTCTACATGCTGCCCGTCCAGCCTGCAGCTGGCTCCCACTTGCATTTTCTTTCCCTGAATGTTTATTTTTCAGCAGCTATAACCTCCCTACCCATTTTTTTCCCTCTTTTATTTTTTCCTTTAGTTTTTCATTCTTTTTTTTTTTTTTTTCTTCAGTGTAAATGGAAGAACCACCAGAGAACACCAGCCGTGAACTCCCCATTCCCTTTGGCCGAAGCAGCTCTCTCATAGACAAGGGGCTGACGGCAGCAGTGGGTGATGCAGGAAATGATGTGGGGCTTTTTAGGCTGAGAACAGCTCGGGAAAGAGAAGTGAGAGCGGGACACCTTCTCTGGGCAATGTCAGCACGTGTACATGGTGCAAAACACAGACTGTTCCTGCAGAGAGGAGCAGGGAGAACCAGAGTTACACCGGCCGAAGCCCCCGCAGAACGCACTTAGGCACAGGGATCATAGAATCACAGGGTCATTAAGGTTGGAAAGAACACTAAGATCACCCAGGCTGTCCCCACGTCCCTCAGCGCCACATCTCCAGGGTTCTGGAACACCTCCAGGGACCCCAGCACTCTGTGGGCAGAAGGATGTTCAGAAGGAAACCACACCCCAACGTCCGCGGCGTCCTGGGGTGCTGTGACGGTGTGGGGACATCCCGCGGGCTCCTCTCGCTCCGTCCCTTCCACCCCACATCGGCTCTGCCCGCTGCCTGTCTGCCGTTCTTTCCATCTTCCAGCGGACAGAGCCAAGCTGGGGAAGGGGCCGAGCCCGAGGCGCGGGGCCGAAGGACCGGCAGTCCTCATCGCAGGGCCGTGACAGCAGGTGGCACTGCAGCCCCGCCAACACCGCAGCGCCCACGGACGGCCGAGGGCCGTCTGGTCCCAGTCCCTGCAGTGAGCAGGGACACCCACCGCTCCATCAGTGCCCACACATCCTCACCTCGGCTGTCTGCAGGGACCGCCGCCTCTGTGGACAGCCTGTGCCACTGACCCTGCTAAAGCGTGTCCCCTCTAGATCCTAAAAGGAAGGCAGCCCAGGCGGCACCGCAGCGCAGGGCAGCTCAGGGAAGGAACCTGACTTACTGGAGATCCCTGAATGTCAACGTAGAATTAAACCAAACCGAACCCCAAACACCCTTCCACGCACCGCACAGCCTTTCCCTGGCCGGAGACCCGGCGCCCAACGCTTCCAGCTGTTTCTGCTGAGCACTGAGGACAGAGCACTGCCCGGGTCCCATCGCAGAGCTCTCCACGAGCTCAGCCTTTATTTTTAGCCCGTTTTCCTTGGGGCTCGGTCTGATCCTACTCCTCTGGAGAGGAGACTTTCTGCTAAACGCCGCCTTCCTGCCACCAAGCCCCATTCTCCCAGCGCTGCCCCATTACTGGGGCTTCTGGGGCAAATGCGCAAGACGATCATAGAATCATTATGTCTGGAACGACACAGAGCACTATCCAGTGCAACTGCCAGCCCATACGCTCGAGTTCGGGGCAAAGCGGCAGCCAAAAGGAAAAGGGAGAGACCCAAAGGAGCCACGCGGACTCTTCAGGGTCGCTCTGTCACGGGGAGCCAGGCTGGCCGCAGCGGGGAGAAGAACGGGCCGCCCCGTCCTCCCTCGGCCCGCTCCGGCCGCCGTTCCCCGCCGGGCTCCGCCTCGCGGCGCGGAGCCGCTCCCGCGCTGTTGTTTCTGGCCCGCAGTTGGCTGAGCTCATGTCTTGTAATTAGTGGGTGGGCTCGGGGAGACCACTGCGGCTGCTGATCTCCCGGGGAAAGGGAGAAAATGAGCAGGATTAAGGAATTTCGGAAAATTACAGGCGCTTTCATTCCGCGTGAGCTCTGCCAGGAACGCCGAGCCCTGCGAGAGGAAGGGCTGCGAGCTGCGTTGGTGGGCAGGGCCACAGGGCTTCGTCACTGTCACTGTCACCCGAACGGCTCTGTGTGCGTGCTGCGTGCTCCCTACGAGCACGGACGTCTTTGTTTCCAGCGAAGCCAGGCTGATGAGGTGACACCACCGCGTCCCCGTGGAGCCCGGCTGAGCTCATCCCCTTCTTGCCTGCAACATCTGGACAGAGCACTGCTCACCACCGGGCTGTGTCCTGGTTTAGGGGTCTGGTAGGGGCTGGGACCCCATCCCCACCCTGTGCCCCCCAACGTCCCCCTGGGGCTCTGTGTGCCCGCACAGCCCCGTGGTGCTTGGAGCTGGGAGCACCAGGCAGGCAGAACGGGGCTTTGAGTGCCACCTCCACAGAGGGAGACCCCCCCAACAGCACCACCTGGCTCTTGCTGGAGTTTCCCCCAGATAACCACCTTCTCCTGCATTTTGTTTTGAGAGGAGCCCAGATCGCTGTGCCCGCCCCTGCCCCCAGGCACATGTCCCGCAGCCGCCTTCTGCACAGCAATAGGGACAAACCCGCAGTGCCTACTTTGACCTAGCCCTGCTCTTCCCCCCATGGGAATGGCTCATGCAATGGGTCATTGCGGTGAGCAGCTCCGTCTACACATCTGCGTATCTGAGTGTGACACGTTCCTGTGTTCCACCTCCTGCCCAGCGCAGACATTAATCACGCGCTGTTCCACCCAAGCAACTCTCAAAGCACCCCATGCCCCGGACCCCTAAAAACCAGCCTGTTTTGGGCACCACTTTTCCACGGCAGGTGGCAGCTGTCACCCTGCCGGGACAGCTGACCCACGGCCTGGTGGCAGCGTGTCTGCAGCACCCCACACCCGCGGTGTCGGCACCATTTGCTCCTTTCCCCCCGAGCAGTCTCTCTGTCCCTCTCTCGTTATTCCAGGAGGACGGCCCTGCGGTTTCACGGCCACATGAAAGCTGCCCGGGGCTCAGGTGGACACTCTGGCTCCGGCTGATCTGCCCGCAGTCCCTGCGGTTGGGATTTCCAGGGCAGAACAATGGTAGCAGTGCAGATTGAGGCACAGATACCCAGCTCAGGTGGGGCTGTGGAGGTGCAGACTGCCGCAGCGTGCAGCAGGATGGCTCCGCACGCTGTGTCCATTTTCCCCTCCACGGGTTTTGGCTTCTCCACGCTGCATTTGTTTTCCTCTCCATGGGTCTTGGGTTCTCCTGGTGAGCATCACCGCAGCTCCTGCCCTGCTCGTGGGCTTTGTGGCATCATCTCACGGCGTAGGGGCCACGCTGCGCATACCGAGCTCCCCACAGAGCGAGTTACAGCTCTGTCCTACCTGCGCCTTTCAGGTGCTGCTGCTTGTTTTGCCTCTTTTCCTCCTTCCTTAAAGCAACCCGATAAATGGGGAAGATTTTCATTCCCTTCATCAATCTGATTTGTTCCAGCATGATGCGACCCTTCCACCAAATGGACGCTGAAGCTTTGCCCTGCTGCTGTCCCACACCCAGTGGCGGGGCCACGTCCCCAGGGCTCAGGAGGAGCGCGCTGATGGTTTGCAGATGTGATTTCCTTTTCAATTGTTTCTGATTTCCTTGGTTGTTGGCTTTTTTTGTTGTTGTTTGGTTCTAGAAAACAGACTATTTCTTCAGGGAGCGTTAGCCACGGGCCTCATTGGGCATTGTGTTTTGTTCCATTGTTTTTCGTGCTGTATGATTAGCAATATTGAGTTACATAATGATAAGCCGTGGTGCCTCGTTCCGAGGCTGAGGGCACCGTTCCTCTCCCAGCTCGCAGCCTTCAGCCCGAGCAGGTAACACACTGTGCAAAGGCAGGGCATCACAGAACGGTTGGGTTGAAAGGGACCTTCAAGGCCGCAGAGCCATGGAATCCCAATGCAGTTGGGTTGGAAGGGACCTTGGTTGGCTGCCCCCCCCCCCCCTCCCCCAGCAGCTTGGCCCCATCCATGGCCTCGGGCACCTCCAGAGAGAGGGCAAGCCCAGCTCTGGGCAGCAGTGCCGGCACCTCACCTTCCTCTGAGTAAGGAGTTCCCTCCTAATTCTCTCCTCCTTCACTTTAGAGCCGTGGAAAAAAAAAAAAAATGGCTGGTGCTCAGCTGTTGTGGGCAAAGAGCTCCTGCAGGTACAGAAAGGAGCTGCTCTGCCCACAGAGACACTTTCAGGAAGCCGTGGACCAGGGAACACAGCAAACTGCGATCGAACCAAATCTCTTTCACCTTATTATTAGGATTGGGATTATACGCTTTGGAGGACGCTCAGCCCCCACGGAAGGAGCCGGGAGCAAATGCCAGAGGCTGCCGGGGGCTCCTGGAGGCACCGCTCCCGCACCGCTCCCGCACCGCTCCCGCACCGCTCCCGCACCGCTCCCGCACCGCTCCCGCACCGCTCCGGCTGCTGCGGGACAGCGACAGCGGGGAAAGGGCAAAGGTGGAGCGCTATCGCCGTGCGAGTGCCAAGCTCTCTTTGTGGGTCTGCGGAGCGCTCAGCACCGCAGCAGCGGTCGCACGGCTGCTGAATGGGGCTTTGTGCGGGGCCGGGTGAGACGGGCGGCACCGCAGAGCTGCCTGCAGTGCGGGTGGATGCCCCATCCCAACCCCTGCACCCTGGGAACGGGGTGAGGATGGGGAGCCGAGCAGGAGCTCGTGGCAGGGGAGGAGCGGAGCAGGAGCGCCGTTTGCAAACGCTACCGTAGGACAACGCTGTCTAAACGTGACCCGGGAAATGAAATGAGGAGGAGGGGGTGGCTTCCCCACCCAGCACCGGTTTTCTCACACCAAACTTCCTGCCCAGGGGATCCCAGCGCGGTCCCCATCGCTCCGCAGGCAGAGCTGGGCTGGGGAGGAGCGGGCTCCCCGATGGCTCTGTGGGGAGAAAGGCACTTACGGTTAGAGGTGACCTTTCCAAATCCCTGCTTTGGACAGACATTTCCAATAAGGGCTGCAGAAATGCCTGCCAGCCCCAGCCCTCTCAGCCTGCTCTCCATTTTCCTTCCATCCTCTCCAGGCTGAATTTAATCCGAGAAGGTTCCTTTGAGCTTTTGTGTGTTGCTGGGGGAGATGTGGGCGCGCGAGGGATCGCGTTACAACTTTCATTTCCTGAAATGTTTGAGGGAACATCCAGGGTTTTATCCACACATCAGGCAAAGTTGAGGGCTCGGGTTTCAGGTCTTGTCACTCAGCTGTCACCAAACAAATGAGCCTCTCAGAGCTGGAGACGGGGAGAGCTACCTGCTATTCATGACCCCAAAAGCAGGTGATCACTCATGGGAAAAGCAGGTAGAATTAATCATTCTGCTGTTCCCCATTTCCTCCCCTTTTTGGCTGACCTGGACACAGTGTGAAATCTGTCCTGGGAGGTGAGCGGGGGGGGGGTGGTGGGTGGTGAGGGGGGATTAACCCCTTCCTCGCCGATGGAAGCACAGCGGAGGGAGGTGAGGGCGGGCCCGGGCTGCCCCCCCAGGCTGGCTGTGCTGTGACAAGCTTGCTGCGAGGTCAAGCCGACCAAACTGCACCGGGCTCCGCTCCCACCTGCCCGGCCCCGACTTTCCCTTAGCCCGGCATTTACTTGCAGGGCCTTCCCTCCGGCCCCCCGCCCGCCTGCAAGCTCTCCCCGGGAAAGACCGGCCGCAGGGCCCCCCTGGTGGGAGAGCAGGACCCCCCCCCCTCCCCCCAGCTGCCCCTCCGGAAGCGAAGCCCCGCGGCCGCCTGCGCGCAGGAAACGCCTCTGCGCCGTCGGCTTTGAAAATAGCCCCCGGCTCGCGATGCCCGCTTCGATTCGCGCCGCGCAGGGCAGGAGCCCGGCGCAACATTTATCCTTCCACCCCAGCGAGCTTCGCGACGGGGTCGGATCGGTGCCCCGCGACGGACAACGCGGCTCCTCGGAGCTCGCGGTCCCCCCGTCCCCTCGGGGCGGCCGTGCCCTCCCCGCGCCGCAGAGCCCCGCAGAGCCCCGCGGAGCCCCGCAGAGCCCCGCAGAGCCCGGCCCTGCCCGCCCCGAGCGGAGCGCGTCGGGATCGGCACCGCGTGCCCCGACGGGGCGGCCGCTGCCACACCCGGGGAGGATGAAACGCGCCCCGGAGCTGTGACCCCGCGGGCGGAGCCGGGCGGGGGGGGGGGTCGGGGCAGCCGAGCAGCGCGGCCGGGGACGGCGGGGCCCGCTCCGGAGGAAGGCGGCCGGGAGAGACCCTCCTGCAGAGGGTGACATTTCTCCACGGCCCGAGACCCCGAGAACAAACACGGCGGAGCCTTAAATAAACACCCGCTCAGTGGTGCAAAACGCGGCCGGAGCGGGGGGGGGAAGGGGGGTGCTGGGGGGCTGGGAAACGTGGACAGCGGCACTCTCCGCGCTGAGCAGCCGGGGAGGCCCGACGGGACTGTCCCGGTGCGCAACCTCCGCGCCCCGACCTCGGCTCCATCCCTCGGTGGTGGCACACGAAGGGGCAGTGGCGGAAGGAGAGTGGCTCCCACGTCCCGGGGGAGAAGGGGGCGGTGGGGGGGGGGGGGGGGGGGGCTCAGCCCTACAAAGAAGAGCGCAGCGTCGGGGTTCTGCCATCAGCGGTGTTTAATTTCGGCTGTTTGGGTACAATAGAAAAGAAACCTGAAAGCACACGCGAGGTCGGTAACACAGACTCGAGACAGACAGCTGCGCGCTCACTGCGAGGCAGAGCGGGGGGAATGGGGGGGGGGGGGGGGGGGGGGGGGGGGGGGGGAGGGGGACGGCAGCCAGAGAGAGACGCTCCTGCACAAGGAGAGGGCCGTCCGCGCTTCTGTTATCAGCGTGGCTGCTGCCCTGACGTGCAGCCGCACGGCTGTGTCCGGCCGCGTTACGATGGAGGCACTTGGGAAACTGCCGCTTCCTAATTGTTATCTTTTTTTTTTTTTAATTTTTAATTTTAAACTACATCGAAATCCTTCCAGTGAAGCTAAATATGAAAAGTGTAAACGAAAAGCTGCCGTCCGTGCTGCCGCTGCCACACAGGGCCCCGCGCCTCCGGGCCGCACCGCTTGGGATTTACGGGGCGCGATGGGATCCGGGCTCCGATCTTTCCCCTCCCTCTCCCCTTTTATTTCTATTTTTGCTGCCGTAACTCCCGCTCGCTTCAAACTCGAAAGGCCGAGGGCTTTCAGCCGCTCGCTGCGTTTGGCTACGTGGAAAAAAAAATAATAATAATAATAAAAATAACGATAGTGGGGAAGGGAAGGGGGGGAGGGAGCGGGGTTGGGGGACTGGACCTGGAGCTGAGACCGTGGAGAAGAGCTGGAGGTTCAGGATCACCGTCCACTATGTACAACCGAGAGTCCGTGTCCCCGAGCGGGGCCCTTTAGGAGCCCAGGTCCACCAGGCTGGAGGTGAGCGGCCCCAGCAGCGAGTCCTGGAGCTGGTGGCCCGGCAGGCTGTGTGTGCCCGGCGGGGCGGGCAGGGAGCCCAGCGGGTACGCAGAGCTCCTGCCGTGGCCGAGGTTCCCCTGCAACAGGAGGACCGAGTTCTGATCCGGGCTCTGCGGGGGGGAAAATTCTTCCTCGGAGCTGGACATGAGGGGCTTGCTCCCGTCCAGAGGGGAGAGCTGGTTGGGTTTGTTGGTGGCCGCGTTGTTGTTCTCCGTGTTCTCCCTGCGAAGGCAGAAGCACAGCGGGCGGTCAGGGCGGGGGCCTCCGGGACGAGGGAAGGAAGGGAAAGGAAAAAAAAAAAAAAAAAAAGGGAAAAAAAAAAAAAACGAGGAAGAAAGCGCCCAGTATGTTCCTAACGGATCGTCCCGCAGCTGCCGGGCCCGGCCCCTATTTAGACAGCTGCCGCATCCCCGGAGCCGCCGCGGGCCGAGGTGAGGAAGGACGCGGCGACTCTGCCGTTCCTTCTCGTCCGTCTTTCTCGTCGCAAACCGCAGCGCGGCCCCGCGGGGCCGGGTACGGCGCTCCGTGCTCCGCTCTCGGCGGGGCCGGGCCGGGCTCTCGGCCGCCCCGAGCTCCCACCGCGGGGAGCGGCGGGGACGGCGGCGGGGACGCGGCGCTCGCGGCCCGGAAGGCACCGAACAAAGGCGGGGACGGCCCGAGAGAGCCCACGGAGGTGGGGGTGGGGGTGGGGGGTGTGTAGCGGGGGGTGGGTCGGTGCCCCCGGGCAGGTGGGAGCGGATCGAGGCCGTCCGGAGGGGGCGGCGGTTCGGAGCTGCGGCCGAACGCGGCGTCGGGGGAGGGGGGGGGGGGGGGGGGGATCGGGGCGGCCGTCCGCGCCGGGCCGGGAGAGGAAGGGAGGAAAGCGGGAGGGGAAGGCACGTACCTCTCCTTGGCCTCCGCAGCCCGGTCCCGCTGCCGCCGGTTCTTGAACCAGTTGCTGACCTGCGTGGTGGTGAGCCCGGTGGCCTCGGCCAGCTCCCGCTTCTCGCGGGGCGAGGGGTAGGGGTTGTGCGCGTACCACTCCCGCAGCACTCCCCGCGACTTCTCCTTGAAGCAGTAGCTCGTCTCCTCGCCGTCCCAGATGGTGCGGGGCAGGGGGAACTTTCGGCGCACCCGGTACTTGCCCACGGCGCCCAGCGGCCGCCCGCGCAGCTTCTCGGCTTCCACGTAGTGCGCCTTGAGCCACAGCTGCTGCAGCTTGGGGTGGTTGTGCGGCGAGAACTGGTGGCTCTCCAGGATCTTGTAGAGCTCGCGGAAGTTGCCCCGGTGGAAGGCCACCACCGCTTTGGCCTTGAGGACGCTCTCGTTCTTGTGCAGGTGGTCGCAGGCCGGCAGCGACCACAGGAAGCGGCCCAGGCGCTCCAGGTTCCCCCCCTGCTGCAGCACCTCGCACACGCAGGCGACCTGCTCCTGCGTGAAGCCAAACGACGGCAGCATCGACATGGCCGGGGCCGGGCGCCGAGGGGCGGCTCGGGGCTGCGTGCGGCACCGGGAGGCGGCGGAGGGGCGGGCAGAGCCCCGGGCCCGGGCCCGGACCCGTCCCCAGAGCGGGGGAGCGCGGAGGAGGCGGCGGCGGCGGCGGCGGCGGAGCGGGGGATGCTGAGCGGAGCGCCGGGGGGAACTTTGCCCCCGTCCGCCGCCGCCGCCGCGCTTAAAGCGCCCGAGCCCCCGCGCAGCGCTGATTGGGCGCCCGCGGCTCGGCCCCCGCCGCGGAGGGCCCCGACCCGGCCCGGCCCAGCCCAGCCCAGCCCGGCCCGGCGGGCAGAGCCTCGGCAACGGGCGGGCGGGGCCTGGCGGCGCGGCCCCGGCCCCGGCGCGGCTGCGCGGCTGCGGCTGCGGCTGCGGGGGGAGCTCCGGGCACGGCGCGTCCCGCACCCCGCGGCCGTGCGCGGCTCTCCTGCGGCAGCCCGCCTCGCCGCTTAGCTTCTCGTTTCTCTTTTCCTTTTCTCTGTTTCTTTTTTGCTTTATTTATTTTTCTGGGTTTTTTCCCCCCTTTTTTTAATTCTTTTTTTTCCTTTCTTTTCACTCATTTCTTTTCACTCATTTCTTTTCCATTCTCCAAACTCCCCTCCTCGTCCCGTCTCCTGTCACCTTCGCGCCAGGCGTGAATGAATAAACACCGCTCGGCCGCGCTGGGGATGCCGTGCGCTGAGTAACCCCCCCCCCCCCCACACACACACACACACACCCCTCTCCGCCCCCCCCCACCCCGGGGGGGTCCGGGCCGGGGCCGCTCGGGTCGGGAGGGAGCGGCCCTCGGAGCTGCCCCCGGGGAACGGGGAAGAGAAAAAAACGGCGGCGGCGCTTTCATTCGCCCAAATCCTCGTGTGCACACCTCACTCCAAAGCAATTACTGCAAAAATTAGAAAGCAATTAGGTTCCTCGGGCGGAGATAAGCTGCTGTCGGGAGCCGGGACGGGCAGGGAGATGGGGGACAATGCGCTGAGATAAGGGCGGCGATGAGGGTGCCTTTACGGCGGCGTTGATAGCGCTGAGATAAGCGGAGCGCTGCGCTTCGAGCCCCCTCCAGCCGGCGCTCGGGATCACCCCGTGGGTTCCGAGAACGGTCGAGGGGCTCTTGAAAAACCTGTTTGTCTTCTCCGAGAGCGGGGCGATTTATTGCGCTGAGAGCTCCGCACGGCCGGGCCGGACCGGGGAGAGCTCCGAGCCGGGGCCGGGGTGGTCCCGCTGCCCGATCCCGGTACCCGGTACCCGGTACCCGGTACCCGGCCCCGACTCCTCCGGGCACACTCGGCCCAGTCCCTCCCGGCTGCAGGCCCCGGCGCCGTTCCCCGAAACCCGGGCGGTTGTTTTTCCCATGTATTTCTCCGCTCGGGGCTGTTAAATAAGGCGCTGCCGCCCGTCTGTCCGCTCTGCCCCGCTCGGGCACCGCCGTGTCCCATGACCGCGTGTCTGCTAATTTTCCCTGCCATTTTATTTTAGTGCTTGTGATGTTGCAGATGAAGTCTTAAAGAGCTGCAATGTCCTCCCAGAAGGAATGTCTGTTTGGAACGGATCCTTATTGACAAGGCAGCTGCGTGGGGACCGGAACGGAGCCTTAAACCCGGCTCTAACACCGACTAATACCCTAAAGTCTGGAGCAAGTGCGCAGAATTACAGCGGTGGGCTCGGAGCCTCCCGCAGGAGCGCTGCCACGGCCGCTCCGAGCCCGGGACGCGCCGCTCCGTCCCTTTGCTTTTGGTACAACGCGTTCTTCTTGTTTTTCTAAGAAAATTGGGAAGCGCAGACCGGAGGGTTTGTCCCTTCAGGGCTAGGGGCTGAAAGACGCGAAGCGGGGCCGTGGGGAGCCCTTTCTGCAACGAGAGCGGCTTCTCCCTGCCCGTCCCTTCCCAAGGCCGAACCCGAACGCTGGGGCTCGGCCCCGGGCGGGGGGCTCATGGGGACGGGGGGTGGTCTGCACCCCGCAACGCCCGCGGAGGGCCCGGGGCTGTGCCCGCGGGCAGCGCTGCTGCCGGGGCCGCTCCCACCGCCGCGCGTTACCCGCAGCTTTCCCTCCAAAATAAACGGCGAGTTTTCGCTTCAAACCACCCGAAAGGGGTAAAGCGGCACGGATTTCCGAACCTCACGCTCCGTTTAGCCCCATAAATTCAGGCAAGAAATGATTTCGGAGCGCTCAAATAAAAGCAAAGGGTCGGAGCTCGACGCAAACGGCCGAAGAGCGGCGGAGCGGTTCCGCGCGGCGGGACGGGGCACAGCCCGGCCCCGCATCTCCGCGGGTCCCACGCGTGCGGGGCGCCCGTGGGGACGGGCCCGGGGCAGCGCTCGGCCGTTTTGCACCGATACCGCCGGAAAATAAATAAAAATAAAAATAAAAATTGGTACAGAAAGCGTAGAAAACACGGCCCCCTCTCCCCCTCCGGCCTTAGAAATAAACCTAACGAGCAAACCTAAAGATCTCTGTATATTTTTAAGGTGTGTGTTTCTGGGGAAAGGAGCGGCGGAGCGCTGGGAGCGGTGGCCGAGGAGCAGAGCGCTGCAGCCGGCCGGGAGGGAGCACAACGCGGCCGGTTTCCGAACCTTTCGAAGGCGAAACCCAAAACCGCCCCATTAGTCAATGAGGTTTGTGTTGGAGAGGGCTCCTTTCCCATCCACTTGCTGTTCTGAAAAATAGATCGCATTTCGTTATCTTTAGTGAGAATCTGCAACGTGATACCGGATCCGCGCCGCCTTCCCCGCCGAACGCGCAGGGAGACGGCCCGCTCCGGCTCGCCCCGAACAATGAGGATTTGTGTCGCCTCTCCCTCCCTCCCCCCCCCCCCCCCCCACCCCGTATTATTCTATTTTTTTAACGGGGGGGCCACGGGATGGGGGGGGCACGACCCCCTGTCCCCGTCCTGCGCTCCCCCGGAGCCCCGGGCCGGGCCACAAAGGGCCCTTTCTCCGCTCGCTGCTGCGGATTAAAGGGGATCACGCGGCGCTGCGGTCCCCCCCCACCCCCCACCCCGTTTCTCCCCCCGGCCCCCCCCCCCCCACCCCGCACCCCGTTTCTCCGCTGCTGATGGGACCTCCGGGGGGATGCTGAGATTTTATTTGGGTATGTATTTTTTTTTTTTTTAAGCTCCGAAGAATTCCTCCGGGGAGGTGAAGCCCTGCGGCTCCTCCCGTGCCCAGCGAAGTGCCGGTGACGGTAATACGGGGTGACACTAAACAAACAGTTAAAGCGGGGCTGCAAAGATGGAGTTAATTATCCCGTGAGCTCCATTTAAACCCAGACCAGGAGGGGCCGGTTTGTTTTGGCGCACGGAGCCGAGGAGCAGCCCGGCTCCTCCCGTCCCCGCCGCCGTCGGTGCGGGGACCGAGTCCCACTCGCGCCGTGTCCGTGGGGCAGCGCCGGGCCGTGGGGCTCCGGGGGGTCCGTTCCCTTTCGTTTTCACACGGCTGCAATCACCGAGCGGTGCCCGCACCCCTCAGGTAGGTGCGCGTCCCAGCAGCAGCTCCTTTTGAAAATCCCTTTCCCCTCCTCCTCTTTTTCTTTTATACCTTTTTTTTTTCTTTCTTTTATTTTTATTTCTCTTTCTCCTTTTTTTTTTTTTTTTTTTTTTGTTTCGAAGTCTGATATTAATAATCCCTCTCTGCCCCTCTTTCCGGGTCATTACGGTACTGCTGGTCTCTAATCAATCCTAATGCGATGGCAATTGGAGTCTCTGATGAATGCATCTCAGGTTTCTTGTAATGGCTCTACCACATTTTCCTGGACCTCCTCCTTTAACCTGAGATGCCAGGGGGACGTCTCCGTTCTCAGCTGCTGATTACTTCAAGATGTTCGGCTGCTGCGAGGAGAGCGAGCCGGGCCGGGCTGCCCCCGATCAGCCGCGGCTCCACGGGATGAGCGCGTTCCTAAAGCAGAAGACCAAGCCGGGCTTTGAGCTCGCCTCTCCCACGCGTGTTCGTGTACGTGGAAAAAACCCACCCAAGTTTCCCCCTCCCAACACTTTGCGGCTGCGGTTCCCACACGCGACTCCCCACAGCTATCCCCGGCCGCGTGTCCGGCAATACCCACGCGTGTCCGACCGTTCCCACGCGTTCTCCTCCTGTTTCTCGGCAGTACGGTATTTGCCGCAACCCGAGGCGATACCAGCTGCAGTTTTTTGCCCCCTTCTTATGAGCGCACGCACCCCGAGCAGGGCTGCAGGGAGCCGGCGGTCCCCGCAAGGTGCTCCCCGCTGCCACCCGCGTTCCCGACACGCGTGGGCCTCCGGCTCCGCGCTCCCGATAAATGGGGGTGAATGGTCTGAGGGATCAGAAACGAATGGTCGGATTTCCCGGCACCGGCACGCGACAGAAAGAGGAATTCCCCGCAGAGCAGCAGCAAGGGCTCTGCCGCGGGTGGGGTGACTGCGCTGCCCACGCGTGTCCCCGCTGCACCTCAGCGGTGCCGCAGGCGAATCCCGGGCAAAAAAGGAAACGAAACAGCTCAACCGGAGCGGAGAGAGCAGCGCGCAGCCCACGCAGGATGGAGCCACACGCGGGGCAGCCCACAGCGCGTCCCAAACCCACGCGTGTGCGCGCCCCATCTGTGTCACCGCCCCGCTCACGTGTCCGAGCCGCCCCACGCGTGTCCCGGCAGGGGTTGGCAGCCACCTCTTCTTTAGGGGATGGTGAGGGGGTGCCGGCACCGGGAACTGAGAACAGAGTGGAAGTTCCGCGTCGGCCACGAAGGGGTACGTGGTTCTCGTGCACAGCGTGGGGTGGGGTTTGTTTGTTTGTTTGTTTGTTTGTTTGTTTGTTTTCCCGTGCTCTGTTCCGGTGCTTTTTGTGCAAGAAACGCAAAAAGTGCTGAAAATAATTTTTAAAAAGTGAAGAAAATTCGTGAAAAAAAAAGAAAAAAATGCTGATAAAAAATAAAAACAAAATTAAAAAAAAGAAAAAAGAAAAAAAGAAAAAAAGAATTAAAATTAAATAAATAAAACAATTCAAAGCCGCTTTGGATGGGGTTTGCTTCTCCCCCTGACCCAGTTTGTGGCACTCTTCAGCCCAGTCCCAGGATCCCGCTGGTTCGGGGGGTGGGAGGGGGCACACCCCCTCCATTCTCAGTGCTCATCGCTTCCACGGTGCCTCATTTCCCCACCGGCACCTATGGGGCATTCTCGTACTCCCTCTCCTTTGTCCCTCTGAATGCTCCATCCACGGCCGCAGTCTGGGAGATGCAAAACTCAGCACCGCGCTGTGGGTACCGCATTTCCCTGCGGGGCTGTTTGCCTGCGCTTTGCATTTGGGCACTGAGCGAGGCGACTGTGCTCGGTGTGGCTCAGGCTGTGATCTGCGGGGGTCGGGGGTGTCCGTCCCGTCCCATCCCGTCCCATCCCATCCCATCCCATCCCATCCCATCCCATCCCATCCCATCCCATCCCATCCCATCCCATCCCATCCCATCCCATCCCATCCCATCCCACCCGTCCCTCCGCACTCATTGCATCCCACCCATCCCGGTGGGTCGGCGGCAGCGTGGGGCTGAGGGGACCTTTCACCCCCCATTAGCGATGCCACCGGGCCGTGCGGGCCGGGGTCACGCCGCAGATGGCACCCAGTCTGCTCAGTGCCGCCAGCGACTGCTTTGAAACTTTAGAGAGGGGAAAGGTCAGCGCGCGCCGGGGCGGGTGCCCTCCATCTGCCTCCGCAGCACCGCGGGATGCTCTGCCCCTGGGTGTGCAGGGAAGCACCGAGATGCTTTCGCCTTGCTCTGCCCTTGAAGGGAAGTGCTGTGCCAGCCCCGCGTTGTTCTTTCTCCTTTCTCTCCCCGCGTCTCCCACGGGCGGCTGTCTTTCCCAGCAGCACAGCGCGGCTCTCCCGGGGCTGTGAGCACGGCAGAGCGGCGTGGCGGATAAGCTCCCCGCGCCGGGTGTATGATTTCACCGACCTTCAGCAGTGCCTCGCCTCCATGGAGACTGCACTCCCGGCTCCTGAGCCCTGCTGGGGGACTTCAGGCTTCGTGCTCCTGGATCGCAGGGAAGCACATAGTACAGGTGTGTTGTACTCAGAGGAAAAAAGCAAACGCGTTGTGTTTGTGTTTGGGGGTATGTTCAGGGATTCTGATGGGACAGTTCTCCCAGGTAGAGGTGCTGAGCTCTGCCCACAGCCATCGCCACCAGTGTTGATAGCACTGAACTGGTTACCTGAGTGCCACTCTGTCCGTTTAAGTGGAGCTCATTGTGAGAGGGAGCTGGGTTTAGCCATAAT
The DNA here is from genome assembly GCA_036925125.1 of Oreortyx pictus. Lineage (NCBI taxonomy): Eukaryota > Metazoa > Chordata > Aves > Galliformes > Odontophoridae > Oreortyx > Oreortyx pictus. The sequence goes on from JAUPFR010000006.1 coordinate 58,314,901, forward strand.
TTTCTGCTGCTCTCAATTGCTGCAGTCTGAGGGAAGAAACCAACATTTAATGGGAGCTGAGCCGCACGAGGGGCAGGAGCTTCCTACCAATGAGAATCTCATTAAATAATTAATTCCCAATTGCCTCCGTACATTAGTGCTCTCAGCTACAAAAGCCATTCTGCTCTGTGAGGCCCCAGGCCCTGAGCATGTGGCGCAGCAGCAGCTCCAGGGCCGGGCAGCAGCTATGAGGAGGGCCAGGAACGTGCAGCTCCGCCCTGTGCCTTGGCACACACAGATGTGGATCTCTGCTTCCCTCCACTTAGCGCATCCAGATGTGCGTCTTCTTCCTCCCCTATCCTCTGCATCACTCACATCTGATGGGATGGCATTGCTTCCAAGGGGTGGCTGAAAAAGCCAGAAGTGTATTTATTTTACCCAAAGCAGGGGAGCTGAATGTTTGAGCCTAAAACCTGAGCACACAAAAGCAGCATGTGGGTTCCTTGTCAGCAGCTCATAAGAAAAGCAATGGGTTACCTGCTCCTCCTCTATTTTTCCCCTCTTCCCTTCCCTTCCCTTCCCTTCCCTTCCCTTCCCTTCCCTTCCCTTCCCTTCCCTTCCCTTCCCTTCCCTTCCCTTCCCTTCCCTTCCCTTCCCTTCCCTTCCCTTCCCTTCCCTTCCCTTCCCTTCCCTTCCCTTCCCTTCCCTTCCCTTCCCTTCCCTTCCCTTCCCTTCCCTTCCCTTCCCTTCCCTTCCCTTCCCTTCCCTTCCCTTCCCTTCCCTTCCCTTCCTCACTGTGAACGGGCACCAGAAGGCAGCGATGCTGCAGGAAGGATATCCAGGCTCTGCCGTCCCCATGAAAGCTGAGCACTCCTTCCTATAATCCCCTCAGCTCCGATGGCACCGCAGTGATTTACAGCTGTAATGCTTTGATCCAGGGCACGTTGCGCTGTGGGGCACGAGGGAGCTGGGAGAGAGGACTGCAGAGTGAAGGCGACCAGTGGTGGCCGCGGCCATTTTGGGAGGATGTGAGCGCAGCCAGGTGGGGCAGGTTGGAGGTGAGGGAAAACCAACCCAGTTCAGCGGGTTTGTGAGAATCTGAGTGAGAGCGCAGAGGCATAAGGACTATTAATAGGATTTACACAGATTAGTAAACTAATCTGTGCATTTCAGATTGGATTTCTCATTATGGAGAAGAAAATGAATCCTCATACCATGCAGACTTGCCAGGCAGTGCACTGCGAGTGTGATCTCCGTGCTGGGGAGGTGGCTGCGCAGCTCTGTCGCTGACTGAGCATTGCACCGTGCCCTCCCGCACCCAGGCCAGCACCGAGGATGGCTTGGGTTGGGAGGGATCTCAAAGATAATTATTCCAACCCCCCAAGTCACTGACACTCACCTTCAGGTCTCTGCCAGGGAGAATGAATGCTTTGAGCTCCGGTGGAGCAGGGTTTGGGGAGTTCCCTAGCACAAGGCTAGGATGTAGTGGATGTTTCCCTCCCCACCGCCCCTGGGGCTGGTCTCCTCTTCCTTATCAGTGGTAACTCCACTGAGCACCGTTTGTCACCACCAGGAACCATTTGCTCGTGATAAACTGATTTAAGGACAGGCACGGGGTGCTGTGGGGATCCTGCCTGCTTTGCCCAGGGCTGGGACTAAGAATTTGCTCCAGCTGCTTAAAAACAGCATAAACTTTAGAGGTACTGGTTTGAAGAAGCACATCTACATTTTGTTTTGTATTTATTAAATGCAGTGTACCAATATTTATATGTATTATGGTTTGGAGACCTTCAATATGTCTTTTTCTTTTTTCCTTCCTTCTTTCTTTCTTTTTTTTTTTTTTAACTAGGAACTCAATTTTCAGACTATAGGAAGTTGTGGCCATAAAACCTCCTTCCTACTTCCTCTTTTTCACCAGTTACTAAATACTGCAGAGCTCATAAATTGTGAAAGTTGGCAAATCAGAACATTGCTTCATTTAGAGACAGGGCTGGGGCTCTGAGATTGCCATTCGGTGCTTCCCGGGACACATCCCTGCTGACAGAGGTGCTGAGATGCGCTCAGTTGCCCTAACGATGGACAAGGAGCAGCTGGTTGTAAAGGTGGAGCCATGGGATCACGGAATCATAGAGTTGGAAAAGATCAAAAAGATCACAGAGTCCAACCCCACTCCACCCCGCCATCCCGCTGACCACGTCCCTCAGTGCCACATCTCCACCATTCTTGATCACCTCCAGGGATGGTGACCCCCCAGGAGCACCCCACCCCACTCTGCTCTCACTGCATCACTGCTCTCTCTGAGGAAAATGTTTCCTCGTATCCAACCTGAAGAGCTGCTGGCTTGGCTATAAGGAGTGAAGCTCTTGTGAGGGAGGCATGCCTAGTTTGGGGCTTAGGTACCACTTTCCCATTGCAGTGGGTTACAAAAAGCCTCATGTTCTGGGACTGATGTTTTGGAAGAAATGGAAGGAAGCTATTCTGACATGATATTCAGGCTCCCCTGCCTTTGAGAAAACCATATGCAGATTGAAGGAACTTCATAGAAGCGAAGGCAAGCCAGGCTCTTTCCCAGAGGCAGTGTGGTGCCTGTGTCCTCTGTGCTCAGCTGCTGTGGTGCCAGGCTGGGCCATGCGAGGTGATAGCTGGGAATGGGACGCTGCCAGCAGCATGATCCCACATGGATTCGTAGTCTGGTTTGGGTTTGAAGGGACCTTTAAGGTCATCCAGTTCCAACCCCCTGCTGTAGGCACGGACACCTCCCTCCGGAGCAGTTTGCTCACAGCCCCGTCCAGCCTGGCCTTGAGTGCTTGGTTTGGTTGAGTAGCCTTGGTTTTGGGGCTGCTGGGCTTTGATTCTGTCAAGCAGGGTCTGCCTCTGGTGCATCCTTACAGAGAGCCTCAAAACAAAGAGGTTTTGTTAAAAATCAGGGACGATGCACGCACACCAGTGGGACGGCGCACACAGGTTCAGCCTCTCCCACCCCTTCCAGCCATCCCAGCCCACGGTCGGGGGTTTCTCCTCTCGAGGCTCGTGCTGCTGCTGGCCAGCATCAGAATGCGGCTGCGAACACTGGGACGAAATGCAAGGGAAGAAAGGAGCAGAGCAAGCTGGGCTCTGGCGGAGGCAGTCCGTCCTCCTGCTGCTCTCAGGGGGCATTGCATCAGGTTCGGCTCCTCGGGAGAAACGGGAGGCAGTGGGCAAAGCAACAGGGGGAGGCAGAGACCTGGCTTTGCTCTGCCAGCGGCATCGCCGGGCCAGAGCTGCTCTCCTAGCACCGCAGACTGCCTGCTGCTCAGGGGAGGCCCACATCTTTCTGCTCCTGGGTACAAAGCCTATTGGGCAGGCTCAGGTATTCCAAACGGGGTCTTTCTGCACCAGAAGCAGCGGGATGAGGAATTAAAAGGACGTTGCACAGGAGTGACTGAGTCACCGTCAGCACCGCTCGGTTCCTCGGGGCTGGGTGCAGCTCCTCAACGTTTCATCTTTTTCCTTCTCCTTTCGCAGGCCCGTGCCAGCTTCGGCAGCGTATAAAGTAGGTGCTATTTTTATTGAATCTGGCTTTAATGTAGTAGATTTTTCACACGTGTGTTGGTTTTTATTGTTGGTCTCGTTCCTGAACTTTCTGGCACCTCTGAGTGTAAAGTCAGTTATGCACACATTGTTTGGCAGACAAATTCCTATTTCTGGGAATCATTTTCCTTCAAAAAATGTATTTCTATATTAAAAATGTGATCTGTATCCATCACTAAGGCTGCAGACCAAAGAATTCTGCAGCCAGCAAACACTGCGGTGGGGGACACAAGCAGCCTTGGAAGGAGACCTCCAGTATCCAAGCCATGAACACGTCCATTAAGACCTCGCTTTACTGATCCACGCTCTGCCTCTTAGAGCAGAAACATTCCCCTCAGAGCCACCACTGGGGAAAATCCAGCCAGAAACGGGGGATGAAAAGCAGTCTTCCAGCACCGCCTCCCTTCCTGGCTAGATCAGGAGCCCGTCAGCTTCCTCCCAGCTGAGTGCCTACTGCTCTGGCAGCCCTGGTCCTCCCTCCAGCATCCTGCAGTCCCACACGAAGGGACTCAGCTCGGGGAGAGGGCTGCCCACCCTTCTGAAGGTGCTGTCCCCCTTTCCCCATCTGCACACAAGCTGCCAGGGAACAAGAAACTGTGGCTGTGTGTGGTTTTCTCGCCTAGGGTGACCTGGAACACATCTGCAAAGCCCTCCAAAGTAGTAGGAATGTGCTCCGTTAGGACATGATTCATCCTGCATACCGCATGGGTGGCTGCTCAGGGAGAATTTTGACATTTGCATAGGCAGAGGCTTTCCGCTTCTCACTCGCCCTCCTGCGCTCTGCCGGGCCGAGCCGGGGGCTGTGCAGCCACAAATCCTCCTGTGCCTGCGAGGTGTCCCCCACCGGAGCGGGGCGGCCCAGCAGCAGCTCCCCCCCACACCTAACAGGGCAGCGACACGAGGCTGCAGAAAAGCCTGACCAGAACCAACCCCCAGCCCACTGGCGTTGGGTCGGCCAGGCTGGAGGATGGCTTCAGACCCTCAGCTTTGCCCCAAGCGAAGCTGGAACGGAGCTGCTGTTGGAGATCAATTAACTACTTGGAAACTGCAGCCGTCCCCCACGGGCAGGAAAATATTATTCCAGTCCTACTGCTCAGGCAAAACTTCTGCCATGCCAAAGGTAAGTGATATGAACAACAGGACTGAGTCACACGTGCTGCTGCTGGGAAGGAAAAGCGGTTGGGCAACACCACAATTGTCTCCTTCTGCCTTCGGGGAGCTGGGTTTTGCTGCGGCAGCTGCAGAGGAGCGGGCTGAGCCGCGGGGCAGAGCAGGAGGGACCTCCAGGAACACCGCGGGCAGCGCTGCGGAGGGAGAGCGGGATCATGCTGCTGCTGAGATAGAACCTCAACACACGTGGCCAATAGGGACCTATCCGAAACCAAAATGCCCTAACGCCGAGCAAGCTGTGAGGAAACACTGCCTGGTCCCGAGCAGTAGCTAGAAATAAAACAGTATCTAATTACGGTGTAAATTTGGTTTGAGACAGTTTCAAAAGCTGCGTTTTATAAGAAATAGATGTATGGTTTTTAATTTAGTATTTTTAAAGCAAATTTATGGTCTGGAGAAAACCACTTGAGTCACAAGAAGAGCTCGTGCTAGCTCAGGGAGGCTTCACATCAGCTCTCTGGTGAGCACACAGGCATCCACTACTGCCACCACCCCCATGGAGAGCCAGCTAAGGCACTGACCCTACTGCAGATTGCTGTTAACGCACCGTACAAAGATGCTGTAGCTACAGAGACAATTACACCAGATGTGTATAAATATAAAGTTTATTCAGTATAGTGTTTAGAAAAATAAGTTCACATCATCTCAGAATACAAATAAAACACTTAATTGTCCAGGCACAAACCCCTATTACAGTACAACAAACATACATACTTTAGATCTCTTTGGTTGGGTAATTAAGCACAGATATGTTGATGATGCTCTCTGGGTCGGCACCATCTAACAGTGCAGTAAAGACGTGTGATTATTCCCTCCTCTAACGCCTACATTCCGCCATCATCTCTTATTTGTTGTAAGGCACAATAAACCCATATCGCAGAAGTAACTGGTTAGTTCTGGACAAGCAGTACATGCAGCAAAAGAACAAACACCCTCTGGATGTGAATCCTGAAAGCCAGAAGATTCACCGCCCTCCTCGAGTTCAGAAATGTAAGAAGCTAAGTTTAAATTATATGAAACACAAAAGTAAGATATAAAACATCCTTCAAGATTGTAACTGCTAGGAGATACAGGAAGACTTCGGGTCTCCTTGCTTGTAAAATGCCATTCATTTTGCTTCTGGAGTGACAAAATGATTATTGTTTTTATGATTTGAGATGCTGCCGGACCACAAACAACTCAGGGTCCGTGCCCCTGGGATTCTGCATGTTTGCTTCATGCGGAAGCAGAGGGATGTGCCCTGCAGGTTGTTTGCCCGTCCTCAGAAAGGAAAGTGCACAGGCACTGGAAATCTGCATACAGGAAAAGTTCCTGTGCACACGGGGCCAAATTCTGCCTTGCTTAATTTGACTGAAAAGTACTTCTGTGAATCCATCCACTGTTGTCATCGATCTCATAATGATAACAACAAAGACGGTTCCAGCTTTCCTTCTGGGGAAAACAGCTTTCTAAATGATGCTTCCAGAATCCACAGGCAGGGTGAAGCAATAAATGGAAAGAGGTACACGCGTGGATAGAGCGGTGCCCTTCACTGCCACTGCCTGAGCACCGGCCCCGTGAACTGTTACCAGTGTCACTGCAAACCGGGCCAAACCCATCCCTGACCCGGCTCCACTGAAATGAATGGACCACATTCTCAGCTGGTGTGAAATGACACAAAGTCAGTGACCTGTGCTCGCTTATCCCAGCCAAGGACCTCAACTGCCCACAACTGATGTGGCTGAAATGTCCAATTAGGTGAGACCACAGGAATAATGCTGCGAACAGTCCAGACACAGCATTCGATTCAGAGTATTTCTGCTTCTCTGCTAAAGTCTGGGTGAAATACAGGCAGCTTTAATTAAAGGTAGTGAAGAATAAAGTGTTCTGTTTGGGGTTTTTGTTTTGAGCATTCATGCTTTATAGGAATCTGCTTAAACTTTAAGCGTATTTTTCAAAGCTGAGTCTGGGACCAGAAAAGCAGTAGAATTTGGCAACGTTTCCTGTAAGATTTCCAGTGGACTTACAAGTTACAAACACACGTGAAGTTGAAATGATCCTCTACTCTCATCCACAACAGGGAGGGAGGAGAAGTAGTAGCTGTGCTGGATAGACTTGTCTTCCATTGCCACAACAGAACGCCATAGTAAGGACCGACCGTGAGATACAGGTGCTCACTGCCATCTGTGGGAGATGAGCATCCGTACCCCCTGAACACCATGTCAAATCTTCAGTTGGGGAACAGTGGAGCAATGCCTTATTTACAGCAGCTGAAGACCTGGCCCCAGCTGCTCGGCGGGGCTGTGTCCTGTCTGTGCAGAGCAGTCAGCCGTCCTGCTCGAGGGCCGCAGCATAAAAACGACCCTTCATTTACAGTAGGAGTAAAACTACGATTTAAATATCTAGTTTAGGAACACTGTACCGTGCAATGAGTCTTTATATTGTGCATATGTACCTGCAAAAAAACCATGAGGCTCTAACCACATCGTCTGGAGGGAATGACACTTATTTTCAGTGGGAGAAAGAAAGAGTAAAACAACAGAACGAAATAAGTTACTCGATACCTGGAAGACGAATAGATTAATCTTACTTTGTCCCAAACCACTGCTTTTACATACATCCTCCACTCCCATGAAAGAACGGGAGGTCTCCAATTAGAAGTACCAGGCACCCCGAGATAGGCACCACTGCAACAACATACAGTTTTCTCATCAACTGCGCTGCAAAGCCATGGAATTCAGAGCCTCGGTAACACCACAAATGCCAGGGAGGAGAAAAAAAAAGTAACATGTACTGGCATGACTCCACAGTCTTCTCAGTTATGGGACCTGATGAGTTCGACATTTGACAGAGAGCTCTGAAATGTTCTCCAGCTTGCCTCCAGAAACAGTCTGAGATTCACAAACCAAACCCTACAACTCCCGGAGCTACACACAGCTCCCGCTCTGTGCGAACGCTCCGTTAACTCAACAATGCACGACCCTTCTTCTTCCAAGAAGTTGAGCAATTCATGCAGATCAGATACAGATACTATTATCATAACCATCATCTTTGTTTTGAGGGTGAAGGAGAGGTGGAAAACAAATTGTTCATGCTGGAGCCCAGCAAGGCACTCAGATAAACCACTGGAGCAGAGTTCTGCACCGATTCCCTGCTCAGACGGAGATCCCTGAACGCCAAGAGGAGTTGTGCCAGGGGAACCTACAGCTCCATGCTCTGCTTGTGATAATCTCCACTTTAAAGCACTTGCCTGAAACACCCTTTTTGTTCGGGTGCACGTGGGGACAGCCAACTGCTCAGGGGCTGCTTCTGCCTGCAAAGCACCAGTGACTCCCTGCAGCTGCACGGTGCAAGCCTCGCAATGCTCTCTTCCCTCCCCCTGCACTTTTCCCTGCAACATTCGAGGCCGTGGCTTGCAGCGTAAACTGCAGTGCTACCCAGCAGAGCTCAGCTCTGAGGTTTCACACACTACCTTGCAAAACATGCTGCGTTCAATATAGTGCAAAACAGCAGCAAGGATGTCTGTGCCACGCAGGAAAAACCTCCATTCCTTATGGGCTTTCCACAGAACCAGGTAATGACCAAGGCAGAAACAGACCGGGATGTGCTCTCTCTATTCACTTTCCTTCCCACTCCTTTTGTCCATGTGATATTATTTTTGTGCTGGGCCTGGTGTGGAGCCCACAGAAGTTTAGGAAAAAATTTCCCATCGTCTTCCAAAGGCTTTGGCCCACGCCCCGATGAGGATGAATACATGCCTTAGCTACTGTATATATTCACATTAGAATAAGACATAAAAATAAAACAGAAACACGAAGATAAACAGCATGTCATTTTATACGTCTGCATTATTATTTTAAAGCTTAAGGATGTGCTTTTCCACGCTACAGAAGTTTCTCTGGAGGAAAGGTAAGGTCTTTTCTACCTGCCCAGAGCCTGCCTGCTTGTGCTGTCCCTGAAGGAGAGCAGAGAGGAGAAAGGAGAGGAACCCATCCCCACGCAGGCAGGGAGCAGGACTGCCCCACCAACCTTCTGGGCAGCTGCAGTTCCCACCAGCGGCCCCCGCACTGCTTATTCTGGAAAGATTTATAAATCCATGCTTAAGTGCACTCCTGGAAGGGGTCCTGCTTGCTGAACAGCAGCTGAAGCCCTCCCACAAGGGCTGCTGGGCCAAGGGCTCTGGGGAAACATGGGAATCCCTTTGCTGGCCTGCCCGCCGACCTTCCACACTCATCTGACCGAGGCCAGAGCCAAGATCTTCCCCCCGTGCCGCTCTGCTCACCGTCTCTCCACGCAGTCCTCCTGCATCCATCTCCCAGCACCACCTCTCAGTGTCACCCAGTGTGACCAAAAGACTCAGCCCTTCCCAGAGACTCAGCTCTTCTTACTTGTGCAAGTAGGGACGCTGGACTCAGCAGGGCTACTTGCAAAAGTAAGGCATCAGGATTCGGCCCTGAGGACGGAGATTTGCAAGTCAGTGTTTTTATTCCTCCTGCCACTGTGCTTTAGTAACAAAGATAAGGCCACTAGGAAGAAAGGCACATGGAATTCTGTAAAAAATACACAAAGAAAAAAAGGTTCAACTAATTTGCAAATTACTAACAAAACAAACAAAAAACCCCTGAACGCAGACAGAGGGGGGAGAGACAGGGACCTCCTGGGTTTGTGAGACTGGGAGCTCGTTTTCTAGTTTCAGTGTGATTAACATTTTACTTTTACAGTCTATTGCTTGAAAAACTACAAAATAGTAAAACCTTGTCAGAAACAACTACGTTTACTTCCTGCTCAAACAATAAAAATAAATTAAACAGCCAGAAAACGTTTTCCTTTTCAATGCATTGTGTCTAAAGTGAAAGGGAACATAAACCATAAATAAAATCCATTGTACTAATTAAAAAAAAAAAAAAAGTCTCCTTTATAAGAACTGAAACAATATTTACATTCATACTGGAGAGAAAGCTTCCGAGTTGCATAAGTAGAGTTTCAGATGATGCTTTTTCTGGTGCACTGACAAAATGCTAGCTGTAGCACTTTGCAACCTGTCGATGTTTGAAGCGAGATTTTTGGTATGAACACAAGTCTGCTGGAAAAAGAAAGCCAACACACCAGTAACGAAACTAGTCAGGATTGCCTTTTGTTTCGTAACCTCCAACAACAAAAACAGCCTGTGAGGTATCGTCTGGAGTTCTTAAAAATGTTTCAATGCCCACGGACTAGAAGTAAACAGCGAAAAGGTCTGCATCATTTCTACCTTTCCAGAGCGAGATTCTGCTTTCAATCTACTGTTAGGAGTGTATACTTACTGTTGATAGTATGTTGCACTACAGAGAATCTAGTTACATTATCAGCGCAGTAGCAGTAGCCAAACCTGTACCCTTTTGCTTGGTACTTCCCCTGGCGTTTCCTTTCTCCTTTAATCTGCTTAAAAGAGAATACTGCATGCAAACCAAGTGTGGCAACAGAGACCCGTTGCCAGAGATTCCTCTGTACATCGATTCAGACCACTGAAATGTTCTTCTGTTTTCTTTTTTCCTTAAAAACAACAACGCAACAAAAAACACTCCACTTGGTGCTTGTTGGGGCCTCAGCAGGAGTCTTATCTATTGAAACAGAAAGCAAGAAAAAAAAAAATTACAAGTCTTGCATATCTTCATCCATCTGAACTGTCTGCAGTTTGGCAAGTTCCTTTTTGTCCGTTTCCAGTTCTTCACAAACCGTGTCAACCATGTTACTCATAACATACTTGGATTTCGAATCCAGCATCATTAAGCTGCTGGTTGACTTGCTTTCCGAATTAGGCAAGAAATTCTCCTTGATGTCTGGTACAGCTTGCAGAACCAACCTGTGCTCCCGGACAAAATCCGGATGTACCTGTGCAGACGGATGGCTAACGCGGTCTCCTGTTGTAAAAACGATTTCTCCAAGTGCGGGCTGTGCTGTGGAAATGGACAACAGATCCTGACTGGTAATGAGGGAGCAGTTCTGGAGAGTTGCATAGTTAGTGTTGCTGATAGATATCACGGTAGAGGTACTGGTTACGGGCGATGACATGGACTGGCTCTCGGAGATACCAGAGCTCAGCTCTGCAGCATTCAGAAGGGTCGGTGGCGTGAGGGAGAAGTTATGTGAGGGCGTTACATTCACTAAGGAGGAGGCCAGGGACTGCAGTCCTCCGCTGGATATGTTTTCAGAAGACATGTTTACATTGAGTTGTGTGTTCTGACCGACTGGCATTAACTGAGAAAACACAAGGCTTCTTTCCAGTCCCTCCTGCTTGACAGATCCCACGGCCTGACCTGAATTGGGAACTGTATAAACCACGGCGCTCGGAGTGAGGGGGCTGAAGAAAACCTTTCCCTGCTGCACCGTCGAAGAGTCACTCGTGAAAGTTCCTCCATCGGATGTGCTAGAATTTACCGAAACATTATCTATGGAAAGGGAAACAAAAGAGGAAAACAGAGGTTACAGCTGTCAGAAAGCTCTGCAGTCATGCTGCTGCGACGCTCTGGCACTCCTACGTTGGAGTACGTTCACACAGCATATTTCACGTGATGCAGAACAGCGCTGTTTACAGCAGGAGAGAGAAAGTCTGGTAGGAAGAAATAAAAGCTTCTGTTAATAGAAACTGCTTCTAGAAAGAGAAAAAAATAAAGAGCTGTGGTAAATCAGGTACCTTTCAGACTCACTCTCATTAAGGGGCAAACAGTCCCTAGCCACGTGATTAAAACGAACGTGCTCTGGCCCTCACTAGTTGCCACTTCTTCTATCTAAGAATAGAAGCACGCAAAGCTATTAAAAGATAGCTCAGTGACAGATCACAACTTATGTGTGGGAAAGCGTAGACACGTCACACAAAATACACCATTGCTGGGCAGAATCCACCCGAGCGGGCCTGCAGGAGGAAAATTCAGACAAAAACTTCTACCAGGATAACCGTGCAGTCAGCCAAGCATGCAGACGTATTGCCTTTCACCGTGCTTCATCACGTACTGCTAGAAGCCTAGCTCTCCTACATCTGCTGGATGGTACAAAGCCACCCCCCAACCCCTCTCTGAAAGCCACTGGACTGCCTGGTGATGTCCAAAATAACCACAGCAAGAGAACCTGGCCAGACGAGCTGAATTTGGCCTGCTAGACACACTCTGGAAGCGGTCACTGTAAAACAAGATAAAGTAAGGTAAGCTGGCTCTCGTGACAGGGTCTCCCTTTAAACATCTTTCACAAAAGGTATTCAGTAACTGCAATTTTAAGAGGCTACAGCAGGAGAGAGTGTGATTTTTCCTAACAGTGCTGAAGCATATGTCAGCCTGGGGGAACAGTTTAGGTCCCCATTCATTTCCACTCATCAATCACAATGATTTTTTTGGAAGATGTTGCTCACACAAATACACCAGAATGAAGTTGAGGCAACTGGAAGTTACCTGGCAGTAACGTGCCATTTACTGTAGCTCACTTAGCGTGCAGTGCACTTCACTTGGAATAGTGCGAGCTATTCATCCTTTTCACGGTGGAAAAAAAAAGGAAGAGAAAACAAAGCAGCCAGTGTGGATCTTGACTTTTCTCTGCACCAGACGTAGTGTGGATCAACCTCCACTGGGAACTGGTATTTCCAACCATGGGGAAGATGTTTAGAGAGTGGCTTATTACACACTTTGGACTTTCCCATTGTTCCATATTTCAGGGACACACATTTCTTCCTCACTGCTGCCAGCTGTCAGCTCATGCTTTGGAGCACAGGGCTTACACAGCTTTGTCATTACAGCTGCTGTTCAGACTAAATGTCTTACCTTTTTTACCTTGATTAAAGTAACTAACAGCAATTTCCAGTGACCAAAATTCACTGGAAAAAGTTATATTTTCAGATCTCATAACTTTCTACCTGTGTGAAAAGCATTTGTACAGCTTCAGTACTCCGGCCTGCATTGTTTTAACAGCAAAAAGCCGTTAACTTCCCATAACTGAAATTACTTAATTTGATTTCCATTGTAGTACTCGGTGCTCCTGGAACTACCGCAATTCACTCAAGTTTAATCATTTTCATAACCAGAGATACAGTGGTTAATAAGTAACAAAGCTGTTCAGTTTTGCTTTATATCCAAGCTGCTTCAAAAAGATGAAGCAGAGCCACCGTTGTGTTCCCTCACTCCTTCCAGGCTGGCCAGAAATCTCAGACTATAGCATTGTTAAGACAAGCTCTGGGAGGAGCCTGCACACTTGGCACGTGAACCTGTGATGACATATTTCCCTTGGACAGAGGGCAGCTTTACCCAAATCCCCCTGCATTTTCTATCTACAAGCTATTACATATTCCTATTGTTTCCTTGCAGTTTATTCATTCTTAATTATAGGATAGGAAGTGCATGAGTGCAACTTGGTTTTGTTGTGTCTACGGCCATTTAAAATTTATTTATGAAGTTGTTTGGTTAAAAAACAAAAACCAACCAAACAACCACCACAAGAACAACAACGGTAACAGTTTCCAGCTGCTGCAGTCCTCATTTTTATAAACTTTCTCATAAAAAAATAAAAATGAATTCAGTGGCACACGGGGAGTATTTCGATTTACTGAAATATGTGATATTTACAAATCTCTGTGAAGACTGATATAAAAGGCTGCGGGGAGGAATCACAGAATGAAGAGAGCGTAACGCAGCAGCCTCCCTTTCCTGCTCTTGGTAAAGCAGCTCAGCTCTTAGGTCACAGCCTACTTGTGAAAAGAATCCATAGAGGAGGAAAAGGGACAGGTTACGTGATGTGCTCTGCGTGTGGCTGGGGCCAGGATATGACAGTACACGAAAGGAGAAAGTACCACAGCTTTGTAATGTGTGCCCAACCCTGATTTTTTCTCACAGCTTTAACTGTAACAAATAAAGCTTTTACCTTGAGAAGCAGCCACAGAAACGGGAGGCAGCTGCAGAGAAGAAAAACCAATGCTTCCGTTCAGCAACTGGCCATTTGTTCCTGAATTGGGGATCTGGACAATGCCATACTGGTTTATTTGGACAGGAGCAGTAAAAGTAACTACAGAGCCTCCATCTTGGGAAGCAACAGTTTGTGTGCTTTCCCTTTTCACTTCTGAGCTCGGTATCAATCCTGGGAAGGAGACCGGGATGTTGCTGGGGCTGAACGTGTCTGCTGCTGTGTTGGGGACTGAAGCCTGGAGGAGCTTGAAGTCCTTCACATCTTCTGAAGAAGACGACATGATGTCAGTGATGGACACCCCGTTGCTCACAGCGCTCGAAGTGGTTTTGGGTGAATTTAAAGTTACCGGCTGCGAAGCCCCCACGCTGAGTCCATTGAGAATGACACCATTGGGTCCCTGAAGAAAAGAGCTACCATTGAGAAAGACGGGAGAACTACTGGCGGGCACGAGGTTCCCATTCAACAAGACCCCAGATGAGCTCAAGGCTATTTTAGTGTTTCCAAGCTGCTGCATGTAGACGGGCTCCATGTGGCTGGGAAGGCTGAGGCTGGTGACCCCTTCAGATGAGCTGGAGAGCGGATGAGGGGATAAATCCTCCTGCCCCTTACTGGACTCATCCTCCGTGCTGGGGTTGCCATCTGATTCGCTTTTGGGAAAGACGGAGAGATGACACTGTGTTACCAGAGAGCTCTGGGACCAAAGGAGCCTCCCCGCCACGATACGGGTTGTGGGAGTAACTTCTATTTCCTACTTTTCGCCTTTCGAACGAGTCAAGGCAGAGATTTCTCAGTAAAGAACACATCAAAGCAGAGAGAAACTTTGCAGACCGCACGGCGGGCTCCTCACTGACCCCGACCAACCAGATCCCACCGGCCCGAGCACAGCCCTCCTCCCGCCCGCCCGGAGGAAGGGTGCCCGCACGTGTGAGGGCGGCAGCAGCCATTTGGTACGCGGCTCCGCGGCAGCTGCGGCCCGGGAGGCTGCGGGAGAGGCCCCGAGGGAACACCCGGGGCAGATCGGCTCCAGGTGCCACCTCCGCCTTTTGTGCGAGGGGAGAGCCGGCGGCGGGCCGGCCCGGGAGCGCCGCGCTGCGTTTCTTTCGCTGACTCCACCGCCCTCCATCGCATTTTTCGGTCGCTCCCTCCCTCCCTTCCCCCCCCCCCCCCCCCCCCCCAACCCTTTGATGTGTCCCGAGGAGAGGGGGCCGCGCTGCACAATCGCGCCCTTGGTTGAGAAATGCCTTGGGGCCCTCCGCTTTTTTTTTTTTTTTTCCTCCTCTCTTTCCTCCACTCCCCTCCCTCCTTCCCGCGGAGGCAGGAAGGCGGCGGCGGGGAGGTCACCTCCACCTGCCCGAGCCCCCGCCGCGGCCCCACGCCCCGGGGGGAGGAGGCGGAGCGGGGCCGCGCAGCGCCGGGCGGGGCCGGGGGGGGGGGGGGGGCGGCCGGGGCCGGGCGGGAGGGCCGCGCTCCGCCGCCGCTCGGGCCTCGGTGCTTCGCCCCGTTGAAACCCGAGCGGGGGCCGCTCCCGAGTCAGGTTTCAAAACAAGAGTGAGCGGCGGGACCCCGCGCGTCAATGATTAACTCTGTCAGGAGGGATAGCGTCGTTAAAAGAAAAAAAGGAAAAAAAAAACCCAAAACCCAAACAAAAAAAAAACCAAACCAACACAGCGAGGAAACAAACAAACAGCGCAAACCCAACCCCTCCCCCCCCCCCAACACACACCCCACCACGTCCCACGCACAGAGACGGCCGGAAAAGTTGTGCCCGAGGGGGGGAGTGCGCTGGGAGCGAGGGAGTGGGGAGGGGGAAGGAGGGAGGCCGAAGGTAAGCGCCATGTTTGCAAGGGAAGAAAGGGCCGGGAGAGGGAGAGACGGCGGCGGGAGAGGGGGCGGGGAGCAGAGCGGGCGCTCACCTTTTGGACTGCGTCTCGGACGGGTTGCGGTCCCGCTGGCGGCGGTTCTTGAACCAGTTGCTGACCTGCGTGAGGGACAGCCCGGTGATCTTGGCCAGGTTGCGCTTCTCGGCCGGCGAGGGGTAGCGGTTCTGCTTGTAGAGCTCCTTGAGGGCGTTGCGGGACTTCTCCTTGAAGCAGTACACCGTCTCCTCGCCGTCCCAGATGGTGCGGGGCAGGGGGTATTTCCTCCGCAGCCGGTACTTGTCCACCGCCCCCAGGGGTTTGCCCCGGGCTCGCTCCGCCTCGGTGTAGCGAGCTTTGTACCACAGCTCCTGCAGCAGCGGGTGGTTGGACGAGTCGAAGTTGTGGCTCTCCAGGATGCTGTAGAGCTCGGCGTAGATGCCCTGGTGGAAAGCCACCAGCGCCCGGGCTTTCATCAGGCTCTCGTTGCCACGTAGCAGATCGCTCGGGGGCAAAGACCACAGAAACCGGGCCAGGCGGTCCAGGTTGCCCCCCTGCTGCAGCGCCTCGCACACACAGGCGACGTGGTCCGGAGAGAAAGCCAGGGGGGGCTGCGAGGAGGACGACGACGAAGAGGACGAGGAGGAGGAGGAGGAGGAGGGAGAGGCGGCGGCGGCGTGGTGGTTCCGGGCCAGAAGTTCCGTGTGGAGCAGGACGGGCTCGGCGCTGCCCTCCTCCCCGGCGGCGGCTCCGTGCTCCATGGGGAACGGGGCGGCGGAGGCGGCGGGGGGCGGCGGCGGCGGCGCGGGGCTGAGCGCGGCCGCTCCGTCCGGGGGCACCTTGCCGGCGTCGGAGAGGATTTCCATCACATTTTCCTGCTTGATCGTGATCTCGTCCGCGGGGGAGGCAGAAGACATGACTTGGTTTGTTTTCCTTTTTTTTTTTTTTTTTTTTTTCTCCTCCTCCTCTCTCTTTCGGTGTCCCCTTCTCCTCCTCTCCCCCCTTTTCTATCTCTCCGGAAAGTCCACTCCTCCTCCTGCTCCTGCTCTCGGCCGGCTCTAGCCGATCAGGTTTCCTCCCGGCCACGCAATAACCATTAACGAGAGCTGCTATAGCAAAGTAGTGTAAACGGGCTCCTCTCCGCGGCTCCCCCCAACGTGACTCCCGGCCCCGCCGCAATACTATATGGCACCGCAGCCTGCTGGCCCGGCCGCGCCCTCCCATTGGCTGCGCCGCCAAGGAGGGGCGGGGACTCGCGCGTCGCCATGGCAACTGTCAATCAAAGCGGGCCCGCTCTCCTCGGGCCCCCCCCCACTCCCTCCTCCCTTCACCTGGAGCTGCGCGGCCCCCTCGGCCCGTTCCCCTCAGTTCCCACTCCCGCGGGCCCCGAGGTGGAAAAATAAAGCTTTTCTCCTCGTGCGGCGGAGCGCGGCCGCTCCCCTGAGCGCAGCCGGGCGGGCTGCGAGGCGCGGTGCCGCCCGGAGCGGTTCTTAGCGGGCCCGGCCCGGCCCGGCCCGGCCGCGCGCGGTGCTGAGGGCCGCGGTGCGGAACGCGCGGGGTGGCGGGCGGTGCCGGGGGGGCCGCTTTGGCGGCGCACCGGGCGGCGGAAGGCGGAAGGGAGCGGCGAGGCGCCGGGGGAGGAGGCGGCCATGGACGAGCAGGGCTGCCCGCGCTGCAAGACCACCAAGTACCGCAACCCCTCCTTGAAGCTCATGGTCAACGTCTGCGGGCACACGCTGTGAGTGCGGCCCGAGGGTTGCGCGGGGGCTGCGGGGATGCGCGGCGCCGCTGGGAGCGCTCGGGCCCGGGGAGGGCCCTCGTGCTGCGCCGGGTTCTCGGGCTGCGGCCAGGTGGGGAGTCGAGGTGCGGAGGGGAGGGGAGGGCGAAAAGCGCTTTTGGGTGATTTATAAGTTTCTCCGGTGTATTTAGTGCTCTGCTGGGATAACTGAGAGGAAAAAGAGGCCCTTACGTGTGCGCTGCGCTGACAGTTCTCAAGGAGTAACGCTTTATCTGAAGCGTACCTGCGCTGCTGTAAACGCTGGGCAGTCGTCTGCGCAGCGTGTGCTGGCGGTGCTTCTCCACTGCGTCCCTTTACCAGCAGAGAGGTCGTTACCAATGCTGTGCCTGTCCCCCAGAGCTAAACACGTGGGTAGTTGCTGCTGCTGGTTGCAGCTGATGTAAGCACTGTGCGAACTGGGCACGTGCGCTTACCGATCTGGAGGTCTTCCTTAGTTTCTGGGGAAGCTGTAAAGGTGCTGCTTTAAATTCTTTCCAGATACTCATGATAGAAACTCCCAGGCTGCAGCAGCAATCTTTTTTTTTTTTTTATTATTCTTTTTAATGTGTCTTCTTGTCTCTCCCATTACATAACTGTTAGGGTAATGTGTGTGTTTCAGACGGCATTAAAAACCTTGTGTGCTGATCTACTAAGTTATCAGGATGAAGAAACTGGATTGCAACAAGGGATTTATGTTATATTGCTTATGGGGGAAAAAAAAAAAAAAAGAGGTTAATTTCACTCTCCTTACCTGATCCTCTCCTTACATCCGTGCACGCACTGGTGCTGCCACCGGCGATGTGTGTGGGAGAGCAGCAGATGTTCTCCTCGTGGTACTGCTGTAAGAGGGGGAGGCAGCAGGAATGCCCCTTTGGTAACTGCTGTACTGGCTGTGTGAAAGTGCAGCACTGGTTGGAGTTCAAAAGGTAACAGCTGGTTTAAACGAGGCTGTGCAGCTGTAAAATTATGTTTCTGTCTTCTCTTCCAACGGATATCAAAGCTCTGGTGGTCTTCACCATCTTCTGCTTTCAGGCTCCTCCAGAGCCACTTCCAGCAAAGGACAGCATGTTTCAGTGTGCTTTCTTTTGGTTCCCAGTGTTTTCTTTTGTACCTGGGTTTTACTTGAGAAGGTCAGTCATACTTTGTGTTATCCTGGGTCCAGCTTATTTGGGACTGATGTTTTCTGTCTTTCCTTGTTTCTTCCTGTCATGGTTTTATGATTTTTGGTATTGGTATTCCACATCATAACAACATGTAGTGCATTAAGAGTTAAAGAGTTAATACTCCAACTCCATAGATCATTGATATTTCCGGGTATACCTGTCTCAGAAGAGAAGAACTACATTCCCCAGAAGACTTTGCGATGCTTTGCATTTTTACGTATTTTCCGCTCAGAGGGAAAAGATAAAAACCCTCTGCGGTCACGGGACACTCTCTTTCCTTCGGGATCGACTCAGCAGTGGGTGCTCGCTGCCGTATCGCCTTCAGCGTTAGCGTAAGGCCTTCGGTTTATCGGACACTCTCTCTTGCTCCTTTTATTTGATTTATTAGCTTCAATTCCAATTATATTGTATTATATTGTGTTATTTTGCTTTCTGATATCTTATTTAGTAAATTAGCTTTCCTCCTCAGATCGTTGCCGCTGTTTTGTTTCTAGGCCCATCTCCCTTTTCCCTTTTCTCTTTCCCCCTTCCCCTTTCCTGGGGCGTGGGTCTGCGGGTCCCCCACACCAATCGTCACGGAACCGGGCCGATCCAGCCCGGTAAACCGTTGACACTTCCTAGCTGCTCAGGGACTGCCTCTGCTTTCCTGAGCTCTTGTTCTTTGCACTTCTACATTTGGAATCGTTGTCTCCAAGGTCAAAGCAGTGGTCAGAGCTCTTGTAGCCTTGGGCTTGGACAGTCCTGGTATCTGCAGGTGGGAAGGACTGTGCAGAGCCTCCCAGCCTGACCCTGCCTGGGTCCAGGGAGGTTAGTCCCTCCTTTGCCTTCCCAGTACAGGGGTACTGCAGCAGGGATCCACTGCCTTAAAGCATGTGTGCGTGAGGGTTAAGTTGAAGTCACTGTGTAAGTAGGATTTCTGTGCGTCTTTAACTCTGTTGTAAGAACTTTCCATCTTAATGTGGCTCAAGTGGGTTACTTTTCCTCTGTAACATCCTTCTAGTAACACCTTTGCAGTGGTGTTTTTAGTATTAGAAGTACTTATTTTCATATGATGTTACAAAAACCTGCAAGCTTGAAGCTGTTTCATTGTGATGGCTTGCTACCCGTTTTCTCCCTAAAATAAAGGTAACTGACCTCTTCCTGTAGGGTTCTAGCAATCTCTCAGTACTTCAGAATGTGCTCTATTTGTTTAGTTCGTGTCACTGTTAATTCCTGTGTTAGGAGTCTCACAAAATCAAAACTATATTGCCTAAAGTTGACATTTCCCTATCTATGTTGCTTTTCTGTCCTTGAAGGAAATTCTGTTCCCTTGATGTGGTTCGTTCTTACATTGCACGTTGGCTCTTAACTGAATCATGCAGCAGATAGGTGGCTTGGCGGCTCACATATTCCAGCATCATCCCGGGGACTGATGGCAGCCCTGACCAATCTGTGCTACTGTGTCTATTTGGTTTCCTGCTCTGTAGAATTCGCTGCTTGTGTCCTTCTTCAGGCTGCTATAGAGCAGAAATGGTCTTTGATAACAGCCTGTGTCAGTTTTCATAGGGTGCGTATTGCTACATTGACCTTTAAGTGCTTTTTTAACGTAGTAACACGTGAATACTGTCTGTAGGTGAAGATTACTAAGTGGCCTGCAGAACTGCATTGCCTGAGTTGTCCTTGTTTGATGTTTGCTTGGGAGCTTTACAAAAGGGAGTATGTGCAGAATTTGTTGAATTTCAGATCATTGAAGAACTTACACTTGGCTGATGCTTTGTCAGAGGATTTCTGATTTTCTAGCTTTCAGATAGTTTGTTCCTTCATTGTTAGATCTTTTTCTTCATTTTTGTTGCTGTTCTGCCCTCCTGAAGAATGGCAAGTGGTGCACTTCCGTGCTTTCTGTTGGCTCAGGAGTATAAAGTTACTCCTTTCACTTTCCTCGCTAGTTCCTCCCCTTTGCTGAGAATGAAACTAGAAGAGACTTCCTTCCATAGCTTTTTTCTTTTTATTTTCATTTTCCCTGCCTCTTGTGTAAACACAGTTAATCTCGCAGTATTTGAGAGCTTGTTGGGCAATGTGTGTCCTGTGTGTTCCTCTTTTTTTTTTTTTTTTTTTTCTGACAGATGTCTGCAGTGGAGGTCCTCATTGCTATAAAGTTCTCTGATTTGGCTGTTCCGTTCTTCATCCTTCTCCCCTTCTTCATTTTACCAATATAAACCTCTCTGGTTCAGAGTCTGGAGTAGTTTGTATGTGGTCTGGTACTTCTGTTAGCCTCCCATCTCTCTTTTACTTTTACCCTGCCTGGGTCCCTTACCTGCTCTGGATCCCAGGGGCTGTGCATGCAGGTAGCATCACGCTCAGTGCCATGGGCAGACAGGCAAAGCAGGGATAAGTAGAAAGGCTGTGTTAGAGCAGCCTGGAGGGGCTTCCTCTTAACCCTGTGTTTTTTACCATGCTGAGTTCTCCCGTGGCTGGGGGGCTCTGGGATGTGCTCTTGTCTACTGGTGGTAGGGGCCATCTTGCTGATAAGCACCGTGGTGCTGCAGCGGAGATAAGGGGTGGCCAGATGAATGCAAGAGGGTAAGATTGGACGTTCAGTCTCAGCTGTAAGCATCCTTCAGGTTGAGTTGCTGTTGCAGTTCATTGTGATGGAGCCGTGCCAAACCATACAACTATGGGGGGGCTATTTCTTTAGTATTTTCCTTAGTTATTTGTTCTTGACCAAAATAATGAGAAGTGTAATACCATGTGCTTTTGGCGTTACAGTAATGTTAACTAAGCCTTTTCCATTGTAAATCTTCCTGTCACAGGGAAGACAGATGATAAATTAGCAGTTAAAAGTTGTTCTAAGGTGGGACATAGTATGGAAATGCTCCGTTTGAGAATAATGAATGTCTTTTTAAGTTTATTTTCTTAAGTATCACAGAGGTTCAAGGCATTGCATACTTGGCTTTAAAGATGCTTTTGCATAGGGGAAAGTGTGTTTAATTACAGAGCCGTGCTCGATTAAAGTTCTGCAGCGCATTCATTTCTGTGGTGAAGCGGTGGCTTTGCCTTCTTTGTAAAAGCTCACTCTGAGGAACTGTCATGTGTGCACGAGGGTTTTTTAATACAGCTTTTCAGATTCCTATGTCTTTTCTGAATATTCAGACGCAGGGTGCTGCTTGCCAGTGGCGTTGCAGTCTGCCTGGCTTTGAGACTCTGAGTTATCTTTTATTCAGTCTGCTTGAATTTCTTGGCCTATGGTGAGTTTCAGGAGGCAGGTTAAGCATAACCTGGTGATTTACTTACATAAAGAGGAAAGGAAATGTGTCCACCAAAAACTGCATTAAAAGAATGTTGAGGTTGTTACCGCAAACAGGGCAGGGTAAAGACATTTACTGTTGGCTGTAAACTTGGACCATATGGTCTCCAACAATCAGACACAAAAGTCTTATGTAAAAAAGTAGTTAATTGGGGCTTCTGGTTCTGCTTTGTTGTCCTGCTGCCTGCTACAGAGAGGAGGGGGAGAACTGGTGTGTAAAGCTCCTTTGGAGTCAGCCGGGCTGCTCCAGCTACCTGAGACCTATCCCAACCAGAGGGAGGAAGCGTGGATGTCTGCAGACTCACAAAAGCACAGAAACTCCCTTTCCCCCCTGGTGTTGTGCTGCCTCTGCAAAGTGTCCTTCCCGTGCTTGACAGCCCAGGGAGATGGGCGCAGGCACTGGAGCAGCCCCTGCAGAAAGCTGATATCTTTCTTTCTGCTGCTGCTTTTGCCTCTGTCCTGTGTTTGCCTTTGTTCGTACACTGCTGCAGTATTAGATGGTTGTTAATGAATTTACTCGATTAAAAAAAAACTTTTCTGCTGTCTTCTTCCTGTCCACAAGACACTTATGGAAAGAAGTCTAGGCTCTTTATTAAAATTGATTCTTTTTCCTTCTTTTCCCGGAGGGAGAAGTGTTTATTTCTCATTTAATTTGTTAATAAGGCTCCAAAATGAAGATGCGTAACGACGCTTACAATCTCTAGGCCCAGCTTTGTATTGCTCAGGGGAGACATCAATTCAGTGGGTTGTGTTGTGGGGATTCTAATCTGCCCTGCACCCTGTTATGGCTGTTCCAGGATTCATTAGGGGGTAAGTGCATCCTCTGAGAACTCTAATTGCTGTGCTAACGCCTGCTGAAATGAAGAAACAGAGGTTTCATTATTTGCTTGTTTATTTTAATGCTAGGAGCGCTTGGAGTTTTGCGGCTGTCAGATTCACCAGGAGTTGAAAGTATGAGCATCCCCAGTGAATTCAGTGGAGTGGGATCATGCCAGACGAGGGGCTGGAGTTGCTGGAAAAAAGTTTGGAATCTTTGTGTTTAATCTCATTCCAAGTGAAAGGATCGCTTGGCCTCCTGCTGCATTCTTCTCTGCAGTGTGGTTCAAGAAAATCACTGTCTTTTAGGATGGAGGGGGAAGCCCTAGAGATCATGGAAAATAACAGAAAACTGTACCTGAGCCAAGTTAAGTCTGAAGAAGTCTAATGAGAGGTAGGTAGTGAGGGTCTGTCAGCCCTGTAATTTTAACTTAAGCGTGCAGGAATTAAGTGCTTGAATACATATTTGAGTTTTACTCAGCTTGCTTTTACGTTTTTTCTAGAAAGAGCATTTTAAATGCAAGATACACAAGCAATACAATTGTATTCAGGGCTCGCTTGCACCCTAAAAATTTGCTGTGAGGTGTATTTATGTTTTTAAGACCACTGGGCTTTCTACCTAAAAACTAGTTGAAATGCTTCATTCTAACTATTTTTTCTGGGTGAACTGGGAAAATCATGATGGAGCCTTTCGCTTGGATTTGCCGTGGGACGTAGGTTGGCTGCCGCTTATTTGAAATAGTTGCACAATCAAAGCCTATCTGCACCCTGAAAGGGAGAAGCAAAAATAATTTCTTTTTTAGCTGCATGTATTCCCTCAGAAAAAGTGGTTTTTTTTTTTTTTTTTTTCTGCTGAGTTCTCAGGGTATAAAAATCTAGGTCATCTTTCTTTGTCTTTTTGGAGTTATTCCTGTTTTTATTAATTGAGATGAGGTGGTCTTTGGACTCTGGTCCATCCCATTACTCTTCTAAAACCTCTCCAACTTAGTCATGGGAGGTGGTTAAATTGCTGAAATACCTAAGAGGTTATTTCCTCCTGCCACCCAGTTTTGACGGTGAATATTTGCTTTTAAGTTTGGCTCTGGATCGCAGTCTAAATAATTCTGTTGAAATGATGTTAAAAATACATCTATTACACTGTAATTGAAGCTGATAATTCTGTGGGTTTGTGAGGAAGAAGGACATTTGAGTTCTGTGTGGTTGCCTGAGCTCGAAAATGCTAGTAAGCGCTATGCATAGATTGAGCGGTCAGGAAATTAAGCCGATATCTTCCCGAGCTATGAAAGTTGTTATGTGTCTCAGATAATGCTAAACTGTTAGCAGAACAGAACTGAAAATGACATCTTGGAATACCGAGGAGTTGCATTCCTGTGTTCTTTGTCTGAGGCGTTGGTTTCTTGTTATTTATTTATTTATTTATTTTGTCCCAAGGAGAAGTGAAGGTGAAGTTTGAAGAAAGGGCTAAGTCAGCGTTTTGGAAATTGAGTTGAGTACTCCAGTGTTCAGATCTGGTTAGGAAACTGAAAAAAAAAAAAAAAAGAACCTTCCTTGATGGTAGCAGAACGTGGAATGAGCTGCTGAGCTTGTGCTGTGGGCAGTGAAGATTGACATCTCCAGTTCCCTTTTTGATTTAATGACATGCAGGAAGAGGTGGATGTTTCTTCACAGAAAGGCTGTTCTCATTGTTACTGCAGTCATAAGAATTGAAGCTAAGAGTGAACTGAGTTCTGTAGTAAGATCTGCTGGGTTTTGATTTTTTTTTTTTAGCGTTTTGAAATAATTATTTGTGATAAGATCTGATCTGAGAAAAGAGCATCACAATTGTTCCTGCTGTACCTGACAAAGTCAGGCTTCTGTAGCTAAGATCATCTTTCGGTGCTCTGGATGCAGTATTTTAAGTTATTCTTCTTCTTACTTTCCCCCCTTGTGAGGAAAGGCTGAGAGAGCTGAGGCTGTTCAGCCTTGGGAAGAGAAGACTCAGAGGGGATCTGATCCACATCCATCAATATCTGAGGAGCGGGAGGCAAAGGGACGAGGCTGGGCTCTTCTCAGCAGCGTGTGGCCACAGGGTGAGGGGAAATGGCCACAAACTGAAGCGTAGGAAGTTCTGCACCAATGTGTGTGGGAACTTCTTCCCAGTGCAGTGACGGAGCACTGGAGCTGCACACAGAGGTGGTGGATCTCCTTCTCTGGAGATGTTCAGGACCCACCTGGACACTGAGCTGTGCAACCTGGGCTGGGAGCTGCTTTGGCAGGGGATTGGACTCTGTGATCTCTAAGAGGTCCCTTCCAACCCCTATAAATCTGTGATCCTGTTGATATCATACACGGGGAGAAAACTTTCATGTTCAGGAAAGAGAACAGGATGCCCCTGCCACGAATGATCAACAAATAGTCTGGTTTGATGATTGTCGTGCTTCAAACTGGGAAACACAGGTAATTATTCTTACTGTTACCACAGTCCTGCTCCAATGAATAGAACGAAGGTTAAATATATGTCTGAGCATTTGCAGAATCCTGGGCTTAATCTGAGCACGTTAACTGCTTAAAGTTACAGAGGAAGAAAAGTGTTTCTACTGAGAGCTGGAAGACAGGAGTGAGTAGCAGGTGGTTTTTAAGAAGCAATGTTCAGGTCAGAGTTCTCAAGTCCTAAGAGCGTTCCGCTCCCTAATTTTAGTAATGCCCAGCAGTGTCAGCAGGCTGTCAGTCAGTTTGCCCAGGTTGCTGAGAACTTCTAATTTTCCTAGACAGCAAAACCAAAGGGAGTGCTTTGTCTGATACAGATGCCTTCAAACCTGGGTGTCAGAATGGGAAGTGTTGTGTCTGGTTGGGCTGGAGGTTTGGCAACAGGATTTGGTGCATCACAAGAACTGCTGGTGGTGCCAGGCTGAAGGAGGGAAACCTTGCTTGTTCCAGGCAAATGTAGGCAGACACACATGCAGTGCCTTTGTTGGCCTTGCTTGCAGTGCGTCACGTGTGTGTCCTATAAACACTGGTATCTTCATGGAGATTAGGAGTTGAAAAGTCTATATGTGTAACTAATGACTAGATAATCTTTAACATGAGTATATGAATAGCCTTGTGTGAAGAGAAGGGCTCAGGTTGTTCAGGGAGTAGCTGTCTGCAGGCTTAAGAAGATGGAAAACCCTTAGTACTTGCACACCCTGGATGGTGTTGGGAAGGGCTCTCAGTGGTGGCGGCGTAGTCTGATAATACTGTGGCTGTTTTGCTGTGGCCTGGATATGAGAAGCTGCCTTTAAATCCTGCAAATCCTCTTGTTCCAGAGAAAACAAACAAAATCTACTATCCTGCAAAAGGAGGGAAAGGGGATTTATGGGACTGAAGGTAATGTAGGATGGTGTGGTGTCGCTGTGGGTGTTGTGAGCCAGGCAGCACTGGGAGCTGGAGAGGCCCATGCCTGTCGAGCTTAGTCTAGAATTACTGTATTTGTTTGAACCTTGTTTCTAGTCTTCCAACAAAACCTGACCTGAAATCTTGTTAAACAGAACCTTGCTTTCTATTCTGTCTGTTTGGTTTGGGGGAAAGATGGCACACGATGGAAGAGCAGATTTGTCCAGTGTGAGCTGTCTCCATGAGGTTGGTGTGTCAGTGGTGCAGAAGTGCAGCAGCCCCTGGAGACCTGTTCGTTGGGATGAAGTCAGGGAATGCACATTGTTTGGGGTCCAAGTGGGAAACTTGGCTGCTAAGTGAGAATTTTGGAAAGAGCCTCCTCTTTTTCAGAAAACGTATGTTTGGGAAACATCTCATGGCTCTGGAGAAGCTGCAGTGTTTGTAGAGGAGCTGGAGGGGGAGGGTGACTCCCAGCCCTACCCTGTGGCAGTGGGTGAAGTGCCAATGTAGAGAAGGAACCTTGTTGGGAAAGGAGAGCAACGGTATGAGGACCTGAGGGAAGTGACCTGGGGGAGTGTGACCCCAATAGCTTGCTTTTCCCTTGTGGGGTTGGAGTAGCATCCAGCATCTGAGAGGTGCTTTGTGGAGTCCTGGAGCGGCCAAGTTCCTGAAGCCCGGCGTTTCCCAGGGGCTCGCCTGCTGCTCGGGCTGCCCTGCAGAAGTACAGGCTGCGGAAACGCTCCCTGGGAGCTGCGCTTTGAGCAGAGGAAATCCTACAGAGCTCTAATGCTAATCACTCTCAAATCAGGAATGTGAAATTTGGGCTTGCTTCGGGCATTATGTTGGCTTAATTTCCTTATCTGGTGATGTGAGGGTAATAGTGCCTCATGGTGATTTTTGAGGAGGTCAGTTGCTTAATGCTCAGCGTGCATGCCAAGGAAAACTGGAGAGGAAGGAAAAAAAAATGTAAACTTGTTGAAGCAGGGTTTGAATGGGGATAGTAAACAAGGATAAAATGACATTGTCTGTGTGCACATTGGTTGAGTGTTGCCTGTCCAGAGGGCTGAAAGAGGTGGCAGTCCTGGCAAGCTGAAAAGAGCAGCCATACAGCTCAGCGCCTGGCAGGCAAGCACATAACTTGAAGGGGAAAAAGGCAGCAGTCAGGCCATAGAGGCAGCCTGAGAGAGGAGTGACGTGGCACGAGGCCTGCAGCTGCTGCAGGGCTGAAGCTGGCTGATGGATGGAGAGGGGAGCAGCCTGACTGCCCCAGCCTTCCTGAGGGAAGGAGTGACGGCGTGGAGAGATGGAGTGCGATTCTGTCAGCGTGCGTGACCACCAGAGGGATCAGGCCGCGGGGGTTGTGGCGTCTGCAGTTTGGTTCTGCATTCTTTCATGCAGTTGGATATGGGTGGTTTACATACAGAGATTTTAATCGTCTGACTTACTGGTGGTAGCGTGAGAGAATTATAAATTAGACATGATCTGACCTCTTTATGCTCTGACACAGATTGTCTTTTTTTTTTTGTTTCAGTCCAGCAGAAAAATAAGGCTGTATCGATGACGTGATGCAGCTTTGTAGTTCTATTTGCGTGAGGCTGTGCTTCCAGTACTCATGGTACATCTCTAACGAGTAGTTCAAAGAGATGACTGCATCATTACCCAAGATGCTGCACAGCCTGTGTTTTCTGTGAGCTGGATCGTTTGGATCCCATTCCCAGAGTTCTGCTGGTTCCCTCCTAGAGCTTCAGTGATACGGTTGGTGAATGTATCCAAAAGTAATCGTTCATTGATTAATGGTAGTGGACCTCCACCACTTTCTCTTACACCTAATTAGTTCAGTATTTTATTTTGCTATGGGTTTTAGTGATGGTGAAAAGATGCAAAGTTGCCTGAAGGAGAGTTGCCCCAACCAATGTCTTTCTACCACGCGTCCTTCCTTCACAAATATAGCAGCAGCTTTATCATTGAAAATTTAATGAAGCTTTCATCAATACAGTGCAGTGCCTCTACTTTCTCTGAAACACATTCATTTTTAATGAGCTTCACATTTTCAGGTAGCAGGAACAAGTGAATATAACCATAAATCTGGTTTGTTTGTGAACAGCGTGTCCGTGTCATTTACCATTTGTAAGGTAGCCACTGATGGTTGGCGTGGTAAGCGTGGCATCGAGCAGCTGCTATTTAAATCAGCTTTGGGCCACATTTGGAAGCTGGTTTAGATGTTTTGTTTCAGACCTCTGTTTTTTCATAAAAATCAGCCTCGGGAAACAGAAGCAGTGACCTTAAAGCAATGGGGCTGTTGCCTAAGTGACATTTCAAAGTATTTCTGCTCTGTGGCTTTTTCCCCCCCCTACCCTTAGCAAGCCTAAGGTTAGTTCCTTAGTTGAAAAGTACAATAGTGGGAAAATTCTTTGTATGTGTGACAGAGCTGGTACTACCGAGTGAAATATAGAACTGTGTATAATGAATTGCAGAAGATGGAAACAGTCTAGGAATAACTGCGCAAGTATGGCGCTGCACTCTGCGCAGTGTCAAACAGAAGGTTTCTGTGGAGCATCCCATAGCACTGTGCTGCCCAGCCTGCCTGGAGGAGGGCCGTGGCTCCTGGTGCTCGCCCTTAGCAGGAGCAGAGCTTCTGAAGAGATGCTCCTGCTCACCAAACTGTGTGCAGTGACCACACCTCGAGTGCATGCTTACGTTTTCCATTAGAATGGGAAAACGTTAGCGCTAAAACGCTGTTCTGATCATGCGAAAATGCCTTACTGTTCTGTCTGCATTATTTAATTTATGGTCCTTTTATTGTTTCTCAAAATCATAATTGACAGTTATCCATTAATATTTAATTTGTTTTAGAGGTTAATTGCAGAAAAAGGCTGTATATAATACGGTGCTGTCGAGTATAGAAACATAAAATATGAGAACCAGAAATACTGCTACACATACTGTTGCCTTTGTAATAATGCGGAAAACAATGTAGAGAGTAGCTTCTGCTCCACCCTCTTTCTCAGCAGCATGCAGTTTTGTATTTAATTGTTTTTAAGAAATCAGGATTATTTTAGTACCGTGATAAATTTGTGCATGCGTGGTGCGTGTTAGTATCCTGATTGCTTTTGGCTGTTCAGGCTTTCTTGCCTTAGTTTACTTGATGCATTACACTATCAGGATTAATCAAGATGTTCTCCTGTGTTGTTAATCCAACATCTTACGCACATTTTAACAGCATTGCAAATAAAACACACTGATGTCTGCTGAATGTATTACATGGATGTTCTTTCAGGTAGATGTAGCAGCCCCAGTATTTTCTTCTATCCCTGCTGATGAGGACTGAGAGAAGCTGTGGCATCATCCCTGCCTTGTGCTGCTCGCTGCCTGCCACCAGTGCAGGCTTCAGGGCGCCTCGTGGCTGTCATCCCCAGGTGGGGGGAACAGGGCAGGAGTGGCCTGGCTTCTGCCTCCCCAGCCATCCTGCTGGGATGCAAGCCTTTGCCAGGGGATCTTAAGCAATGCAGCACCTGCTCTAATTGTTTCCTGGGTCCCTTGAGTGTATCCCTGCAAGAATATGGCTTTTTTACCTTCTGAGTCTCGCCCTGCCCAATTTGTAAGGCTTTCAGAGACTCTTGCCTTAATAGAAGAGGTCTGGTGTAGGCACATAAACCTGACATATCCTGATTAGGGAAGTAGGCTTGCTGTTCCAGTCTGCTCCAGGCATTTTATGGAGCTGCTGGGCAGCATCAGCTATGTATCAATGATGGATACTGATATCTAGATATTGATTTGTGTATTTACTGAATTTCTGGTGGCTAATTAAAAAGTACAAATTCCAAAGGAAAGCTCTTGTTTCCTAGCTGTGCAGAGGAGAGCAGTGGGGCAGATAACAGCTGTGTAGCAAGGCTGGTGCTCCTGAAGATGGGCTCAGTTCATTGGGGGCTGGAACGCCCGTGTAGCAGTGAGATTCCTTACGTGGCAGTCATTTCCCTGATTGCTATTTACTTTCACTCCTGGAAAGCATACATCTTTTCTGATGATTGCTTCTCTGTGAAATCATTTGCTTAACACAGTTTATTGAAGGTAAATTGACAGCAGTAAATTAGCAGTTTGTCTTAGGAGTCATTTTCCATGTTTGACTGGGGCTACTTGCAGTAGAGACTGGAGGTGTTTGTTCTGTTCTTAAATTTTACTAGTTCAGTGATCTCAGATGACTCTGTCATCTCAACGTGAGTGACAGCAGCTCTTTTACTTGCCGGTCCCAAGGGTGACCTGTTGTCTGGGCCAGCTTTTTGTTGCAATTCCTAATAAACATCCTAATGCAACTTCATTTTATGATGAAGAAATCTTGTAGGTTCTTTTGTGAGTTTGGAGGAACTTTAGTATATACTGTTCTTTTACTTTCTTTATTTTCTTTACTTTCTGCAGTGTTTTCAGATGCTTTAAGGAAAATCTGATTGTTTTTATCTGGATGCTCTTAAGGTATATACAAGTTACAAAGGTGGGAATGTAGTTTTTATATGCTTTGGATTCCAGTGTTCAGAAGTTAGGGAGTATTAGAAAAAGGTTTTCTTGATGAGTATGAGCTTGGTTCCTGTGTGTATATGATAACATATGATTATTGACTTAGAATGCTGTTTTTCATCTTGCAGGAATTTGTTTTGTATCATATTCAGTGAACACTTTCATCCTTATTTGATAGCCAGTTATTTACTTGACATTATCAAGCACCTGCAATGAATAATAGACTTGTTCATTTCTTGCTTTTTTGTGGTACGCAGTGACTCTAGGTATAAAACCTTTTATGCTTATGTTTTTCATGTGATACAAAAGCATTGCTATCTTTATCTTACCGACGAGAAGAATCAAGATTGTACAGGGATCTCTGGGGGGGATTGTGAAGACTTTGCCACCTACCCTTCGTTTTCTGGCAACCTACTTCCACAGCAAACAGAGGTGACCATTGGAGAGCCTCATCATGAGGAGTGTTGAAGTCGGACTGTGTTGATTCTATGCATAGCCTCTTGCATTCCAGAAGGGGTATTTGTGTTCGTTAAAGTAACCGTACTTCAGCTTTGCAGTGCAGTTTTTGCGGTCTTAAAAGGTTTTATTTGGTGATATGCCATGGAGCACACAGGTGGCAGGTAACTTGCATAACCCGGTGTTCTGGGCAGCTCATCCACTGAGTCACTTCAGTGCTGCTATGCAATATTAAAACTGAAATTTTGATCCTGGGGGAAGGGTAACTGAGATAAAAAGAAGCAGTAGAGTTTGAAAAAGAGTGGGATTACTTTGAGCATGATGTCTTTTTTTCCTTTTTTATCCCCTTGTTTCACCTCGCGTCCCAGCCTCACAAATGGTTATATCTGCACATCGGAAAGTCATGGAGCTGCGATGCTGATGCAGGTACAGGGAGGAGGTGGGGATAAGCAATGTGGAGGCTGTGTTACTACCAGAGGACATACCTGTTACATAACTGCCTCTCTGCCTTTTCTGTGGGTCCTCTGTTTTCTGAGGCTCTTTGGCAGCCATGCCCCTTCCCATGCAGGTTTTATCTGTGTTTTTTTGAGCTGAATCATGAACAGGAAGGCTGTGCTCTGCCAAGCATCTGCGATTGTGCCCTTTCAGTAGTACTCAAAACATTAAGTCTGCCTGTGCTCTGCTTCTGGCAAATAGAAGCTTTGTGACTGGACACGAATTTGTCTGCTTTGTGCATGAAGACATTGTTGGCCATGCCTTTAATGTGTAAGGGTGACAGGAAGGAAACAGATGCTTGTCAGTTTGGTTTAAAAAAAAGTAATGACAATTGTTGGACACGTGAGTGGTGACTTCCAGTTGGGTCTTCATGGTAAGTCCAGCTCGTTGAAGTTCAGTTGTCCCCATTATTGCATGCTTGTCTTTCTATGAGTTTCTGCCACTTTTTTTTGGCATTGAAAGGTGAGCCAGTGCAGGGCTGTGATCTATTTAATGGTTTCCAACTGTTTTTCAACTGAATTCGTTCCTCGTGCTGCTACCAGGCAGCTGAATAAAGCCTTAGGAATTGAACAAGGGATGGGAAGCCAGAGCAGCCTGGATTTGAAAGAAGAATGCACTACTGTAGGACTGGACTATACCTCACAGTTGTAGCTGTGATGCTGGTTAAAATAACTAAGAAATCTGTGTGCCGTGCTCATGTGTTTCCTTGATGATGGTTTCAGCACTGCAGCAGCAGGTGGGCTGTCCTGGTAGCATCTGTTCAACATGAAGTGGCCATGTAGGTACGTGGCGGCCATGCTCAAAGACTTTGGATGTTGCATGATCCCACGCTATTTCCCCTTTGCATACTGTGGGAGTTAATGTGTTTGCTTTAGTTGACAGCCTGAGCATGCAGAGGATCTGTTTTTCTTTTGCTCAAATGCCGTATAGCTTGGATTTGGATTTGGCTTAAACAAATCACAAGCAACTATCTCTTTGTATCGTGTAAAGCTTATGCCCCTGAGAATGAAAGGATCATTTGTGGATTACTCAAAGTGCTGCAATTTGAAAAGAGCTCTGCTGGGGAGGATGCAACTTTTCGCCTGGAACAGTGGTAAGAGTTTTCAGGTCTCTTCATGGACCTTGTGAAGCTGGAGCAGAGGGATTCCTTTTATGTTCATCTCCTGCTGCTGTCACTGGTCTGAATGAAGTGTCCCAGGAGGACGATCACTGTGTGGTACTTCATGTGAGTGATGATTTTCACTTTGCCTGTTTGTCTTCCCTATGTAAATGGAAGGGAAGACAATGCAAAGTATCTGTTTTGACTGTGGTGGGACTGACCATGAAGCAAGTGTGATATTTGATGCATCATAACTGTAATGACTAAGTGTTATTTTTGCGGATGTTTTTCAGGCATCTTTCACATTGTGAGCGGAAGAGAAACCTTGCATTCTCAGCTCACAATAGCTTTGCACTGGAAAGGAAATAGCCTTCAATGAGCTGTAGTGTGAAAAGCATAGAGTTTGAGGGTACAGTGTGACCATGAAAATCAGTTTCCTCATGCCTTGTTTAATATAGTGTATCTCACATTGAAGTGCTTGCTTTTTTTCAGTGGAGTGGCAAGGTGAGATGGGGCGTAGCATTGAGTTTAGGTGATTGTGGTTCTTAAATCTCTGAGCTGTTTTTTTTCTGCTCTCAGAGTAGAGTGGATCCTGGGAGTATTTTGTGTGTATGCACGGCGTTTCTGCCTGTGGTTGGGCAGCCATCCCTCAGCTCTTACCTGCTGTGTGCAGGTGCAGAGAAGGGCGAGGAAAAGTCATGCTGCCTTAGCTTCCTGAAAGTACTTTGTGTCCCTGGAGTGCTAAACTTGGGGTCCCTGCAAAGGATAATAGATGCCATGCAGATGAGTCAGCCTTTTGTGCTGAGGTCCAGGTGCTTGACTTATTTTCAAGCTGGCGTGCTAGGACACACACTGGCATTCGTCACATTTGTAAACACTCCTTCAAGTTGAGGAAGGCTTTTGTCTTCTAACCTGTTTTCCTTGGTGCTCTGGCGGTGACCGGAGTGACGCATTTTCTCCAGGTGGCATCAGCAGCTTGTGAAAGCTGCAGGAAGCATTTCTGCCGTGTGACCTTAGGAACAGGGTGATCTTCAGATAGGACGAGCAAAGTACCAAAAATAGAAACAAAAAGTAGAGATATGTGTACTTGTGACTCCAGGCCAGGAATGTAGGCTCTGTGTCTTGAAGCATCCCTTTGGGCAGTGTGGTTCTTTTCCATGTTTCTGCTCCATGTGAGTTTCATGGTTGGCAAGAAATTCCTGCAGCACAGGAAGGAATGATGATTTTTTTGTCTGTTTGTTTGTCTCCTCGGTGGAAAGACCCTTGCAGGTATTGCTGGGTGGAGCAGAGCAGAGTCGTAGTCAGTTTTGTCGAGTTTAGGCTCTCACTTCTATGAAAGAATGCTTGTTTCCCCTTAATACATATCGTTCCTTTATAGCCTTTCTGTTTAAATGAGACTCGAGTATTTAGGTCTGCAGCTAAGAGCGAGTGAAAAGCAGCTGTTGGTCTGTTTTCCTCCGTGTTCGGTGTAAGCATAGCTTTGCTGTTAGGGTTGCTTGGAGAGAGGAATGATGGGCAGCCCTAAATCCACACTGTGTTCCTAAGGAAAACAAAGACTCATCAGTTAATGCAAGAATTATTCAGTGCATCTCATAAGAATCTTCTCAGGTATTTGAAACTTGTTTTTAATTTTCTTCTCTCTGCGTAGCATGGATGTTTGTGTTCGCTCTCTGTAGGGCAACGTCTTGTGGGGCCTGAGCTTACCAATGATAACGAAGACTGGTTTTAAGATTGGTGTACCTGCGAGACCATTCAAATGAGAAGTACGGAGTGGAATCCAAAATCTCGGACCCCACCAGAGGTTGAGGTTTTGTTTCCCGTCCTTCCTTGGCGTCCTCCATTCCTAGTGGGCTGTGAAGCAAGCTCTCCTTCCCAGCAGTTGCCTGAAGGATTAGACCAGATTTTTTTTTTTGTAGTAAAATAGATCTGAATATAGTCAACTTCTGACGTGTTATGTCTGAGAGAGTTAAAATGCATGCAGAGGCTGTAAGCTGTTGCATGGCCAGTGGTGAGGCATTGAGTTTGAACACGCCTCCTCAATGGGTACCCCGGGGATGGAAAAAGTGACTTAACTGTATATTGTCAAAAACAAAGAACCACTTTTGGTTTGGTTGTTTCGTGGACCACTTAGCTCCACTTGAAACTGGTTTTGCTCCAGTCTGCTGCCCAGGAGCCAGGGGTTTGTCCTCAGTGCCAGCTGTTTGCTGTGTGGGTGGGGGCACAGTGCAGGTGCTGCTGGCACTTGGTGCTCTTTGTGCCCTCGCTGAGAAATTCCTGCCCTTCCAGCAGAACCAAAACACGCCATTATCTTATTAGTGCATTCACTCTTTATGCAGTTAGCCCGCATTCAACTTTAAGCTTCCTTTATTATGTACATTCCCACAGTTTTAACTCTTTATCATTTAAAGCTTATGAGAAATCGAGTGAGACTTAATTCTGCCCATAGAGTCTTGGTAACAGCTCAGTGCGATTGTATGTGTGTGACTGCAGGCTGGGAGGTGTGTGAGCTCTGCTGACAGGCCTTCAGCAGACCAGGGGAGGAGATGGCTTCGTCTGCCCTTTCTTCCATGGGCGTACGTTCAGATAAAAGGTGCACACTGACCGTGACATTACACAAGGGCTGATCAGCTAGGAGGTTCCCCCTGCCTTGTATTTTAATAGCTCTAATTTTTCTTGAAGAACACATGGTATGCCTCAGTTCCAACACCTGGAAGTTCTGCAGCCAACTCTTTGGCAGTTTTGCCGACTATTGTATAAATTGCTATTAGAGGTGATATTTTTGTGGGTTATTTTTTTTTTGTGTAAGCATACGCATCCTTAAACCACCTGAGTCATGCACTCTATTTTTATTATAAAATGGTTTTGAAGACTCAGCATGCCAGGATTGGTGCTGATGTGCTGTGAAGCTCGAAGTGACGTGCAGAGGCCTCCTTGAAAGGGGAAAAAGAAGGGATCCTACTCTGTAGGATGGCTGAATTTCATTCTGAGAAAGCCATCCAGCATGGGCTTCCAGTCTTCCCAGCTGAACAGTAACAGTAACGCAACAGTCTGCATGTAGCTGCTCTTCAGATTGCGCTCTTGTGCTTGGTGTGGAGAGACAGTTTTCAGTCTGTTGGCTGAGGCTAGTCCTGAAGAAGCCTTGTTTGCCCAGCATGTCCCCGTTGGACATTGGTGGCCAGTCGAGCTTAAAGTTTGCAGGATTGGGCCCAGTCGTTCATCGTACTCATGTATAATTCTCTGAAATGATGACAGTAGATAATTCACATTCTGGAATCTCCTTATAGTTTCATATTGTAGTCAAGCAAACTTTATCCTTTGCGTGCACAGTTTGCTCTGGAACACTTTTGGAGTGGGCACCTCCACAGTGCTAGAAACTGGTGAGGTCCCTGATTTCTCAGCATCTCATCCTTTGTGTTTTGGGGTTTCTTTACTGTGCCCCCAACCTGTTGGTCACAACTTAACGGGCTGCTGCTTTTCTGTAGGATCTGCAGATCCACAGATTCACTTGGAGAATGACTTTTTATTCAGATGTGGCTGGGAGCATTTGAAAACCATAAAATTGTGAGTTCAAAGGTTTCCAGTCCCAGCCTTTTTAGGTAGATGTGCTCAAGGCTATGTTCTCCTGATTAGTTTTAACTGCTTTTAGCAGTGCTAGATAATATCAAGTTTTTATTGTGTGCAATTTATATGGATAAGGAAAATACTAGTTGCTGTTTCTCAGACTAGGAACAATGTTTTTAATGCAGCTGTTGTGATCCCAATACAACACTGCTTTTGAATAGGGGCACAGATCTCTGTGATTATGAGTGGTGTGGTGTTTATGAGAAAACCTGCAGCATTGTTGAATGCTTCCCAGCTGATGTTTAGGTAAAACAGATAAGCTCAAGTATTGTCTAGAACTGGTCATCCGTGTCTTGGGTTTTTTGTTTCCTTATGTGTTTTTGATGGCACTATACTCAGTCAGAGGGATCTGTGGGGTACAGGGCTATGCTGCCCAGGTAACAGTGGCCTTGGGTTGGCTGCAAGCCTCACAGCCACCCCACAGTTCTGTGCTCCAACTCCATGTTATGAAGAACAGATTTGTCACATCAAAGTTTTGGACAAAAATCAGAACATGAAAAGCTGGCAGACGTAGGGGGTGCAGCTGTGTGCCTCCCTGCCCGCGGCCTGGGTTGTGTGTTGTCTGAATGCTTGCATCCACTGCAGGAGAGCAGCTCCAGGTGTGCTCGTCTGCTGCTTGGTGCCTTAGTGCGTGTGGATAGAAGTACAAACAGGAGTATAATGCATCGTGCAAATTGTTCTCTGCCACAAAAGGGAATAGAACGTATAGCGCAGATACTCATCGTGGTTAAATAGCTTGAGATGTGCTGCAGCTTTGGGAGAAGAATTTGTTACCTCTCTGGTGAGTAAAATATTTGCATACTTTGTCATGTTTGATGACCTTTGAAGATACCTGCGGCTTCGTGCAACAGGGCTGGGTTTTTGTCCCGTACAATCTTTAGGAAATGTTTGAGATGCCAGTGTAGCTAATGAAGGCCTGACACGTGTCCTCCTTGTTTTTGTTTAATACCTTCCTCTGTAAGGAGCTGCGTTGGATATGACCACTTTTTCTTCCTCTCAGAAAGTATTTGAGTAGTGTTCATCAACTCGGTTCAAGTATTAAAATAGCAATTGCTGTTTGTTTGTTTGTTTTTTGAAGCTCAGTGAGAAGTATGTGCTTTAAAAAATATATAATTTATTTAAAATGATAATATTTGTGATGCAAAGAAGTGTTTCCTAGCTGGTTTTAAGTAGGTCAGGATCTGTGCGACCCTTAAAAGGGAAAGTGCAGACTGACCTGCTTGGTGGCCAGCACGGGGGAAGGCTTTGCTCTCTTTTCTCTTTCTTTTTTAAACAACTCAGAACGTTTATTTTTGAGATTGTTTCACACATTGTATATTATATATATTGCTGTGTGTATACATTATATGTTGTAGGGTATTTCGAGACGTGGCTGAAATATTTATCATGCTGTGTCCCACTAAGAATGTAATCTTAAGGTCTCCACTGTTTACGAAGCACAGTCTATATTTTATCTCATGCTGAGTAAAGATGTGATAATGGTTGTTTAGGGATTATGTGAAAATGAAGTGAGGAATGACCCTTAAAAATGGGTAGGAAGTAGGAGATTCCCAAATGAGAGGAGGGAGGAAGGGAGCAGTTAGTATTGCTACTGTTGGGACTTCCGAAAGGATACTGCTTTGCATGTATATGGAGGAAAATGGAGACTGGTGAGATAAAGAAGCTTTATTTTTATTTTTTGATAAAATTTGTTTGGTTACAGACAGTAAAGGTGCAAGTTGAACTTGCCTGTGCCATTTGGGGCAGATGTGTGGATTTCAAACACTTGGTGGAAATGCAGGGAATGAGCCCTGTGGTCCCTTCCAGCCCTGTCTGTGTGTGGTTGTTTGGAGGTGAACTTATTCAGCAAGCTGTGAACTGTTAGGTTTTTTTTAGTGATATATATTTGTCAAGTCAGCAATTTCGTCTTACGTTTTAGTCTTATGTTTTCAAAGGTGGAAGTACACAAACCTTTCACTCTATCTTTTTTTTTCTTTTTTCTTACTGCCTGTCTTTCACTTTGAAAGATTCTCACCCAAACCTTTCAAGGATTGAGTCTCTGTGCGGATGCAGGATGGCAATAAAATGTTGGTCGTCTTGATTTTCCTGTAATGAGCTTTTCTGCAACTTTCCATGTTAACCATAATTTAGACTCAGCTCTGTCAGCTATTTATGGACTGTGTAAAGGTCATTCTTCCTTCTCTTGCTTTTTTTTCATGTCACAGTAGAGGCAACAAAGCTTTAGCAAGCCACTCTGAACATGGCCGGAGGTCAGGCAATTAAGAATGGCCCAATCAATTGGAATTCAACTGGAGAATTGGGATGTGAAGTAAAGTTACCTACACTTAACCTGGCAGAGCTGAGTCCTAGCTGTTGAAAGGCTGCTGGTGCCTTTGCCCTGTCTCACCGAATGGCAGCAGCCTTGGGAAGCAGTTTGTGTACCGAGTCTACGTAGGACTGATGAAGAAGGGGGAATGACGAGCTGCTGAGGCATGGCCATCTCCTTTTGCTGCACAGAAGCAATCTACAGAAGAATCTAAACTTGTTTTACTTCTGAGCTGAGACATGTCATAGCCCAAAGTATACAGAAGTAAGCAGCAGCTAATATATACATGCTAACAGATTTATTTTTTACACGCTTGAATACATATCTATTATTTACACATTAAGTTGCTTGCACTATCTGAAATAGGACAAGGTAAGAATGCTTGCTCTCTTTTTCTTTGGAGCTGTTTTATCAGTTGCTAAGGTCAGATGGTAAGATTTTACCCTCTTTCCTTTTCCAGGTGAAAAAATTGACCCAAGTGAATGAAGCTTGGATCTGAGATGTTCACGTATCATGTTTTATGACAGATAAGATAAATTATTTGGTTATTGATGGGTGAATCTGTGTAATTTAAGAAAGAGTGCTTCAGCTTGATGGTTAGGACTTATTTCTGTTAAGATACTAGAACATCTGTGCCATGCATGTCACTGCTTTAAAAGCAGAGATAAATTCTGTGATAAAAATGTATGTGAAATTTCAGTGTCTTCACCAAAATCAGCTCTTCTGTCTCCTTATACATGCATACGTACATACATACACACACACACACACACATATATATGTATATGTAAATCACTCATAATTCTCTGTAGGTTTTGGGATCTAGAACAAGCAACTGGGACTGTAGATGGGACTGGATGGCCTCTTCTCAGTTACTAATTCAGATTGTCTTCAGAATGCAGCTGGGTCATGATACCTTCCTCATGAGCTCACTGGATTTCATTGTGAAGCTGATCTTTGCCATGCTCCTTCTATTGGAGTCTCACTGCTGTGGCTGGTAAAGACGAAGATTTCCAGTATGAAGTTTCAGACAGCTGCTTAATCCTGCTAATTGTAATTGTTATTAAATTGTTGGTGTAATTATTATTGTTTTTTAAATTAGTGTACAGGAGTGTCTTGCTCACTCCTCGGTGCTTTTTAAATGATGAGCTCCTGCAGATTTGTGACTCTTTCGTATGCACGAGGTTCTGTTTGACTGATTACTTTCTGTTGTGGAAGCACTTGTCTGTGAAATAACCTTGAGTGCTTTGTTTAAAATATTCTACAGTGTGACATGAGTTCTGTGTCTTTTATTTTTATCAATTCTGAAATATAATCGCAATCCTTTATCTGCTACCCTGTCTGTTCTCCTTGTATTGCTTGTTGTCACTGTGCCTTTTGTCACCTCTTGGGACGGGTATTGATGAAGCACCTGAGGGTACCCTCAGGTGTAAAGGAGGATGCTTTTTAGATCCTATTTTCTTTCCTTATGCTTCTGGATCAAGCTAAAATAATGTCATAAAAGCTTTGTGAGAGGGAAAGGATGGACACGTTTTAATAGACAGCATTGTGTGCTGTTGAATTCAGAGCTTAAGAATGGAACTTTGTGTGCTGCCTCCCAGAGACTCTCCCCGGCAGCTTGGTCCTGAGTCCTGTTTGATCTCATCCAGCATTTCCTGAGGCCTGGCTCTGCTGGGCATCTTTCACTTCCATTTGTTGTGGTTACTTCCATGGGCACTTGTGAGGGAGGTATCTTCCAGGGACGTCAAGGGATCCTCTGTTGTCAGTACCACCTCTGTGTAAATACAGCAGTGCAGGCTGCCTGAATATGAGTGCTGTTTGTGGGATGTCCTGACCTGTCTGCAGGAAGTCAGGCTGCCTAACTTGCTGGGGCCTGGAGCTCACTCTTGGTTCTTGTTGTGCTTGGAGATGGGATCTGCCAAACTATTGAGGTACGTGGCGTTCCTCATGCAGTGCTGTGCTGTTCATCTGGGCACCTGCATCCTCTGGAACTAAACACAACCCCTTTCCAGCTTCGGCCTCCCTAAGGAATGATTCTGAAACACGTCTGCCTTTTGAGTCCTCCATGGCATAGTGTGATATTCTTACTGCTCTGACTGTGATTTTATATTTGGCAACATCCTGCTTAAGTGTTCTCACCCTCATTGCTCATTCCTGTGTTCACTTTGCCCTTTGCTATGTGCTGGCATAAGCATTTGTTAGCTATGCGGTGAACCAAATGGGTGAGTTTGTCTGGCAGGAAAAAAAAACCCAGCAAATAACCGTGTGGCTGCACAAGTGTTTGTTCCTGGCCCGTGAGAGGCAGCAGGGAAAGGACGTTGTGCAGCAGGGTGAAGGGAGATGAACAGCTTCTTTGGAACTGCTGCTTGCTCAACACATACAAATGCAAGCGTCGTTTCCATCTGCTAACATAGAAAAATCAAAGTTGCTAAGACTTCTGCTGTCATGGGAATGGGAGCTGCTGTCTCAAAACTTATTCGATCACTGTTTTTTGGCAGGAATGAATGAAACTGTTTATCTGAAGTTACTTATCTAAAAGGAAATAGTTGATTGTTTTCTATGGTAAAACTGGAGCTAGCACAGAGCACAAACCGAGCAGGCTTAATAGGTTTTCCTTGTACATTGTTCCTTGAGCACCAGCAGTGTTGTCAGTGCTGTTAGGACTACGGAATTTATCTCTGTTGTTCCATAGCTGCTTTTAGGTACAGGCATCCACAGTGTCTCGCTGTGTTTGAGTAGTTCAAGGAAACCAGACTGCGTAGTTTTTATGCTAAGGGTGAAATACAAGTCAGTGCTTTTGGCAGAAGTTTGGCTTGTTTCCTCCCGAAGACCAAGAGAGAGGAGCCAACATGTGCAGAGCATTCAGCAGGTATGCCTGGAAGAGATTGGTGACGGATTTGATTTCGAGAAGTCTTGCTTTTGAGGCAGTTTTTAAAACTCCTGCATGCTTCCCATTGAGACCCCAGACCACTGCTGCTTTTATGGGAAACCTTGGGCATGTGCCCGGCTCTCTTGCAGATGTGTGTTTTATCAACTTTATCTTCTTGCTGTCTGAGATTTGACATGAAACGCAGCAGTGTCTCGTGACGAGCCCTCAGTGCTGTGGTCAGGATATCACGTCGTGCCTTTGATACCATTCTAATTTTTTTTTTCCCCACTTTATGCTGTATGACCTTATTTCCTTGTCTTGCTTCCACATGCCATTGTCACAGTGTAAATTGCGTTGCAAGCACAGTGTGGAAAGTAGAAGCCTTGTTTTAGTTCAAGCAAAATATTTGTTGCAACTGTTTTGAGTCCATAAAGTGTTTATTTTCTATGATGTGTGAGGGTTTTTTCAAGTGAGAGATGTCTGGTGTTTGCAGGTGCTCCAGAAGCCAGTGCAGGTGAGCCAGCAAGGCCTACCCATGGCAGCCCAGGAGTTTTTCCCATGTCGCAGATGGGTGTGGGACAGCATCGTGTCCTGTGTGGAGTTTGGTGTGAGATCCTAAACTTGGGATTGATAAGCATGTTTGTCCTGGGTGCTTTGAGCCGAGGGGCACGTTGAGCTGGACCCCATCTGAAAGGTGTGTGGTTTGCAGGGTTCGGGCAGATGTGGAGAATGTTGTCATTGTGTCTTAGGGTCAGGTGTTCTGTGGGCAGCTCCTCATCCTGGAAGCAGCCAAGCCTGGTGTTTGTTAAGAACCTGAAAAACTTGCAAAAGTTCTTACTGAAAGAGAATAAAACAGAATAAGAGGGTTATTGACATAGTTGTGATCATTTCAGTGCGTGTGTTTGCCCAGCCGACCGTAATGGATCTGGAGTCGTTATTCTGGTACCTTGGGTAAATTCTCTATCGATTTTGCTACGGTATGCCTAGTCATTGTGAAAACATTTATTTCTCAATGCCGTGCAGCTGCTTGCGAATTGCCAAGAATTGGCCTTTCAAGTATTGGCTTGTCATCCCCACTCAATTGAGATAAATGTGCCACAAGATACGTTTTCATTATTGTGTGCTTAACTGATTATGCAGCAGTATCTCGTGAAGAACCACTTCTATTTAAACATCAGTGGAAATATTTTCGATGTGCTTGAGGGACCAAAAAGCAAAAAAACAAAAAAACAAAAAAAAAAAAAAACCAAGTCTCATGTTCGGAGCTGGTTGAGTTTCAGTTTGCTGCAGAACTCCCTTATCAGTTCCAGGCCACTTGAAATGGTTTTGTAATGGAGATGTTGAAACACAATGGCTGGTGGAAGTGTTTCTGTTTATCATTAATTCATGCACCGTGTCTTTTTTTTTATTATTTTTTTGCTTTCAGTGCCACTCCTTCAAGGCTGCAGTTCAACCACAGCCTGGTCTGCTTTCTGCATAATGCAGGTGGGATGAGCTGGGCTGTAGTGTTTGCAGAATGGCCCGGGCATGTGTGGGGGTGTTTGGAAAATGGGGTTAAGTAGGGCTGAGTGTCTTCTGAATTTTTGCGGTGTCTGGGTTTGTTTAACCACCTTCCTTCTGCAATATGGAGTAGAACTTGTCTGACAGAACAAAAATCTAACAGAAGTCTATGCATGCATCCTTTTCCCCGAAGATATAAATAGTCTGAAAGAAAGATGGTATGCTTGGCAGATGATGCTGAGAGTTGACATAATACAGATACAGACCAAGTACCAGAGCCTTATTTTGGTTATGCCTTGTTGTTTAAAAGAAGGGTTAAGATGGGGGGGTGGGGGTGGGGGTTGAGATCATCCCTCTAGGGTCTCAGTACTTCTGTGGGGGTAAAAAAGTAAGTTGGAAGTGATTTCTAAGGTTCACTCTTGCAGTGCATGTTACTGCGGGCTGAGCAGAGGGGAGCTGCAGGCAACTGAATATAGCTTATCAACTGTTAAATTCTCATCTGTTGGTGGACAGAACTGTGATTTCTACCCAAAACCTGCGATGACATTGCCATAATGAGCTCTCTTGCACGTGCACCATTGCAGTCATGCTTCTTCTTATTTTCTCTGTTTTTGATCCCAAACCTGTAAGGTAGCATTCAACGGACAAATTGTTTTCAGTTGGATCCCAGAGCTGCTTGGATCAGCGAGAGTTCATTGTTGCTGCAGACTTCAGGAAGAAGCTGCCTTCTAGGATGTGCCTCTTGGTCCATCAGCCTGGGTTTGGAAAACAAGCCTGCAGTGGGTGACTGTGAATAGAAGATGAGCTCTTGGCTGTGTAGTAGAAACCACTGTGGGTTCTGAGCACTTGCTAAATGTACTGGAGGTTGTGAAACAAACAGGTCTGATGGCTGCACGCTCCTCATGGGCCGTGTGTGTCCTTGCTCAGGAATCTTGGTGCAACACTGAAAGTAGTCTGATTTGAGCTAAACAAAGAGCCTGTGGATGTTCTTAGAAGCCTCTCTGATTTAAAAATGGGAATGTCTCTCTGTAAGTTTTCTCATGTGTGTGGTTTTTTTTCATTCTTGTTTGTTTTTAATGTTCACTGTCTATAAATCAAGGATTGTTCCATTTCTGTAAGTAAATTTCTATGTGACACAGAATTGAGGAGCAAGTGAAAACACGTCTGTTTTTTGCTGATACTCTCCATTCCATTTGTTTGGAGTTCACGTCTTGGCTCCGTGTTGAAGACTGTATTGCTATGTTTTTAATCTAAACTTTTCCGTGGTAGAGAGGATGGTTTGTTTTGCCCGTTAGTTTAAATTACAGAAACATCTTGGTTATAAAAGCTGAAAAAGAGGGCCTGAGAGATTCTGTTGGTTCTGTTTAACAAGCGTATCTACTGAAAATAGCCCTTGTGAAGAGGTTAGTAATTCATTCTTTAATAGTCCCAGTAAGCAGCACCAGCAGTAGAGATTTTTTTTCTGAACTGATTAATGGCTGTGTATTAAAGTCCTGAATTTTTTTTGCTCTGGTCAGCAGGATCTAAAATGTAAAAAGAAAGGGCATGTAGCGCTCTGCTTCTGAGAATGGCTCTTCCTTGGTTCTGTTTTGTTTGCTCTGTTGCCAGCCCAGCTAGAAAAATAAGCAGGGCCGTCGAGCTGCTCTTGTGCTGAGGTCTGCTTGGGTGTGCCAGGGGCTTCGCTGCTCATCTCTTGTCCTCCTGCACGAGGAGTGTGAGGAAACTCCTGCTCT
This sequence comes from Oreortyx pictus, assembly GCA_036925125.1. Classification (NCBI taxonomy): domain Eukaryota; kingdom Metazoa; phylum Chordata; class Aves; order Galliformes; family Odontophoridae; genus Oreortyx; species Oreortyx pictus. Next base: position 58,359,354 of record JAUPFR010000006.1, read on the forward strand.
TTTTCTGCAACGCAATTAAAACATTTTTAGTATGGTGCTGAAGCCCTTGAGCACTGGATGTGTGTGAGGCGTGCTGTGCGCTCCGTGCAGCCGCGGTGCCAAGCTGCTGAGCTGCTTTATTACCTGCTGTCCTCAGAAAACGTGCATCACTGTAAACTGCTAAGGCTGAGCCATTCCTTTGTGGGAACAGAAGGGAAGAAAAACACAGAGCAAACCGATGTCCGGTGTACTGCCATTTAGTATCCTGGTGTGGATACTTTGTTTTTCCAGGTAATGGTGAGGAGGAGCTCACCTGCCAGGAGCTCCAGAGATGGCGTTATTCCTCCCGGAGCGAGGAGGGGCTGCGGGACCCAGCATGCCTCCATCACTGCAAAAGCGACTGCAGCTTGTGGGGACGCTGGCATCTCTGCTACGGACTGAGTTTGCATCTGATACAAGACAGGGGGAGATGGAGAGAAGGCAGGGTTTGGGCTCAGTCCGCTCCTGTCCCATATAACCACTTCTGTGTTCAAAAGGAATTTTGTATGGATGAATATAAGCACAGATGTGTGCGAGTGAGAAAGAAGTCGATCACCTGATATGGGATTCCCCTTGTGAGGTTTGCACTCATTTTTTTTATTTTATTTTTTGTAGGAAAGCAGTTTTCTAGCCTTAGGAGCACTGCTCCCGGTTTGGGCAGGCACTGAAGCGTTTGGATGGAGTGCTTGTGCAAGGAGGGGTGTTTTCCCTAGCTGGGTCCTGCGTAAACTTGAAATGTCTTTGATTTGGGGAAAAGAGGGGGAAAAAGGTGAAGTAGTTTCAGGTGCTGCTGTCTGTGCATAACATCTCACACAGGGAGACCCTGTTCTGTTGGTCCTTAGGCAACACTACGATAAAAACAAATCAAACACCTGCGCTTGGATCCACTTGCCAAGTTCTGGAGCCCTTTTTTATAACTTAAAAATAGGAAGGAGGAGACAAGTATTTTTTTTCTTTCCAAGTGCTGTGGTTGCTGTGTTGAAAGATGTACAAACAGTGCTGGCTGCCAGAATGAAGGAGACAGTGCAACTGTCCTTGTGTGCAGGGCTGCTGCAGGCGTGGGTTAGTTGTGGGAAGCAGAAAGAGCCTTTCCCTTCCCTTCCTTTCCCGTCTTTCTTTCATTTAGTGTTGCTTAACAGTAAGTTAAATTCCCCCCCACAACAGCCTGAGCTGAGGTCCTCGTAACTTCTGACTTTCAAACATAGCATTCCAAAAGGTTTGATCTTTCTTTTCCCAGCTGAAGTGCATTTAAATGTGTTTGTTCCTCTAACCAGAGGAATACCAGGCAGGAGAATCTCTAGATAAATGCAGTGTTTGCTCTTTAGTGCAGTCAGCTGCAGGATGCATTACAGAGCTGGAGTTCTACTTCTCTTAACAAAAACAAATTGCAGTATTTTTTTTTTAATTGGAGGATGCAGTCACATTTGTCATGCGCTTTCTAGTCTTGCGAACAGCATCTGGGCAAAACTGGTTGATAGTAGATAGCTCTGCCTGTGTGTGTACTGGAACCAGTCTAGTTGGGAGCAGGTCCATGCGGTGGAAGTTCTGTTCAAGATCCTTTTCAACCACGTCAGTATTACTTCCCTTAACTTGTTTAGATTTTGTGCTGAGCTGGTGAAGGCGCAGCACAGCCCTTAATGTATGACTGCCTTGGCTTCAATACGCCTAGGTTATAAATAGACAGCCCTTACCCCCCTTGGCACTAGGAAATGACTGCAGCAGGTGTTGCCCTCTGCTAGAAATTTGCACTTATTTGTACCCAAGTACCTTTTAAAAAATAACTTAGCTCCTAGCGCACTCCTTCCTTATTAAATGCCCACTGACTTGTTAGCTAGAGTCATCCTGAAATCTGAAATCTTCATTAAGATAAAAAATACCCTTCTGGATTTATTTCTTCTGTTTTTGTGTAAAGATGCATATTTATGTGCAATTTTAAAAGTATTAACAGAAGGTGTAGGAGAGCAGTGCCCAACATTCTACACCTAAAAATGATACAGGCATTCTTTTGGGTTCCTTTCTTTGTGCTGGGCTGGAGTTCAGCTGGGTTTGTTGCAACAGTTCTTCCATAGTAATGCTGGAAAGGGCCTGGAAGGCTCTGGGCAGGATCTGGTGTCCCTCTGCGCTGAGAAAATAAACGGGACTTTTTGTGTGGCAAGGTAGTGCTCAGAGTAAATAAGGATATTGCAGCCTGCTTCGTGTGAAATGAATTTGGTGTCAATAAACAAACTTCCTCGTGACACAAAACCCATCATTGTGTTTGGATTAGCTTTCAGGCTTAGCAAAGAGGTGAAGCTGTTTGGGCAGGGTGAGTGAATGCCTTTGTGTTGCTGAGGTGGTTTCCTTGCAGGCATGGTGCAGGGCGCCTGCTCAGTGCAGGTGTTGGATGCTTCGGGTGAAGAACTACAGAGCTCGGTGTTACAGTGTGCGGAAAGTGAAAGAAAGGGGAGATACGCTTGTTTAGAGAGTGTGTGCAACAAAAAAGGGAGTCCATCAGGTGTTTCAGTTACTGTTTAACGTGTATGTGCTTCTGTGTCCTTCTCCCTCAGATGTGAGAGCTGCGTGGAGCTCCTGTTTGTAAGGGGGGCTGGGAACTGCCATGAGTGCGATACGCCACTGCGGAAGAGTAACTTCAGGGTGCAGCTCTTCGACGATCCTGCTGTTGACAAGGAAGTGGAAATTCGTAAGAAAGTGCTGAAAATGTGAGTGTCACCAGTTAAAAGATGAGAATGTGGATCTATGTCATGGATCCCAGTTTCAGAAATCCTTATTTTTCCAGTGGCTGTTTAAAAACAAACGAATAAAAACTCCTGAAAACCAACACCGTAACTTGCCTCCATTTAACAGCGAGGGAAGAGTCTGACTTCATGCAATGGCTGAGGAATGAAGTCTCAACTTAGCCTGGAGGAATTCCTGCTTAGCGTTAGAAAATGTTGGGTGTTTTTGTGTGGGGTATTTGGCAAAGACCTGCCTCCCAAATGGAGATGATTTCATGCTGAGGACCACAGCTGCTTTCCCTTTGAGGGGGTGAACATGGGAGTGGGGCAGAATTAGGACCTGGATTGTTTTGTTGCCTGGGGACCTGTTTGGAGAACTGAAGGCTAGTTCCCTTCCAAATGAAAATGGGTAAAAGAGAAGCTGTGTTCATATTGTTTTCTACTTCACGCAGCAATTGTTAGCAGAAATGATTGCTTACAAGCATTGTGTTGTGAGACCATCATGTGGGTTTGAGGGCTCTTGGAGTTGGGATAAATTGCATCTCGTTTCTTGTGGCCATAAAACAGTATTTTACGGGGAAAAAAGTAGGCCACTTGATGAGTGAGAAAAGAAGGCCTGATGGAATGTAGCAAACTTGGAGAGAGGTGTGCAAAAGCGAACACGCAGGTAAATCATAACCTTGGCAGCCTTTGCCTAAGTCTTAGTGAAGACTTGGACTAAATGAATCTTTTGATATTGCCAAGATGTAGGAAAATTGCTTCATTGAATACCAAGATGCTGATGTGGAAAGTAATAATTTTGAGGTTTGATTATAACTTTTGTTAGCTTCAGTAAACTTTGAATTGGAATGAAGTCAGCTTGGTTGACTAAACACAGAAAGAAGCATACTTAGAACAGTAAAATGCTGGAAAATAGTTGGCCCGCTTGGATTTGCCAGATTAATTTTTAGTAGACAGAAAAAAAAAACACAACAAAAAAAAAAACCCACCTCCAAATTGGAACTGTACCTGAGTTGTCAGAATTTGATTTTAATGTTTCTAGGTGTCATGTGTCTTGGTCTGCAGGGCAGGCGGAATTTCAGCTCTGTATTTTCTTGTGAAAGCCTATGTATCTTGACTTTGAGAGCTTGTCCATGTTCTAGCCAGACTTGTTGTCCTGTTTTTCCAGCTACAAAGAGTTGAATAAATGGGTTCTGGAAGGATGTACTGATATGGAGTAAGATAATCATGTAGCACTTTTGAGTTTGCTGCTGACATAAGCTTTCTCTTGTTGGCAAAAAGCCCAACTCTCTCTTCTGATACTTGTAGAAAAAGCTTTTCTTGTGGGTGTTGCTGCTGTCTCTGCCTTTAGCAGGTTTTTCATGATGTCAGGGTGGTTTGGATATAACTGTGTGCTAGGGTTTGTGCTCCTGTTTACCTGTAATGATAGAAAGGGAGCCGGCAAATAGTAGGAAAAGATAGCACTGATTTATACCAGACTGTCTCCTTTCCAAGCACTTCTGTCTCATTTTAAAGACTCTGTACATTGGTCAGTCGTGGGAGCCACAAAGAGCATTGTTGATAAAAGTAGGTCAATACTTAATATGCTTGCAGCAAGAGCCTTGCTGAATTGAAATTTCGTCTGTGTGCATTATGTAAACGATTGTTTCTTCTTTCTCAAAGATACAATAAAAGAGAGGATGACTTTCCCAGCCTAAGTGAATATAATGATTTCCTGGAAGAAATAGAAGAAATTGGTAAGTCTTAATGCTTGCATTTTTTGATGTGCTGTGCTCAGGAGACCATAGGCCTTTATCTTGACAACCTACCTATGAGAATGTCTAAGTTGGGCTCCTGTAATAGAATTTATCAGTAGTATCAGATGTTTATTTAATTACTTTTTTTCCTGTGTATTTTATCCACATTTGCTGAACTGTGGGGAGTTGGGAAGTAGAACATTTAGCTGCCAGAGGAAAAACATGATTCAAAGTGGAAGTAGTGCTTTATAGCTGGAAAAGAAAGGCTTGCAGGGGGTTGTTGGTGCTGCACTGGGAAAGACTAAACAGAAGAGAAATTCAAATTTTCATTATACGCCTCCATTAGCTTTATCTACCATGACAGGAGCCATATGGTGTCTTTCATCAGTTTTGCTTCTGCAAGTTACAGTAGTTGAAGCTGCTTTGAAGCTGATGACCTTACATACCACTGTGGTAGCATTTTATGTTGCTGCACAGAAGAAGAAGGTTTAGGAACAGGCATTGATTTCTTTCTCTTTGGTTTAGTTGAAGCAGAACTTTGCCCTTTGGAAAGGGCCTATGTTATCAACAGAGTTTATTTTTTTCTTAGTTAGGGTGACTTGTGATTTATGGTGGAGTGATGGATTTTGCTTAGAAAAACATGGACGTGTTCAAAGGAGAGACTCCTAAATGGTTTGCTTTTTGGCTTTGTGGACTTTTTTTTTTTTTTTTTTTGTCCTGGAGGATGGAGAGGTGGCTTAAAATGTGCAGGAAAGGCAGTGAATGCCATTTGAAGGAAGTCATGGAGATGCCGCTCCCTTTCAGCTTTTCAGAGGAGCCCTTGCTCCTTTGTGCACTATGGCGTTTGTAGAAACATATCCAATACACTTACTGCTGTGAGCAATGTGTCATGTTTTTGTTGGCATCAGAAGGCTGAAGCTGGAGAGCTAAATCGTGTGGCTGGGAAACACCAGGCACACTCATATGGGCCCAAATATCTGGAGGAGACAATGTGGGTGTAGTTCTGTTTGTATATTTTTTGGATGGTGTAGAGGAAGGAGAGAGTGAATAGAAAGAATGATTGCAGCTTAGCCAGAGGATCCTGGAAGAGTGTGTGCACACAGAAAGGAAAACCGCTTTGTATTTATGTAGCTTTAAATACAGGTTTCCCGCTTGCTGCTGTTACGTGATATTTTGGTATCTGCAACAAGGGAGTTGAAGTTCTGCCTGAAAACTCCAGAACCTCATCAATTTGTGCAGCGTGTTGTGATTCCCCAGCTCTTAGGACCAGGTAGTTAAATTTCAAATGATTCCATAGCCTCTGATAGCCGTTTGCTTGAGAAGCAGCAGAACTCGCATCTGGTGCTTGTAACCTTGTGAAGAAGAGTGAATTTGTCTGTGATTGTGCTGTTCCTGCAAACGCATCACATAGGAGCTCAGCAAACGCATGTCAGGAATTGAAGTTAGTTACTGGAAAGGGACATCTGAAATACCAAAAGGACCAGAAAGGTGAACCTTCCTTGTTAGAGTATCAGCCAGGGTAGTGTGAGGAAGGAAAGGGTGCAGTCAGAAGGCTGTTAATTTTCACAGTCACAGGAGTAATTTATGATCTACTAATGTAAAATAGATCTGCAGTACAGAGGGCTGGTTAGACTCAAGAATGCATCCAATGAGAATTCAAGCCCCATTCTTTCCCATAGTCACATTTTTCCTTTCAAACTTCACTGACTGTTGTAATCTCCCCAAACGTCCTTGCCTGCGTTCCTGAGCAGAGCTCTCCTCCTGACTGCTGTGTGGTACGCAGCAGTGTTAACTTCTGCAGCATTTTTAGGGCATGATGTGTGTGGCACGGCAGAACAATACATTAGAGACATCCTCAACTCTGTGGGTATTTTAGATTTTACTGGTAAGAGCAGTCATTTCCTTTTTCTTTGTATATGTGAATTCCCTGCTCGTTTGTGCACGTGGGAAACTGGGCTACAGAAAGGGAAAGAAAGAGTGTAGTCATGCGGAGCAAAGCTCTGCCTCGTGGGGCCAACATATGGCAGGTTGGCAGTGGCTGCTGGTGGCTGTTAGAGCCACCAGGTTGGGAAGCTAGGGAGCAGAGAACCAGATTTCCCCCTTTCTTTTCCCTGCCCTAAATTTCCAGTTTTTCTCTGAGAAGTTCAAAGTGTTAATAAGCACAACTTTACTGTTTGCTCTTTGTCTTTCAGTTTTGTTTCTTAAGTTGTGAGGGGGTTTCAGGTAAATTAGTTGCTTGGCAGAGGAGCTACATAAACATCCCTTGTAAGTATACTTCTGTGACCCTGGCATGGTTCTAACAGCTTTTCAGGGTGCTTCGGGTACATCATCTCCAGCGTTTGTAGTGACTGCAGTGTTCTGTTCCATTGCTGTGATGTATGGCCTCACTTGGAGCACGTTTTCCCCTTTGTATCAGACGTATTGTAACTACAGACTTCTTTATTTAAAGGAAAGTGTTGGGTGGTACAGTGAAAGAGGTGGGGGGAAAAGGTCAAACAGGAGGGTAGTCACCTCTTAAGATTGCTGTTATAAAAAACACATTTTTAAGTGGTTTAGAATGCAGCCACTAAATAATGCTTTGGGCTAAAATGTGTTATACAAGGCTTTAAAATAGAAACCACATTTTAATGCAGACTTTCTCCTGAAGGAAAAATCAGTTGGACAATTTGGTAACACTGTAAACAGTTAGATGTCATTAGCACTAGGAGTAAAAATGAAGTGAAAAGGTTAAAACGTCACTGGGAGCGATACAGCATCTACTGAAATAAGTCAGGTCTGTGTCCTGCTGAGGAGGACAAGGTTGAACCTTACTGCAACCAGGATCACAGTCTCTGGACATCATGCACACTTTTCTTGTGCTTTCTACAAGACTTTCTTCTTCCCCAGGATATCTTCACTGCCGGCTTTTGGAAACCAGGTGTGTCAGCTTTCCAAACGAGGGCCCGCCTCCTGGCCTGTGTGTGCACACACTGCTTGGCACCACTGTCCTGGTGCCTGAACGGGGCCTCTAGGCACTACCACAACACAGTTGCTAATAGTTATTACCGCTTTTTGAAATGTTCATGTTAGAAGGAGGCTTCTGTGTTTGTGCCCCTTGGATTCTGGAATCTCATTACTTCTCTAAGACTTTGTGCAATACCCGCTGCCTGGTGACTTGTTTGCTCAGAGCGTTTATCTAACAACTGATCCTTGGGTAGGCAGGGTTTTGTTATCTATGATTGCTTGTAGGTTATGTTGTTTACTGTTGAGGTTTTTCCTGTGTGTGTAGAAAGACGGTATTGCCATTGCTGAAAATGCGAGGAACCTAATTTGAAATTGAGTGGCTTTAGCAAAGATCAGTTTCAGTCATCTCATCTGAACTAAGATTTCAGTATCATGCTGTTGCAGCCAGAATGATCTTTCCTGGATCGGATGGGGATTAGTGATTCAAATAATTCAGTTCTATACCAAGTTGTTTTCTGGAAAATTGTCACAAGAAAAGACAACTGAAGATAAACAGAAATGTCTAAAAATGCATAACTAGATTTTTTTTTTCCTGGCTTAATTTTGCATTCTGTTTTTCCTGATAATTATTTGGTGGTAATGTTGGTGGGAAGAGACCTCTTAAGATTTGATCTGTCTCTTCTACCACCAAGCTGCTCCCACCCTCATAAAAGAGAGAGGCCTCATGGGTTTGCCCAGAGGTGGAAGGCACCGAGCAAAGGTGCCCCAGCGGCTCTGGGCTCCCTGTGCAGGCTGAGGATGTGATCGTGGAGTGCTCTGCCCAAAGCCCTTCTGCCATTCCCAGTCTCTAGCTGGCTGTTTGCAGTGATGGTAATGGAGGAGTTCTTGGTGGTAGGGTAGGAGGAATATTGCTTATTTTTCCTTAATCCATGTATTTCTCTTACGGAAAAAAGTTGGATATGTGGCCATTTTCCCACTAGCTGGGTTCAGCTAGAAGTACAGAGAATGGAAGGAGAAGGTTTTTAGAGGATTGTGGATGAGAGAAAAGGGATCAACATAGGAACTGACTTTGTAGGTCATTAAACCAACCGCCGGCTGTCTCGAGAGAGGCAGTGAGCCTAATGTTTGAATAACAAATATTTCAACGTGATAACATTACCGTCTCTTTTAGGAGGAGAAATCTCAGACAGTTTTCAGTATCTCAAACATAAAACAAGGATGTTTTGGTGGATCAGCTTTGAAGTTCCACAGTGGGGTGACGTACACAGTGCTTCATCTCTGGGCAACTTTCTGTTCCATGTAATCCGAAGTTTTGGCTCAAGTTTTCCAGTTCCTTTTCTAACAAGAAAATACTTTCCCATTTCTTAAAGAGCTGCAGAATAAATGTCGTTTTTCAAAAAGCAGTGAAAGTCTCCCTGCAGAGGCTCAATTTCCAAAGGAAGGAGTTTTACCTAAATAGAATGAAAAGTTTCAGGAAAACACAATAGTCTTCCTGTTGTACTTCAACAGATGTCTGAAGGCAAGTCATTTTATAAACCAACTAGTGTGAGATGGATAAGTAGATAAATAATTGTTGCATACAAAACAGCTTCTGTTTCTTTTCCCTGAAGGGTTTCAGGCCTCTGATATCAGCTTATGCTATATTTTAACACAGACAAAAATAAGTCTGTCTTCTCTTTGAAACCTTTTCAAACTAGCCATCTGCTTTGCCACTCATATTCAGACCTATACCAATATTTTTTCAGGGTAGGTGTGGCATGTTTGTTTTTTTATAAAACCTTTTCTGGTCTGATTTTATAAATTTTGTTGTCAATGTTTTTTTTTTTTCAAAGCAACATTTGGAAGAGTTGTTTAAGAATAAATTTGACAAAATGCAGATAAAACTAAATCAAACAATGCTATATAGTCCTATATATAGAGAAGGTAAGATGCTGAGTATTAGTTGCTGTGATACTCTTCGGTTTGATACTTTCTGGTTTCTAAATGCCGGGTAAATAGTGCAGGGGGCATAGGAGAAGAGAAGGAAGTTATCTCTCACAGCCTAGTTCCCCTTACAGAATGAACCCGAGTATTGTAATTGTGGGGATAAAATGGCAAGAGTCTGCTTTCTCTAATTCTTGATTAGAGAATATAGGAATTACATTTGGATTTGAGGCCCATGACAAAGAAATTAGAAAATGTGTTAGAAAGTATTTTGGCTGACAGGTTGGCCACTGATAACTGCAGTGTCAAAGAGCACAGTTTGTTTTGCTGCTAGGATATTTATGTAGGAGGGAGGATATTCTTTTCGTTTATTCAAGGACTGCTGTTGGTACTGATCTTGGTATAGACACAACCTTCACAGGTCTTCACAGCACTGCAACAAAACATACATCTCCGGTATGTTAAGTCTTGAAATGAGGACCCCTTGGTGTTGGGGAACAAGAGCTGAGGATGGCTGGGACCAAGGCAGTGTTTCTCCTCAGTGATGGTGAGTTACTGTTTAGCAGGAGAGATCTGGTCTCTAAAGGTTTAGGAGCTACAAATCTTTCTGACTGCTGCCCTACCGTGTCCTCACGTGACTGAGTAGAGTAAGACATGCAGAGAAGAATCAGTACAAGGAGATTTGGTTGCAGGGAGGGTTCTGCCCATGGTTTCCAGCCACTGCAGGGAAACAGAGAGAGAAGTAAACACATAGCACTTTGCTGCAAGGTGATACAAGGTGATAGAAAGTATCAAGATTACTCACTTTTGTAAGTATTTATAAATAAAGGTAGACGTCTGCCTGTGTCTAAAGTATGCCTTCTTGACTGAGAAGAGTTTTAATTTGGTGTTTTGCAAACTGAGATTGTGCATTGTTAAATCTATTAATAACTGAGGAAAAAAAACCCAAAAAAATTCCGCTTAAACGTTTCAAGCAGCAGTGCTTGCAAAACCTTGGTCATCTGCTTATTGCTGGGGCATTTGGGAAGAAACCGTGGTGTTCAGGAGCCAGAGGCATTTTGGCATCTCATCTTGTTCTTCCTCTTGCACCTGAAGGTGGCATCTGGGCATCCTGCTAGCACAGCGTGTCTCATATGCTATTTCTTTCTTGTGTCGTCATTGAAAAGTTTACAGAGCTGTTGTGTGGATTTAAGTTGTAGGAAGTGCTGACATTCCCGTGCAGCTGCTGTCATTGCAGAGCCTTGATCTGATTGTATGCCAGCATTTTCACATGACCATTCTTCTATGCTGTAATACTCAAATGTGAAGCTGCTTGTCAGCTGGGGACTGTGGACTTAGAAAACTGGAGGTCAGATCTTCCCTAAAATAATAAAAACTTACACTGAAATAATGTGTTTTATTAAGGAAATTCTGCCAGGTCTGGAAAGCAATATGTAATTGCAAGAAGAAACTGGAAATGTTCTTACAGCCCTTTTGGAGCGAGGAAAAATAAATTGAAATGAGTAATTTGCTTCTAAAACCCAAGGAGCTGAACTTTGAAAGTCAGAGAGTTCTCAGAACGAAGTGTTGGTTTGTGGTGATGTCCAGGGCTCCACTGGAGGTGAGATCAAGACCCTGAGATAGGTGCTGCACAGAGCTATAGTAAGGAGACTCAGCAGAACACATACAAGAGAAAGGAAGCTTTATCCTCCTGCTTGTGGTTCTCACAGATGGGGGACCTCCAGTGTAGAGGTCAAGTGATCTGCCCTAGAACAGCAGCAATGCTGGAAATTGAACCCAGGTTTTGATTCCCAATCAAACACTTAGCCCGTGAAACCAGCCTGCTTCTCAGATCGCTCCTGAAATTAGGAGGCTGGTGCAGGGCTGCAAGAGTTTGGCTGCTTTTCATGAGCCAGACTGAAATAAAATGTTGGTCCTCTTGATAGTGCTTATTATTTAGAAAAGGGAAAAAATAATAAATACAGCATTTTGTTTGTTTAAGATCATGGGTTTCTTCAACTGTATCCTGCCTAACCCTTTTTGCTGTGGTTCAAGGAAAGACTGAATACTTCTGATAGAAATAAGATAAAGTGTTAGTTATGTACTCCTGGAAAGAGTGTTCTTACATTTCTATTACTTCCCTTGCACCATCTCTGGCAGTTGTCCATTGCCTTTACTGAGCCAGTTCAGGTTACTGAAAGGTTTCAGCAGACACCATGAAGCACACGGAGTCCTGCAGGGGGAGAGGTGACTCCTGTGCCTGGGAGAAGTGTAGGCTGTACTGCTGGGTTAGTCCAAGTGTAGCCAGTGATTCTCATGCTTCAGACCTTCCCCTTCTACCCCCAGTGGCTGATCTCTTGCTTCAGTTTTCTAGAATTACAGATTGATTGGGTTGGAAGGGACCTTGAAGTCCATCCAGTTCCAACTCCCCGCTGTGGACTGTCGCGGCCTACCAGCTCAGGCTGCCCAGGGCCCCTGACCTTGGGCACCTCCAGGGATGGGACGCCCACCACTTCTCTGGGCAGCCTGTGCCTTACTGCCCTTTAAGGAAAGAATTTCCTCGTAAGATCTAGCCTAAATCTCCTGCCTTTTTTTTGTTTCTCTAATTGTTCTCAACTGCCTTGTCAGTCTAGGTTATTGGTGGTTTGTCTTATCTAGAGCCATTCTGAAAGTTAATTTCTGCCACGTTACTTGTGGAGGGGAGAAAAGAATAAGGGATTTTAATCTTTTCCGAAGTGAGATGTTCTGCTGTTCTAACAGGAAGCAGCACAGATAGCATTCTTTCTCCTGTTTCTCTCAGCCTCATTTACACAAATAATTTTGCAGTGGTACATGTGCACGGGGTTGGCTCTAGTTACTTGAGAAGACTAGAAACAGAGAACTAAATAAAAATCCTCCAGTTCCTGTGCTGGCGTTTACACTGGAACCCCTTCCCCTGCTGACTGTTTGCACAACACTGGTGCCTTTATTCTCTTGGAAGGGATTCATCAATGGCTGTGTAAAGTTCTCTGCTGTTCTTGTAAGCTTACAGTAGGTGTGTGACAAAGCTCTTAGAAGTCTCTGGGAAGAATGCTGTACATTTATGGTCTCCCTAAAGCTTTAGGGAGGTGGACAGGAGCCCAGCATCCGCTCTTGGTATTGAACACCGGCAACTTCCCGGTGATAATGGCTTTCAGTTGAAATTCACTTGGCCCACAATTGAACCAGTGACCTAGAGGTGAAAGATTCAGACACTGTATTGAATTACTGATCATCCAAACTATCTCTCAAGCTGTTGATTATAGAAACCAATCAATTCTTGAGGCGTATTCCATGCTGTACGTAGATGGTCCGGAATGCTCTGCTAAACCATGGAGCTTGCTGGCCAACTCTGCTTGCTCATAATTATGTGAGATCTTGCCTGTCACTATCAAGAGGCATCCAAAAAATGTCATTTTAACCAATTAATCTGGATGCATCTGCAGATTCTTTGTAATTAGATAATTGTACATTGGTACCTTTTAAGTCAGTGAAGTGTGAAATTGATCTGAGTACCTGAAAAATCTGATAATCTCTGTGCATTAGATCATCTTATGAAATGGAGCAACTTCATTTCTAACCTTGTCTTAATATGTATGCATTTAGTCTAACTTCATCTAACTGGAGCTGGTTAATTAGCTAATGTCATTTAATTGGAACGTAGCTGCAACTGCTACTTGAAAAGGTCAGTCTGTTACTGACAGTATCATGGTTACTCATATGCATCATTGTCAGTTTCATAAAACAGGATGCAAGATTCAAATTTGTATCTATTACAGATGTAGAAACCTGAAGAAACTCTACTGGCTTCTGTTGAAGTTTGCAGGGATTTAGCAGGCTGCATCTTGCTCTACGAGGCATATCTAAGTAAATTCTGGTATTGTGATGTTTGTGTCTGGTGCTGGAAGTGATGGAGTGTGTAAGAATAGTATTTCTTTGTGATAGAAATGCACGCTGACCTAATACTTTGTCTTTCTAATATTTATGCAGTATTTAACTTGACTAACAATGTGGATTTGGAGAACACCAAAAGGAAAATGGAGCTGTACCAGAAGGATAACAAAGAAGTCATTCAGAAAAACAAGATAAAACTGGTTAGTTTAACTTCTCTCCCTTACAGTTTTTATTCATTAGCTGAAGAATTAAAGGATTTTCTAAGTGACATACTTTGTGAAGTATCTTAAAAGCAAGCCAGAACTGAAGGCACTTATGCATACTTCACTTTGTATTCAAAAACTACAATATGCTAATAGTCTGTGATATTTAGTGCTGCTTAGAGAGATGAAATTGATAGTTGGAATGCAATTATCCTCTATTTTGGAAAGCATTTAAACAGAGGGACAGGCAGTGAAATCTGTATTTAATACATCACCACTACATTGTGCTGGCAGTCTCATTGGACAATATCCAGGAGAGACCAACTTCATTCCTATACTAGGACAATTGCTCCTTTCTCATCTGAAGGGTAAAAGGAATCCAGATGCAGGCATTGTGAAGCTCCCAAGGGAGAACTGTAAAACGGAAGGAAAGCACAGGTCTGGCTTATGCAAAATTTGAAGTGAAAGATGTTGAAACAAACATTTAAATTTTTGTTCAGGAACTGATAACAGTAACATCAGGAGTGTTGTGAATACTGTCTATATGCAAAACACGTGGTTCTTTGAAGACGTATTCACTAAAATATGGCTCAGATAGAATTCTGTTCTTTAAAAATAAACTTGCAAACGTTTCCTTCTGTAAGAAAAGTTTAACCTGTGTATTTTTATACTGAACAAGTACTTAACATTTTTATTGATTCTTGAAGAAAAATGTCTGTCCAGAGTGTGACTTAACAAGGTTTTATGTTTGTGTTCCAGTTGTACTAGGGACTGGCTTTCAAATCAGTAGGGGTGAAATCCTCACTCCCCTAAAGTCTGTGGCAAAACTCACAGTGATTTCTTTAGCAGTAGGGTTTCACAGGAGGAGACTGGAATCTCAGAAATGTTTGTTTGAACCTCTTCCTTTTAAAGGCAAGGAAATTTCCCTAGGGGACCATCTCTCTGATCTGTTATCCTGTGTGTGACACTGTGCAATATCCTTTGCTTCAGAGTTGGAAGAGACCTCACAAATCCTAGGCTATCTTATTTTCAGCATAGGCACAACCTGTAGCGTCGCCATAAGAGTAGTGTGCTTTACCTGCTGCCCATCTTCCGTTCAGGGACTTGACTCGCAGACAGCTGGTGCACTGGCAGTGTGATCACATCAAGCAGCACAGTAATGCTCTGTACCCACCCAAGCCCTCTGGGTCTTCTGTTTCCTCTGCTGTATGGACTTGCTGTGCTGAGCAAGTCTTCGTGGCTACAGATCTCCCCCAAGTGTGAATGCTTCTGTTTTTGCCCAGTTGACGCAGTTGCTATTACAAAAACACACGATCTTGCCCATAAATTTACCCCTCTACTAAAAGCTGAAATGGTGCCTTTTTTTTCCTCTAGCTCTTCTCAGATTTTTCTCCTTGAATAAGAAAAGATGTGGTTATTTCAAGCCTAAACTTCTTATGGTTGGCCTTCGTCCCTTTGTTCCTGAACTGACAATTGTCCACGACCATGTTTTGCTTCTGAGGAAATGTTGATATTTTCTGTCACTCTTGATGCATATTATTTAATTAATTTATTTTAACCTGTTCTGGTTTGAATTTTTGTTTGTAAGGCAGAAAGGACCAAAGTTGAAAGCCATATTGGATGTGGGACCTCAGCAGTTTTTTTCATCTCTACTGGAAATATGCTGACATGAGTGATCTTAAGGTTGTTTTTCTCTTGTAGTACTGTCATACAAGAAATTCAAAATCAGTAGTGATCAAGTAGCACATCATATTACTTCTTCTTTTGTTTTGACTTTGCCCCAGGCCTTCACCATGATCATCTTTATTTCTTCAGATCTTGGAACTGTGTCTAGACTAGCTTTAAGCTTGGCACAACCCTTGCTGCCTGTTGAGCTCTCTTGTTTTTGGTTCTTTTGTTTGGTCTTCAATTCAGAAAGAATTTGATCTAACTTGTGATCATTCTGTTATTGCTGTAGTGTGATGTAGTTTAGGTTTGTATGTTAGTTTACTTATTCATGACTGTGATTTTTCTCGGCTGGTTTTTCAGATCTGTCAGCACTTTTCTGTACAATTTTACTTTTGTTTCACTGTGAAATCCAGGCAGTTTCTATGCATAAACATGGAAGAGACTTGGAGTGTTTTATAGACCCTGAGCTCTTAGTTCTGCTGACTGAACTATTGAGATGTATTAATTCTTTGAAATAACCTCTGTTAGCAATGGGAGGATTTTTGTTTGTTTTCTTTCATTAAATGCAAGGAGAGAGCATCTGGTGACTTTCTGTTGACCAGTGTCACTGGTACTTGCAGAATGAAGGCATCATTGGTTGACTCTGACAAGCGATGAGACTGTCAGCTCTTCTACCAAGGAGTAGCTGGGCCTCCCTGGGGCCCAGCAGCCTGATCTGATTGGCATTCTTTTGATTCTCCCTTCTGTATAAAGTTGTTCAACTTTAATCTTTTTTTCTTTTTGCCTTTCAGTGGTTCTGTTATTTTTTGAGCCTTCTTCTTTTTAGTTCTACAATGAGTTTTAAATACAGTTGACTCAGTAGTTTTAAGAAGCCTTTTTTATCTGTAGGAATGAACAAAATCTCAGTCATCATTTTCCTAGTAAGTTGTTTCTTTTCTCCTCCTGTAGCACACAAGCAGTATTCAAGTTGCAGGGAAAATACCTCACTTTCTGGGAATGTAAGATGGTCAGAGTTCATACTTAAATGTGTTCATACACTTCTTCTACGCCACTGATAAACAGAAGTTTGCACAGAAGATGCAGCTGATCTACAAAAGGGGTCACCAGGGAAAATTTAGTAAAATTATATTTTCTTTTGCTTTCTTGCATCTCTTGAGAAGTAAAGTGTGTAAGAGAAAAAAGGGATGCCTTCATTTTACAGCTAAGATATAAGGAAAAGCCTCTGTCATTCTTTATCATCCAGAGCCAGAATCTAGATGAGTACTTTTTCTACTGCAGTAAAAATCTGTCTTACTCTGGACAGCAAGAGAAGGTAGAATCTCATCCGTAATGACCATTAGAAGGTGAAATTTGGCTGCTTTCCCATTGCTTGGTCTGCCCTCGCTCCTCTGGTAGGCAGAAGAGTTGTGAGGGGTCTCACCCCATGCAACGGTGAAGATTGCTCAGAGTCAATTTCTGATGTTTCCATTTCAGACCCGGGAGCAGAAAGAGTTGGAGGAAGCTTTAGAGGTGGAACGACAGGAAAATGAACAAAGGCGACTGCTTGAACAGAAGGAGGAACAGCTGCAGCAGATGATGAAAAGGAAGAATAAACAAGCACTCTTGGATGAACTGGTGAGTAACAGAACTGGAAGCTTTGAAAGCTCTGTAGCAGGGGAAATAGTGGATAGGTTTATACACGTCTCCTTCAATTCACTGTGGAATTAGCCCAGCTGCCACTGTCTGCTTTCATGGCTTGCACATTTTATACTACTGTTCTGTCTCCTTGCATTTATTGCAGTTCTAGAAAGAACTCAGAACAGTTTTGGTAAGCGAAGGGTTAGTGGGAGAGCGCTTCTGAGATATCACAACTAGTAGGTAGGCTCAGTGCACTCATTGTCCAGAATTTCCAGTGTTGCTCAGGAATGATAGGGAAAGCATTCTTGGGTATTTCAGTGCAAAATTGATTTTTTGTAAGTTGCGGAAGACTTGTTTGGGTATTTAGAAGAAATTTTTTGTTTCAAAACTGCCCTTAATGAATATATCCACTGTATCATTTTCCTTAACAGCTGATATTGCTCTGATGTCTGAAGAAGAGATAGTGTAGAAGTGTAGATTTCTATTTGACTTGACAATATGAAAGCCACAAGTTTGACTGAATGCAAGTTTGCACTTAAACAGCTGATGCAGTTACTACTTCACCTCAACCTGTTGTATGGTGAATGAGTTTTGCCACGGCGTAGCCTACGCAGCTGCCTTCTGTTGTTTCCTTCAGCCAATGACAATTGCTTCTGCTGTAGCGTACGTCTAGTCATGCAGTTTTTGAAGAGGTAGTGAGGAGCTACTGAGATGATTCAGCCATAGCGTGAAGTTCTACCACTGTTTGTTAAGCAGTCCTGAATTTCTGTGGCTGACAACTGGTGTGCTGAAGCAAAACAGTAATTAGGAGCTACTTCATGAACTCAGCCGCCTCTGCAGTAGAAAAATAAAGATCAGGTAACAGTATTCTCATGATCTGAGTATTGGTCAACCCATCTTGAGTCAGAGCACCTAAGTAATGATGTAGAGGCAATGCTAGACCTGGAGCTCTTTTCCAGGTTTCAAGGGGAGAGTTTCTTGCAGGAAATCTTGGGAAGAAGATTGGAGGCTCAGCAGCTTCCTGAAGTTAACAGGAGGCTCAGCAGCTTCCTGAAGTTAACAACTACTAGAAGAATAAGGTTTCTTGCTCTGAACATGTCATGTTCTCTTGCGGTGGACATTTTGTGTGTGAGATGCTTCTTCTGAAGTGAGCAAAGGTTGGATTCATCTGAGGGGTGTATAGACTACTGAGGAGAAACTTAACTTCTTTAAATGGTCTTGATCTTCTTTTTTGGCTTAATTTGCTACTATTTCTGTATTTGAAATGCAGTGATGATACTTGGCCAAGGAGAAGCTCAGAAATTATTTGTTCTCTAATCAAGATTCACTTCTCAGTTTAGTTTTTTTTCTTGTACGTGTGTGTAGATATGTATGCACAAATATTCACACTTTCCATCTTCATAGGAAGAGTCTGTGTCTAACATGGAAAAAAAAATACGTATGTGTGCGTGTAGTTACAGAATATGCAGTTGAGTTTTAAAGCTTCTTGGCAGATTTTAATTCAGAATTTCTCTCATTTCAGTGTCTTGTGTTAGTATAATGTTAATTCTTGCTTTGTACTCTCAGTTTTTATTTAAGGTGGAGATACTTTTCTGATTTTTCTAGGAAAAGGAGAGTTCTTCTTTGAACTAGAGCATGAAGAGAGAGCGTTGGTGTGCAGTTCAAGAGTTGTAGGAGCTCTCCTGAAGACTCATTGTTTTCAAAGCCAGGGGTCGTGGAAACCTTTCCCTGTTTTGTTTAAAGGAGCTGTTGTTTCATTGTTTATAATATGGAGCAGAGATGAGCAGAGAGGCTCCCTGAGAGTCCTTCAAGTCTGTAACTTTGCTTCTGGTGGTCTCTTTTCACTTTCAAGGTAAAAGTGCTTACGTTCCCCATAATTAGGAATAGTTTGAGTAGTGGATCAATTCATGACAGTTGCACTGTGAACTCAAATTTAGTGTCTCAGAAAAGGGATTTTGAACTGGTTTCTGACTTAGTTCAATCCTGCTCTAACATCAAGTCTTAATATACTAGAGACTAGTGTTGTTCTTCTACACAGCAGTTGGTTTTACTGGAAACTTACTTCACCAGATGGCTTTAGGAAAGAATGGTTGTAAATAATCCTTAAAACATCACTCAAATAGGGAGTGTTAACTGTGATTGCATGTGTACTGCTATTAAAATAATCTGAATATTCTAAAAACAACAGAAGGGTGATTTTAAAGGCTGAGGAGGGAAACTGGGCAACTTTAAGTAGTTTAAAGTTTAAGTTCTGTCTCTGTTTATGAGGGGAGCACTGTCAACTTTAATTTGGATCAAAACTAATTTAGTAATAGCAAAGGTTTATAAAACTAGCATTAAGGTGTTTGTTCAATGACTTATAAAGTCTGTAGAAAGCCAGCAGCTGTTAAACAAATAAACATTTCCTATGGTCTCTTAAAGCACTCTAATGCCGTGCTGCATATCTGAAAATGAATCTGATCATGAATAAAATTGAAATGCAGCAAAAGCAGGAGCAATGTAAGGAACTAAATTAAAAAAGAAAAAAAATAAGTCCGTGTTTGATGGTACTGTATCAAAACCACAGGGGTTAAGCTCTGCCTTCGCTGATCCTGTGATATCAGAAATGCTGGTTTGGCAGGGCTGTGTGTAGAGGGAAGTGGGGGTGCCAACATTCACCCTTAGATTTGGTCTATTCTGAATGCATCACCTGCTGTTTGGAACCTGCAGCCGTGTGACCTGGCTCTTGGTGACTTTTTTTTTTTCAATTTTTTCCCCACTGTACTGGACATAAAGAGAACATTTAGGGCGTATTTCTTGTGTGGTATGTGCAGAAATGTCAGCTCTTCCCTCAGCTTTGAGCAATGGACAGGTTTGGGTTCGTAAAAGAAGAGCACCTGAACTGAGGGTGTCCCATGCACTTTCAACAGGAGAATTCTGCTTTTGGTGCTTAAACTTGACTGAGGAGATTAATTTATTTTACACATATGTATTGTGTTATCATAGTGAGTAAAGACCTTAGTGGTTTACAAAACCATACAGGTGTAATGCCTGTTTCCAAAGAACTTATAATGTAGATAGTCCAGAGGCAAGAGAAAAGGCACAGAAATGCTTGGTATTTAAAACGTTGTGCAGCAGGCTCTGGGTTGCTCAGGTCTCACAGATCTGGCCTTGAGGCCGAGCCTCCAAGAGCATGGCCTCTGCTGGGAGCTAGGTGAGTGAGGCTTTGTGTGGCTCATACTGTGCACGCTGCAGCTCCAGTCCTGCCCTGTTACCTGTTGGCCGTTTTGCCTCCTGCTACTCAATGGAGCAGATTTTATATAACCTCCATTGTAAGTGGCCTCTTTTGCAATGAAACCTCCCACTTGAAGAGCACAGCACCTCGCTGTAGTTTAGGCTTGTAGTCTCAAATGTATTTTACATTTTTATTAGATGTGTGGTTTGTTTGTTTATTTATTTATCCTCTTTTAAAGTGTCTAAACTTAGGTAATCAGGGTTTAATAAAATATTAAAGCACTGCCCTTATTTACTGTATAAACTCATCTGTATATGGAGGTTTATAGAGCTGCTCTTAGATGTCTTCTGTGATGTGGGACTTGCACTTCCCTCTTCAAGAGCCCGTTCTCCGTGGGTAGGAGCAGGATGGCCCCGCAGCACTTGGTGAACAGGCATCTTTTCCCTGGGCCATGCAGTAGTTTGGAATCACAAAAAGGTCAGGGTGTCTTAAAGATGTCAAGCATCCACCTTTTACCAGAACCTCAGGGTTCTTTTCACATATTTCAGAAGTTTTTACATGTAAGTAGATTATGTGTTTTTTTTGTTTTGTTTTGTTTTTGTTTTTGTTTTTTTTTTTTCTCCATACAGAAAATTGCTAGTAAGAATAAATGCTTTCAGGATTGGATCTTTGATTTCTGTTTCTGTGTTAATAGTTAACAGGAGGGCTGTGTGCGTGTTAGAAAGGACAAACAATCATGAATGTGTTGGCTTGCTGGCACCGTTGTGTAATCTGGTTACCAACCATTGTGCCGATGTGGAACTGTTAAGAAGTTGGTATAAAAATGGTCTTCCGTTAGTTATTGTGCCAGAAACGCAGCGAACATTTAAGGAATGTGGTAAGGTCCAATGAGCTAGAGAAGCCTGGGATGTTAGATCTGGAGATAAGGAGAATCTAACATCCTTAAACTCCGAGAGCCAGCAGCACATGGGGTCTGCAGGATGCCTGTGGGTGCGTGAAATGATTTGGAGATGTGGACTGTTGTCTAAAGTCTCTGTGGTCCAAATTTTCTCCCAGCTGTACAAAAATCTCATCTTGGGAACTGCTGAAATTTCCGTAAGGTTCTACATCTGATATCTGTCATTCTGGAGCCGGTTTCCTGTGAGATTTTTCTGCTTTTAACAGTTGCTACCTAGACATGAGATGAAGTGAGTGTAAGAACAATAGAGAGGAAAGAGGAAGGAGAGTGATGAGGGAATAACAGGTGTAAAACCTTTCTTCGTGAACACTTGTAGAAATTTCTGTAGGCTACTCTGGACAGCAAGGCATTGTGCAGCTTTAAAAGCTTCCAGCTTCTTCCTCCAGACTGTTCTGAAATGAAACTGACAGTTCAGTCCATTGCAGCATGGTTCGTAGTTCAGTGTTTGCTTGGTTTGAGCGTCGTCTGAGAAATGCTACCCTGCAGAACTCTCAGAATAATCTATTCTGAAGTTCTTCACTGCTTTCAGCTTCAGTTCTCTTCCAGCCTGGGAGTCTTGGGGAACTTGGTGGTGGTGTGGATAGTCACATTAGTTTATTGGAAAACTGGTCAATAATTTCTGACTCTCCCCATAATGTAGTGCATAGATGTATGTTAGTAGTCATTCTGTTGTAGCCTAAACATGAGGGTTTTAGTAGCTAATTCACTTAACCGTTCATTTTATTACTTTTATATATTTTTAAGAAATTGGCTGGCTTCCCTAAAAATAAGTTGGTGAAGGAGAAAATAAATATGCTGTTGATTGCACTTACAATAGTGCCATTGTGCAGAGCAGAGCAAGGATCATTTCCAAACGGCCTCAGGTGAAATCTAATGGGAAACAATTTCAAACTGGTCTGAGTTCATTGGTAGAAAGAATGTGTCTTAGATAAACATCTGATCCAAGTTATGCTGCTTTGTATTATTCCTTCTCCGATTAAGCTTTTATTTTTTTTTTAAATTTTAATAAACATGGTCACATTGGTTGGAATAGGGAGCCTGTTACATTGCCTTTAATGTGGGTTCTATAGAAATGGTTGTTTGCAGGTTGCTCTGATCTGTGGGGTTACTGCAGCTTTTTCGTATGACTAAAAATGATCATTTTCTGCGAACTGTTATTTGTATAAGGCACTGCACTGCTCTGCTGGGGATGCCCTTTCAGATACAGCTTGCAGTTTCGAAGTATATGCAGCATTAATTAGTACTTATTTAGGTGTAGCATTCAGATGTTTATTCTTATGTTTACAGGAGAGCTCCAGTCTTCCTGCTTCGCTGCTTTTGGCTCAGCACAAAGACAAATCCACTCAGCTAGAAACGCAACTGGAAAAACCCAAACCTGTCAAACCAGTCACATTTTCCACTGGCATCAAAATGGTAAGTTTCCTCCTTCACTGTTTTTTAAGCATTCTTTCAAAATGCCTGTTTCTTCTTAAGACACAAGATTTCCTAATTTGAAATCTAGAGGTTATTTTAACCAGAGTTGCATATTGTATTAAATGGTTGAATTTCTATTGATATAATTGGAAAAGAACAGTCTAGGTATTTCACCGTTCTGCTTCTTGGAATATATGAAACCTTTTCATTGCATAGCTGTCTGAAAACAAGCTTTTCTTCAGTAAAGTTGTGCTGCACATTGAATTATTTTGTCTCTCATTTGTGTAACGATTCTGGAAGTTGAAATTTTAGATAGAAGGCTGCACTCTCCGAGTTTACTCCTAGCACCGAAATGATCTGTGAGTGTGGACAGACAATGTTGAAAATGGTGCTGAGAGGTTCAGGATGCTATTTTCATTGCTACTGGAATCTAGGAAGCAGCAAGGATTGTGTCAGATGTTATTGCTGTAGTGGCAACTACAGATGTGTCATCATTCCTGTATTTTATCTCAGCATTGTACGATGTATACGTCTACTGGTGCATGGAAATATAAGATAAATAAATCTGGCTTTTGGGAGGGGGGAGGGCTGTAGATGGAGTGCGAGTTGTTAATCTTTTTTGTACCTTACTGGTTTCTTCCTTTCTTTTCTTTTTAAATCCTTGCACTTCTTTTAGAGTTGATAATGTTAAATGATGTCTTGAAAAAAACCCATCACTCCCCACCTTCGTGGCAAATCAGAAAGTAAGCAAAGCAAAAACCTTTGCATCATGCAAACTGGTCTCCCATCAATTAGTCAGTTTGATTTGTCAAGGATATCTGGGTTGTGTTCAGTGTCTCTTTCCCCTGAAGAGTTTGCAGTGTAATAGCATTTGCAGCTTACTTTGCTTGAAGTAATGTCAGCTCTTAGAAACTTGTGCAGATTGTTCTTTTGTGTTCCTGTAGTATAGAACTCTATCTTCTTTCTTTTTCTTGCGATCTATGAACCTGGGAGGAGGCAGATCATCTTTGTGGAATGTCTTCTGTATGTAGAAAATCTGGTAGAAAAAAACGTTTGTGGTTACAGCTTACAAAATATTCCAGTGGAATTCCAGTACTTGCTGTTAGCTTAAAAAATTCTGAGAATATGTTCTGTTTGTCTTTCCAACTTTGCTTAGAGAGCTAAGTTAAGCTTCCACATAGCTTAACTACACGATGAGGACAATGGAAGTACTTTACAATTTATTTGTAAATGGATTTTAAATAGTATTAAGCAATTGCAGACATTTC
Organism: Oreortyx pictus; assembly: GCA_036925125.1. NCBI lineage: Eukaryota > Metazoa > Chordata > Aves > Galliformes > Odontophoridae > Oreortyx > Oreortyx pictus. The sequence goes on from JAUPFR010000006.1 coordinate 58,382,920, forward strand.
AAATCTGCAGCCCTAAGTAAACTTCACTCAAAAATGGTATAAGACTTGGATGAGGAGATTTCTAGCAGTGTGACACTTAAATCTTGCCAGTTGCAGTAAGAAGAGGTGCTTCAGGTAACTTACCACTGTTTTGTCTGTGTCCAGAAAGTGTAATTAGATGACTGATTTTTATGTGTTCTGTCTCAGATGAATGAACAAAACCATCCACCCTGATTGATCTTATATATAATATATGAAGTGTAAGTACAGTTAAAGAGTAAAAAAGTGAAAGTTAGGGATATTTGAAGTTAGTGACAAGCGTTCTATGGAAAATGGATTACAGCAAGCAAAATTGACTTTATACCAATTAAAATTACAGGTTTCTTGGGAAAGTTGACCATTCCATATTTTCTTTATAGTGTAGGGTGCTTGATTTCAACTTCTTAGAAGAGATGATATCATGTAATTATAAAAATGATATTAGACAATAAAAACAATATTGATGCTCTGCATGGTAAATGAATGATCTGGCTGATTTGTAACTCCTGAAGTAGTCGTTGGTTACACAGCATGGGAATATTTCTGTGAGGGATGTTCTTCATGGACACAGTTCAGGGTTTGGAAGCAGATGTTGGGTTTCTGTAGCTGACATGGAAGTTGGCAATTTTTGGCAAGCTGACCTCCTCTGAATGATATGAGTCTTAATATGGCTAAATGCAAAATTATAAATGGAAGAATAAATAATGGTGTCCGTGGAGAGGACTTGGAAGTTTGAGAGTTAGAGCAACCATATTTGACCCTCAACCACAGCATTGCATGTGAGCCTTGGGGTAGATAAATAGTACTGCAACAGAATAGGAAGGGACTTCTCCTGAATGCAGTGCTTGGAAGACTTGTACACTGAAGTGTTCTGCTGACAGCGTTTTGAAAGCAGGAAAGTTCATTCAAAGGTGGTAGGATATGTTTTGTGCTGAGTTCTGCCTCTGGTTCATGAGAAGGTTATGCTGTGACTCAGTGTTCAACAAGCACCTCCTTGGTGCAGAAAAAGCCAGGTCTGAACAGCACAACAGCTAGTGTAGCAAGAACTGGTAACCTTAGCTAAACAAATAGGAGCTTAATAGGAACTGGAGGAACAAACAGACCTCAAAGTTCACAATGTTCCAGTGGTTAATTGGCCTCACTGTTAAAATTGACTGTGGAATGTGATGAAATCTCTAATTCTTGAAGTTTTCAGATCAGGACTGGGATTGCCTTTTGGAAATATAGTATTATCAAATGCGAGTTGTTCAGCTGAGAATGAGCTAGTTTTGAAAAAGCAGCAGTGCTGATCACGTGTAACTTGGTGCAGCTGATGATCCAGTTGGAAGTGCTGGGTGGCATCCTACCTTGAGAGTCACCTGAGATACATAATATGTTCCAGGTTGAGATTTGTTTTTTTTTTTTTTTTTTTTTTTTTTTTTTTTAAATCCTGTTGTACACAATCCACCTGCTTTGAAAATTCTGTCCTGGGCTCACCCTTGAAGGTTTTCTCAGCACACAGATGAGTTGCTATGTACGATCTTCCCTTTATTTTTCCCCATCTGACCTTTTCTAGTGGATATTTTTCTTAATTTTCTTCGGAAGAAGGGAACCCAGGTAAAGCTGGCTGAGGTGCTGGCAGATGTGGAGCTTGTGTTTACACAAAGGCTTTACGGACATGCCAGTTGTGGCAGTGCATTTTTCTTCTTCAGCTTTGAACACGAGTGTTTTTCCTGGGATGGTTGTGGTCATAGATGTTCTTCAGCCTGACTGATAATCAGACAAGTTTCTTGGTTTGTGAATTAAAGGCATGCCCGTTCTAGTTCCTGGGCAAAGCTGAAGGAAGTTGGCTCATTTAAGGTGTCATATTAGTGCTGTGGAGCCTTTGTGCTTACAGGGGGAGGGAATGTCTGTCCCTGGTAAGCTGAGCAAGAGCATCCCCTATAGCACAAGAAAGACAATTAGATCAGGGGATAAGGTTTCTGTCTTCAGTTTTCATTTTATTACACTGTCACTTTGCTCCTTTCAAGCAGGAGTTGCTTTTTATTTGCATTCTCCTGGATCTGGTTAATATTTTAAGCTCGTTTTGGTACGTTGTGTTTTGTATGCTTGAAGCGCAGCTGCCTGTCACTCAGTGTGACTTGGCCTCCCCAAGTGGGGTTGGAGGCTCTTCAGAGTTTTCTGCTCATCATGCTTATCATAATAAGGAATAGGCTTTTAGCATATTTGAATATGTAAAATGTTAGTCTCATTATATCTAATCTCAGCAGTATAAGATGCAAAAGAAATTATGACAGTTATACTTGTGGCAGTAATGCTGAAAATGTTGCCTGGCAATGCGTGCACTTCAGATTTCAGTATCAGACCAAACAAAGCAGTGATTACTAGAAATGAATGCTGCTTCTGGCTTGTCTGGGTGTGCAAAACAAATGTTGTGTCTAGGAACAGAACCATTCTTCCATTTCTTGGTTACATAGTGATCATTTCTGACAGGGAGATGGCTTTAACGGATTGCTGCTCTTCTACGTTGTATGTTAATAGCAATGTACAAATGTGAGCAGGAGTCCATTACGCTACGAGCGTTCCAGTTTTCCTTTTGTGACTGTAGTGTTTACAGGACTGTGGGAGCTTTGGAGCTTGTAGTTCTGTGTTTTACTGTACTTCTGGGGTTAAAAACACATGGAAGCGAAGAGATATTCAACTCCTCTTTAATTCATTGCAAACTGGAAACGTGGAAACCTCTGAGTGTGGGACCCAGATATTAGTGTGTTTGCAGCAAGTCTGAATCCCTTAGTATGCACTCGAGCCAGTCTGTCTTAAGCTTGTTTCAGGCTGCATGGCTGTTCCTTTTCTTTTACAGCATCTTTGCTCCCTTTCCTAGGTCTCAGGGGTACCTACCCTCCTGTGATAGTATTCTGGAAGTAATTTCATGTAGTTAAAAACTCCTGTTACCTCTAACTGGATAGTCCAGATATGCAAGAGAAGAGTGTGGGTGTCCACTGTCCTGTTACCACTTGAGAAAGCTTTCCTTCTGCATTTCATATCCACATACGTCATAAGGAATATAAGGTCTCATTGATGGCTTGATTTCTGTCGGGGTTCCTGTTGGTTTTTTTTTTTTTTTTTTTCCCACTTAATGGCAGTGGGAGGATTTATTAATGGAAGTATTAGTGCAGAGCACATGCTTTGTCATCGCCAGGATGGTCGTTATGAATTTGTAGTTTAAATAGAAGTGTTGGGGAGGGAGGGAAGCAGATGCCCGGAGGCGATGTATTCGCCCAGGATTAGACAACAGACCGGCGGCGGAAGGAGGAACAGGATCCAGCCCTACTGAATTCCTGACCCAGTGTCTTTTCCGCTGTGCTGGGCTCCATCTCCTGTCAACAGCACCTCTGAATGGCAGTGAATTAAGAGTGAAATATCTGCTTCAGCTCCTTTCCTGTCCAAATCACAGCAGCGACGTTGTGTTTAGCTTCGTGTCTGAGTGTTATCAGGATTGTATTCCAGTCGCTGTAGTTTCAGACTGCTAGCAGCTAGAAGCCGTGAGAGCAGTGTGCAAGCTGAAGCAGTCAGAGCTTGCAGGAGACAGCAGTCAAATCAGTATTTCACCGAAATGAATCTGTGTCAGACACAGGATGTCTAGGACACCTCAGGAATGCACGTTACTACTAAACTGAGCATAACACGTGCTAAGGAATAGATTTCTTGCAGCATTGCACTTGCTGTGTTATTCTAGTGGGAAATAGTGTTCCGATTTTACCTTATGTGGTGCTCTATTCTTTTAAAATGTTGACCTCATCAGCTCAGGTCAAATTAACTGTTCTTTATTATTGCCTTTTCCTACAATATTGCTTCCTGTGCAAACAACTGTTCAGCAGCGGCTCCTGCTTTTCAGTCTGTTTCTTTTATAGCTCACGGAGCAATTATCCAAAATCCTGTTCCAAACACAAAAAAGTCTCTCAAAATACCTTTTTAATAAGTTGTGCTCCTTCAAAGCTGCTTAGACAAATGCCAGGGACTCTGAGGTAAGTGCACTTCTGTGTAGGCTGCGGCTGTTCTCCAGCTCCTGAGGCTTTGCCATCCCATCTGTGTGGCAGGGAGCTGTTTCAGCCTCCTGGTCTTGCTTTCCCAATTTTTACTGCTCTGTTTTGTTTTGGGTTTTTGTTTGTTGTTCTGTTGGCTTTATTAAAGCGCTGTTAGAATTTGCCCAGAGTTTAAAATAAAACACAATCCAGCCCTTTGCCCTCTTTTGCTGTTAGCTCAGCTGTCTATCTCTGGCTGAAACACTTTAGATGGAATCGATTTCTTCGAGACCTATGCCAGCCTGAGTTTAATTGGTATTTTCTTTTTAATCTTCCTCAGGCTTTTGCCACGCGTGTCTTTTTTGCAGCTGGGAGGAATATTTCTCATAACTCATGTAGCTGTGATTCTAAACAGAATCGCAACACATTTTCAAGTGGGAGTGAAGTGTTTAGGCGTACAGATTGTCTCAGGATAGACACACGAGTTTTAGAAAGCGTGTGTAAGGGTGATGTTTTATCAGCAGCACTGAGCATTACGTAGAGCTGCAGCAGGACTCAGTGGCTGAATCTGTACCACAAGGGTGCTTCGTTCCCGCAGTGTCGGTGCCTGTGCCCACACAGCCGTGTCCCAGCTCGGTGCTCAGTCACAGTGAGCTGGGCAGTGGCCCCGTGGGAGAGAATCCCTCTGCAGAGGAAATCAGATGTGCCTGAGAGGGGATTTGTTTTGCAGGGCTTCCTGTAGGGTCTCTGAGTGAGATGCTGAAAGAATCAGCCCTTCTGTGGGTGGACGTTTGGCGAGCAGGTGCACACGTGAGTCAGTGTAACAGCAGCCCTGCTAGCAGGGGTCTGCCCTGCCTCTGCACCTTCACTGTAACTTCCAGAAGGAGTACTGCATGTTGCTTTAGCTTTGAATTTTTGCCACCATTGGCAGCAGCTTGTTTTCAGCAGCGAACCTTGCATTGATCTGGTGGGAAGGATATCTATTTCTGAAAAGCGAAAAAGGAGAGGTGGTGACTACATCTCTGGCAGTACATACAGAAGTCAAACGTATGACTGAAGGGACACGAAAAATGCTGAATGGCAGAGTTTGGTTTAGGACTGATGTGCTGGATTTAGCGGTGATCCGGGGTGCTGTGACCCGTGTAGTGCCCACTGAAGTCTCACAGGGTCACATATACAGTGCAGCTGCCACTTCGTAGTGACCTGATGGAGAATGGTGAGCAGTTTAGTGACTTGTTTCACCGCACCTCTAACCTGCTATTTAAAGATGTGATGTTAAGCTTTGAAAGCATACATGCAGAACTGTGCTTAAATATTTGAACTCTGTGTTTGATGTGCATGCCAGGTACGCTTTATTTAGAACTGTTCTATCATCAGCATGCTTCGTGTGCACTCCAACCCACAAACTGAAGTCTAAAACATTTAATTGGGTTCTGGGCATGCTGTGTAATTACTATTATACGAAAATGTGTAAACATTAGGCACATTATATTTGCTTAATGAGTGTTTTTCTAAATGTAGGTAAGAAATGTTTTTGGAGAAAGAAAAGCAAAGTAAGTGATAGTATTTATCATTTCCCTTCCTTTCATTTATATGCTGTTGGCCTTGGAAAAGGAGACTGGATTTTGCAAATGTGGTTCTACATCTTGCTGTATCTCTTTGCAGGATTAATGTTTGGAATGCCTTAGGAAAGATGCCGTAGTCAAAATTAAACAGTTTGGTGCACAGACATAATCAGAACCACTTGCCCTGATTCTGTTTTATGGTTGGGCTCTTTTGTACTGCTCTGTTAGAATAAATATTTGTACATTCGCTTTAAGGCTCCTTTCCATGGCTAAATCAGCACGTGTTTATATACACATATAGTATAAATACGAATTCAGCCCAGAAGTTTGCACAGCTGTAATGAGTGGAATTTAGTGAATGAAATAATGCCAAAGCTGTTAATTGTACAGGAGCGAACGAGAAGACAAGTGTATGTACTGGTGAAGTTCGTGGCTGTAGCTGGTGCTGTAGTGTGTCTGCCCTTTGTCTGATGCTTTTTGAAATGGGAGCGTCCTTCCCTTATTTGTTTATTTATTCATTCCCCACTGTGTTTGGTTTATGGAGTTGCTCAAGAGCTCTCTTGCTTGATTCTTCACCATGAAATCTCAGCAGTACATCTGTGTGTCTCAAGCAAAGAGTACATTGCTTTAGTCACGTGAGAAAAGTGTTTCTTAGGAAGAGTTTCACAGAGAGAAGGCTGCTGGGGTGCTTTGGGCATCCTGTGCTCTGCTCTTTTGCCTGTAGTGAAGCAGCACTGAGAGTAGGGATCAGGAAATGGCCTCTAGGTTCTACTGTAGGATGCCCAGATTCCATCCTGGCAACCAACCAGACCTAATGCTTGCAACAATAGCACGAAGACATGTTGTAAACTGATCCGAAGTAAATACCATTTAAATCGGACTGAGATGTTCCCATTTCTGAGTCTTAGAGCTCTGAATTAGCTGTTGCTTGAGTAGGTGTTACTGTGAGCAATAAGGAGAGATCGGACTGAAAGAAAGAAGGTGGCTGAGAGGGGAGTCCAAAAAAACAGCTGGCAAGAAAATAAAGAATAATAAAAAATTTCTCAATCATTGTTTGTTTTGGAAAGATCATGCTTTAAGCACATGGAAATACTTTACACATTTGAGAAGTGCTGACTTCCTACATGCCTTGTGAAGGAATAGCAAATCATTCATGTAATGTAAACAGATTAATAGATTGTTCCAATAAAACTTTTTGGTGCTGCTGTTCTTTTTAACAAGATACATTTTAGTGTGTGTATGCCATTGTGATGTTCTGCTTTGGCCAGGAGTTGCGTGCATCGTGAATGCCCAATATTAAAGCATGTGCTAAAAGAACAGCACAGAGTTATCAAATCACATTTTTTAATGCAAAAGGTTCAGTAGTGGTGCTTGATGCACTCTTCAAATGTAAACGTACCAGACAGTAGTGGTAGACTGAAAGAGAGGTAAATGCCTCTGTGGAAGCATGGGTATAACCTCATTGGATAGAGGATCCTGAGTTGGAAGGGATTTGCAAGGATCACTGAGTCCGACTCCTGAAATCTTGATAGAGATGATATTAAAAATCAAGAGAGGACAGGTTCCCTCTTGAAGAGTGGAGTTTTTGGTCCAGGAAGAAAAATGAATAAGATGTAAAACTTTGGTAGCAGAATTGCAGTTGTTACTTGTGGAATTGTATAAGTGCAGTGCTTGTCAGAGGTCTTGGGGTCAGGAGTCCTTCCTTCTGCTTTGAGGATTTGGTGATACTTAAGTGTTCCTAATGGGGACTTGTCTAACCTGTTCCTAAAGACCTCCTAAAGTGGCGGCTCAGCAGTCTCCCCAGGCTGCCTGTGGTAGCAGCTCATTGCCCTTGCCCTCAGTTTCAGGAGGAGCTTTATTAAGTGCTCATTTCCTTGATGCAGTGCAGGTTAGTTAGTGTTCTGTCTTCACAGATGCAGAAAGTGGGTTGCTCTCTGCCTCTGTGTGTAAACTTCTTGTGCACTTCAAGGTGATGAGGTAAGAGGACTTCACAGAACTAGATGTTTTAGAATTTACATGCTAAAAGATTGAGTTTGTGTATGTGCATAGAAAAATGTGAGATCTTCCAGCCGTGGTCCCATTTTCTTAGCACTTGGCTGCATTTGCGAGAACACTACAGGTTTTCTTTTAATCTCCTATTGCTGCTGATCAAAGCAGTTTTGTGCCATTCCTTGATCCTCTCTATTGTTCACCTGAGGGAGGGCTGACAGCCTGGAATGGCAGAGCTGGGTAAGGGGCTCACAGATTCCTGAGAGTCGGCTGTCGGCTGGAGCGTGTCCGTCTTGGAGACGCTTGCCTCTTGGGCACATGTGTGCAGACTTACCTCACACATCAGTTTTATTCTTGGATACTCCCGTTTCTTGTAAGGACATGAGCTATTACTATTAGGAAGCCTCCAAAGGAAGGCTGTGAAGATGGGAAAGGGTCTGGAGAAGATTCATGAGGAGTGACTACTGAGGCTCCTTGGTTTGTTGGGCCCAGAGCAGAGGACTCTTGAACCATTTATCTGCCTATGTTATAAAGCCTGTTTGCCTTTACAGCGTTGTTAGAAGATCTCTTATTTGCCTCTGTCTTCTTCCTTGCTTTTGTTCTTAGGGCTTTCTTTAGACAAATTTTGGATAAGTACAGCCCTGAGTTGTCTTTGAAATTTGTGGAGAGCTGAAATGTTATGCAGGGAGAACCTAAAGGACAGAAGGAGCGACTGTGCAGTGGGGAGATGGTCACCAGAAGAGACACGGTGGAAAGCTGAGTGTTTCAATCCCAGCAGCAGTAGCAGCAGTGTCAGGATGGAGCATGGGTTGAGGGCATTTTAGGGATGGGGAAGTGCAGGGCAGAAGATGTGATGGATGGGGGAGAAGGAAGGGATTTTGATGGGAAGTGCTTTGGATAGAATAAAATGATGGGCCATGTGGGATTGTCACTCTTGCAGGAGATTTGGGGCAGTCTGACAGAAAGGTGAGAATAAGGGTGGGATAGGAGAAGAAGGGAAGGCTAAGGAGTTCCTCCTGTATGGAGTTGGGAATTTTAGGACAGCTGAGTGATGGAAGGATCTGGGGAATGGAGGTGGTCACCTGTCCACCTGGTGGACAGCTAAGCACCAGGCCCCAGGCAGTGGCAGCTCTCCTACCAGTGTCCCCAGTTTTACTGTTTAGTATGGCACCGTATGATTTGGGATATTCCTTTGACCGGTCTGGGTCAGCTGTCCTGGTTCTGTCACACCTAGCTCCTGGTGCTCCCCCAGCCTGCTCACTGGTAGGACAGCATGAGAAGCTGAAAAGCCTTTGACTTTGTGTAGGCACTGCTCAGCAGTGACTGCTATTATCATCGCTGTTTTCATTCTAAATCCAAATCATTACACATTACCAGGTGCTATGAGGAAAATTACCCCAGCTGAAACCAGGGCAAGTGTTCTGTCACACATCTGGCTGGAGAAGTTTCTGTGTAAGAAGCCTGATCTCAGAGAGCAGCAGGACTGTGTGTGCACTTGCATGGTTTTGAGCATGACACCCCACACACTTTCTAACTTGGATTCTGGCTGTAGGTAGGGGTTCAGTGTGTCGGCTGAGGCCGTGCTGGGTGTGCTGTGTACCAGCCTCTTCCTTTCTGCATCTATGCTTGCATATAAGTGAACACAGTGGACAAATGACTCTACTTCTGAAGTTTAAAACAGCATATTTACTTTTTAATCTATTTTTAATTTGTAAAGATGTTTTTCAAAGGTGTATTGAGGGCCCTAGTTTTCAGCAGCCGGTAGTCATACAAGGTGCACTCATGCTGTACTTGTAAAAGATATTTTGGATCAAAGAAATGATGTTCTGCACCAAGAAGACTTCAATAATAATTTTCCTGAAGAATGTTTGTTCAGGTGCAGAGGGTGGGAGAAGGGAATATTGTTTTAGGCAATCAGTGTTGGACATGAAAAGGTGAATTTCCCCATACATACCTAGTCTGGATTCAGTGTGTCAGTGTTGCTGGAAAGAATTATTGACAACATTGGCTGCTAATGAAAGAGAAGTCATCCTGCTGAAGAAGTGCGTTGGTCTCTGAAAGTTTTGCTTGTGTTCATCCCTCCTAACTTTTCTAAAGAAGAAAATCCTAAATATGAAACGTATCAGTGCAGAGAAGTTATTGCTTTAGTTTGTCGTTCTATTTTGTCTAACCATAGTTGCCATGCAGGTAACCATTCTGGGGGGAAACAGGAGGGCCAGGTGTAACAATTACAATTCCATCAGAACGTGTGGCAGAGCTTAACATCCTCAGCCTCTTGCCAAGAAGGCACTAATGTAGTATAAATGCTGTATTTTATGTTGGCTCTCTTTAAAAAATGTAGGACAATTAAGAATATTTTGGAAACAAAGGGACCTGCTTTGGCTCAGTCAGACAAATGGAGTAGTGGTACGGACAGGAAATGGAGGGACAGAGAGCACATGTGGAACAGTCCATCCCGATTAGCTGGACGGCAGCCAGGGCACTGGAACTTGCAACATCTGCAAGGATTAGTGGAACATGAAATGATGGGTTTGTGTCAGTGTAATGATTCTTGTGTTACTCCTCTAGGACTTCGAGAAAATCCTGGGCAAGGTAGATAGCACAGATAAAGGGTGTGCATGTGGAATTGTTACAGTCGAACAAGGAAGGAAGGATAAGTGGGTTGGAGGGAGGAGCAATTCAGAACCAGAGGCTGTGGGCAGGAGTGAAGAATCATGTATTTTTAGATCTGAGGACTATTCTCTTGTTTCATCTCTTGAAAGAGAAGCTTGAATAAAGGCAGTGCTGCTCTTTTCTCCAAAGCAGAGAAAGAGAATGACAGAAACGTGATCCTGTGCAAGACTGTCACAAGCAGTGCTCAAGTAAACAAGACCTTTTGCTCTGTGCCATGTAGACTTGCTGACAGATCTAAATGGGATCGATGTGGGCATCTGATCCTTGCGATCATTAGGTACTCCTTGGCACCAGGGTTTAGGGCTGTCTGTGTTTGTGTACCTGTGGGCATGCGGACACCCCTGTGGGGAGGGGAAGCTATGTGCATCCAAAAGTATAGGTAAAGCTTTCCAGTTGTAATGCTGCCCTTAGAGCAGTAGGATCTTAGAGCTCAAACACATGAAGTTTGATGATTGATCCATTAGGAAATATTCAAAGAAGCTTCTGCCTTTCCGAAGGGACAGCAGTTCCTGTGACTGCGTGGTGGTAACAGTACTGGGAGTGGGGTCATTTTCTTTGTTTTCCTTTGGAGCGCATTTCAAGCCCAATCGTAACACGGTTCAGAAAAAGCATAACCCAGGGAGCTTTATTGTAAGGATTTCCCACCAGCCACTGGCACGCCGTCATATAGATGAAGCTGGAGGACTGTCGTGTGGCCTGCTTGACAGGAGAGAACTTGGCATAGAACTTCAATATCTATATCCTGGTGTTTAATGTCTGTTGGCACTATCTTGGCTGTGCCTGCATACCAAGGATTCCCTTTTGCATTTGTTCCCACTAGTGCATTATTAGGGTTTTATTCATTGCGTGGGGAGAGGAAGATGGCTTGGCTTCAGAGCTGATGGGAGGATGTATAGGGGATTACAGTGGAAACTATCTGCCTCCTTCATCTTTACCCATTCAGCTTTCACTTATTTACTCTACGTACCTCTTTGCGGGATGCCTTGAGATTGAATTCCCATTTTTGATCTATGTAGAACCTGAAGCCCAGCCAGGATTAAACCATTCAAGACATTACTAAAATCTGTTTGGAGTTACCACCTTTAGGCATGATGCTGCACAGCTGTCATTTTTCTGATAGCAGTGTGTACGGATTCTGTTTTCTGCTACTTCTTAATGAAGTTTACATCTGGTTGGTTAACTTCAGATACAAAATCAAACAAATACGTGACACTGGGAACAAAAGAAATGTTCCTAAAGGACATTTTGCTCATTTAATGGTTGCTTGCTTTTAGACCTTAAATAAAATAGTGATTGTAACTGGGCTTTTTGTTTGTTCGTTTCTGTTAAGAACAAAGTATGAATATAGTTAAATTTTTATTTATGGAGAGTGCTTGATCACTGCAACTTTTCAAAATGCGGAATTTCTTCTTTAGGAAGAAACCTCTCATTACAGCTCAGGAAACTTCATTCTGAAATACAACACTGCGTATCATGCTGGTTTATCTTCTGTTATCTTCAGGCGATCTCTAATCCATCTTAGTGGTATTATCAGGCTTGGAATTCCATGAGTGAACTGTGTTTACGGTGGCAGATGAGGATCTACAGAGGGAAAGCAAATTTAGTTGGTAAAAATTCTTGCTGTATGTTATGTAAGAAAGGCCTCTGCTGCTCTGATGCTATGGAAGTGTGATGTGAACTTGGGAAAGATGGGATGATGGCCCTTTTTTTTCCCCTATGTTGGGAAATTTTCAGTTGCACACTGTTGTGATCGATTTTGCTGATGGAAAAGGAGGAGGAAGAAAGCTGAGGAAAGTCCAGCTGAGTCTTTAGGAAGGCCAGACCTGATAGCCTGTGGGGTTAGTGGATGTGAGACAAGGAGAGGGACATGAGCTCAGACTGAGCAGACAGCTGCCAAGTGTATATGCATTGTCACTTGTCTGTGGCTGCTCCCATTGTGGGGGAAAGGATCTTTTTAGGGGAATTCAGAGGTTTAGATAAGAGTGTTTGTTTCATTCAAATACTTCAAGTAGATTCCAGGAGACTATCAGATGAAGCTAGTTTGAACATGAGTTTTTGGAATGGAGTATCAATGCTGTTTAGGGTGGTTTTTGTTTTGGTTTCACTGTCTTCACTAACAGGACAAGTTTTGTTGAAAAATCAATTAGGAAATGCAAAGGAACATGGATAATGGGAACGATACAATTACTATTCTGTTCTAGCAGGTTCACTGAATTTATAAAATCTGTCCCTTTCATAATTTATACTTGCAGTTTACATTTTTAATTCAGTTAATCTTTTATTTTATTTGCATTCAGGTTTGCAATGTTTTAAGCTGAGCATGGAAAATAACTGTCAGTGCTTTCCTACTCTTCTGAAATCTAATTAAAGCCTGCAATTGTTGTCATTCATCATTTTACCGTAGGAGCATATTTCCTATGGAGACAGTCTAATATCCTGCAGCAACTTCGTGGCATTACAGAAATAATTAATGTCCCCTTTTAAGGTGGTGTGTGTTGCTACAATGTGGAATAATACTTCAGTGCTGTAACTGAGTGGCGTGCTAGGAAACACTAATCCCTCACGTATAGTAACAGGAAGTGTGAATATTATTTATTAATGATAATAGAAAACACTTTTGCACACATGCTTTTTCTGGGCATGTCTACATTTTGGCAAATGGCAGTGAATTTTAGCTGCAGAAAATTGTGAGAATGAGAACAATTTGTGTAATAGAGAAGATCCGTTTATTTAAAAGCCTTTAGAAGTTGTAAAAGATAGAACTTCTCTGTGTGAGAGGGATGGCTGTTGTGCAATAATGCCCCTTCATTCCCCTTTCATAATAAATCTCAGCAGAGTATTCATCTGAAGGGCTGGATGCCAAAAAGAACAGGTTCGACTTGTCCGTGAGGATTTACACCACACTAAAATGCACAACTGCTTTTGTAGAGGTCATTGTGAAGGTCAGGGAGCTCACATGCACTGCTGAATGAGAGCAGCCTGTAACAATGGTGTGAGCGATTGGGCTGTGTGAAATCAATATTTAAAACCTCATCTGCAGTGTAGCAATAAGCTGGAGTCCTTAAAACACGGCTTCAAAGCCAGATTTACAAGAGTGAGTGGTCTTTTCTTCCAGAACTTTGTGTCTCGTACCCTCAGCTGATTGTAACTCCGAGGTGAAAATGTTAGATTTTTTTGACGGTTAACATTGAAATAATGCAGTACGTTTGGTATCAACACTCAAACTGTAAACGGTTGCATCAGGATGCTTTCTCCATCCAGTTAAAAAAAAAAAAAACAAAATCAACTCGTTATTGCAGGTGATCGAGTAGCATGAAACTGGGAGCACCTTGCTTTAAGGAAAGGTCTGAGATTGACCATAGGGCCACTATGTCTTTAAATAAAAGATGATGGTCATTTCAGATGGCAGCCGGCCATTGGTGGGGCTTAGTGCAGAGATTAATTAGTAAAATTTGGAATGCGCTACAGCAAATGCAGCTGATTGGCAATAGCATGTGGAGCAGCAACTGGTGGAAGCCTACTGCTGCTGGGCAGCAGAGGTATTTCCAAAAAGACTTAGGAGCTCTGTGATGTGTTATTCTTTAAATGGAACTGTACTGATTGCATCAAACAACCGTTAATGCAATTCAGCAAATGCAGAAATGAAATAAATCTGAAGTGGATTGAGAAAGAAAGCAGGATTTCTTGTGCTGTTTTGTTTTGTTGGGTGCGTTACGTATTGATGCCCCAGATGTCAGTTTGCAGAGGGCTGTGACTGGTCTGCATTGCATTTGGTTATTTTTTTTTGTATTTTTTACTGTGAAGACAAATGTTAAACGTACCGTCCAATGCTGAGGTATGATTGATTCAAAAAAGACACTGGAGTAAATACAGTTAATTAAATGACTATTACAGTGGGCCGCTTCTTTGCTCTACTTCTTAAAATAGTATGGATTCCTGCGGCTGTGTGTTGGTATGATTTATAGCTGTCTGCTATCTTCTTGTTAATGTTTTAAAGACAGAATCAGAGAAATTTGGGGACTGTCTCTGTAAATTAGCTTCTTATTGATGCTCAATACATTTGATCGGAGTAATGGACCCAATTATGCATAATCCCTAAGGAGACTGTTTTCTCAATTTGCGTAGGCCATGGAATTGGGGCCCAGGTAATGAAATTGAGATGTTCTATGTAATGAACTGTTACTCTTAAGAAGGTACCTGGAAGCCCTGTCCACTTCTCTTGCATTGCATTACTGTCCTGATGCCCAGCTGCAGTTAAAGAGGCACAGCTAAACATCTGTTTTAATCGATTTCAAAAGTGGGTGTTTTCTTCAAAAATGGCTCAAGCAACTCGAACAATCTGGTAAAATTCATCTCACTGTGTGCTTTCCCAAGTCTGCCTTAGTGGACAAGCCAGCCTTATCACGGCAATACTCACGTGAAAGTGATGATCTAAAGCTGGAAGAGGAGCTTGGTCACACAAGGTGCGGGTCATCCTGACTCTGACCCAGGAACCCTTAAGCAATAAAACGAAGCAAGCATACGTTCATGCTGGCTTCGCTCTCAGCTCCGTTACTCCGACCTCACTGTGTGCTTGGCCCTGGGGGCTGCCGATGGCCAGCAGTATTCTGTGTGCCCAGCATGGCCTGAGTGACCAGGCAGAGAGCATGGGCTGTCAGGGGACACGGAGCGGGGCTTAGGGCTGTCAGGGTGCTGGCTGTTTCTCTTGAGGCCTGTTCCTGCAAGTGCCTGCTTCCTAGACCATTGTGTTTCCTGCCATCGCTAATTGCAGCTGAACAGATGGGCTCAGTTTACGCAGTCACGTTTAGGCTTGCTGGGCTTCGTTGGACTGGACTTGCAGGCTGCCATCCAGATGAAGCGATCAGCATGGGACTGCTTCTTTTGCCTTCTTGTGCCTAAAGTGAGTAATTTTTGATAATGTTGATTCAACTTAGCGTCTGTGTCTAAGCCCCATCTGTGATGAAATTTCCTCACAGCAGATAGATTTGTTGGCTTGAAGTGCCTTTGACTGAAGCCTGTGTGTAAATCCCTACAGGATTGGGACATTGTAGAGTGTTGCAAAACGTGCACTGATAGCATTTGTTAAGAACTGTGTAATTATTGTTTGATTATTTGTGTATCAGTGCGTATGCTTATGTGACAGAAATGGCCGGTGAGCACAAAAAGCATCTCCTTTAAAGTGCACTGTCCAAGCACCACAGCCAGCTCTCTTAATTACTGAGACCTGCTTATTTATTTATTTATTTTTTTTAAGACTAAGCAGCGTTCACGTACACTATACGCAACCTGGTATGTTGTAGATGATGTTGTAGGAAGCAACCTGTAACCTCTGATGGAAACAAATGTGGGTGAATTCTGTGATGTGTTATCCTGTCTGAACTGCTAGTTTGCTGAGAGTCAGCTGGCTGTATGACTTAAGAGTGCTCTTGATGTCACTGGACAGTTGCCTTTTAATATTGGTTTAAATCTAAGATATGGAAGATGAAGGAAAGTCTGGATTTCCTTGTCTTGATAGCAGCATGCAGGCACTGTGACTCCCAGCTGCTGCTCGTGCCCCTGGGCTGGCTGCTGTAGCTGCTGATACAGCTGAGTGTGGGTTAGACAGCTTCCTAGGGTGAGCTGTTTTCCTTGCAGATCACTCAGGTGCTGCAGGTACCAGCACTCTGTCCTAGCGATAGGTGTTTCAGCAACGCAGTGGTGGCTGTGACAAGGAGATGGGGAGAGAAAGCTTGACACGGTGTTGTGGTTTAGCTGGGACCTGAGATGAATGTGAAGCCGAAGGCAAAAACGTGGCTTTCAGTTCGGTATTGATCAAAAAAGGTTTATGCCCAGAGCTAGGGTGAAGCTCGTTAAGCTGCTGGTGGTTTTTTTTAAAGCTTTTTGGTACGGACTTGCTATCTGTAATATTTTCAAGAGTCATTCATATTACCTTTCTTGGCAGATCTTGGAGTCTTAAGTAAAAAAGCAAAATCCTGCTCTGTGCAAAGACAGAACTGCTGAAAGCTTCTCAAGCAGCTCGCAGTGAAATTGGGGCAGGGTAGAGGAGAAGAATACCTTCTCCCTCCCCCCAACTGCCTGCTCTTGGGAAAGGAAGCACAACAAAATATCATTATTCACAGTACTCAAGGCTTTCTGACTTGCTCCCATTAGCTTCACTGATACAGTATCAGTTTCCCCATGCTGCTCGGGAAGGGTTAGTGTTTCGTGTAATGGAGTGGAACAGCGATGCAGATGCACAGCAGCCCAGTGTTGCTGGGTGGATGGCTTCCAGGTAGATGGAGATTTGGGCTGCTAGCTCAGAAGGCAGTTCTTCGTAGCTGGCAAAAAATGAGCTTGGCTGGTGAGTGCAGAAGTGAATGTGCGTGTGCTTAGTCAGTCTCTTGTGTACCTGTGTGATTGTGCTGCTGATTAAACTCAAAGAGCTTGGCAAATCCTATTTGTGTGGGAAGATTGAGTGCAAAAACTTGCCTAATTTACTTTATTTAAATCAATATAATCCTGCTTAAGGCGTTTTGGAAAGCACATCTGAGTGAATGGTGTTTTAAGTTAACACAGTGTCTTTCGTGTTCACAATAAAAGCTAGTTTCATTTGAAAAGGGTGTGCTTATGGTTACCTTATACAAACTTTTGCCATATTAAATGTAGAAGGACTCAATTCTCCTGTGTGCACACATTGTCTTTTGTGAAATTTGTACTTGGAAGATTTCATATCTTCAGGTTTGCTTTATGATCGGCCATTCTTTGAACTCGCGAACAAGAAAGTGTGGATAACTTCAAATAGATATTTGAAGTCTGATTCTCAGGAATGCTTATGTTGATTTTTGACCTTACAACGTGAGGTTTGAACTCTGTCTTAAAACTGAATATTCCAGAGGAAATGCAAATAGGATCTGAACTTTTTTTATATACCTTTAAAATACATACCGTCTCTTAAAGACGGGAGCTTTATTCCAGAGATCCTGGTG
Organism: Oreortyx pictus; assembly: GCA_036925125.1. Classification (NCBI taxonomy): domain Eukaryota; kingdom Metazoa; phylum Chordata; class Aves; order Galliformes; family Odontophoridae; genus Oreortyx; species Oreortyx pictus. Next base: position 58,400,131 of record JAUPFR010000006.1, read on the forward strand.
ATTCAAACCACAAACGTCCTGATTCAGCAGCTGATCTCTATTCAGCAAAGCTCACTTCTGTCCTGTTACCGTCCTTAGGAGGACGTGGATCTGTAGTGTGTTTGACTTGAATGTAGCATTTTTGATTACTGTGAATCTCCATAGAATAAAGAAGGGCCAAAGGTGGAAGCTGGCTGAGGCCATTTAGTGTCTTATATAAGTGCATAAAGCTGCAAGTTGTCTTGTGTTTGGTTTTGAAATGCTCCTATTAACTACTTTGACATCTCGCTTTTATTCTCAAACATCTGCTTTAGATTGTTTGCCATAAAAGTGTAAGAATTAATCTCACCCTCGCTTTTGTTACTGCTACCAGAAACCAAACTATTTTTATTACTTATGTAGGGATTCGGACTTGGTAGTTCAGAGCTGAGGAGAAAAATGAGCTTGAATTTTTTTTTTCTATCTTACAGGTAAGGTTAAACTATAAAGTTTAAATACAAGAAGATGTTAGGCATGGCTTTTTAAACCATGCTGTAAGCTCTGCTTTGCTTTATTTGGCTCAATATTTGGAATTTTAAGGGAATTCAAATGATCAGCTCATTTTGGTTTGCTTCTCAGAACAGCAGCTGCCCCGAGCCAGAGTCGGACATTTGCATCATCTGTGGAGAACTCAGTGCCTATTTTCCTGCATGGAAATAACGTACAGGAAAGCTTTCGTTTCTTTGACTTTCATATGTTTAGTCCTTTGATTAACAAATGCTTTAATACTTGTTCTTGGAGCTTCCCTTTTCTTGGAAGTGTAAGTAAAAAGCTCATTTGTGGTGCTTCCCCGAGAAGAAAGGAGGAACCACGCACAGCGTGTGCTGTGTTTGAGTGACTTCCCTCCTAATTCCAGGGCATCCTGCTGCTGTGGGTTCATCCAGGACTTATTTCAGAGCTTATCGTTCTTCCTACAATGGAAGTGTTGTTTTTAAGGCAGAACTGTCTTGTTACAACCCTGTGGCAAGAAATACCCGTGCAGCCTCTGTGACTTGCTGGAAATGTGGTGTTTGTGCTGCAGTTGCTTTCACAGCAGTCTCCACTTTCAGAATCTGTGGCAACACTTTTTTTTTTTTTTTTTTTTTTTTTTTTTTTGAGTACAAGTGTTTTAGCTAAGGGGCTCACAAAGGAGCCAGTGAACGTGATAAAACAGATGAGGCATCTCCTTATTTTTTTAATAGATAAATAGGCTTTTTCTAGGACAAAATGAAATAAATGTGTGACTGTATTGCTGTTTTGCTGCCTGCTTCTCTTTTCCCCTAAACGAGACTGTAGATTTTTCACAGCAGGAACCATCCCCTTTTGCTTGTTCTAGGGATGCTTTAGATGTTTCTGGTTGTTGTGCTTCAAGGAGCTACAAAGCTGCAGCCCCTGGAACCACAGGAACATGCAGGGCTGTGTCACTGAGTACACAGAAGGACTCCTCGTGCAATGCTCCCAGGAACAGACAGAGCTTGAAAATAGAGCTGCTGGTCCTGTGAAGTTCTGGGGATCCTGTGCACAGTTCTGCTGAGATTCGAGTGCCACGGGAAGTATACACTACATGGGAGAGCTGTCCTTTCTCTGTCGTTCAGATGCAACTGTCATTTCGGTACAGGTGGTTAAAGCAGAGAACCTAAACCTCTCAAGAAGGACAGAAGAGTACATTTTGTGAGTATTTATGAAAAACACAGTTGCTTCTGCCCCAGAGAGTGTTTCCTTTAGTTTGTCAGAATTAAAGTACATTTACAAAGCAGTGCGTGAACTGTGCATTACATTGGCAGCAGTTTCTGCACTCAAGTGAGAAAAAGGGCTGGAAATGACCTCCTTCCCACTCTGTTCTAAAAGCAGTAATTTTTGAATACGTTGCTAACACATCTCAGTTTTCGTTTAAAATTTGTAGTACATGCAGCACATAAATATTTTGAAGGTGGCCATGTACTGTAATGCCTGGTGATGCTTTCTTCATTTTTCTGCTTCGTGCTTTAGTTGTTCCGGGTGCCTCCTTGTTTCTGAATGTTCATTCAAACTTTTTCTTTTCCTGTTTTTCCTATTCTTTTCATGCTTTCCATCTGCCTGCATTATCCTTTCATATTTTATTCCTTTCTTTGTTCCCCTCTGCTATGAAAACTTTTATGCTTGCTTTTGCCAGAGAGTTATCAACTAGCAGTCCCTTTTTAAAATCTAGCTATTCAAGGAATCCCACTTTATTTCTTTATCAGTCAGACACAAGCCATTCTGGTTGTGGTGTTCTGCATCTTTATCAACCTTTATCTGGGTCTAGGCTGTATGCTCAGTGAAACAGGGAATACGTCTCAGGTTTTCACACATGGAATTTCTCATCTTCTCTAGACTGAGGTCAGCTTTCTGTTCAGTTGTGTTATTTTAAGCAGTGTTTCTTTAAAAATCATCCATCAGACTCTGCATTCCTTAAGAATGAAATTGTGTAGCAGGGGATGTTTGTGGTTGGGGAAGCTGCTGCAGAGGATCCCAGGAAGGAGCGGGCCGTGGGTACAGTGATATATGGTTGTTGACGATCTACTGTCGTGTCCACCAATAAAGCAGCCGTGTTTTGCAAGTCCCATTGTTCTCCAGGAATGCACAGTTACAGTCCTAAATGATTTTCTTGCATAATCGTGGCATCATATCAGCATTAATGCTCAACGTCACTGCAACCCACCAGGAACAGCAGCAGGTTCAGCTGCACTGAGGCTCGAGCAATTGTTGCTGGCTGGTGAGTGGTGCATAGCTACTGCTGTGCTCTGATCCTCATTGTGTGCCTGCTCTTCTCTAGAAGGTATATGTCGTGATGCACAAAGTGGCATTTGTCAGATTGATTTCTATTTCACATCCCTTGAAAAACTAGGCCCTTAATAGGGGTATTTAAAGCCTTATTATATTAAGGCCTATAATCCTGTAATCAGATTGGCTACTGCAGAGCTTATGCTCCCGTTGAGAGCCAAACCAGAATGGTCAGGGCTCCAGAAGTCTGATGATAGAAATACAACAGAAGTTTGCTTAATTCTGCCTAATGCTGCAATACTGACATAGCACACTGGGAAACAGCATAACAAACTGAACAGAACATTGATGCCAAGTCACCCTCAGTGAAGCTTGCCTCTGGGGTGCGGAAAGAAGCTGCTGGTGTGCCATGATAAGCATGGTGCGTTGCACTAAATGCAGAATGAGTGCAGAGGAGCTGAGACCAGGCTGCGAACAGTGCTGAGCAAGATTGGGTAATGAGCCCTGAAAACCTGGGTGCTGACCTGATGGCTCACCAGTTGCATGAAAATGCCATTGTGCTTTAATCCTCTCCTTCCAGAAACGGTGCTGCCTTGTGTACAGTGCCGTCCTTTGAGCGGAGAGAGATTTTGAGGAAAGCTTGCCAGGGCTCTAGAGTCACTGCTGAAAATGAGTGCATGACTCGGTCCCACAAGCATCCAGCCTATCCCCTGGGTCATGGCTGTGCTTCGACAGCTTGCTGCGAGATGCTGGTGGCACACAGGCAGCGTCATCTCACTGGTGGAAAAAAGGGCAGAAGACTTCTCTTTAAGGAGTAGTCACTGAATCTGAAACCGGCACGGAACCAGGACTGCATTTCATCTTATGCAGTGGATGAGGACTTTCTTCCAAGAGATTAGAGAAATGTGGCTTTTTGGCAGCAGCTTAAAGATAAGTCTGGTCAAGTAATCATTTATGTCAGAAAGTTGTAAGGAAAAGCTTGGAGGCAAGTATAGCTGAGCACGTGCAACTATGTGGTTAATTTCCCAGACACAGGTTTTCGTGTAACTGACCACGTGTGACTGTCTTTGGTAGCAGCTTCTTCTGTGCTGTCTATCTCTTGCTGTGTTCCTGCCGTTTGTGGAAAAAAAAGCACAGCTTTTAAGTACATCTTAGCATTCAAAATTATGTGACTGCGGGGGGGTGGGGGAGTCTAAATCTAGTCCTGTTGGTGAGAGGCATCTGAAGCCCCCGAGGGAAGTGTGGTGTGGGTCCTTTATCTTTGTCCTGCCGCGCATGGTCACATTCTTCATTTTGAGATCAGTAGCAAAAAAATGGCATGGATTTTGATGGCTTCTGTGTCAGATCATTTGTTCTTTTTCTGCTTAGCTACTGGGATATCCCCTTAGCACTTCACGCAATTGTGTAAATAAATTAAATTTATTGTTGGTTTTCGAAAGCAGAAGAAACAACAGTTGGTTTCAGATATTTGAGTGCTTGGAAAAACCTCACTGGTGTAGGAATTCTAGGCTAGGGCATGGAATTATGCATTTTAGTTTGACATTTTTCTTGTTTATTTAAAAAAGCTGTGGAAGACAGGGAGGGTAAAGGTTAAAATAATATTAACTGAGCCCTCCAAATCTATCAGTTTCATTCTCCTTTCCCTGAGTATTACTGTAGTCAAACAAGGTAGTTAATCAGAATCAGAAAGTCACATTAGCGTTGCTGACATGGATTTGTCAATAAAGTGGGGAGGGTGGAAACTGAAAAACCAGCTCTTGGCTCTGACTGCGCTGCTTAGGACGTTTGCATTAATATTGTTCTGAAGGAGGTTCTGTTAACATGAAAATACATACACAAAAGCTGAGTCTGTCATGAGTTGGAAAGTGAAGTAGTTTTCTGAGTCTGCTTGTACTGAAAAACTGGAGGAGTTGAACGTATTGTTTTACCACTCACTTGCAGGCATTTGGGTAATGGCAGGCTCAAGTGCAGTGCAGCAGGAACAGTTTGGGCTGAGCTCTGCTGCGCTGCATGCAGTCGAGTTGGTGCTGTGGAGGTGCTGCAGCAGTCCCATCCCAGCCCCCCCAAGCTGTGCAGATCCATCCCCACTTGCCGTGAGCTCCCTGGGTGCAATGCAGTGCAGCAGAATCACACCCAAACCCAGTATTGCTGCGAGTCGAGCCAGTGAGACTCAGCACGTAAATGCTGCTGCTCTGTTATCTGCATGCATGGTGCGTTCTGGTGGTGTGCTGATAGCAGCCCTGGGGAAGTTCCTAAGCAGAGGGAAATGTAAAAAGCAAAAAGGTTAGCCACACCATCTCGTCCAGCCACCTCTAGTACATAAGCTTGCATTGCCTGGGCAAGTTTTAGTGACCCCAATCTCTGGCTTCTGTCTCTTGCCTGGGGATGTTTTCGTGGCATAAGTGTTCCTCCTCTTTCCCCCACTAGTGCATTTTTGGTGTTGTCATTCTGCTTTCTCCTCCTCCTTGGCACTTCAGATTTCTGAGAAGGCTGCTGCTTGTTTTTCCTTTTGCTGCAGAGGGAGGGAGGTGCAGGAAGGCAGTGTAGTTTTGGCACCAGAGAGAGATGAGAGGATGGGAAGAAGTGGGAATGCTGCACCTTGAGCTGCGATTTCTGGACTAAGTGTGCTAAAAGAAGCTCTTTCTGCTGGTAGGCAAGTGCTGATGCACCTGGCATTTGCCAAGCCTTCCTGCACACTAACTAATGCTCTCATAGATTGAAGCAAGCTGTGATGTTTCCCAGAAGGGCATTGCTTGGTTTTACTGTTTTTTCTCTGAGGTATACTTCGTGTCAGTGCAAAGGCAGCTCTTTGCATCCGTGTGTATAATCTGTGAGCTAGTTATTGTTTGGTTTTTCGTTATGCCACGTTGCATCACTGTCTGAAATGAAAAAGACTCATTTTTAAAAAAACTGCTGTTTAAAGTGGGAAATCTCAACCACCGTGTCTCAGAGAGCTAAAAGTGAATCAGTCCTTTTTATTTGTAGCACAGAAGCTTTATTTAACACGCCCTCACCATTCGCTCCTATTTGTTCAATCTAAAACCATGCAGTACGTGAATGGAAAGTCAGTAGCTCACAAATGCATTTCTGTGCAGTCTTCTATGTAATGTTATATGGATAAGCTAATTGCCTTAGTTCTAGTTAGCAGTGTTTGGTGGTTGTGGGTTTCTTTATTTTTTTTTTTTTTACTTGGAGGTTCCATACATTCCAAGATGTAATAGGCAGCCATAGTGCCTAAAATAATCACAGAGAAAGACTTATATGCCATGAAGATAGAGGGTGGGAGGGAGAAGAGGCAGGAAAATCTGTTGTCTGTGTTCTTGGAAGCCTTTTCTGTCTCCATTTGGATGCTGTCAGTTTCCTTTACACAAACATTACAGCATCCAAAGGGAATTAGAAATACTTACCCATGACCACAATCGTCAGTCTTAGGTTTGTCAGGAGAAAGTAATGCAAAAGCAGAATCTTGAACCTCGTGCCTTAATTTTGACTTTAGCCTGCTAATAAAGGTCTGCTAATGCTGGAAGGAGGTAGGGCTGTCTAGGTGGAATGCAGGAAATTTATAAGTCTTACCTCATTCATAGATGTGAAAAGGTTTGGGGATCTTTAAAAGTGTGTCTGAGTCCTAAGTAATAGTTACTGTCTCTTGTGATGTCTCTGAAGTTATGCAACAGTATAACAGCCATTTGTGAAATGGCAGGGGACATCTCAGGACAGAAACGGGGGATGCTGCTGGTCAGAAGGATGCTAGCTCTCTGAATCAGCCACACCGAACCTTTCAGCTTCAGCAGCGTTTGTTGTAAATGCACCTTAGCCCAACATCAGTGCAAAGAGAAAGGGTGATGTTTTTTGTTGGTAAACTGTTGACTTCTGTTGTAGCCCATCTGCACAGATGTGTGCAGTGCTCGGTGCTGAGACCCCCGTGTGATTGTGTGGGGCTGCACAAGCAGGAGGCAGCCTGAGTGTCCACTGCCTGCAGAGCTGGTGTGCTTGTGGGGTTTGACCAAGATTCAGCCGGGAATGTGTCCTGTGACGCTTGTGCTTCCCTCAAGCCCGTTCCCTAGTCAAGGAAGATGAAAATCCAGTTTATAGGAAAAAGTCTATACCTAAAGGCCAAGCAGCTATAGGGCGGTTGCAACAGGCAGTTGTATATTTTTCCTGTTGCTAAGTGGAATTTAATTCGTGTTGCCAAAGCCCATCAGCTCAAGTTGTGATTTTGGGAAAGGAAAACAAATGAGCTGTGTCACGCAGCTGCACGATCTCCTTGGGGTACAGATCTGCTGGCCAGATCCGAGCAGCCTCAGTCACTTTGCCATGCCAAAGCACACGGTGCTTCCTAACACTCACACCTTGGCCTGGGATGTGAATAGGGAAGGCCAAGGAGAGAAAGAGCGCTTTGAGACTGTGCTTGATAAAGCAGAAATGAGCTGCTGGTGTTTAGTGGTGAGAGTAATTGCCTATTGGAGCAACTCTGAAATCTGCAAGTCTGGATTGGATGCTGTTCAAAAGGAGCTTCGCCTGAGCTGCTGGTACCAGTCCTTGGGCACCATAGAGGAATGTGCTGGCAGTGTGAGGGTTGCTGTGTTGGTTTTGCAGTGTGCATTTCATCAAAGGATCCTGGCATGGCTGCGTGGCTTTCCCCTTGTGCGCAGACCAGTGTCTGCCTTGCACTTAGCACACTGACCGGTCAGCCTCCCAGAGTCCAGATGCAGCTCACCTGAGCTTAGCAGCTGACCGCTGTGAGAGCAAATCTCCACTGTGATCCCATGCGACCTCTGGCACCTTGGGAATCCCACAGAGGAAGACAGATGAAATATTTTCATCCTATCCTTCCTGGATTTCCCAAACATGGAACGGGCATCTGCAGCAATATGAATGGTGAGGGAAGGGGCTTGTGATGAGCCCAGTCCATTTGTCAGGAGCTTTCCTGTGCCTCATGGCCAATGTCAGCAGAAGTTGCTCTCATTAGAAAAGTGTTAGGAATGCACCGATGGCAACTCTGCGAACAGCGAGCAGCTGTTCTGGTGATGCCCTCCAGAGATGTGGCTCCTGCAATCTGAGCTGCTCCCTTTTTCCACTCACAAGTAATTTCCAAAAATATTTATCGAGGTTTTGATCTTTGCCTGAAACTGAATTTTCTTTTCTGTGGCTGGAACAAAATTCCTCTGGGTTTGGAAAGAGTGCAAACACTCACCAGATGAGGGTGTACACGTGTGAAGTGTTGATACGTATTTCCCATTCACTTTGGTTGGAGACGCAACAATTGTTAAATCTTTAAATGTCTCATTCAAACGTTTGTTTCTTACAATGGATGCCATCTGCCCACATCAGCACAGTTACAGAGTTTACTATTTTCATGAACTTGATTGGGAATCTACAACTTCTAGCAATGTAACAACAGACCCTGCGTTTGTGTCTCAGGAAAACATGCAACAGTATTGAGGCTGAATTTTCAGCCTTCCTTTTCCTACTTTTTTAAACGGTGTGGTTGCCTGGTTCTGATGCTGTGGCAATAGCTTGTGGCACAGAAATGAATGTGGTGTGACTGTGAATGCTGGAGTGACTGATGGCTGACTTGAGAAGTTTCTCCACCACGTCTTGTTTCTGGCACACCATTAGCAGCAGCCCCTGCTGCCCCATGAGCAGTGCAGGGGAGGGCAGGGCTACTGCTTCCCATCACAAACACAAAGCCTTTCCAGTGGAAATCTTGAGCCGCTTTTATTTCCAGGGAGGTCAGCCTGGATCCGTGATGGGACTTCTCAAGGACTTGCCTCTTCATTTTTCTTAGCCATTTTTTGCGACTGTCTGAACAAAAATATCCGTGCTACTCGTTAGGAAGGTCATCGTCCCCAACCACAAATTTAATTAGCAGCTTTCCCTTTCTACTGACTTTTTTGTTTCCCTCTGTTTAGTTAATTTTAACCCAGTGTCCCACATGAGGAAAAGTCTTTAGTTCCCAGTTGAGGGAGTAGATGCATCTTGAGGAGCCCCAGGGAAATGAAGCTCAGTAAGTGACCACCAGTGGGAGCCTGGGCTGTACGTGGCATTATACCGTGGAGAGTTTCCGATCTCCTGTGGCAGACAAAATGTCTACGCGAACAATACTGCCACTTTCCTAAATGCCTGCATTCTGCTGATGTGAAGGGCAGTTTCTGTAGGGGAAGCCAGGCTATTTGGGGGGAATTCATGGTGCTCTCTTTTTGCTGCCGCTGCTAATTTTTGTGAGCACCATAGAATACAGTAGAAAATTGAAACTGTGTGAAAGATCAACAAATCAGTGTAGAATGTCACGCAGCAACATCTGTTAACTTTGGCTCTATCTCATATCCTCCTGACCCCTCCTTTGCAGCCACAAGTCTCCTGTTTTGTGAGAGCTTAGAGTGATAGGGACTTGGAGAGCGGGGGAAGGAAAGTCTAGCAGTTTCTCAGTGCTCTGAAGGGCTTGCAAAAGTACCATGTGGAATTAAAATTTTATGCTTGTGTGTTTCTGTATTTTTGGTTATGAAACAAATGGGAATTTGCTGAATGAATTAATTGTATTGCACTGTAAAAGTCTTATCTGGAGAGCCATTATGTGTTGTAGCTTACAAAGCCTGCAGAGAGAAATGAAAGAGGCTTCCCTTTCTAATTAAGGCTTTCAGGAAATCATTGATTACAGAATCTAATAGGCTCGCTCAGGGACATTTGTTTGATATTACTTCTGATAAATGAAATTTTTTTTACCTACTGGTAATTTTACTAGTGACTGTGGAGGCAGCTGCTCTCTCTAACGGTAAGTTTGTCTGCAATAAAACTTTATCCTTTCCTTCCTATCTTGTCCAGACAGCTCCAGATAGTGAAACATGAGTTCCAAACTGTAGGTCACAATAAAAAGTTTAAATCGTGAGGAAATGAGTGATGCTGTACACGGTCTGTCCTTACTGGGGACAGTCTCTGCCCAGACCAGCTTCATGTTGCACACTTGTTCTTGTAATGCATTTAATGAAAGTGTAAGCAGAAGTTTGACCTGCTTTATAGACATAGATTTATCTGTTTTTCTTTCTTTTTTTTTTTTTTTTTTTAACAGGGTCAGCATATTTCATTATCTCCTGTCCAAAAGCTGGAGGAAACTTTGTATGAGTATCAGCCTCTGGAAGTGGAGACATATGGACCACCAGTTCCAGAGCTTGAAAGTTTGGGAAGACTGGGGTAAGTAACACAGCAAATCTTAATTCCCATTTTGCAGTGTTAAAGCTGAGATGGCTGCTATCTTCACTTTGCCAGCATGTAGGCCCATATATATTTAAAGGATCTTAATGAAATATTAGACTTCCTGACCGACCAACCAACATTTTGTTTGGGTGGATAAGCTAAAATTTTTGGTCTTCAGGCCTTTATAGATCTACTGAGAGCTGGACTGGATTACATTAGTGTTTTTAAGGTTGTCCTTGGCAGTCGCAGAGAAGTAGCTGTTCATTTTCAGTTGCACGGTATTAAAAAAGAAATAAATAAAATTCTGGGGCTTAATTTACCCAGCTGTAAGCCAGTAAAAATATTAAAGTTGGGCCTTTTGCCATGGAAAAGGGGTAGATTTACTTGTCGACTGCTGTCTGCAGTCAAACTGCGTTTGTGAGAAATGAAGCACAGAGCTTAACTGTGTCAGAAAGTATAATGCAGGGCTGGCCCAGCAGCTTGGCAGCATTGTGGTGTGCAGCCATGTTTGGAAGCAAGTTTGGGAGCCTGCTGTGTCTGGGTAATGGAAGCTGGGAAGGCCAAAAGTGATGTGTCTGCCCTGCGAAGAAGTGTTCGTAGCTGAAATACCACCTGAAAATGTGTAGCTGCGAGGACAGGGAGTGTCCCCAAACTGGTTCTGTTCTGACTTCCAAGGTCACGGGCACTTAGAGCATCTGGAAAATGACGTGGCAGAGTGAATGTGAGGTTAGCAAGGCAAGAAAGTATTTAAGAAATAAAAAGATAGTTATTTACCATAATGCTTATGGGAAAACCAAAGCCAGGAAGGACTGAAGAAAGCTGAGGCACTTCAGTATGCAGATTCAGAGAGCACTGAAATTCAAACAGGAATTCCATCTCGTTCAGTGGCAGGGGTGGAATTTCATCTCACCCAGAAAAGGATAGAGGTGGGCTGACTTTTTAAAACAAATATGCAAAGTAATGGTGATTTAGAAAAGTCAAGGCTGTCGAGAGCTGAGGTTGTCTCCATTTTTCATGTTTCTATCCTTGTGGAGCCTGTAACGTTTATTATCTGTTCCCAAGCTTCTGAGACCAAATATTAATTAGCAGTTTAAACTCGGGCAGAGCCAGATTCAACCTTCACCACCTGTTTGGATGGAGCACAGCTGTGAGGGACCTCCAGTGTGATGGGAGCCTTGGGGCCCTCTCAGCCCTAAGCCTTATCACAAATGGAAATGCTTGGGGGGGGGGAGGGGGAGATTACTTGTACTAGTAGGGTTCCCAGTCTCCGTCCCTTTGCATGTGCCCTGTAAGGTGAGTGCTGGCATCCAGGTCTGGCAGGGACTCTGCTCTCCACTTCCATCCCATGTGAATGTCTAACCCTATACCTCTGGGTGTCTGAAGTACCTTAAGCCATGCAAGGCTGTTCATTTATATATTTTTGTTTCTGTGTTTATATGAACTCGTGCATTTCCTGTGGATGGTGAATGCTTAACTAGTCTGCTTTGATCCCAGTTTTGTTTTGTTTTTTTTTTCTTCAGGCAGCTGTTTGCAGCTGCCTCAGTGAAGCAGAATTGCTGGGCACGATGTTATCCGTTCCTGCTAAAGATCTCTTGTTTCTTCTTAATGCACACTCATATAAAAACAGGTTCAATCTATAAGTATTTCTAGTTTTTATTCCTTCATTTTTGGCCCACTTCTGTCATCATTCCGTGAGAAAAAAAGCCAGTTTGTGAGTATTTGCTCAGTTTGACTGTGCTGTTGTTACTCATGGATAGCAACGTTTGTTGTTCCTGTTAACAATTCTGCAGATTAAAGTTTGTCCACTTGTTGCTGCTAAATAGTTCCCTCAAATGTGCAGGCTCTTATCATCTGAGTCTCTGGAGCCAGAGTTACTGCAAAGACACTGCCAATCTGGAGACTTTGAGTTCACTTCTGTTAACTTAATTAATAATTATTATTTTTTTAATTTATCTTCAGAATGCCCAACAGAATGAGTGTTTTAAATATTCAGATCTTAACCGTTTATGTTCTGCAGGACTTCAGTTTTCAGCATAGTCATGGCTTTTTCTTCTTTAGTAAGCTGCTGCAATGAAGGAGACAGCTGGCAAACTAGCAAAACTGGAAAAAAGGTGAATCCTTAAGGGATCATTCAGAACATGTGCTAGGCACCTTTTCTAATTAAAAAAAAGAAAATAGTGTTTTAAGTTGACCGGTAATATTTGCTCATTAGACTAACAAAAGGTCCAGCAAAACCCAGTACAGTCCATAACCTTGATTCTGCATCATCCCACTGCTCTTCTGTGTGGACTTAGTTCTGTTTTGCAAATAACAAAATTATGTTCCAAATGGATTTTAGAAATCTGTTTTTAGTTTTGAGACTGTAAATCTTCTTTAATTTTGTTAACTGTAGGAAAGCATTAACATCCATATGATGCATTGTTTTTTTGTTTTTGCTGTTACATTGGTGGTTTGACAGTAATGAAGAAATATATGTATTTTTCTTTTCCCATACAAAGGACTGGTACTAAGTGTAGGATTTTGTGTCTTTCATGTGTCCTGTCCCCACTCCATTTTTTTTCATACAAGATGCTGAACGAAATATAAGCAAGAATCCTGAAAAACATGACTTTCTAGGGGCAGTGTGTATTACACCAACTTGTAGACAGCATTTAACTTTTAGGCAGAGGAAGTGAAAGAAACTTTCTCAAAGTCCTCTGATGGAGGTGCCCTTGACTCCGTGGCTGTGGGACTGCTGCAGGGAAGTCCTGTGATTTTTCCATGAATCCATCTGAATGTGCTGTGTGCAGATGGAGATGATTTGATCTTGGTGACAGAGAATGCTCCATGTGCGTAGCGTGGCTTGGAAGGAATAAGCAGAGAAGACTTGCCTGTATGTTCAACAAAGACAGGTTTAGGGTCCTTCACGTGGGGAGGAACAATTGCAGTCAGGTTGGGGGCTGACTTCCTGGAATGGAGCTCTGCAGAGAAGGACCTCAGTGTCCTGGTGGACAGCGGGTTGGCCGTGAGCAAGCAGTGTGCCCTTGTACCCCAGGCTACCACTGGCCTTCTTGGTCACATTAAACAGCGTAGCCACGAGGTCGAGGGAGGTTCTGCTGCTCCATTATTGCCCTGGTGAAGCCACGCCGGACCACAGCATCACATCTGGAGTACTCCTTCCAGTTCTGGGCTTTCCAGTTCAGTAGAGACAGGGAACTTCTTCATTTTTCAGACCTGTTGCATCTAGTTTGACTTCATCCAGTGTGCCTTTGACAGAGCGCACCTTCAGAGTACCTAAGGCTTGAGGGAGCCGTCAACAAAGGGCAGCTTGGTGTCGGGTGCTGAGATACTGACACGACTGGCACCTGCCTTGAGATTTGCTCTCTGTGTGGCATTTCAAGGCCAAAATTTGTCCTGTGTGTATTTTGTCAATTTAAAATTTTCTTGTTTAAAAAAAAAAAAAAAAACCACATTGGCCACCATCATCTCACATCATCTCACCCTTCTCAAATCTTACTTCTCTCCCTCCTCCTTTACCTGGTGTGGTTTCAGAGATCAGTTTTGCTTCCTGTGAAAAAATGCTCATTCAGTTTTTCCTTTCCAATATCATATTTGGGAGTCAGTATGTCTCCATTTCTTCCTGTTGCAAATGAGCTTCTGTCAGTTTTGTTTTTGGGGGTTAACTTGGGATGGCACACTAGGAGCAGAGCATCCACAGGCAACATACGTCCGTTTTTGAGAACCATCTGTGTTGGTGTAATTAGTCTGGAGTGCAGGATATCATCTTCTGGTTCAAATCAGCCCAGATCTTTTGTACTGCCTAAGTCACTGCAGGGTGGTTTGACCTACTGTGGCTTTCAGGGGAAGGAGAAAGCGTGGCTGAGAGGGCAGGAGTACCCTAATGCCTGGGCGCTTGCTGCCATTACTTCACCTCTGGGTCTCCTAGGAGGAACCAGAAAGGTCTGTCTTCTTTTTGGTTTTAAATTTAATTTTCTTTCTAATTTTTTGCTAATGCTTTAGCTGAACACACTGAATTTGTCAGTGTGGTTAGAGATCTGGAATGGATAGAATTTTTCTTTCTGCAAAACAGAAGAAATGAAAAATAAAACAATCTATCTTGCCAAGTAGTGAAGGAGTGAAATAGGATGGGGGTGGAAATGAGTTCCCTTTAACATGTGAAGAGCTTTGTTGATTTAAATATGCTCGTTGTGTAGTTTTGATTTTAAAGAATAATAATAATGTAAGGATGAAAGTGATGTTTGTTTGAGGTCCTGAAAAATGTAAATTCATTCTCTGGATGGTCCGTAGGGCTCTCAGGAGCTGCTGCACTGCAGTTCTACCAAGTAGTTACAGCTGTGGAAGTGCCATGCGCAAGCTACTTACAAACTTACTGTACATTAAAAACCTTCTGCAGTTTGCATTTGGGATGAAGAATATTATGTCTCAAAGTTTAAAAACAGTCTCTTGTAATCCAGACTAGCTCTCACTGGCACAGCACCAGTCCCATTGCTGCCATGCTCACAGTATAGAGGTAATTTACAGCTGGCACTCAACTTCAAAATCATCAACCTTCACAGGGAGCTTTTGTGCAGATCTTGTAAACAAACCACGTGCTCTGTTTAAAGTAAAAGTGTTTGCCTTCTTAACTTGGTCTGCAGAGATGCATCCTGAGTATTTATATCTGCTTGTAGAAATTGCTCCCAAAAAAATGTACTTTTCTTTAGGAAAACATTGGTCTTCCTTTTGACATATCGACTTGTTTTTATCTGTAACCACATTGTTAGGAGCACTCAAATCATTTAGTGTCTTGTTTAAGTGTGATGTGACAGCAAAGGTCAGTGGCAGTCACTGGTGAAGCTGCTAACACACCTTCACAGCCACTGTGCTTTGCGTAATGAGCAATTGGATTGATTAATTCCTTTTTTTCCTCAGTGTGCAGCATCTCAGTCATTTAAAATCTGGAGTAACGATGGGTGGGCTAGATTTCATATCTGTTACAACTTTGTTAGCATTTAATTTTTAGCTTTCATTTCAAGTGGAAAATTTCTGCATATTTCTTTGTTGTACAGTGTTGCGGTGTAATGTGAAACACATGTAGAGTTCTGGCACTTAATCTAGAGATGACTAGTTTAGCTTCTCTGCTGTCAATCACAATAGTGCTGTTTTATTTTTACTTTTGTTAAATGAGGCAATAGTAAGGATGCCCTGCAGACTGTTCTCCAGCCGGTGCTGGTCAGGTCTTTGGCTGGTTAGTTTTTGATAAAACCCTATCAGCTTCCACATGGCGTTCAAGACAGGAAAATAACAGAACTGATTTTGAATGGGTGGCAGGACCACTAGGCTGTAAAAGCTGTAGCAGGTGGTTTTTCACATCTGCTTGCTTTGTGATTGGAGCATGCAGATATTTCTTGAGAAGCCACAAATGGAGGGCTTGTTTGATCTGTCTTGATCCATTGGTTTTTAACACAGAATCCATTCCACTCCTTTGAACAGAAAACAGTTTCTTACTAAGCTCAGCAGTCAGAATGAAAAGATTGGGTAAGAGCAAGGAGAACTTGTCTTGCTTTGGGGGTACTGGGAGTGCTGCACCTGTTCTTGCAGGAGTTCTCCTGGCTATCAAAGCCTGTGGTCTGAATTTCCCAGTGCTTCTTGTTGCAGGGCCTCAGCCTCTGCTTTCTGAAGTCAGCAGAAAGGTTTCTGTTGGCTTCAAGGTGCTTTGAGTCAGACACTTAATGAATGAGAACTGGCAGGTGAGAAGTGATTATTGTTTTACTGACACAATTCCTTTTGCATACAGCCTGTAAAAGTGAATTGTTTGTTGTACCACGAATAATTGAATGAAAGCTTATGAGTAATGGTGTTAGCCATCTGCGGGTACATTTCAATTTTCAATAATGAATATGGTCAAAAGTGCTGCTTTTCAGGAGAGGCCGGAACAAGGAATTGGACCTGTATGTAAACTATCTATTTGGTTTGGTGTGGAAGCTACCTTATGTTGGTTTAGCACACTGCAGGTTTTTGCAGTGAGATTCTGAAACGATGCAAAATTAATATATGGGAGGTTGATTAGTACCGGTTTTTTATATTTTTTTTCCCAATCAAATAGAAACTGGGGGAAAGGAGCACAGCCTATGGTGAGTCTGAAATCTTACTGTTTAAGAAATCAGCTTTCTGGCAGAAATGCCTATGAACGCTTCAAATGACACCCTGTAGTATACAGTGTTTTGCATGGAGCTCTTCTGTCAAGGTCATTAACAATTGAATATATTAGAAGTGGTCTGCTTATGAAACAGAGTTTTACTTCCTGCCCACCCACCTGTGGGTATAGTGTGGGTTCTGCAACTGTGAAAGGTCTCGGGAGGCTTATAAAAGCAGAGAATATGGAAAATATATAAAGAAACAGAGGGGGAAGCCTGCATACACCGTGTTGTTTCTTATATTTAAAGTTGGCCATAGTTGTGTATGTACCATTAAATTAACCTCCAAAACTGGCCGTGACAGCAGAATGTCCGTGGTAATTGTTTTTGTTGGCGTGTGGGTTCAATATTAACTCATCGATCTAACACGACTCTCTGTGCTCAGAGTACGGGTCTGGTAATGTTTTTTTTTTTTTACTTTTTCATGCAATCATGGAAAAAATATGTTTCTGCTCGGAGCAGTTGTCAAACAAGCTTCTTTCATCGACCATCAGACACAGGGCAGCTGAGTAAGGCTGTTTAGTCTAGAATAAATACTCGAGAGATTACAAGGTCGCTGTAGGAAATGTAATTATACCATTTATTCCAGAATAGTCTTTTTGTAGTGTGGGCTTGCAGAACACTAAACCATGCTGTTTATTAAAGTACATGTAATATAAAAAATAATAAATCAGAGCCTTAACATATGGAATGAAGAACTAACTGTCTGGTAAACTGTGCTACAGTTACCTAGTCAATATTTTAAATCACTTCAAAAATCAGGATGGTAGCACTGCTTTTATTGCTGATAGTTGGTAGGAGGCAAACTCTGAACCCTCTCTGCAGGTGTATTGGCAGTGCTGCTGGGTAGACAGCTGGAGCAGCATCGGGCAGAGCTGTCTGACCAAGGACTGTGATGTGACAGGAGGCATCCTGTAGATCTGTGGGCCAAATGCACTGTTTTCTGCACTCTTCTGCGCTTCACCAAACCAAAGCCTTTTTACTGCCAGCTTCTTACATACCTGATGGTCTGTGATCTGTACTAGTCCTTATGTGAAAGCCCTTTGCTGCTTTCTTCCTTCCCTTCATCCCCTCCATTGTTATCACTTCATGTGGTTCTCCGGTGACTTAGATATCCACAGACTTCATTCCTTACTTGTTCTCCATCTGCTTAGAGAAATATTTTTTTTGTGTAAGTTATTTTTAGCTCTTTCATTGCATCTCTAAAACTGTGGTAAGTTTGAGGTCAGTATTTTTTATGCTCAGTGTTTATCTTTGTTTTTCCTTCTGTGTTTCTCCTGCGCTCGATTGTGTTGCCTTTCTGAGTCCTTGCTCTGACTCCTAACCCAGATGCATTGGGAACTGTGCAAGTTACCACAAGAAAAGTGATATGTTTTGCGTGGACAAGAGTGATCTTTCCTGCAACAGCAGAGCCTCAGTGCCCTCAGCTTTTGTAGCTCTTTCCAGGACAGAGCCACAGCATGCTTTCTTGAAGACTAATGATAAACTGCAAAAGGAATACCTTAGTGACAAGGAGCAAGAAGAGCAAAGTCATTCGAATGACGGATGGAGAGTATGGGAGGGCAAGGCTCAATAGCTTGCTTAAGAGTGAGGGAAGAACCACCCCGCATGGTCAGCATCTGAGAGTTACTCTTGCTTTGTGCTCCATCATAAATAATGACAGAGGGATGCCATGGCAAGGAGTCATTCTGGGGGAACCTCAGCAAACACTGCTATGGCTTTCTGAAGGGGCAGTTTGAATAGACTTATCTCCTACGTTAATTATTTAGCCTCAGATGTAGTTGAAGCATAAAGGTGAGGAGCATCCTGTTCTGAATTTGCTCTCTAAGGCATTTATAAAAATCGACTGAGTAGTAAAAATGCCAGAAGGATGTCTGAAAAGCAGAAGAGGGAGTCTTCCTAGACCCTTCAACACTGTTGTTTTAAGAGGGGTGGGCAGTATATAATAAAAATTACTAAGAGAGGCAGGAAACCAAAACTACAAAAGAGGAAAATAAAGCCAGAAATTATGTATTTTCTTGACTCTAATGCTGATAAACATAGTTGTCATGCAGTCTTCCAAACTAAAATTGTTTGCTCAAGTATCAAATGGCTGAAAAGGTGATTTAATTACAGGCTTCCTGAAAGAAACACAAGGGAGGTGCATTAAGATTCAGGCAGCATTTCAAGCTGTTGCTTGTTGTTCTTCTTTATCCTTGCTACAGATAGCTGTGTTCCAGCATTATTCTTGAGGAGTTGTGTTTCTCGTGGTGATCACAAGTCAACAATGTTTAAAGTATGTCTGAAGGGTGCAAGAAGTTGGAGTGAAGTCTCTTCCCAGGGAGGATGCCACTTCCCAAAGTCAGTAGTCTTATTCATTAAGCTGATTCTGTGTAAATGACATTTCACACCCGATACGATGGAAGGCAAGAATTTTAAGGGTTGGGATCGTAATCTCTGTTTCCTTATAAAAAATGACCCTGGTGACCCCCAGATTAGATCACAGTGGAGGAACGCTTTGGATAAGTGGAACAGGAGAACTTCACTGAGAGTGAATGGTGTTGAATGTATGCTTTCCTCAATTTTTTTTTCTGGTTTCCTTTGGAAAAAAAAGAAGTTAAATGCAAGTCCTACAGACTCATATGAAGTGGGGGGCTTAGTTTGTATCTCCCTCAGTTACAGCAGTTTTTGCATCTGTTTTGGTGAATGTAACAGCAGAAATTTCAAGGGTAACTAGGCCCCAGGCTGCTGCATGAAAAGAGGTGTTGGATCTGGGGGGGTGACCCTAAAAGTGCATCCACTGACAAAAAGGCTGCATGGGGAGCTTAGATCCTATTGGACATCCAAGAAGTTGCATGGGAGTGAGACACTCCATAGCTGTCCTGCCTGCTGAAGGACAGCTTCAGTCAGATCTTGCAAGCACCTGCAGGAGCAAACTGTTGGAAGGCAGGCTGCATCAGCTGTGGTGCTTATGACCCTTCTGATAAAGAAAGGAGAGGGAAAGCTGAAACTCTTTGGAATTGGAAGCTGTCCCAGGGCAGGTAAAAGGTTGTTAGCTCGGAAGTATTTTTTTATTTAGAGACTTCTATGCTGGGGCAAGGGGCAGAAGAGGAGTGCAAGGCTTTGAAAAGCCAGCAGCCAACTGAAAAGCTCACAGCTGTTCTTAGCTTTGTGTTTCTCTGATTCATCATGGATGCTAATGATACGAGGTGCTTTGAATTCAGAGTCTCTTAAATGCCCGTGTTCACAGCACGGGGATACAAGCAATGGGAACTCAAAATACTGATCTTTTATAAGCATCTGCTGCTTTTATTTCAAATCACAGAATCTGATCAAATCATCCTCTGTGTTCCATGAATGAGATGTTACTCTGTTACCTGACACCCACTTGTATGCTCTGTAACCCAGAAAGCTCAGTGGTGCTGCCAAGGCTGGCTCCTGGTGTGGCTGCAGTGATTTGCCCTGCCCAGTAGACTCCATAACATGGCCAGGGAGGTTGTGCCTTGAACCGTGGGCACACAGAAGTCTTCTGGAGACTGGTGGTACAAAACATACAGCTATAAGATTGCTCCTTAATCAGCGTTTTTTGAAAATGAGCCTTTTCTTTTTTTTCTCCAGGATTAGGGTCATGCTCTGTGGCTTTTTTTTTCTTGGTGGGGTTGCTGGCAGTGGGTTGAGGAAAGTACCTGCAATTAAGTCGGTTGGCTGGAGTTTATATACACACATTTAGGAGCTGATTT